>RCIC01000010.1:1022500-1622500 GCA_018883505.1 Ceratosolen fusciceps
GTTCGGCGTCCTGTACGTGGCCTCGCGTTCAGAGTTGTCCTGGCTTACCCTGACTTCGTTGAGATCGACGACCTCACCGGTGACCTCGTCGATGACGTCGCCGTAGCACTGACCGGCTACCGAGCACTTGTTGAAGGTCATGATGTTCTGGGTGAGGGTGCCCGTCTTGTCCGAGAAGATGTACTGTATCTGGCCGAGCTCCTCGTTGAGGGTCGTGGTGCGAGCGCGCGCGTGCGTGTTCGTCGGGGCGTGGTACATCTCCTCGTCCCAGTTTATGAGGAAGGACTGGACGAATCGAATGACCTCGACGCTCACGTAGAGGCTGATGGGCACGACGGTGTTCAGGACGATGGCGTAGGAGAAAAAGACGAGGAGGGCGATTACCGTGGCACCGACCAGCGGCTCACTCGGCACCAGCGAGTCCCATGGCAGGTACGCCTAAAACAACGGCATTCCATGTCACGGTTCGGCAAAAGCGTAGCTCGCCCCCTCACGCCCCTCGCAGTACAAGACGCACAAGGACACGAACGTCGAGTATTTCTATAAGCATGTTCTACAACCGCGTTATCAATGTACTAGAGGCATCTGGCAAACGCGAGTGCGAATAATTAAAAGGGGAAACGTTTGTCCTTGTTACGCGAGTCTGCAAATAACGAGTTTAATAAATTAACAAATTCTTAATAATTGTATACGAGGAAGAAGGCGAACACACGGGCTTTTTAAAGCCACGCTCGGCAGATAAATGATTTATAAATGATCCACGGGACTTGACGAAGACGGTAGCGTTCTCATTCCCTTATCAAACGAGTAGTTGCGCAGAGAGAGGGTGAGTGAGAGAGTCGGTTTACCTGGAAGTAGCGGCCGACGAGACTCTCCCAGATGCCGCAGCCAATCATGCAGAATAGACAGAGGGACAGTAAAAATAGAACTATGCCGATTATAAGGAGATTTAGCAGCCTGTCTATCGAGGTCCTCTTGAACTTGCTCTTCCCCGAGTTCTGCATCAGCTTCGTGTCCTTGCCAGCAAAGATCACTATGCCGTAGCACCATTGGGTGTTGCGCAGCACGCAGCCGCGTAGAATAATCTTATCATTGTCCAGCACGTACCTGGGGGGGGGGAGGGAGGAGAAACGACAAGTACAGAGTTAATGGTTACGATTTCTTTGTACGAACGGTTAATTTTTGGCGGGACGGGGGGACGGGAGGAGGAGGAGGAGAGAGTTACCGGAGCTCGACCTACTTTTTCCCCTTCCACGTGAGAATGCCATCGAATTTGTTCAACAAATTGTTGGGCGTCTCGCAGATGATCTCACCGTCGAATTTGCCGATCAACTCGTGATTGTTGGTCATCTCGGACGTCTCCTGTAAGCACTGGCGGCACTTCAAATTCGTTTCCCTGGCGAACGGCGAGCGACGGGACACAGAAGGGGCAAAAGAAAAAAAAGACGAAAAAAAAAAGAAAAAAGAAAAAAACACGTCAGTAATCAATCGATTGGAATTAACAATAAATAAAAAAAAAAAACGACGCCATTGTCGGATGGCGAGGACTTACCCGTCCAGCTCAGCTGTCTCGATGTAGCAAAGGCCGTTCGGTTCGCTCGTCGTCAGGAGGAGGACGTCCGCGGCGACGAACTGGTCGTTCTCCATCCTTATGACGTCGCCCACCTGGACCTGGGACCATTTCTCCTCTCGTAACTTGGTGCCCCGCAGAGTCCATGACTTCCTGTTGTTCACCTGCGAATCACTGCTGTGTCGTTGCTGCCAACGTTGAAAAAACAAAACAAACAAAAAAACGCACCACCATTAGCAAAGCGTCATTTTCCCTCCCATCCCCTCCCCCCCCCATTATCTACGCGCATCGAGGCAAGCGGAGATTCCTGTCCCCGAACGGATCTCTCGGACCACCGTTAAGATTGGCCGGAAAATTGCGCTCATCCTCTTTTTTCGTTAGGCAACCGGAGCGCGGTCCAGCGGGTAGTTTCGTCGTCGGGAATCAAGCAGCCAAGACGGAAGTAGCGATTTTTCTCTACGCTGCACGCGTCCCGGTCACGTAACCCGTGGGGGCCTCAGCTCTGTGTGACCAGGAACCCCAATGCACCGCCAAATTCAATTTTCCTCTCTACCTCGTCCTACTTCTCAGTCCTCCGCCATAATGCACCTCGATAACTTTCGATAACACTCCTTCGTTCTCCTTAGCCCTCCTTCCTTAGCCTTCCCCCCCCCCAATAACCCGGTACTCGGTACATTATCGATTCGCGCTTTTTAGCAACGTCTGTATCGAGTGAAGTCTACGAGGATGATCGAATTATCCTCCCGACTTACTTCCTCTTCAACCTCAATCCCAATTGCCTTTACCTACCAGACCACCTTCACCCTAAGCGAACCCCAATAACCTTACTTCAAACAAAAATCACGCGCAATAAAATTCAAAGCGCTCGTCGTGCTTTTTTCCACCCCCCCCTTTCTTTCCCACTCCCGCCCTCCTCCCTCCGCCCCATTCAATCAATCATCTTTATACCGCACGAAGACTTTATCTTCCCGGTATACCGACTACCGGTCCATTCTCTTATCTATCTATATATATATATATATATATATAGATCATCATCGGTATATTTATGAGAACTCGTTGTACGTATTTGTGGTTTCGCCCATCTGTCGGATTGTTATGAAATGGTTTCGTTAACGAACGATTATGAGGCAAATATTAATTAGAGTAGACCGATATTTCTTTTGCAATTTCTTTTGCGTACTGCTGAGATGCTCACATTCGGTTACGTCGCCGGAAAATGGACTATCTCCTTCCTTGCATCAATAACCTTATTGGTATTCGTACGTATTGGTTAGTATTGGTCACAATAGAGATACCGACAGGCCATTTAAACGTTCACATGGAATTTCCAACGACGCATCGACGTTTTATAAAAACGAGTTGTGTAAAGATTTTTAATACCCGTTGTCGTGGCATTTTATGGAAAAGCAGGGGCAACTTATCGCTTAAGAATTAAAACTGTAAGTGATATGGAAGTGTATGATTAATTTATAATTTATAAGCCGAGAGCTTTGAGTCGCGGATTCAATGGGTAATATTGTGAGCTCTTGAAAAAAAAAAAAAAAGACACGATCCGCCTGCTTTTTCTGTATTTCAAATCAAACGATACGCGTGTAGCGCATGCGCGCTCGAGCTCGAGGAAAGCCGTTGGGGCGAAAGGTCGCAAGCGCGATATATATATATATATATATATAATGCAATATTTTCCAGCGATTCGTTTAATTTAGACTGAATTCCAGATCATTAAGCCAGAATGCATCTCTACTCGTAGGGACGTAATAATACACGTATTCTCGAAGGTTATCGGGGCTCGGCAGGTTTCGGGCAGGTACAAGAGCGATACTTACAAAGTCGTCATAGGCATCTTTAACGGCAGTGAGGGTAAGTACCCCGATCAAAGGTATAGCTGTGGTTACGGGGGTTAGGGAGGATATCGCAGGTATCAGTTGGAGCACCAGCAGGCACAGGAAGTAAAAGTTGGCGAGCCTTTGAAACTGCTCGAACAAATTTAATGGCAGGAACGTCAGAACCGAATATTTGGACGTTTTGATGTAATTGTTCTGTAAGTAAATCACAAGCATTTATTTTATAATTACCCTCGACATTTGTATATATATATATACATTATTGTTATTATCATCATCATCACCCGTTGTAATTACTATTCATGAAGCTGTGGGCGGGTGGGGCGGGGGAAGAAGAAGCTGAATCGGTCGTTCCGTCGACGAGCCCCATCGGTGGACTTTTTTTTTTTTATTTTTTTTTATATTAATTTAAAGCTTCCGTCGTACGGAAACGTATAAATCGGGTAAAAAAACTTTAGTATCGGCCGAGCTTTAAGTAACCGTAACGGCGCCACACCGACTCGATCGTATAATACCTTAATTTCTCAGAAATTACTGTCAACCATTGGTTTTACGGCAAAAGCTCCCTTTCTTTTATTAAGTTAAAAAGTCGAGTGCCAAGTCGCCGAGTATAGCGAAGCATGGCTTAACTCGATCTATCAAACTCTATAAGCCGCGGCTTATATATATATGTACTGATTAGAAATCTGCAGGCAAGGAATACTTAATTTTCAGAATAATATTCGTGTTAAATCACTTTTTTTTTCGTTTTTTCTTAGGAAAGCGTTTAAAATCATCCTTAAAGCAATAAATAATATTTTACGGTCGGCTGATCGATTGAAAACATTGTCTGGGAATCGTCCGCGTAGTCGTTAAATTATAGAGGATCGCAGGATATCGATCGATTAGCGACTAAGAAAATTCCGGCACGTATTTGAATTCCAGCGAGAACATCCTCGAGTATGAGCGATGCATTATTAATAGCAGTTAATGCGAGTTAAAAGAAAAAAACAAAAAAACAAAAACAAAAAAAAAAACAGTTAAACGACTTGAATCCGGGCGTAAAAACTGAAATATATATATATATATTTTACTCGCGATAGATTTATCCTTCGCTTTAATTGTAAAATAAAACCTCCCGTCGCTCATACGTAAACGTAAACGAACAAGTATTCGTTACACGAATTGAAACGTCTGGAAAGGAGGAAGGAGCGGCTGCGCTAGTTGTTGATAATTCCTGTACGCGGCATGGCTTTATGGATAGAATGCAAATTTAATCGATCGCAGCATCGACGCCGCAACAATTCACTATGGCCTTCACGCGGCCATTAATTAATTAATTAATTAATTAATTAATCAATCAATCAATCAATTACGCTACGTATAAAAATCTCGAGGCTTTATTAATAAGGAGCTCCCGCGTTTATTGTTCCCGAGAGCAATCCGAGAGAAAATTAGTACTTTAAATGTTCTTACGTATACCCTTGCCCCCTCCACCGCCCCGACGGTTCTTCTTAAACTTAGCCAAAGCTCTCGTCGTACGGGTAAAGATCTCCGTTGATTTTCCGAGGCGAGAGTCGTCCCGGCACCCACGGCCACCTCCTCTTAGCCCCTCAATTTTATTATGCTTGTCAAAGCCTGTCGCGTCGATAAGTTTTCCATTCGGGAAATATTCGATCCTCGCCGACTGCCTTACCCACGCCCGACATTATTGCCGTAGCCTAAAGTAATTACGAAAATTTTTTTAATCCTCCTTTACGTACCATCGCCGTTATTTCAGCTTCTCACTCCCCTCTATTATTTACAATATAAAATATTTATTTATTTTATTTATTTTCTCTTCTTTCCCAATTAAATTCCTCGCCGCATAGCTCCACCCCGTATCGCTTTAGCTGTTATTTAAAAATTTTAATTACACTTTACGGGTTGCGGTGCTTTTTCTTTTTTTCTTTTTTTTTTTTCTTTTACGTCCTTTCGGGATCCAATATGTATTTTTCTATAATATAACGGTTTCTATTCTGTTTTCTTTTTCATCGGCGGCGTGTTAACCGCAACGCGTCGGATTCGCTTCGGTCGATTCGAAACCATCGACTCAACGAGAACCTTTTCTACCCCTTCTTATATCGCCCCCTCCCCCTCCCCCGCCCACCCTAGGCCGCCACACAGCTTCCAGATAATATAAGTGAGTGTATGCTTTCGCATGCTCTTACCGCATAATTAAACTGTAAGTTGTATTCGCGATTGTTCGCGCGAATTCGCCTTTCCGCCTCTGTAAATAGAAAGACAAGGATTATTTAAAATGCATATTGAAATTGTAGCGGTCGTGGGAATAATAATAACCAAAGAAAGTAGTAGTAGTAAGTGGTAAGTAGTAGTAGTAGTAAGTGGTAGTAGTAGTAGTAGAAGAGGAGGAGGAAGAAGAAGAAGAAGAAGAAGAAGAAGAAGAAGAAAAAAAAACTGAAAGATTTTTCTCATGCGAGCGATGCGATTTTTCTGGGGGCTTATGGGTAAGAAAAGCTTCGGTCTTGTATCGTCGTCCGTATGGATAAATGACAGAAAACGCAGTCTTCCGGTCCTCACCGGTACTCGCAAACACGAGCATTACCAGCCTAATTGGGGGCTTCGAAGCATTAGAAAACGACTGCTTTACCGTCTCCTGTACCGTCGCACGCCTTCCTCACATTAACCCCTGCATTTTCGTTCCTCGCAATTTTTCGACAGAAATTGAAGAATTCTCCTCTCTAAAAATAATATTCGCAATATTCGCGAGGAGTAGGAGGAGTAGGAGGAGTAGGAGGAGGTGGAGCGTTTATAAATCAAATGCCTTGGCAAATATTTGCCCGAGGATGTATTTCAATCCACCGCCGCCACCGCCGCCGCCACCGCCACCGCCACCACCGTCACCGCCCCCTTAATAAATTTATCAAAAATCAACGAATTAATTAAATGCAACGAGACACGACTGCTTGCCGCCCTTGTATTATTTATTAGAGATTTTTTTTTTCTTTTAAAAATTGTCAAGCAACGATCTCCCCCGTTCACGATGTAAGGACACGTTACGCACCATGGCTATTATAAAACCCATAAATGCCGATGCTCTATACATTGGACTCCGAGAGTGAACCATCGTATTTCTTGGGATGAAAATTTCGGATAATGCTCTAATTGCCATAAAACTCGAGGACGTGACTTCTTGCGATACGTTATTATTAAAGCAAAGCTCTTGGGGGGGGGGGAGTGAGGGTTCGCTTTGGCTATAACGACGTTGTGTTTGTATGGTGATCGGTACCCCGGTGCTCGCTCGGGAAGCTCGCTCGGTCGGTATCGATCGTTCCCATCTCGTCGATAAATCGCCAGAATTTACAAAGACAAGCGACCCCGAGGCATTCGCTTACGTAATAAAAAAATTTATCTGCGATCGCCACGGGGATGCTGCTTAAGACTTAACGCGGGAGGCTAAGAAATTCCTATCTATAAAAATATATATATTTACGAGGAAAGAGAATTTACGCGCAATGGAAGGAATAGAAAGAAGGCGGTCGACGGTACCGTTTTTTTTTTCTGATCTATTTTACTCGCTCTCGTATCGCAAGATGACCGCCTTAACGCGTTTCTATACTTTACGCGGTTCGCCTACGTGTGTTGTAGATAAATCAAAAATGGTGGCTGAGCTGAGAGAGGGCCAACGAGAGTTAGAATTAATTAATGCTGGAAATGAGATATATCAAAGAGTGAGCCGGACCTACGACAAGGGTGTGCAAAGCTTATTTCTTTCAAAGCTCGTTACTCATTCGTACATACATATATGTATATATATGTATATATATATATATATATAATCGTAGGCGTGGGGATGTATATATTTATATATATAAAGATATATGGGAATGTACATGCACGACGCTGTGGATGCATTACACAGTTGTAGGCCAAGTAATTCGAAAGTATTTCGACGCATGTGTAGTTGTGGTTGGCGTGGTCGGGGCGGAGCCGGTTTCCTTCGTTTAAACGTACCTCGACGTGGAGACCGAGGACGCTAACTGGAGTGCGAACGTCATTTTAGATTTAACCTTAACGTAACGAAAATACATATTCAGCGTGCAAAGCGTTCACACACACACACACAATATATATATATATATAAAGTTATCGGGCTCGAGTAATCGGGTAAAAGTGCGTCCCCCTGGGAGGGAGGGGTGGGGGGTTCTGGTTAGAGGGCATTATTGGGCGGCGGGATTACAGGATCAGCGGGTGCGGGTATCATCGACTGGTAATAAAAACAGACACGTGCAGACATGGGATGATCTTACTACGGGAGTCCTCGGCATTCGAGGAGAAGAATCCCGTGCTGAGGCCGATGCACTCGGTCGGCGGGGGCGAGCTCTGGGGTATAGAGCTCGAGGAGGTCGGGGTCGGCCTGTACCTCGCCCCCTTCCACACGACGAGCTTCCCGAGGACCGTGAGCAGGCTTTCCCTTAAACTGCTATGCCGGACACTAGCGGCACCGAGGCTGCTCGAGGAGTCCCTCTTCGAGGAACAGAGGCCGTCCACCGGCTCCTCGAGGCCCTCGCGCGAGGAGCTCGCGTCCGGAGCCAATCTCGCTTGCTGCTGCTGCTGATGCTGCTGATGCTGCTGCTGATGATGATGCTGTTGCTGTTGCTGTTGCTGTTGCTGCTGACGACGATGACGCTGATGACGGTATCGGCCCGGGCGCCGGTTCTTGAACATTGCATTCGCTAGGTTAACAACATCCTACGATCCGACGAGCTCGTCTCGAGGACGTTCTTCCAGTCAGGTTCCCGATTTCTCTTTCATTACACTCGCACATTACGATCCCGAGCACGCGTAACCTATTAACGTTTCGTTAATTCGTTATTCATGCATTTACTGGCAGGCGATAAGACGCGACACCCTGATAGTACACGTGAAATAGCAACCTCGGGGCAGGCCGTCTCCATTCGTTCCGGGTCGGCACGTTCCAAGCGACGTTTAAGCGATATAGAACACGAGTAGGGGATCCCGGGGGGTTGCGATCCGATCGGGCTGACGTTGGTTAGACACTGCTCAAGGACGAGAGTCCTACCTAGACGGTAATATCGATTAAAAGCTGTCGGTCGTAACGTAGCACCGGCTGCCGGAGCCGCGGCGCTGGCGAATCCGAGACAGCCGACCTCCAGAGACTGAGCGCGCTGACATCGTCGTCTGGAGGAGTCGCGTTTCCGTCGGAGCTTGCGCTTTTTGCGGCGCGCACCCCCAGCGCAGCCCATAGCCGACATTCCACTGCTGTTAGTCTCCTCCTCCTCCTCCTCCTCGTTATACTCCGCTTCCACCTCCTCTTCCTTCTCCTCGCGATAATCATCCCCCTTATCCGGCGCCTCCTCTTGACGTCGTTGCCACCGCCGTCGCCGCCGTCGCCACTGCTGCCGCTGCTGCTGCTGCTGGTGCTCGAGCCTCTCGAGGTCCTCCCTTAAAGCCCTGTGTCGTCTCTCCACGCCCTCGGCATGCACTCGACGTTATCGCGTCGCACCTGAAAGGGCCCGTGAGGGGGGGGGATATGGGGTAGGGGGTAGGGAGGATGTCGGCGGGCCAGTGCCGCAACGTCGTTCAAATATCTTCAGACGCAGTCTTACACTCACACATCGGTATGCAAGGGAGGTAATCGCGACTCGCGGCACCGCTCTAGTCACCCGACGAGATCGCAAATTTATCGAGCTCCCCCCCCCCCCTCCCCCCGGGGGGTATAGCGGAACTACGACGACGCACGCATGCCTGCCTGTCATCGACAGCTCACCCTTTAACGCGTCCGCGTCAATACCTAACCTCAAATAATGCCCGTGATCCAGCCTGCTAGAGGCACCAGCCTTTAATCTTACCATCAAATGAGCGCGATTAATCACAGAGCCGAATCCAATAGACGAAAGCTCAAAGCTTTTTACCTTAAGACTTTAATACATGGATAATGGATTTGTTTATCGGCTTCGTTTATTGGATTCGATGGCTTTCTTATGGAGCTTCAACGCACCCACGAGGTCGCTTTTCATTTCTGACTCGGACCGGCGGACTAACTCGTTTTCAGCATGAAAAAGAAATTTAAGGGGCGATAAGTCGATAAGACCGTGACGCCGCGTCCTCGCGATACACCCCTCATCCCTCCCTCGCTCCTTTCACCCGCGCCGTTTGGAAGATACGGGAATCACGGCCGATGACGACGCTGAGACTGACCTCGAAGACCTCGAGCTCCAGGATGTCGTGGGCCGGCTGGGCACTCATCGCTCCCGTCAACCGGTTCCTGGGCTCTGCTGCTGCTCGGTGGCGGTGGGCTCGGGCGACGCGCCCCCGCGCTTACCCTCGACTGCAATTTCGGGCCCGAGCTGACGCATATTAGCCTAGTCACTCACCGATGAAGCCGCCGCCGCCGCCGCCGCCGCCGCCGCCGCCTCTCTCTCTCGTCTCAACCCGCTTTTCGCTACCTGCTGTTCATCACATCACCATCAGATTATTTTCCTCCTCTCCCTCCATAGCCCCCCCTCCCTCTCTCTCTCTCTCTCTCTCTCTCTCTCGCTCTCTCTCTTTCTCTCCGCGTTCGTGGGCGCCATTCTTCGCGTCGACCTCTCGTGAACAATGTCTTTTGCCTGACCCCCGATAACCGAGGCTTTGAAAGTGCCAAGAGTTTTATTGGGGGGGGGGGAGTCTGCGACTTGCTTACACCGAGCGGAATTCTTTATTACTCTTATGGGGTTGTTTGGGATAGGGGGATCGATGTGCAAAAGCCGACCTGCCTGTACGATAACGTAATAAGCCGTCGGCTACGGCCACGTGCAGCGGGGCTCGTCACGTGGACCGAGAATGCATTTATTACCCTATAATCCAATAAGATAAAAATCGCTAATACATATCGATGTGCGTTCGACACAACAATATACTTTTTACAGCCAAGGTCATCGCTCTTTTACCCCCCCCCCTTTTTTTTTTTTTTCCTTTAAGCCAGAAAGAAGGTGCTCCGGTCACTCGGTTCGATCATTATTTTATTGAATCCACTTGTTATTGGCCTATTTTCACCTGTGCAGCATACGAGCTGCTCTGTAGGGATGCCAATAAATCCACAACTTCGTATATCGATCAAAGAATAAAGCGCAATCAAAGTCCCGTGATTTTTAAATTACGCAAAAAACCTTTTCCCCATCATTTCTTATGGGTTAAATGAGGTTTTAGCATCGAGGAATCAATTACCCCTTCCATCCCCTTTTAAACGAACATGAACTCAAAGTCCGTTTCCACGGAAGATTTCTACAATTACGTTCGCTCAATTCTCCCTGCGGGGGTATTTATCATCGATAGTTGGATCGTCGTTACCATTGGGAAAGGGAATAAGGGATGGAAATAGATAAAGATAAATATAAACTCGAGAGAACGCGGACGTATTGCGCACGGAGGCGCCTACTTTTCTTTCTTCCTCTATTTCTTTTATAATTTCATTGTAGGAATAGAATTTTTTTGCCGAGACGTCCGTGTCCCCAGGTCTGTTGCGACTCGTGCATTCCATTCCAGCATCCCTCCGAGCCCCCCTTGCGATAATTCGAGATTCTGACCCGGCCGCCTCCTATCAACTGGAAGCCGTTTCTTTATTCCAGCCTGAGGAATTTTTATATAAGACTCTGCCTTGCCAATTTCGAGCTGGACTTCAATATGGACTATTTATTATATATATTATACAATTAATTCCTCCGTGAAATTCACAGACTGTCTAATGGTCGGAACTATCGGCTAATGGCAATGCAAACTAATGCATTATTGCAGTTGTAATTAATTTATTTATAACTCCAATGGTCATGTTCTGTTGTGAGTATTTTCTTTAAACAAAAAAAAAACAAAAAACAAAACAAAAAAAAACATTTGTTCCGTATTACAAGTTAATTATGACGTAGGAATAATGTGCGTAGGCGATCGTAACGTTTGACTACGTCCCGTAAAGATTAATCACTTAATGCTGTTTATAATAAATAAATGTTCTTTTGAAATTAGCAAAAGCATCTTCTGCAAGTATTTTCGAATTGTGTAACGCTCGGCTGCTTTAAAAATATCAGAAACAATAAATCTTTCGATAAGTGCGATAGATTTATTAAACTATCGTTGACGACGGACGTTCGTGCGAATGAGTAATTAGCACATACTTTCATGAATAGATTATATTTTCATACATACATACATATATATTTACTTTTTTTCTTTTATTTTCTTTTATTGTGCCAAGTGATCGATAATGTTATTCATTGAGAAAAACACGTCGGAAGTGTTTATTTCCAACGACTCGTCGACGATAAGGAATAATTAATAATTATCATCGAAAGAAATGTATAATTATTTTGCTTAAGCGTTTCTTTATGAATATTTTTCAAATGGACTTGTAAGAGCTGAAACGGAGCTACGAAGCCATAAAGCAGAAAATTAATTGAGCGTTTCGAGTCTTCTTCGTTTCGCTATAGTAGAAAGTATCGTAAATACTTTCCGCGAGCGCTATCGTTCGATAAACAAATGCACAATACAAACGAGCATTAATATTTGTTATAACAATATAGCACGAGCAGAGTAGACGTTGCCGCCGCAGCTTTCTCTCTTAAATATCAATATAACTTACGTCCGCTTTTTTCGACCGAACGGTATTTTAACGACGCCATCATCTATTAGATCGAAAATTTAATACGTAAATAGTAAGAAACAAAAGCTCTTGGATATTGAGAAGCGAACAAAATCATTTTATAAAAGACCGTTGTTTATTATAATGTCTTTAACGAGTTTTCTTAAGTAAATATGATATGTATATATATATATATATATATTTAATAAGGCGAGGGACGCTCAGCTCAAAGCTTCAGAGTTCAAAGTAAAGCACGAGCTTGAAGCCAAATACTTTCTAATAATCAAATAGTTAAAACGCTATCCGACGACATTGTTAATAAACGGAAGGAAAAAGTAGTTGTGACATTTTAATTCGACTGCGAGATACCTGTAATGTTACGTAATTAATAAACATTCTACAGAGCTATTGGCATTTTATTACTCGGTAAGTGTGAAATGCAATCACAAGTCGGGCTTTTTCGCGTGCAACGCTCGCTCGCTGATTATTAGCGGAAGCTAGGGGGGGGGGCAATAGACGCCGAGGGTCGGGACTAATGAAATAAAAATAATAAAAAAGAAAGAAAAATCAGAGTAAATGAATCCGTTTGGGAATTGTCGATAAGCTCGTGATGCCCGCGTCCTTGACTCCCCTCCCTCCCCCCACACACCACCTTACCCCCGTCACCAGTCGCCTAACGTGCGATTTCTAACCGAGAGAGAGAGAGAGAGAGAGAGAGAGAGAGAGAGAGAGAGAGAGAAAGAATAAAGTCGCAAAATATTATAGATTACAGGTATAGTAGCGCAGGGGAATCGACGACCCTCCTCCCCCGTCCCTCTGTAAATATCTTTCTTCGTTTGGCTGACGCATGTTTCTAACACATTGACACGTCGAGAAGTTTTTAAATGCCTCGGAGGTCTTTGAAAGGGCCTTTTTATTCCTCCCGTTTTCATCTCGGTAAATTTTTATTCGCAATCGTAAATCTCTGAGCGCCTCCTCCCTCCCTCCCTCTCTCTCTCTCTCTCTCTCTCTTACTCGCAGGCACAGACGCAGTCACAGACGCCACCCGTAAGTTATTTCTGAGTTCTCTAGGGCACAAGTTTTATTCCACGTATTCTTTGCGCGAAGGTTTATTTTCGGAAGTTATTCGGGTCGCCGATTTGAATTAACAACTCGCGGCAATTATCGCCTTTGCAATTGCCTCCTCGTAACGCAATCCGCGCGAGGAATATCATTTGATATTTTAGCCGATCCTTGTCCCGATCCTCCCGCCCTCCCTGACCCCTCACTCGCAAAACAATTAACACGGCAATAGTATCTCGCTTACGTTATGGCAAAGGAGCGCCAACCACGAATTTCGTTGTATCTGGCATTAACAACAAGAGTCGATGAGCCGCTCGCGATAATACGTATCGTATCGGCTTCTCTCTCTCTCTCTCTCTCTCTCTCTCTCTCTCTCTCTCTATCTCTGCACTACAGCGATTCGTTTTACGATTTTCGTTCGTGTCACGGACGCTTTCGCCTCGGTCGAGTATCAAACATTAGGTGTTACGGAGGGCAGGGGGGTCGGGGGGTGGAGGAGGAGAGAAGGAACGCAAAGAATAAACAGCCAACATCGGATTGATTTTTATCGATACTCTTAAAAATAGCTTATCCAACGGCTAAAGCGTGGCATTAAACACTGCATTAAATAACGATAATTTCCTCTAAGCTTTCTGGAAAGCCAAAATCAGCTTACGGATTTGTCGTTTTAATTAACAAAGCGAGGCGCTCGGCTTCTAGAGCATACATATACATATATATATATAAATAATGCCGATAACTGTGACAAGTACAAGTGTTCCGAGCGATCGAGAGGCTCAATTAAGACACGAAGCCGAACAACCGTACGCCTTCCATTAGCGCTTAACAGCGGCCTTGAATTAATTCTGAAATACGTAAGACCGGAGTTTATCAAAAAAAAAAAAAAAAAAAAAAACACACAGAAATTGACAAAGAAACGCATAGGATCAATGAGTTGCGGAGGAACGAAGAAGGACGAGTATAAAGAAAAAAGAAACCGAGATGAGTCAATTAATGATTACGTAAGTATAACGTAATGTATATATATATATATGTGTGGAATGCAGAGTGGAATAAGTAATTAGTGCGTTCGATTGAGAATTCACTCGAGATCTAAGAGTTTTTCATGGAAACGGTCGGATCGCTCGGCTGAAACGGAGAAAGACATTACTACGACTACTACGAGTCGTTTGATTCGTAGCCGCGTAAGAAAGGCGTCGTCGATCTTTTTACGCATGTATCGAGATTACGGCGATTCCTGGGAAAATTCGCGCTCGAGGCCGCGACGTCGAGTCCAATAAATCTGCATGCTCTCGATCTACGATACGAGGGCGGGCATCGTTTGCAGAAAAACAAAAGAAGCCGAAGATGACAAATAACGAGCGACGCTAGGCTCGACGCTAGGCTCGACGCTAGGCTCGACGCTAGGCTCGACGCTAGACTGGACAGATCCAACGATCGATAGCTTTTCCAAAGAGAATCCTCCCCCCCCCCACCCGCACCCCTTTGTCCCCTACACGTCGTATCATTTCTAATTAATTGACGGAACGCTATTGGCTGGATATACGAGTACACAACTTCCATTGATCTCAGCACGGACCTTCGTAATAAGATTAATTCGGCTTTCCGAAACTCGATACGGCTCGAATACCATTAAACTTGTCGAGCTCCCTGACTGCCTGCATCTCGAACCGTTACAGTAAATTAAATCGGCGATATCGTTTAAATCCCTAATTGTATACCCACTCTTAACCGTCGGCTACATGACGGTAATTTGACACGTCCATTAGTTCGTCGAGGTGCGATTGACGCGTTCCCCCCCGTCGCCTCCCGTCGCCCCCCCCCCAACGGACCCGACCCGAGCTTCGCTTCTCTTACCTATTTAAAATGGCGTTGCGCGACGAGGTCGTTAACAATCGAGATCGAGAAATACGCGGATTATAATAATCGCGGCGCATCGCGTCACACGTGAAACGTAATAATATATCGCGCGTACATGCGCACGTAATTTTTATATTCCCCCAGTGACGGGAAAGTTCACTTTTACTTATCGATTAAGCACGTAATGTGCGAAACGAGAAGGGCGGGGGGGGAGGGAAGATTGGATTCACTCGCGGCTTTCGCGAGCCCACGTAACCCGATATCTTTAAAAACTAGAACGAAATGTGTAATTGAAAGCGATTAAGGGCCGACGATGAGAAAACGGCTGGAAAAAGAAAATGAAAAAAAAAAGGAGAAGAAGAAGAAGAAGAAAAAACTCGCGCTTATTGATAAATCCGATCGAAATACTACTGCACACGAGGCTTTTTGGCTTTGGAAATAGAATTATAAAAGCAATCAGCAGTAATTTTCGTTCAGTAACGAGCTTCGTTTAACCATCGAATTAAGCCAAGCAATTTCATAAGTTCCCTCGGTAATCTGCAAATATATAACCTATAAAATCTATGGAAATGGAGTAGCGGTACTCTTAAATCTCGGCGCTACGTCGAGATGTAAAAATAGATTGCATTGGCATAACTCTCCACGAGTTTTTCATTACGCGAACAAACGATGCACGCGAGATAATCTCGTATTCACGAAGGAAAAGAAAGGAAAAAGAAAGAAAGGAAAAAAAACAAAGGATCGATTCGCTAATATGGAACGAATGCGATCCGTCTCGGGGACGCGTAACTCGAAGACTTCTTGTCATTGTGACTTTTGAGCTAAAATTAAGAACGGAAGGGGCTAGTACATGGGTGCCCTGCCCGGACTCTTTGCCCCCGTAACAACGCGGATAAGTATTGGGTAATTACTAGTGAACGATCGGATGGATTGCACGCGAGCCGGTGTTCGAGTGAAGGTGAGGAGCGGGACCGACCTGGGCTCCTTTCTCCTCAAGCGACACTTTCCTTAAAAGCCGCTCCGAGTCGCCAGGGAGTTTCGCAATTCGCGAGCTCTTACGCTCTCAAAGCGCCGTTCCTCCCCCTCTCCCCCCCACCCTCGTCATATTTGGATCTCGGCTCTTTACCGATACTCGTGGAATCCCGCCCCCCCCCGGCATTCTTTCCATCAACGTCCCGACGCACCTTTCAATCGATCGTCGATATGGGGAGGGGTGGGGGAGGGGGATAGTAGAGTACATCGGTCGAACGATCTGTATGGCTATTGGGCAAGGACGTATAGCGCGGCGATCGCGTAGTACGAGCGCAGACTGGAAAGACGTACAACTAAGCGTTGCGTAACGCGTAATAATCGTCTCCCCGTTCTCACCTAGACGTTTGCTCGTAGGAGTCGATCGCGCGCACGAGGCGACTGCATTACGCGTTCGTCCATGTCCTTTTCTTCTTCTTCTTCTTCTCTTTTGTTTGCATCGCGTGCGGGGGCTCTTCGGAGGCGGGTAAGTAAGTAAGGACACGCCGAAGGAGCGTCGTTGTATTATATGTGACGACGAGTGCGTCGAGATACGTTAACAATGCATTATTATTATTCTCTTGCGAAGCGGCGAGATTCCTCGTTAGTGTGGCTCTCGGCGATTCACGGCGATCGCGATACAATCGCAGGAGAATATCGCCGTATTAATTATTACGATGTGCCTGTTGCACGAATCGGTCCGACTCCCTCTAAAGGCAAGAATTTCATTTCTCAATCTTTCTACTCCTCCTCCTACTCCTCCTACTCCTACTCCTCCTCCATTTCCATTACCGACGTCAAATAAACACTCAAGCGGGAGTGTTAATCTCGCGTTAATCAATTCTCATCTCGAGATCTCTTTTCATAATGTTTTATCTTCGTTTTAATAATCTTTTCTATCGCGACGTCCAACGTGTTTTCTTCCGAGTTTCCTCTCAACAATGCCTTTGTCACGCTTTACTAGTAAAATTACACGCCCCCTACGTCCGCCCATACGTACACATAGAAAATCCACGGGCATTGCATTGCAATGGAATTAATTAATCGATTACGCGACCTTTAAGGAAATAGAAATTTTGCCGACAGAGCGCGTACAAGAGGATCAATAAATAAGAAACGATAAGGACTCTTTATTCTCCATGGTATTAGATAGTTGGAATAATAGTTCTTGGGCTTATTTATTCGTCGGGGATGATCCGCGGCTGCTTTTCAACTTAGCTCCGGGTGCAGTGCGCCCGAGATGCCGAGAAAACGTGCCGGGGAGGAGGAGGAGGAGGAGGAACGACGACGACGAGGACGAAGAAACGCAAACTGGCAAGAAGCAGATAATTCTTACGTGCCTGCCGCTCATCATCATCATTATTATTATTATTATTATTATTATTATTATTATGGCTTGGCTGCCAGATTTCGAGTACGAAGAAAGCCCGGGAAGTTGCGTAAGCGAACGGGAATGTGGGAGGGAAAAAGTTTTGCCGAAGCCTCTCGGTAGGTCAGGCCGCGCTCGTCAGGAAGTAAGTCGGCCCACACCGCTTCACGAACTTCCATAATAAATTTCAATTCCGCTCTTCCGTTCCATTCCAGGCGTGGCAGCCTCCTTTAAATCGTAAATTCCCTTTAAACGAATTCACAAGATTGATAAAGCCTTTTCTATTTTCCAATCACTTTCGCATTACGAGCCACGAGCACGGCTCCGCTATTTTTATTACTTGTTTTTCTCACCCTCGTACTCATACTGTCTACGAATGCATACTTGTTTTGCCCACCCCCCACCCTCTCTCTCTCTCTCTCTCTCTCACCTCCCACTCCGCCCCATCAATCGAGCTAGACTTTGGCTACGTCTCCGCCGTATAACGGATTAAAAAAACTGTAAATGTTTTAATTTTTCGACCGCCCACTCTATTTACGGGCAAGCGGGTAGAGTAAGTTTTTGTTTTTTTTTAACAATCCAAATAAAATCTTTTGACGTCACATTGTTTCCGAGGCAAATAAACATGACAAAGTAACGCTTCAAAGCGTTTATTTTAACGTTAACAATATAAAGCGCGTTCTAGTATTGAAACAGATAGGTTATGAATACGTCCGTGGATACGAATACAAGCGACGATTGAGGTTGATGTTTGTTGTTTAATTAATATTGTTACAGGGGAAGTGGAATTTCAAACTTATTTAAATTATGTCAAAGCACATTAGCAGCGTGGAACGCGTTACGATAATTATGACAAAAAAAATAACAGGTTACGATCACGAATTACTTACGATTATTTGTTTCTTTATACCTTTTCATTTGAGTCTGTCGTTAGGATTTCGAAAATCACGGAAATTCCGAATACTATTTATTACTGATTTGACGTTTTTTTGTTTTTTGTTTTTTTTTTTTTTACAAAGTATGACCGCTTATATAATGGCAATTTAGATGAGTGCGTGGCATAAATCTCAACCCTGTATTTAAAATTTTATAACGTTATTCAATGTAATTGAAGGAAAAAGGATTGGAATTACGTGCATCGCCTCTATAACATTGGCTATTTGCATAGCGCGCGCGTATTATATCATAGGTATCGTTAAAAATATAATGAGCTCGGCATTAGCTACGCGATATACGCTCCTACACTGATAATTATTATTATTTTATTTCTGAAATATCAAGTCGGACACATATTTCCCATCTAGATAATTACCGGAAAAGATACTGTATTTCCAGATCAGCCAATGAGATCGTTTGAAGTTTCCACAATTTTTTAAAGACATTTTTTTTAAATAAGAACAATTTCCTTGAGCCTCAAAGTGCATCATTGGCAGAAGCTTTAATGCACTACCATTTCTTTACGAAATTTATTAAAATATTAAAGTTGCTCTCTTACTGTCTCTACTGACCTCTATTTCTTATAAGGAGCGCGTACGTGCACGTTCGCGTAGGAAAATATCATACAAGTTTTATAAACTTTTTTTTTTTTTATACAACATCAATTATGGAAACATGTAAAAACGCTTGAATCGCTCGTACGAGAATATCCCGCGACAAAAGAAATGACCGATAAGCATGATTCCTTGGTGAAACATACCTTGGTGAAATTTCAGTCCTTAACTGTTTGCATTGACCTAGTTTTCCTGCTCTTATCGTCATAATCATCATCGTCATCATCATCACCGCCATCATCGTCACCACCATCATCGTTGTTGTTGTTGTTATTTTTAAAATCTAATACGCGGCATGAAATATGAAATATCTCGTATATTTATAATTTACTATTCATAAACGGTAACGTGAAAGTCTCGCGGTCTGCGCGAGGCAGTGCGAGTAGCCATGAATATTCATAATAAAGATACGCTAGTGGCTGGAATATAAAAAGTTCTCGTACGAACGTTCATTTCATCCAGGCGAAACTACAAACGGAATGGGACGGAAAAAATCAAAAGTCCGTTCGCCGTGCAAGTGACAATTAATAAAGTTATATACTATAGTGAAAAAGGGAAGGTGACAGAATGAAAAAGGTTCACCACGCGTCAAACGTAAATAGATTGTACGGATCCAGTTTGTCCGCTATAATGCGTGTGATATATCAATTGGATCCCCCGGTAATTAGGTCGTGGATTAATATAAAGCAGGGAGATTCCGAGCCTAATGGGCTTCCGCGTCCTTATTTTCAATAACCATATCAGGTCACGATTGTTTTCATTTCAACGGCACTTGTACGGGACGTGTGCGGGACACGAAGTACGTAAGATCAATTGACAAAGAGGGAGGAGGGGGGGGACACAACATTTTTATGGAAATTGCTGTTAAACAAATGAAGAAAAAAGAACATCTATCGACTGGTTTTTGCATTTTTCTTGTAAAATAAACTATACGTGAGCGTAGAATCTTATAGGCAGGCAGAGTCAGGTCGCCCGCCACCGCTTTCGTTAATACGTAATTTAACCCATGAAAAATTACCTTTAAAAAAAAAAGAAAAAAGAAAAGAAGAAGTTCTTTATTTAGTAAATAAAAGTCAAAGCAGTGTGCAGTATGCGCGAGATCGAGTGATTCAATTAAAGAAGAAATATTATTTCTTTTACAGTTTGTATGGCTTGAAATTATACTCGGTTAACTAAATTACATTCGCTCTTCGGTAAGGTGACCCAAATATTTCAAATGTATACTTATGAAATTTTAACGTTTAATTAAATCCCAATTGTCTGTGGCCGTTTTATTTATTTTTCGTTTTCGATTGCCTGTATAACGATGCTTCGACGTCCTCGCAACAACGTTCGCAAGACTACTTACGCTCGAGAAACTGTGACGCTTTTATCGTCGTCACATCGCCGAGCTCGATTTCATGCGCTCGTAGCATATAGAAATGCAATAATATATATATATATATATAATGAATAAATAAACAAAGGCCAAAGGTATGAGAAAGAACCGAGCGCGGGTGGTAAGTGTAGGGAGATTGGCCGCAAACTGTAAATATGTTGATACGGTTTATCCGATATTGATTATTTCAGCGAAAACTTTAAGTAAATTGGCTAAACTGTCGCGTGAAATTCTTCGTGATTACATTATTTTGTTAATCACGGTCGTTAATTATTCCGAAGAGAGTCTCGGAATTAACAGAGATTTATTTTGTTTAAACGAATAAAGAAGCCTTCTTGTTTATATATATATATATATGATTTGGCGGTGTTAAATCGCGTTCGATCGTACCGAATAACGTATTGCAGTCAATCGGAATGAAAGAAAGGTAAGAGAGGGAGGAACGCGCTCGTCTCTTATCTCGGAATCGGCCGGCAAAGCCAGCTCCTCGCCAAGAAGAAGAAGACGAAGAAGAAGAAGAAAACGCCTCAAGCTTGTTGTTGTTTTGTTTGTTCGCTCGCTGCTAAAGCGGCACGTCTCCGTACGGATTAAAAGCACGGCGAACCGAAATCCAACAGAAAAACTGCCCCCCCCCCCAGTCGGAGATAAATGTGTCGCCTTCGTCTCGTCTTTGTCCTTCCGCATCTACTTCCCTCTTTGTTCTTTATTGTATATATATATATATATATATATGAGATATAACGAAAGACAGGCAGGCAGGCAGGCAGGGAAGCGAGTGAGCGATTTTGCAGGAGCTAGCCAAGCTGACTTTATTAGGGGGTCAATCAAAGCGAAGAACATTGACGGTAGTTTGGACCACTTGGCTTTCGCTCTACGGCGGCTCTACGTACACGCGCAACGAGCGGCCTTTCCGAGTGCTAACCGCGAGAGCCATTGTCCATGGATTCTCTGTCCAGCAGCCGCGGGACGAGAGCCGCGGCTAATTCGTCTTTCATCGAATTAAGGTAATGAAAGAACGAACGAACGCGAACACGTGTCGTCGCGTTAGCCCGAATTCAAAAAATAATAATTAGCCGGGATTTGTGCCGTGCGGGGAACGAGCCTCCCCCTTTTCCTCTCCATTCTTCTCGAAGGCAATTAAGTTTTCGTCTGTCAAAGCGAGCTACAACGACGCGTCAGCCGCTCCTAAGCGTCGAATTATTCCGTCGCCCGTCATCTTCATTCATCGCTAACGAGAAATTCAGCGGACCATCGGATTCTCCTGCACGAGTGATGATCTGGGGAGGAGGGGTGGGTGTGTGTGTGTGTGTGTGTTTGTGTCTGTCTGTCTTCTCGCTAACCGCATACACAAATCGAACGGCTCGCTTTGATTTATTGTAAAAAAAAAAAAAAAAAAAAAAAAAAACGTTGCTCGGAAGGCTTTGTTGGATTTCTCACTATTATCGATCGCTTCGCATGCATGATTATTAACAAGCTTAATAATAATCGGTGATTAATACACGCGGTATCGCCTCGCTGCAACGGAAATGGAAAAAAGGCTCGCGAGACGATGGGGTAATCAAAAGCCCGTCGATTGTGCAAGTGCAACGTTGTTTTCTTAATTCGTAGCTCGGCGCGTAAACCTTTTTTTTGCCCAACAATGTCCGCTTACGGTTATTTAAAGCCAGTATGTCATGCTTGCGGGGACGGGCTACGCGCGTTTCTTCAAAAATACAAGTGAAGCGCTATGAATATTACGAAACGTTCTCGCGCTCGGCGAGCCGGTGCCCCGAGCGCGCGCCGCCACCGCCGCCTTACGTAATATATTGTGACAAAGTTGCAATTTCAAATAATTAAAATCTCCCGAGCGAGCTGACAATTTAGCAAATGAATAAATTGCGAGGGGAGCCAGCCGGTCGTCAAAGAAATTCAAAGGCTCTCGAATAAGATTATTAAATACCTTGCGTTCCGTTCTCGAGTTCATGTCCTCCGGTACACCCCCCGTACCCCCGTACCCCCGTACCCCCTACCCCCTACTCCCCAAGCAACCAAGCGCGCACTATTAATAACGTGGAAATTGGAAAGATGCGTGCGCGGCATCGTCCGAAAGGCCAATCTCGTTGGCGTCAAAGGAAATCTCGACGGCGCGCTTTATAGAGAGAGAGAGAGAGAGAGAGCATTGCAATAAAAAAAAAATGAGAGGTCCGACGGATTTCCGATCCGCCCGAAAATCCCCAGCGACGCGGGAAAAAGATATATCGGCATAGGCGTCGCCGGCGCCCTATACTCAATTACGCAGCTCGGTTTACCAAATGGAGCGAGTACTACTACTACTACTACTACTACTACCACTGCTGCTGCTGCTACTATTCCTACTACTAATACTACCACCACCTCGGCCTCTGAGTTTCCATAGGTCTGCGCTTCTGAGCCTGCGCGTTTTATTATTATCACGATGATGCATCGATTGATCGTGCCGCGCACACGATGTACGTACGTACCCTCTTACGCTCTCGAGGTAAGCGCGCTCGTGTACGTGGGCTCGAGTGTCAGAGTACACGGTACATACAGGCCTCGCAATTCCCCACCGCATCCCCCCACCGCACCCCCGGATTACCGTGGGATGCGTGTTTACCTCTGGCCACGAGGAGCGAATTTAAATTAAGGCTGCTGCTGCTGCTGCTGCTGCTGATGCTGATGCTGATGCTGATGCTGCTGATGCTGCACAAGTCTGGGAGGCGACTCGACCGAATCTCCCATGTAATTTCCCGGGAACGAGCTCTGGCCACGTCACTTTCTATTTCCACGTCCCAGTGGGGAAAAATCGAAAAATACCGCCGCGCGCGCGCCCCCGCCCCCTGCCCCCCGTAGCCCGTTAATTGCGCGTATATTCTCTTCCCTCGCGGGCATTGTATTCGTGCCGAGAGCCGAGAGCCGAGAGCCGAGAGCCGAGAGCCGAGAGCCGAGAGCCGATTACGTAAACACACGGCCGGGGCTGCTCTACGGAACAATGTCGAAAATAAACTGTAATTGACTCCGCCGAGAGCTCCCGATTGATTATTTAAATTAACTCCTGATCCGTTTGATCAACTGCCCCTCTAATCCCCTCTAACCCCCTCCCCCCAAAGCAATCAAAGCTCCTTCTTTCTTTAAACGTAATCCCCGGCATTAACCGAAGCTCTCCTCCGATCGTCGTACCCTTTCGCCCGCGTATACGCGTATACGGTGATTATTGCCGTTATTATCGCGCGCCCGATCGGAATCCTATTCGAAACAACGAACCGCGAGCTTGAGAATCGACTCGACGACCGAGATAGAACATCATCGTTATTATTGTCAGGCGAACGTTAAGTGAATGTTAATGAGTACGGGGAGTGACGTTAAGGGAGCTTTGGCTCTTGCGAGTTTTTCAATCAATTACCGAGCGATCGAGTGGACGAGTTTTGGCACCTTCGATCAACGCCCAATGAAATATCTGCCCGAACTAATCGACATTCGTTCGAATTATTGAATTAATCAAGACTCTTGGCATTATAACTGATAGGAATCGTATTATTTAAATAAAGGAGGGGATGATATTGACCCGACGTTAGCCTATGCGATTGTCTGTATATTCAACAGGGAATTATCTTTTCACGAAATCCACATGGTTTCACGCTCAATCTCTCGGCAAACGCAAGCAATGTAATTATACAATATCATTCTTGCGTAGGATTATATTCATTTCATATCTGATTCAATTGTTTACGAATTTTACGCTATTATCATGGACAGAACGAGACGAAATAACCGATAGCAATCGTACAATAATATTTATCTGCAATACGTAATTTTCATTTCAGATAATTTACTTCCAGCTGCATTTACACTTTCTGTTAATTCTACGCTTCTGCTTTCTATTTCCGTTTAATAACAACAACGACGACGACGACAATAATAATAGTAATAATAATAACAATGTAATTCCGTATGATAAAGTTGCTTTCGACTAGTTCATCCCATCTACTTCAAACCAAACGATTCAATTACTTTGTTTATACTATTTTATTTCAGAAAATATTTAATTTACAGAGGTCTTTGTAAATGAAATTATTAACAGCCAAGTACCAATCATGGGTAATTGTCAAAAATAGAAAACAATAATCGTAATGGTAGAATCCGACGCAGACAATTATCCAGTAAGTAAAGGTTATTTGATCGTTTATAGCTTGTTGTATCTCGTATCGAGGATAAGATTATTTTATTCGCAGCTTTCCGATTACAGACCAAATGCAATGGCAAATCTGTAGTCAATCGACTCTAGTACGAAGATTCTACGTGAGAGCTTCCGTGCGATTGGTATCGCAAATAACGGAGCTTGCAATCGGAAGCTCAGCTTTGAATTTTTATTTCATCAGCTGATGCTCTCCGAGCAAACTTTCTCTCGCCAATGGCTACGAATTTGATAAACAAAGGTTACGTAATTATTGAAATTACCACCTGACTTTAGATTCCTTAACTTCGTTATAGAATATAACGAAACGGGCGATGGTAAAACATTTAAGGATTTTGTATCATTTCATTTTACGTTACGTAAAAGCATTTCCATTATATGTTAATTAATCTACGAGTTAATTTCGTTTCCTTTATTGAAATTATTTATTGTCTGCATTTGTACATATATACGTTTATGTATACGTATACGTATATATATATACATCTACATCTACAAAATAGCTTTGCTTCATTAAAGTTATATTTGTATATTTTTATATTTATTTAATGAAAGTTTTTCTACAGGTATATACGTGTAACCATTATGTTCTATGTAAATAATAAATTTGAAGCTCGAAGGGCCGATTAAATTATGAGAGGACAATAGGAGTATAAAACCTAAAACTCGTAGAATTTCAATGTTGAAGTAATACGAAACGGAAAGCGACGACGAGAGAGTGAGTGAGTGAGTGAGTCAGTGGGGGATGGGGGGGGATGGGGGTAGAACGTTCAAAGCGAGTGTTGACAAAATGAATGTGCAAAACGAATTATTACTATTGTTACTATTACTATTATTACTATTATTATTATTAATTCTACTACTACTTAAAAGTCAATAATGAACATTAGCTGTGAATCCGAATAATCCTCGAGGTTTCGGTAAATTTGTCGTTTCTCGTAAAGGAAACGTTTTCCTGTATTATTATTACGAGTGACACCGTGTCACCGATAAAGTTAAAAAAAGAGTCGTATGCCGTACGAAGAAGTCTTTTCTTTATTCCCTTAGCAGGAACCTTAGCAAGATTAATTCGGTTGGGTTGCCCGAGAATGCCTCGTTTCGCCTCGTAATATTATTATTACGCGCTAGCGGAGATTATTGTTTTTTTTTTTTTTTTTTTTTTTTTCTGTTCTCGAGCCCCGCTTAATTGTGAGAAAATGTGGGTCGCGCGATCATAACACGTTCTTCGGATTCGGCCGATAGCCAATGGATGATCTCGTCTTTCCATGGAAATGTATATTAAAATACCAGACCGACGTAACTAGGATTTTGACAGAAGAAGCTCGACATCGGCCACGTTGCGTTGTTGTACCCCGTTATTCGCTTAGAGGAGGCGGCTCGAAATATTCCGAGCTTAACGAATAATTTCCACTTCTTTTTTTATTCCCTCTACCTCCTCTCCTCTCCCACACCCCCTCATCCGCCCGAGCCTGACATACTTTTTAAAAGCACGCCTGTGAAAACTTAGTTGCCACTCTGCTCGCTATCATGGAAAATGTAGCAATTATGCACACACACACACACACACACATGTTTTGTTAATTATTTTAAACGCTATAGTCGGTGTTTTTATATTAATTAATTAATTAATTAATTATTTTTCTCCCTCTTTTATTTTTCTATTATAATCTTTCTTATTATTATTTTCCCACAATAAGTCTCGGCGAGACTGTAATAGCGATAAGTTTCACGTGCCTTAATGCATTCTCGAATGCATTTAAAAATCAAGGCTTCGGCGAGCAGTTTACGTAGGTTATGTAAATGATCCAACGGCTCCGCGTACGTGCGTGCCAATGACTGTGATGAAAAGCTCCGTTCGCGGTTGGTAAGAGACGCTGTCGGCAGTACTCATCTTAAGCTCGAATATAATTCTTTATCCACGGGGATACTGAAGCACGTAGATGGAAAGAAGCGTCGAGGGGGGAGGGGGGGGGTTGACAATGTAATTATGCCCGCGGATTACGACGCACAGTAATGCACTATTAAAAGGACGCGTAGATTACAGTTCCGCAACAATCGCTCCAATTTCCGTAAACATGCACTTTATTAATTAGCCGCCTCCTTGGATTTGGAATACCAATGGAACGTACGTAAATAAATACTTTGATCGGCTCTCGATCATGGAATCGAGATCGATCGTTGCTAATCGAGCTGACTGGACTGCCGGCGCGTCACCTCTCTAGCTAATCATCATCCCGGCCGAGATTCCGGGTCATACACGAAACGCTGGCACCGTACCCGCACAAAGTAATAAAGCCGTAGTAAACTTATTTTCGGCATAAAGAGCGAGCGATGGCTGCCGGTGTCGGTGGCGGTGGCGGTGGCTACGGCGGTGACGGTGGCGGGGCGGGGGCGGGGTCGGGGGACGGAGAATAATAGGAAAAGCAATGACGGCGCCTCGATTGAGAGACGACAGGCCAAGCAGCCCATGAGGCGGTAGGGGAAGGGGTCACGACGGCGACGGCGACGGCGACGGCACACGATCGTCGCCGGGACGTCGTCGGCGCTCAACAACCACGTTTTAGCTGCTCGTTTAAAGAGCGTAACGACTGCCTACGAGCGCACGACCAACGACACTGGCTCGCGAAACCCACACGTAACCACTTGGTGCGGTGTGCGAGTCTCCCAGACGACTAACGCATCGTAAGCCGCGGCGGAGGGACGAGGGGGGGAGGAGGAGGAGGACCGCGACGCGACATCGATGCAGCACTACACTCACCTATACGGATTCTGCTCTTAACCCTTTTGTTTTTTCGTTTCCTTTCTATTCTGAATGCGGATCGCGCACCCCCCCCCCGCCACCCCGATCCGGCCAACAACATCGAGAATAATTACTTCGTTAGGAAAAATTTTCGTATTCGCGGCAGGTGCCGGTCCTGCCTTGCCCATCCCTTCGCGACATCTTCAATTCGCAAAAATATCAAAGCACGTTGCCCTATAACTTGCAAAAGCTATTCGAACGAGCGCGTAAAGGTGTTACTTCGCAATGCTTAAATGACTCGATTCACGTACGAGCGACCAATTAAATAGTCTTGTGTTATTATTATTATTATTATTATTATTTGTCCTCCGATCGTCTTTGGAAAAAAGGACAGAGA
The DNA here is from genome assembly GCA_018883505.1 of Ceratosolen fusciceps. NCBI lineage: Eukaryota > Metazoa > Arthropoda > Insecta > Hymenoptera > Agaonidae > Ceratosolen > Ceratosolen fusciceps. The sequence continues at coordinate 1,050,088 of RCIC01000010.1, forward strand.
GTTTCGTTAAAATAATCTACTCTTCGAGAAGAGTAAATCGACTTAACAGGGATGATATCGCGTAGAACCGTTTTTAGAAAGTACAAATTTACCAAGCTGGATCACATTTCAATTTTTAGCGACCGTATCCTCGAGTTAGATCCTTAGATCCTTAGGCAGTGATTATTAGAAGTACACTGAAGTGCATTGAATTTCTTAATGTCGTATCGGCCAATTATAATAAGCGATTCCCCTTAGAATTGAAAAAAAAAGCGTGGAAAAAACATTGGCCATTAGTTTTAATGGGCTTTCGTACCAAAGGGGGAATACCGTAATTTAGGCGCATATAAACTATGCAGCGTTACTTTGCCTAAGGCAAAATCGTAATTCGTAAGCGAATCGGGCCAGTATACAAACAATGAGCGGAGAGTCCGGTTCATCAATACGAAGTTAAGCAGTAAAGGAGCAATTTTTCCTTACTTTTCATTAGTACGGGATTCCTAGAGGTAAACAACATTCTTTCCCTCCACCCACGCCCCCCCTCCATTAAATAAAAATAAATAAACAAATGAATAAAAATGACGAGTCTGCGCGTATGCGACGGCGAGGCTAATCTCATTAGAGTAAAAGCAGCCTCTCTTAACTAAATTGTCGGTATATCGGCATTTGAAAGAAGGAAAAAGAAATAAAAAAGAAAAAAAATGAAAAAAATGTAGCGAAAAAGCGAGCTCGAGTAGCTATTGCGTGTAGACGACGTTCAGGTAATTCGCGATGATAAACAACGTAGACGAGGATCAATTTAAAAGGATGAAGTCTCAAGTGGAATTATTTCTCATCATTAGTTATGTAAATAAGTCATTATTAAATAATAAGGTCCGCCTCGAGATCAATACCATCACGAAGAAGAACCATTGCGACGGAACGCATTCCCCAAGTGGTTTTAAATGCATTCCGCAACTCTACCTCTAACCCCCTCCCCCCTCCTCCTCCCCCCGAGAGCCAGGTCAGAAAATCCATAAGAAACGCCAAGTCATCGGTAATGTGGCGCTCGTTATCGACAGATTGTCGGTAAAATAAAAATAAAGCCAAGAAGGGAGCGTAGTGCTGAAGGGGGAGGATAAATAAAGGAATATCGTGGATCTCCTCGGAACGACAAGAAGCGGCGTTCAGGCATTAAGAGGCATAACCGTCGGGGCTCGCGGCTCCTGCGATTAGGCGACATGGGCGACGTGCTAGCGGCGGTGGCGAAGGCGGGGGGAAGGGAAGGCGAAGGAATGCGAAGGCAAACGACGTATCGGTCGATGTGCGCGACCTTTAATAACCGAAGCGTGGGCGCGTTCATCGACACGCGCCCACGCATACTAAACGTCTACGAGAATGACGGGGAACGGAGTACGTGGAGGAGGTGTAGGAGGAGGAGGAGGAGGAGGAGGAGGAGGGAGTCCCGCACGCTACTGGAAGCCATATCTAGGGGAGACACACGAGCTTTTTCGCGAGTGGTGGGTGGCCTAGGATTGCGGTGGGTGGCGGACAGAGAAGGAGGAGAGGGGGGGCGAGGGAGGTGGTGGTTGGTTGTGTCCGAGGGGGAATAGTCTATCGGTGCAGGTGCGGGTGCGTGTACGGAGGCGCAGTGGGATGAGTGGGTGGACAGAGGGAGATTTTGGCTGAGGCACCGGGAGCCTCATCGCCGGGACTAGTAATAAAGATCGGCAGAAAGACTAAGAGAGAAGAGGCGAGCACGACGAGGAAAGAGTTTCCGAGGCGGCGCAATCGATAGGACGCTTCTTCGTGGCTGCCGCCGCCTCCACCGCCTCCTCGGTGCACCCTCCCGCGACCCCAAGGCCGTGGCCGATGCAGACCGAGTTCGAGCGTTTGCGTGAGCATGAGAGCGAGAGAGCGAGAGAACGTGGGAGGAAGAGGGTGGACTGCAAGGAGGGCGGGGCAGCGGTGGTAAGCCCAGAGAGGGAGACAGGCAGACAGGCGGACGCAGAGAGGGAGCGGGACAGAGAGAGACAGAGAGCTGGAGAGAGAGAGAGAGAGAGAGAGAGAGAGACGTCGACTCACCGCCTCGTGCCCTCGGGAAGCGACCGAGCGACTCCTCGGCGAGTCGCAGGCAGCAGCGAAGGCAGAGCACGCCTCGTCGTCGTCGTCGTCCTCGTCCTCGTCGGTGGCTCGGCCATGCAGGGCCCCGGCGCGATTTGGCGCACTCCCCGCGGCCGCTCCTACGTGTCCCTTCCAACGTAGCTGCGTGCGCCGAGCTGCGGCCCCGCGAGGACTACGAAGCTCGAGGAGATGCCGACACACTGTCCCGGCTGCCTCGCGGACCCCTACCCCCGAGAGCGCCGGCGGCAGCCCGTAAGCGAGAGCGCGAGGGAGGTCGGGTGCGCGCGCCGACGCCGCGTACAGCGCCGTCTCCACGACGTCCCGGTGCCGGCCGACTCGCCGGGGTGTCGCTAGCCACTGGCCACCGAGCCGCTCGTGCAGGGACCGACGTTGACTTCCTCCTCCGATTACACGGCTTAGCCTCGGCGAGTCGTCCGTGCCAAGGGATCGGCTCCGGAGCGGCGGGCGGGGTGGAGGGTAGGGGCAGGGGGGACGAGCTAGCTAGCTAGCTAGCTAGCTAGCTAGACACAAACGCAAGCCTCCTCCGCTCCAACGCGAATCGTCCGAATTTTATTTCCGTCGGTCGACCCTCGGACGTCCCCCTCCCCGCCCCTCCCCACCCCACCATATACGTATACGTTCTCGTCTCGATTCCCCGGGCAGGGATCTACATTAGTGGAAGCGGGGCAGATAATCCCCGGCTAACCGCTCCGGCCCTAGATTCCCTTTATCCTTAACTAAGCGGATGGATAAGGGGGGGAGGAGGGAGGGGGCGACTCTACGGAATTCCCTTATTCCGCCGTCATGCGTTATTATCGAGTTTCCGTAGGCCGCCGGCATTCTCTTATCCGCCGCTTTATTGGGGCAGCGGCTCGTACCGACCCTGCCATTCATTCATTCACATTGTACTGACACGTTGCCGTTATTCGCTCGGATGACGCGTTCGCCGCAGCTCTCGGCCACGCGCCATCCAGCCTCCAAATCCAAAAGCACTTCCACAATCCTAATGCCTCGAATGATCAATGTCGATCATCGTACGAGCCCTTCTTCACTTTACACACCTTGTTCATTCAATAACGTAGACGACACACACAGTTATAAAGTTAATCCTTATGGGGAGGAGGGGGGGGCGGGAGTAGAAAGTAATGATGAAATCAAAGAAATCACACGAGGCCCGAATGTCGGCTCATGAATACCCTTGGAAAGCTTATTTATTCAACGATCGATCATGAGTCGTAATTCTCACGATGTACTAATAATAATGTCGTGTCGTAGGAACTCGTCGTCGGCAGAGGCTTTGAAATGAAAGATGACGGAAGTGACATAGGAAGCTCGTTTCATAAGACGTCAAGGAGCTTCCAAGCTTCCATTATAATTTCGGCAATGGGGGGGTATGTTATTGGGGTTATTGGGGTTATTGGGGATGATCGACTGACGTTTTATTACGACGATCGATAGATTTCTCAGTCGTTCTGAACGCATTAATTATAAAATTCATTAGTAGTAATTGCGGTGGTGCAGGTATACGTCGTTAGCGAGTCGTAGCTTTTAATTGACGTATCGGGAGAGCTCGAGGGCACGACTGCCAATGAAATTCATTAATAAATTTCACGTCCATTGGTAAAGGGTATGGATCGAGAGGATATTTATTTACATCGATGCCCATGTAGATCCGAGCCAGTCAGCCTCTGTGCTCCAATCGATACGATGATTTACATTACACAACAATTATACGAATATTCGAATGAAAAAGTGGAAGTGTTAAGGCGGACATGCTCGTTATGAGGGGGGATGGGGGGATGGGGGAAGCTCGCTTCTTAGTCAGAGAAAAATCTTTCGTAAAAGTTGTAAAGACAAATTGAAGGAGGGATAAAAAAATAAATCATAAACTTATTGGGGTTATTGGGTGGAGTAGGTTGTACCGACCTTGCTGTGGGCGTGTGGCGGCGTGTCGCGACATGGTTGCCGCGTACGTGGACGGAGTATGGGGGGGCCTTTGGTGGGCCCCAAGGGCTGGGTACGCTGCTGTCGGGGCGACCGGGCCGACGGCCGCTCGGCCCTCGGCGCTTTAGTTGGTGGCTGCTTGATGGGGTCGGGGCCGACGCTCCCGAGATCGGCGTCCATGTGGTCACCTCGCCGGGCGGCAGGCCACGGGGGTGGCACCCGGACGCTGACTCCGGCTCCTTGTGCCCCGCCAGCCGGACGTAGGACCGAGCCGCCCGGGGCCCCTCGCGCTCATCCACGGCAGCTCCGGCGACCCTTCACTGTCCACAAAATTCAAAATATCAATCTCACATGGATATAATTGTAGCCGCAATTATCATTATTATCATAATTATCATATACGCAAACTCCGCGCGACTCGCTTCGACTTTACATTATCAGTATTATCGATGTTTTTACTCTTGTTCGTTTTCTCGTTGTGATTTATCGATATCAGTTGTCAATGACCCCCCCCCCCATTCGACGTTTAAAACTTTGGTCAATTTCTGATTCGCTGAGCCACGTAAGCCATTTATAATGTGCTAATCTTAAAATGAATATAAACAGAGGTTTATTATGTCCTTAATTCGTTTATTATCGTTCCAACAATCTTTGGATTAGCTTTTTTAATTTTTCTATAATAATTAATACAGTGAAAATCTCTTTGTACGGGTAATTAATTTTAAAATTGTTTTATCGCTTCGTCAAACTCTCTTTATTTTCCAATTAGAAAGTAATAGAAGAAAGGCTTCTTATGTCGAGTTCTCGTATTAAATCGAAGATCGAACGCTGAAATCGACAATAACCATAGACAATAAGTTTAATCGAATAGAAAAATTAAAAACTTGCGTTATTGTTATAATAAAATAGTTTTTTCGCGGGTTATTGGGGACGTTTAAGATGTAAACGTTTAAAAAAAGTCTACCGAAACGAAAATCTTTCATATCCTAATCCAATGAACTTGTGTCCGACGTTTAATAATGCGTATAAAAATGCTTACGAACATTGTTATCGAAATCAATTTCGCGTAACCTACATCGGCCGGCATAAAGATAGAAAATAATTGTAATTGTAATGCCGTAAAATGATTTATAAAAAAAAAAAAAAAAAAAAAAAAAAAAAGAAATAGAAAAAAAAGAGGGGGAGAAAGGGATGGAGGAAAAAATTCTATAAATCATATTTAACTTTTCAATAACGAGTTCGATGTGGCGGCGGATAGAAAATAAATAGACTAAAACTTGCGACGATAATTGGCGAGGACTGAAATCGAGGCGAGCGCAGGCTCGAGGAGGTTTTTACTTCGGTAATCGGCATCAGATACGCGTCTTATTAGCTCGCCTACAGGCAGGGGAGACAGAGAGAGAGAGAGAGAGAGGGGGAGAGTGAGAGAGAGTGAGAGCGGGAGGGGGGGGATGGGGCGATAAAAATCGGCAAGGTAGAAATTAGAGAAAGAAAGAAGGAATGAAAAGAAAAGTGGTAGATTACGTTTGTATCGATAATGATCCCTTGGGGGGAAGTAAATCATAAGCGTAAGCCCGATTGGCCTTGGGGTCTCGATTCCAGTGGTGCGTCCTTGAGACACAAGTGCGCTCGCCTCGCGAACTTAGGCCGACCTCGACGTAAGCCCGACATACCGTTTTCTTCAAACGGTATGTCGGGCGCGTACCGGCCGAGACGACAAAAGGGCCCGCGGAAAATGTATGCGGAAAATGAGGAGAGACGATTACGGGTCAGGATTGGGCAAACGATAAGGAATAAGAAGAATAAGCGGCCGGCCGTCGCCAATCGCTCGTACACCTACGGACGATAGTTATTTTTATAGGTCAATGTGATATTACGAATCGATTTACGCTTCTGACGATAGTCAGACCGCGAGCCGGACGAAAACTAAGGGTAGTCTCGTCGCTGTCGTGGTGAAAACGTGTACGGACGCGGCTGGCAATAATAATTCGAGTTCGAGAGTCGAGAGGGAGGGAGCCGCCGATGGGCAAACGAAGGATAAGGCGATTGGGGGTTGGGGGTTATTGGGGGTTATTGGGGGTGGCTCCGGAGGAGCGGTGGCACGCGAGGAGTCGCGGGTCGGCCCACTTTTATTGATCGGACGGCGTTCGTAGGTTCGGAGAGCAACGGTTACGCGTGAATTTTCGTCAACGGTCGAAAGGTCAGGCCGGCACGGAGGCCCGCTGCCTTACCGACGGCCTCTCCCAAGGGGACGAGGAGGTTTTCGCGGGACGAGCGCCGCGCCGCGCCGCGCCGAGGCCGAGAGGAGGCCGAGAGGAGGCCGAGAGGAGGCCCTCGATTTTACGCGCAGAATATCAACGGCGTGAATCACGGAAGGCTTCCCACTGTCCCGCACACCTTGTCCCAGCACTCGGACTCGGCGAGCCTGACCCTGACACGTCGTGGTAAAAATTACCGTGATTCACCGCGAAACTTTATCGCGACTCGAGCCCACTTTTTTTTTTTCTTTTTTTGCTTAGTTTTTAACGACAACTCGTCACCTCGGACGACTGTATGCGCAAAGTCATCGCCTCCACCCACCCACCCCCCTTCCCTCGTCCCGTCATAGGGGTGGGTGGGGGTGGGGGGATGCTGGACCTTACGGGCTTGTTGACTTGTTGAACCGGCGCTTGCCTCCGGTCGCCCAATTGCGCCTTCGCGACCCCCAAGTCTGAACTACGTGGGGGGCGACTTTACTCCTCGATTAATGGCACTCGATGTCCGGGACTGCGCGTTCCCCTTTAAGTAAGACGCTTTACCGCTACTAAGCCTTTTCAATTTCACTTTCATCTTGGAAATGAAATATGTAAATTGTAATGCTATAGCAACTGATCGATTGACTTATTGCTCGACTTGAGCGATACCCCGCAGCCAATATTTGGATGATGTGGCGCGCGCTCAAATAAAGGCCTCGATATCCTAGATATACTCAATTGCTCTCGCTCGATTCCCGGTAATGATTTACGCGGAGTAAGGAAATAAAAATTAAGGCAAAAATTGACTTATGACATGCGGCAGCTGATCTACGCCTCGCTTCAAAGAATAAGAAATAAGTACAAAGAGCTACTGAATGAACAATTAATTCAATAGCTCGCAATAAAAAGAGAGAGAGAGAGAGAGAGAGAGAGAGAGAGAGAATATACGTACGTACGTACGTACGTATATACATGTCTTATAAAGAATTGCAAAAACTATAGTTCCGCCCAAACTTTTTATTATATTTACGTTCTCTACGTCGAATGTTTATATAATCAATTGTTTTTTTTTTCGTCACTGAAAAACTTGAAATTTACGTTCTTAAAAATGCAAGAGCTTCGAGGTGCGCACGAGGTTTGCTACTTTATACGTCTTGGAAATGATAGCTCGTGTCACATGTTTAAAGTCTCATTATAAAACGCTGAAATTCTATCGGAGAAAAAAAAAAGAAAAGAAAAGAGAAGAAAGACATTTTTCATTTTAAACACTTTTTAGAAATTATAAGAGCATAACTAATAATTTATGAGGGTCGAACGGATTACGAGGTGGAAAAAGTTTTGAACAATCACTTTGGCCAAGCGTATGCCCAACAATTAACCAACCGAGAAATTAATTAACGCGGTAGGCTATTGGTATTTTTGAATCGGCCGGCTACATACAGAGAGAGATAGAGAGAGAGGTGGGGGGAGGGGGTGGATGGATAAAATATGTCTTTATTAGCATTAGGACCATTAATTGGCAGGAATTACGAATAGACCCCCTGGCCGCTAAATTTCGTCACTCGCTCGATTACGTGCGCAATAACCACCGGGGATTAATGAACTGCAATTTCCTTTCCGTTTTAGATAAAAGAGCGAGCGTCCGCGTCATCCGCGATCGTGGTCTTGGAGCGGTGCAGCTACGGAGAGCGAGCCCGTAACGGGGAAGGAGAAAATTCGGGGCTCGTACGTGTAGGGACGGGGCGAGGCGGGGCGGGACGGGTAGGCAAGTATAGGAGCAGTAGGCGCAAGCGTCCGATTGATCAATCGGTGGGACAGGGCAAGGGGAGGTGGGGTGGGGTGGGAGTCGGACCGTTCGCGCGTGTCGTCCGAGCGCACCCGGGTACGGAAGAGGGTCTCACGCGAGTCGGACGGGCAGGGGGGGCGGAAGGGAGGGAGGCGAGGTGGCCGATGTGGGACGCGGACATAATCGAGGAGTAAGAAGTACCAACGGAGCGGTTGACCGGCGTCACCTCGCCGTGACCGCTTGATCGATCGGGAGCAGCGTGGACGCAGCACGTGCTGCCGTGATGCATAGGGACGAGCGGCTCCCGGGCGGTCGGAGAAGCCGCCTTTGGCCGATCGCCGAGCCTCTGCCTCGACGGCCCGCCACTGACAAGGACAATGTCAGGGTTGTCAGTCAAGACCCGTTCCAAGCTTACGCTCGCACTCCTTACCTCCCGCCCCACTCTTCCCTCGCCGGCTCATCCAACAACAATTTCCTCCTAGATCTTAACAATGTCTACGTTAGAAAATCAAGCCTCGTCCCCGATGTTGCGCTAGCAGCAGGGAGACCCAGAAGAAACAAGTCCTCCGGGAGGACGCTTATTACTTATTCAACTGGGGGGGGGGTGAAAATGACGAAAAGCAAACGAGCGGACGACCCGAATGCATTAAGCTCAGCAGGTATGCGTTAAGAGTATTTCCCAATAAATGATAAGCTATGCCAACCGGGGGGCCCAGTTATTTACGTATCAACTCCTCCCTACCCTCTTCCTATTATCTCCCTCGACCCATTACCCTCCGAACACCACCCCCCGGTCACCCTCGCCCATGCTCGAAAAGACAACAGTAAAGCACCTGTCCTTATGTCTTCTAGATGCACTTTTACCTCTACGTACGTACGTGTGCGTAAGAGCCGCATTCGCACGGTAAATCGTATTCGCATTTAATTTTCGTAATCTATCGGCATACTAGTTTTATAGTATTCGCCCAGTTAAATTTAATATACGATTACGATACTCGGCAATACTAGGTCAAATAATACCCATTGTCGTACATTGCTAGAAGTACTTTCTTCTTTGGCAATTAACGCTACGACGTCTTACTTTGAGTTTGCGCTAAAACAACAAAAAAAAAAAAGAAGAAATTATTGTCCTAATAGCACTGAATCGCCAAACGATTTCCAAACGACAAGAATAAACAACAAAAAACAACAACAACAACGACAATAACGGACGAAACGGATTCAATACTTAGTTGGTAGAGTCTCTTTTATTGAACTTGTAGATACGAAAGAAGTAAACATCGTCGATATAAAATAACTATAAATTCAATTGCGAGAGCTCGTATTTAAGAATTTAATAATAAAAGAAATCATTAATAGACAACGACTAGTTTCGTATAATAATTTTATTCTGAGAAATATTAAATCTATTTTATAGCTTTGCTCGATTCCTTAAGAAAATGAGAAGATATAATAAAAAATCATTGTGATAAATGTCATCCCGAAGATCAACACGTCGTTGTATTATATGTTTTTTTTTATTATTATTTTTTTTTTTTATTTTTTCATTACCCTCCTCATCAAAAAGTAAAAATTCAATTTATCGAAGATAATAATTAATCATAACCTAAAACATACAGGAACGTTATAGTATATTTCAATGATAAAATTTCACAACGAACTTTTATTAATGACATTTTAGAAAATAAATTAATAGTAATAATAATAAAACAGCAACAACAACAACAACAGATTTTACTTAAAATTTTTTGCCATACGTCATTAAAATAATAATAATATTCTCTACCATTACGCAAAGAGTACTTTGCGTAATTACTTTGAATTTAATTCATGCGCTATACTTTTCTCTAATGCATTTTCTTATATATCAGAAAATTATTCGTATCCACAGTTGAAAGAATCCAAATTTTCTTTGGATTCTTTGGAAATACAGTAATAATAATAATAATAATAAGAGTATACTATCAAACAAATATTTAAGGGAAATCATCCCTTGGTGGCTGTTACGATCGACCTTATTGTTGTAAGCGATCACAAGGTGATTAGAAGTTACTTCCTAATCACAAGCTCGATTAACGAATACCCGTCAGCTAATCACCAAACTATTTTTCTTCATTTTCTATTATAATACTCATATCCTCCGTTCATCGTCTACGTATATGCAAATATTTATAAACCGATATCAATCAAAAGGTAAATAAACTAAAGCTTGTTTATCTTATTTAATCGATCATTTCCAAAAATGAATAATTACATGTTACGATCAACTCTCTCACTCTCTCTCACTCACTCTCCGTCACATCTAAATATCTAACACGTATGGGAAGGCGCCGTAAATTTGATAAATATTTTTATAAAGATCAGTATCTCCAGCGGCTTTTTATAAATGTAAAAATAAATTTCACACGTAAGTAACAAGAGGAAGCAAATTACTTTGATACGTGCATTGATAAAATATATTTTAATAAAGAGCAGCGATTGCATTTCAGCGTAAGTTACGTTATTGTCGCTTGTAAGTTTTTACAAAAATAAAAAAGAGAGAGAACGAAGATGTTGAAGGATACTGGAGTACACAAAAATTCTAATACATCGTTATAGCACACGTACGACGATTCGGAAAGTCTTTACGTATTGATGAATGGAGTAAGCCTGTCGGAGCCTCAATTGGCTTTCGGCATCTTATCGCATTCGCCGTGTACAACAATAATCAGCCCCTCGCAATGTAACTGCTATCGGCTCGGCAACGACCAATTGATGCGAGTACGTATTGGTAAAACTATATTCGTCAGTCGGGGAATATTGTTGAGCAGCTCGGGGGACGGGCTATTTTATAAGCTCGTATAAGATAAATCTTTGAGATGCGAAGCCGGGCCCCTTATTCAGAAAGTTCGGGGGAGACATCGACGTTATATAGCTTAATTAATCCGTGCTGACGTACTTAATAATACGCGTCGACGGCTCTCTTCCGTTAATTATACCGCGGATGATGCGGTACATTTACTTCAACCCTATTCTCCATTTTTGTTTTTTTTTTTTTCTTTCTTTCCCCCCAAGATCGTCTCTGTCCAACGTTTGATAAATCTCCAACGACGGAACATTGTTTTGCCCATAAATACGTTCGAAAGCCGAGATGATATATATATATATATATGTGTGTGTGTGTGTGTGTGTGTACAAAACAGGTGTTCCCTTGGAAATATTAAAAGACACTAACTCCCGTTTAATTATACGATAATGTAAATTACATTCCATGCAATTTCATAATTGGTATCCTTTACATAATTATGTATGATTCCGAGTCGTTAGAACGCTGAGAAAAAAAAAAGAAAAAAGAAGAAGAAGAAGAAGAAGAAGAAGAAATAATACCCAATTGTTTTATATTTAACGTACGCTTAATATTCATTATTTATTCCCCGAAATAAGCTAACGGCTATTTATTAAAATTATACCCTTTTCGTCATATTACAGTGTGGATTTAAAATTATTGCCAATAATATTTATGATGATTACCCATTGTACGTAATAACTGGGTTAACATCTTTTCATCGCTATTTTGAAGGTTGCGTTCATACGCGTTAGGAAATCATTCTCTCACACGTCGGTATATTATACACGAGCGAAAAAAACAACACGATGAACCACGTTTAGAGGAATTGATTAAGAAGTCTCTACTATAAAAAGGAATTATTAAGATCTTGAAATATTTAAAGAAGCTTGTTTGTTTTTTTTTTTTTTTTTAATTATTATTTTCTAATTTTTTCGGTCGCCGTACATTAGCTATTTGCCTGACATTTTATATATATATCTACTACCGGTATTTGACAAACTTTCATAAAAAAAACCAAAAAAAACCCCCCAAAACTTATCAATTGACGTTCAAAAATGTCTTGAGTACTGCCAACGGTACTTATTTAGTATTCAAACATGAATTCCGAATGCAACACTATTAAAAGACACTAAATCATAAGGTAGCAATAATAACTTTTTGTTTTTAACGTTTTGGTCAGAAAAAAAAAAAATGAATTCCCCGACGCATGTTTATTAAAACGCTGTTTAAAATTGCAGATCTAATTGTGATATTGTTCAAACGGAAGAGGATATCGCAGTCACGAGTAATAATTATAAGGGAAAAATACTTTTGTCAATTTCATTTACGAGAGAGAGAGAGAGAGAGAGAGAGAGAGAGAAATAAGACTATAAAATTTTAATTCCAAACAACTTCGTCTCTCTCTATATATATATTACCTTAGTAAAAACTATTCATTACGAGAAATGAAAATCCAACGATTTTCGTTATTGTAAACGTATTTCATTGCTTTGGCAATCAAGAGATGATAAAAATTACAAGCTTATTCGCCTACGGAATTCCTCGACAGGTATTACAGTAAATAACCCCAAGACGAGCCTCGGGGCGTTATTTTTATTTTTACGTACTTTCGGCAACTATTATAAATAGATTCACGTTCTATTTGCGCGTCAACTACTGACTTTATTTATTACAAGTACAAACAGTCATAGACAAACTGTAGTGTACACGAAGTTATTGTGTCCGGATAATATCTCTCTCTCTCTAAGCTGATGCCATAAAAAAACTATGTCGCCTGGGAATGAGATAATAATGCCAAAGGAAAAGGATGGAATCCAACTCGTGCGATGTCATTATTGCTTTTCCCTCTATGTCGGACAATTAAAAAGACTACGAATGTCCGAGGGAATCGCGAGACCGATCCCTGTTTGCAACGAATCCACCAGCCGAGAGCGAAAATGTTTTTCAAGGTCCGCGCTTCGACTCGCTTAACCGGGCTAATAATGTAATAATGTAATCTCGACACATTAACATTGAAATCATAACGTCACGTAAGACAATGTGGGAGGAGGGATCTTTTCGTCACAAAGGTAATTAACGGGATAGGGATCGTACGAAGTTGTAGATCGTGTATCTTTGCGTTTCCTCTGACTCCTCAAGCTTCTAACCCATGCGCTTTCGTAACTCAAGAAATTATGGTTTGCTTCGACGGTGTAATGAAACGAAATATCATGGGCGTAAATAAATGTTATACATATTGAGGTGATTTTTGGTAACGCAGCATCGATCATCCCCGTTTGATTATCCCCAGGTTTTTGTCGCGGGGCGTTTCATCGAGTCTCGCTTGCCAATTATGGAGATACGTTATTTGTCAGCAATGCCATATAACCAAGATGGGAAGGATGGAGGCGAGCGGGTGAGCGGTTGAGCGAGCGAGCGAGAGCCTGAGTTACGGTACACGAGGAAACATTATAGCGGTAATTTGCAAAACATCGTAACGTTGAAACGGCGTCTGCACGCGGTGCACTATTATCGGCCTCGCAGCTCTTAGCTTAATTAGGGGCCGCCATCGCATCGCGTGACTTTCCTTTTGATAAAACAATTTTCTTTTGCTCCATTTTTCTCGGCCCCCCCCTCCCCCCACCACCACCACCACACACTGCCACTTTTTGCCGCCCCACCACCGGCAGCACTTGATCGCTATTCATTGAATTTACCAGCCTTTCATTACTTAAGCCACCGAAATTATAATCGCATTAGCCGCCCAAGGATACCAAGATGACGTTTATTTTGCAAAGTGCAAAGTGCAAAGTGCAAAGTCCATTAAAGAAACTCCAGAAGAGAGAGAGGGGAGGATGTGCTCTGCTCTGCTCTGCTCTGCTCTGTTCTGCTTACGAGAAGAAGAAGAAGAAGAAGAAGAAGAAGAAGTCAGAAGAAGCCAGAGTAGGCGCTTTAAAATGGCTTTCATGGGGGGAATCGTTGGAATCATTGAATAATAATACTAAGAGACCAAGAGGACTCGGACTCGAAAAGTGCCCCCACCTCACCCCCACCTCACCCCACCTCACACGGTGGTTTATCGATTCATTTTGAAAAATGTAATTTTTATCTGAGAAATACGCCATGTTTTTCAAATCCGTATGAAGGAAGCATGAGTTTCGAAGAAGTATACGCGTTCGAACCGGAAGACATAAACAAAGTTTGCGTGCGAGATGTTGAAATCACGTAACGTAATAATAGTCTCTCCTTTATTGACGATACAAGGTAAACCCGAGTTGAGCGTACAAGGTTTCCGTAATTCTCTGCGCAACGTATTAACATAAAACTGACCGCGTTTTATTTACACTCGGTTCATTATGGCCCATTGGAAGGTTAATATTAAAATGCTACCGAGTGACCGACGTTGTCGACGACATTCGTCGCTCGATTGTAAAAGGACCGAAAGTTTCGTACGGCAATATCGACACGCTGTTTGGAAAGCACTGCCAAGGTTCAAGACCTGACGCGCTTGGCCCAATTTCCAGCCAACGCCCACGTGTAATTAGATTAAAAAAAAAAAGAAGAAAAATCTTATCAAATAATATTCGTGCACATTAGAAGGGACGGATTACCCGTGATCGGTTTACCCGAACTTGTTTCTACTTTTGTTTTTTTTTTATCGTTACGGATTTATTAAATGGAAATAAATAAATAAATAAACAAATAAATAAATGAATAAATGAAGATACGATATGTATTGTGCGTATGTTGTGCGTGTGTTGTAAGGAAAGCGACATTATCCATAGAGCGGCGGCTCGTTTCCGAATTCCTTCATTTTATTCAATTAATCGCAACGCGTTCCTAATACTTATAAATAGCTGGTATTATTATTGCACGTGCGCACGCGTACACTTTTAACTTTTTTAAAATTTGTTTACAATTCTTTACAGCTCAAGCCGGAGTCGGCGCGGTTCAAAAATAATCCATAAACTTATATATTTTTAATTCCTTCGAGCGCGCTATGCAATCCCGAACAATAAATGTCCGCAGAATTTTATTTCTCTTATACAAAATTCTCTTCAATAACTATTCTCTTGGGAAGTCCGGCAATTAAAATCAACTGTCCTTACTTCGTATAAAAGTAGTAGTAGTAGTGTAGCGAGCCTTGTCGGGGGATTAATTAATTTCTAAAGAAATTCCTAAAAAAAATTGTTAACTTTTAAGTAATTTAGCTGCCTCTATGGCCTTATGTAGCATCGACGTTGTTATAAAGAAACGGTTATAAGCATGGCATATACTTGTACGTGTGGGATTGCGCCGCGCGATTGCCGTAACGGCACAAATAGATGTTGTTGTCTCCCTTGAAATATTGCATTTGTATTTTTTTTTCTTCATTGCACAATTCTTTTAATGACAGTGACGGCACAATATACTATGCATAATAATAATACTTGATGGACTCTCAATTTCGTAAAGATTTGTATTTTACAAGCTTTTAATGTCGTTTCGGCTTTTCTCATCGTAGCAAAACAAACGAAATCTTATTCTTATTATTAAACGACAATAACAATAATAACAATAATAACAATACAAACTTCTCTTTTAATTGAAGTAAATTTTAACAATAAATCATTAAATACCCACATGTTTAGCCGAAGCTCAAAATTATTTGTCATTATTTTTAATGTGTGCAACAACAATAATAATAATAATAATAATAATAATGACAATGAAAATAATACTAGGTAGTTAAATAAATGAATGCTAACTGAATGTGATGATTATTCTCGAGTATGAGAGACAGGCACGTTTTTAATTTTCAACATAAATTAAGAAAACGAAAATGCAGTAGTTTTGTTTCCTAACGATGTAAAGGAATAAATAACCTTTTTTATTTTCCATGGCTTTTTCTGCAGTTGCGCGCGAATCGGTCTTGTTAAAAGCAAAAAAGGTATTTTTTATATAAAATATTACTAATAATTTCAACCAAGCAAATGAGTCGTTTAATTGACATTCCATTAAATACTCCTATTGTTTATAAACGATTACGTTTTCTATCGAGTTGGGAGTATCGGTTTTTCCCAAAAAACACGTATAAAGAAATCATCGACGGATCGAAAAGTTATTAAAAATTCATAACGCGTCGGATAAATGTTTAAATTTAAATTAACAATTAACGATCATCTGCTCGAGGATCGGGATAACGCTTCTTTTCTCTTCTCTCTCTCTCTCTCTCTCTCTCTATCGATGAACGTTTACGTAGCTCTGATTTTAAAATAGTTATTAATCCGAGCCAGAGGAAAGTTTTCCTGCCATAAAATTAGCGGCGAGCGGAGCGAAGCTAGAATTATACACTTTCTATGAGGTTGTTGGAGCAGATCGAGGAGCGGTAGGTTGGAGCGGGGTACGTCAATGCCGGTGAATACATAAACTACGAATGCGCGGAAATGCCATCTGTCATAAAACAATCGAGATTAGATAGTTGGCACGTTCACGAGTGTTTGTGGAGAACGTGAATGTACTACGCGCCAACTACTCAGTTTGTTCTCAGTTTGTTATTTGTACAATATAACTCATGTGTTCCTGATAAGTGCCGGCAAGAGTCTTTTGCCCGGAGGTTTTTCATCGTCTCCAGTCATCACCATCGTCACGCCGCCGCTCACCTTACGTATATTACTCGTCATTTCCCGATAAACTACTCCCCGCCCCAACAGCAACGCCGACGCCGACACCACCATCAGTTTCCACGGAAAATGCCATATATCAATATATATATATCGTATACGCTTTCTAATAAGCTTTGATACAATTGTAATAAACGTAATGCGTTGAAATCGCAGTTTTCGTAATCGTGCGTTCGCGTCACTTTACCAATACGCAAGAGACACCGTCATTGATTTGAGACTGGAAGAGAATTATTATTTCTGTGGGTGGACTCTTCCGTTCACACGCATCGCCTTTTTAAATTCATTCGCGTAATAACCTATTTATTTAGGGATAATAAACCTGTTTAGTAGCTTACGTAGCCACCCCCCCCCCACCGTAGCTCTTACCAATACTTCTTACTAATTACGCAAGCGCTTTTCATTAGAGGTCGCGTTGAAATTTTAATACGAACGCAAGACGTCTTTCGGACAATATACCCACCACCCAATCGTCCATGATGGAAAGTTGGAAACCTCGCTGTTTCCCGTCGGTGCGCGTGCACTCGCGAGCGCATGTACACGATATCCACAGAACTCTCGGTAAAGACAAAATTGTTTGGATTGAATGAAGGGAACGCGTGAGAATTTTTTTTTTTTTTTTGCTTTTGCTTTTGTTTTCGTTTGAGCCGCGCACTAAATTATACATTACTTGTCATTGAAATGATCGAAAGAACTTGGCGATCCAATTCGAAGAGAAATTGTATAGAAAATCGATAACATTAAGCAGGACAAATAGAATTGATAATTGTTTTTTTTTTTTTTTTTAATAAAACTCAAGGAACTGTTTAAAAGTGTCTTGCAATTATTATTAAACATTCATTACGTAGTTGTCAAAGTTTTTACAGAACGAATGGTTAAATACGAGATTGTTTTATTTTAATATTAAAACGGAGTATATATATATTCGACGAATAATAAACAAACGTTTCAACGTTTGGATCGGTTTATTTCTTTTTCATTTATCTCGTACGCTTTCATTATTCTTAGCCATTCCCTATACAACATTATCTCGCGCGTTTTACTGGTTTATTTAGCTTGCACATGCCTCCCATCATTTTCAAAGCAACCATTAAAGATCACGGCAACCCCGATAAAAGATCCAAAATTCGTATTCCAGATAAAAATGCCTAATTTTGCATATTTTGCATACGCCCTTCTATTCCCTCGATCTTAAAGGCAACAAACATTTTAATCCAATGTTTATTTAACGAGCAATTGTTGATCCGGTCAAAAGTTCTTTGAGCGTATTACAATTATTTATTAATGCCGATGAAAACTCACGATCTATTATGTTCCAAGTATCCGGATCGTACGAAAAAACAATCGTTTTCGACTCGACGGGCGTCGATATTTACATTTCGGTATACATAATAACATTGTTTTCCACTTTGTTTTTTGTTTTTTTTTTTTACCTTTTTAAAACCTTTTTAAAAGTTATCCGTTACTTCGGTCAAGTAGTTTCCGCGCACGTGTAATAAACACGGCCAATAGAATACAATACCCTCTGACCACTACTTTTACAACATCATTGAAAAACTAATGTAACTTAAGGTATTTTATAAATGTACAACTGCTTATTAATAAATAAATAAATAAATAAGTAAGTAAATAAAGAATTATCATGAAGCGAGAAGACCTGTTGTTGTCTTAGCATCCGTTATTTGTCATTATTTTCAGTAAGACGTAGGAAAATATTTGGCTAGCCTAGAAAAATTAAGGACGAAACTAAGTCGAACGCGCACGCATCAATAGTGATTGCTTTCGCCCTCTCGACTTGTTGAGAGCCGCGTGTGTGTCTGTCTCCCTCCCTTCGAAAAGTCACTGCCGGCGCGACTGTCGGGACATAAAAAGAAAAATAGTGTCCCGACGAATCTCTACGACTTCTGCTAGTCGCTGCGGTGGTGGCCGAGCGAAGCCCGAGTGTATATTACGAGGGTTGCGCCGACTTTATTAGACGCTGTCTGTCTGTCTGTCTGTCTTCTCGGAGAAGAAAGGCATTATCCTTCACGGCCTTCACGGCCTTCACGGCTAGAAAATAACAGAGGGTCGCCCCACCCCATCCCCACAGATACTTAGTCTCACGGGTTATATAGACCGAGGCGGCTCACTGCCTTCACAGTACGGACAGACGCATGAGTAATGCGCGGCAATCGGGTGTCCTACCCCCCCCCCTGCCCTTCGACTGCAATCTTATTATTACATTAAGCAGTACGTATCGCGGATGTGGCGTTTAAAGGATGCGCGCCCCACCACCAGTTGAGCCGAGTATCTTATCTCGAGCCAAGCGGATAAGGAGCAGTTTATTATACGAGGGCGCGCGGCAAGGGACGATTTATTGATTTTACTTTTATTTTATACGTGGTAGGCTTATCAGTTCGTTAATTACGCACAGCCGTCCGTCAAAGCTCGGCTTTTTTTGGGTTTTTTTCTTTTTCTTTTTCTTTTTCTTTGTTTTTTTCCGAACAGGAATGCTAGTTTATTGCTTTGTCTCATCAATAAGCTTTCGGCATTTCAACTGCATAGATAAGAACTAGTTTTTCTGGGTAGTTTTTCTGGGTTTTTTGTTTTTTGTTTCTGTTTGTTCAAGACTATTGTGACCGAACTATTTTTAAAAAGCGCAAGTTTCTAATATTGCTCGGAACGGGGGACGATTAAAGCATGCCGCTTTGTGTGCGGTCTAGCCAAGGTTATCTTATGACTGAGCTTTTACGTTCCAAATACTTTGAAATATAACTTTATGTCGTACAATACCGAATAGACATCATCAAACTACGTTTTGTTTGTTTTTTTTTTTCTTTATGGAGAAAAACGTCGATTTGAGACCGACTGAATTCTATCCAATGAGGATTTATCAACAATTCAATTAAGATTATCAACAAATATCATTAAGCCTTATTTATCCGAACAGTGATTATTAAATTCAATCACATGCAGGGATTACAGGCTTAACTTATTCATTGTATACTAGAATATAATACAGTCTTTTTTGTTTTTTTGTTTTTGTTTAATGGCACGTCAACGCTTACTTTAGAATGAATATTCGCTTAGATTCGTGTAAACTCGAGGTTTCGTTGGCTTTGCCACTTCCAAAGTACGAACATTTAACCAAGTATTGCGGCTGTTCTAAAGCGACAAGTCCGGAATTATCTATTACGTGTGATTATTATTTTAACGTTTTCATCGCAAGGAATTTTATTTTAATTTATGTTAAATTTAGTTTTAGTTAAGCTGGTGCTATTGTATTTAAAAATTAAAAACCATTTGTCAAAACAACGGGCTTTATCGTCAAATATAGATAGAGATAAAAATTAATTAGCTTATTATACAGGCGTTAAAGGCTCGAGGAATGTCAAATATTAATAATTTCATACAAAAGAATTACAGATTAATCTACAACGTCTGTATTAATAGCGGTATTTAAAAAAAAAAAAAAAAAAAAAAAAAAGAAGAAGAAAAATACGACCGATTAATGGATGTTGGCTTACTCTATTACCTCCTATTATTATCATAACGATGCTTTCGTAGTTACGCATACAAACAATAAGCGATTAATATAAAATGTACCTGACTTTCTTATATTTTACTTGATTAATGTATTTTCGTTCCGATTGATTCGCCCCCGTCTCGACTGGCACAGTCTCGCCAATTCTTAATTAATAGCCAAATGCGTATTAATGTAATCGATAAAGCTTTTTTGCTTCTTCTCATAATTAAAAAAAAAAAAAAAAAAAGTGTCGAACGATCGTCACACGCTATATATATATATATATTTATATGCTATGGAAATGTAATGCTCGTCGAGAGCCTATAGTGTTATAATTTTTATTGATCCGAGCCACGTGCGTGAGCTAGCTTCGCTCTGGGTATGTATCTCAAATAAACAGTGAGAAGACCAAAGGTAAGGTAAACGAACGCATTCTAGGACACCTCGGATTGTGAAAATAAACCCCACGCTTTAAGACAAGCCGACACCAACACATCTTCAAGCGTCATTTCGGAAACGTCGATATTTATTTTCAGGCCTTTGTACGCTAACGATACAAATTTATGCCTCGAGTTTTATCACCCCCCACCCCCGCCCGTTAAATACGGCAATTCATAAAAAAAAATCATCCTTTACAAAGAATATTCAATTCCGAACCGATGGAATTGAATTGAATTGAATTGAATCGAATGTCCTATCGAATTTGACAATGTGTAAGGAACGAATATTTTGAGGATTTCGTAAACACGGCCATAAGCCATGAAGTAAAATAATTTTATAAATAATTCATCAATGTTTATTACAATACAAATGCGAGTATTACGTACGAGAGATACGGAAAGAAAAAACTCTTTGCAGCTCAACGTCTATGGAGTAGATAACCTTGCACCATAAGAATGTGCACAGCGTGCATTAAAAGCAAACAAGTTCATTCGTCGCATGGTATATTAAGTTTCGAGCGATGGAGCAGCCTTGGGCTCTTGAAATTTAGGCCAAATGCGCGTTCGGGCTGCCGGTGTCCCTCGTCCCATGACTTTTGTCACTATTATTAAAGCCAATGCGAGAGTCGACGTATTCAATAAAACGTCCAAACGAGATTTTCACCGTTACGTATTTAACTTTTAATCCTGCAATTGATACAAGTACGGCTCTACGATCTATAAATGCCATTCGATAAATAACGATCGATTGTTATAAGAATATTAAAATAAAAGTATGAAGTATATTACACCGATGCTGAATTCCAATGAATTTAATGATTACGGTTCATGGATTTCACAAGTAGTAGATTATCGTTGCGGCTTATGTACGTCCATCTAGTTAATTTCGTATAAAATGTGCCTAGACAAGTAAGTAGACTGTCTGCCGTAAAGAATGTATAAAGAATTGGCCGCATAAAAGTATTTGGAGCTTATAAGCTTATATTATTAAGAATTAACTCGGTTCTAGCGAGTAGTGTATACATCAAAAAAAGCTCGTGAATTACTTACACAGCTATAATTGCCCAATGAAAATGTATTCCGCAAAAAAAAAAAAAAAAAAAAAAAAAAAAATCGCCAAACCAATCTCCTGGCATTAAAATAGCTGAATTAATTGATTGGTGTATAAATCTTTAATACCCGGCACATAAAGCTTCCCTTCCCGATTTCCTTTCGACGGAGATGCGCCGCCCGAAGCAAGTGACAATTACATTTAAATATTTAATAATAACACCGCTCGAAAAAAAAAAAAACAGCGCGTAAAACGTAAACATTCACTTTATAAAGCACAAACAATAATTATCCAAACAATGTAGTACTAAAGCACGTTTTAACGAGGAAGTGAAACTAAAAAAATCCACGTGCACATGCGAGTAAGGCCATCTACGTCCACAATTTGATATTCAGAGACAACAAAAAAAAATAACCTCTGTCTATTACATACTTTTAAAAACTTATTAACTACCGTTGGTTTATCTCCAAAGCTCGTTCACTATCCGTTTCCGCATCTAAACGATCTTACGTTAATCCGTTCGATCGCTAGCTCCATTAATCATTCCCTTTCCTTTCCCCTTTTTTGGCAAAGACCGAAATTACGTACAAGAGCGCTTCAAAAGCTCTAGCGAGTGATTTGTAAGAAAAAGAGAAAAAGAGAAAAAGAAGAAAAAAGAAAAAAGAAACACTGCATATTCGAGGCATTAAATTAAATACCTAATGACTCTAGTTTTTTATTAAGTTAGGTAAAAAAATAATAATTCTCTCGGGCAATTAAAGCTATACGTATGGACGTCCTTCGTGTGTACAGTCCAGGTTAAACTTTCACGTATAATAATCTGCAAGTCAACACAAATGCCTTATACATTACATATATATATATAATACTTTAATATACCGACTGATTGTAATAATTTAGCCCATAACGGATATCCGTCGTATTCCTGAGATCTAAGCAATTTTTAATTTCTTAATTTACGTGCACAACACCTGTTGTAAAAAAATAAATAATTTATCAGATTAGCGTATCTTTAATGAATTTAATGCAGTTTGTGCGTTGCTTTGACATTTCTATGCTCCATCGATTACAAATTCAAAAACTTTCTTAGTTAAATGAATAAAAAACGAACAAACGATTTCCTCCCCTTCCATTAACCCAGCGAATCTAAATAAATGCAGATGTTTTTTTTTTTATTATTATCACCCGTAAGATTTATTCGCATGCGATTATTAATAATTTCAATGACGACAAGCTCCTTGTTAAGGTATTAAACCACCCGTGGCTTTGGAAATAATTTGGGATCGAAAAAATTTAAACAAAAACGTTTGCGCGTCGCTGTATGTAGCGAGAAAGGAAAACCCATATTATTTTATGGCTTCTAAATTTCCCATGCCAAAGTGGAAATCTTTAGAATGATTTTCTTTTTTATACGGGAAAAGTGACCGCGCGCAAATTAAGTTTGCACGCGCGAAATTTCGTTTGTATAAACTTTCAAAATATACCAAGTTTATATTGATTTAACCGTCTTTTTAACAGTTACGGACGTAAGTAAGCAAGTAAGTAAGTAAGTAAGTGAGTGAGTGAGTGAGTGAGTACGTAAGAAGTAAAACGGATAAAAAGTAAGTTATACATGCATGCTTTAGAATGAAAGAGTTTCAAGAATTTCGTTGGAAATCCAATGGCGGAGAGCGTGTGTATGAAAAAAAAGATTTTTATTATTGTAAATACGGGAAGAAAGGGATGATCTATCGAACGCTAGATATCGTCTCGTTCGAGCACTCGAACGGAAAGTCGACAATGATAATCGAAAGGGATGCGTGAGTTCGCGTAATTGATAGAGTTCAGTGGCCAGCGTCCACGAGCTGATAAAGAAGCTTCGTTAAGACGATCGAAGGAGCGACCGAATACGTACGCAATAATAATAGTAATTGCGTCCAAGTTAAGTTACTATCACTCCCAGGTACAGTTCTTTCTTTTTAATGCCTTGAAAATGGAACGAGTACCTGGCCGTTGACCGCTTTTCGCCTTATCTTTATTCCCATTGTACTCATACCGAGATTAGTTTCAATTTTAATAAAAAAAAAAAAAAGAAAAGAAAACGGTCATTCAACTTATGATATTACACGCATTGGATTCGATTTGATTTCCACGAGCGTTTCCCCCGAGTTAAGTTCACGCGCGGAAACGTCTTACGTATCGACTGACATCGCTTATAAATCACTAAAAGCTTAACTTAACTTATCGTTAAGTAAATACTTAACAATACATTGTAACCTTTTTCATAATTAAAAATATCGATTGACTCGTATAAGGTTATTGGGGGGGGGGGTAACATTGTACATCGGAGCGTAGCTAAGATTTCTCGACGGAATGAAAAAAAAAAAAAAAAATAAAAATAAACGTCCCAGTGGACTCGGACAATCTTTAATTCGTTTCCATAAAATGTATCGGGTTATTTATCTTTATGGAGATCGTGTTATTGTTACGAAAATCAATTTGCTTGGGAACAAGGTTGCAATTAATTATTTACGAAACGGACCGTAGCTTCGTGCTCCTAATGAAATTCTTTGAGTGACTTCGGGAAAATCTTTTGGCAATTACAAAACCTTGACATTCTCAATAAACAATTACGATCGGATCTATTAATCATTCGAAGGTTACGGAATAACAACAAGAGAAATCTCTTTTAATATCACCGATTCCTCGCCGGAATCAGCCGAATCTAATAACTTCCTCCCTCCCACCCTCGGCCCCGGGTATCGGCGCCATCTAATTTCGGCCGCGAATCGGCACACGGTTCAATTATCATTCGTTTATCCGGGAGCGAGTACTGCTCGTCCAAGTGACGCGATGATCCGTCACCCGACGTCACGCGTAAGGACGTCCGGACGACACGTATGAAAGAGTATACTTATTACGCGTAGGATGCAACGTGAAAAAGCAAATCGATCTAGAGCGGCGCTACGGATACCCGCTGATCATAAAAACGAGAGCCGGCTATCGTTTTAAAATTAATTCCCAAGGTTTTTTAATAGAGACTCGGACGAACGTCGCTTGCCGATTAATAAACACTGAGTCACAGCCGTTAATTGCAAATCTCGCGTTGCCTGCAGGAGACGCGTTTTATTGACCCGCGGCAGTTAACTGTTTTTTTTTTTTTTTTGTTCGACCGAAACGTTAGACCGAATTACACCAAAGACCAAAGACTAACTAACAAACTAATTACCTTGTCATCGCTTAGTATTTCTTACCTCCGAATGAAACGGTCGATCGATAATAAACCGACGAGGGGAAAAATATCAAGTGGAAATAATGCGCTCGAATGCTCGGATCGCTCGTAAGGTGTAATTGCGTGAAAAAGCGAGGGAAAACTTGGGAGGCCTCGGGGATCGGTATAATGGAAGCGAACAATCGCTAATGGAATACAAATCGTTTCCAATTCCGAATAAAAGATCTCCGAGTTTAACATTCGGATTCCGCTTTGGAAAGCGGGGACAATAATAAATTCCAGTTAAACAATGACTCGGATATCGCTTAGAAAACTTTCACGCGTATGTGTCGATGACCGAAAGAAACGCTTTGTCCGAAAAGGCGCGCGTGCTCCCCTTGCCTCTTCTTCCTCCTCTTCCTCCTCTTCCTCCTCTTCTTCTTCTGCTTCTTCTTTCTTCT
Source organism: Ceratosolen fusciceps (assembly GCA_018883505.1). NCBI lineage: Eukaryota > Metazoa > Arthropoda > Insecta > Hymenoptera > Agaonidae > Ceratosolen > Ceratosolen fusciceps. The sequence goes on from RCIC01000010.1 coordinate 1,075,250, forward strand.
TCGATTTGTCTTGTTTTGCCGAGTCGTTCAACTGACGAGCAACGTGGCTACCCACACCCACCCTCCTATCTATCGTACTAACGGCATATTCTTCTAAGTAATACGACATTCGTTGCAACGGCGGGACAAGTGTGCGAATACTAAGTAAACACAACAAGCCTGACATTGAGCGTAAGAACGTAACGTAAAACACGGAGCGACGAGTCCGGGATCGCTCGCCGCCGCTACATATCTGCCGCTCGGTAATACCTAATAAATTTATTACCTCGTAATATACCCGTTTAAGGATACATCGATCTCTTGGTAAAGTTCAAGGGACGGCTTTTAACCTTTTTTTTTTTTTTTTGTTTTCTCTCTCTTTCGTTTTCCGTTTCAACCGAGGGCAAGAGGCGTCATGGCGCGAGCGACCTTCCGCGCTAACGAGATGTATAACGTAAGATTACGAGCAAGCAGACCGACGTGTCTATTATAAATTCTATTATTTCCGTAGCTTTAGAAACGGCATGTCCCGTTTTTAAAGAGAAAGAAACGGCAATGAGAAACGTGTATTTTTTGCAAAATACATTCAGGTCGCATCGCTGGAAATGATTGGGAAATGTAATGGAAAAAGGCCGTTAAGAAATAGAAGATAGAGTGGCTGTGGCAGGAGGGGGAGGACGACGACGATGATTTAGGAAGGCTCGCTCGCTATGCCGGCAGAAACGTAACGGATAATTCGATCGATCGGTCACCCAGGACTCGACCGAACTCGCCAAACCTTTACGAGATACGAGATAAGTCTTGTCTTATATTATAAATAATAGAGATAGAGAGAGAGAGAGAGAGAGAGGGAAAGACGTACGCACTGTGGAATCCAGAGTTGGGCGCAAGTGCCCCAAGCGCAACCGAGATATCCTCGATCCGATCCAACAAGTGCTTAGGACGCGTAGCCTCGGCCCGGTAGCAGCATAATCGTCAGCGAGTGCCACTTTCACAATTTGTTATTCCAAGGCGCTCACGGCAATGGCTTCACTTCTTTACATCACCGAAAAACACCATAGCGTCGCGACGGCGGTGTAGCACACGTGGGACACTGCCGAGGAACGAGCGCGGCCGCGAGGAAATCGAAAGTGCGCTACGAGGTACGTCGCGGTGTCCGAAAGTGTAAACAGCCTCGATCTGGTGGGGATAGAGAGGAGCGCGCGAGTCAGGTAAAGCGACGACCGCGACGACTTGCTAGCTTACTGATTACCGACTGACTGACTGACTTACTCACTGACTGACTTACTAACTAACCGACTGATTTCATTCCTTATCTCGCTCGCTCGCTCGCGCTCCCCGTCTATTTCTCTAGCTCCCGCTAGCGCTCGACCTCCCCCTGCCCGCACACGCACACGTCCTAGGCTCGATCCTCTTCTCCTCCATAGGCTGCTACTCCTACACGTGTAGCCGCTGCTACCATGCAATTGTAATGCTTGTGTGCAGGGAGGGGAGAGAGAGAGAGAGAGAGAGAGAGAGACTGAGAGACTAGCGAGCCGGCGCTCCCTCCCTCCACTACTACTACTACTAATGCCACCACCACTACCACCACCACCACCACTATTCCTTGCTATGATTTCTTTCTCTTTCGTCGACAGGGGCGGGACTTATTGTCGCCCTTCGTGAATTCCCAGCTTCATTCGCAGGACGAGACAGGCGTTATTAGCCGACCTTTTCCATTTTATCGCCTCCTCGACGTCCGGAGGACCGGCCCCCGGCCTCTTCACCAAAAACTTATTACACCCTTCGACTCTTGACGCTAAATAGATATAAATTACAAAAGCTCTGACGTCCACGAGCTCTCGGGCGTATATCCCCCCCCCCCCCGCGTTAGGATTTTATGACCAGGCCGAGAGGATCAAGGCCGAATTAATTACCAAGCGGATCCTAGTTTCATCTGGATATTGACCGCGCGCTATTGCAGCTTCATTATTCCCTCAACGTGAATTATTGATTCGGTATAATAAACGATAAATTACACGGCTTCCTTGTGAGCTGGGAACTATTTTAATTTAACTTACGGACGAAAAATGAATTATTAGCAGATTAGAATCGGGTCCGCAACTCACCTGAAACAATGTCAAACGTTTTTTAATTAGCCAAAAAAAGTGTACTGTATCGAGTTGAATATTAACAATAATTATAAACAAAAAGCATCGCGCGTCCTGTATCTGTCACGATAATTTTCTCGGTAATTGTAAATGTTCGGTAAGCGCAACTGTATTTCTATTGATTGAGAACTTTAAAATTATTACCCAATATCGGACCATTCAACATAAAATCAGACTTTTTTTTACGATTTCTCTGGTGAATGGAGAACCGAATACGACAATGAGTTCGGAATCATAATTTTACCGTTGGAATTATAAAAAATGCAAATGCCCGAGGAAAATAGATTTACAATAATAAGGAGAGCGCCTGCTCTCCTTCTCCTTACATTATTTCTAACTCGTTGACGCTCTCGTTTCTCAGTAATAGTAAAAAACCACAAACCAAAATTACTTAACATTAAAGTATATTTTTGCATTTCCTCCATTAATTAAGACATTTACAATCCGTAAATATTGGTTATTTATTAATAATTAAATTTGCCATTGGTATTAATTTACACGTAACGTATGCCAGGAATATGCGTATTATAACAACACGGAATGATCCAACGACTTTTCACGGCGAAGCTTTGTACGTTTTTTTTTTTTTTTTTTTTATTGGCGCCGTTACGATTTGCCGAAAATTTATCGTGATAAATCATCAAAGCTACGAGCAATAATTTATCGAGCGTTTAATAATACAGCGACAATATTATGATTGATATATTCAATTTACTATTATTCCCAGCTTATGGATAATACCAAATAGTATAGGCTGATATTGAAGAAAATCCAAGCGTAAATAGTAATTGATAACAAGCGCGCTCGTGCACTTAATTGTAATAATACTTTTTAAGAAATCTGACTCTCGCATTTGAACAAGTAGTAGTGCCAAGAAAATTGCTACGACGAATACATATTTATATATTATTAATAAATTATTTAACGAAATGCTTGGTCTTTAAAAAAAAAACGGCAAGTCATATCAGTCTTATATAAAATACGTGTTAATTTTAGAATGCGCTTACTTTATTTCTTCAGATGGAGAATGTGCTCGAAAATAGGGAGAGGGGGGGTTTGTACAAACAATTCTTAATGCAATTTATATACAATAAAGGGAATGGATGGCGGATAGGATCCCTAGTGCTGACTTATCTTAAATGCGACCTTGACGCTACGGTACGAGCCCTGGTCTGACCCCTAACGTGCGGCGGAGATCTTCCTCGGCGGGCTGATCGATAATGCTCCTGACTGAGCCTATGTATTAATATTTCTGGATGATCTGGTGGCACGACTCTTCGCTGAGCCCCAAAATACCGAAGCGGATACGATGCCTAAGTGAACCGATCGGGGCCCAATAACCCCGATAACCCCAATAACCACATTCACGAATACTTGTGTAAGCCTCGCGGAGACTTCTTCTAGCCCCTCCATCACCCCCACCCCCCTTTCCAACCACCATGCATTATTTTATTTTACCTGACATTCCTACTTATTCCCTACGTAATTCGTCCATAAGTCTACGTTGCCTCGTTACTTCTTGTAGTCGATGAGGGACCACGTTCCCGCGTAATCCGATTAATGATTTATATACGTCAGCACTTTCACGAAAATGAAGAATTATTGCAAGAATTTAATGGCTGAATTAATTCCGATTACGTTCGTATCTCATCAATATTACGAGCGACCGTCTTATTAATAATGGAAAATAATAAACAATTGCTACGCAATAAAACATACCGTTTGTTTATACGTGTTATTTATTATAAACAACGGTCTTATATGTATTGCGTGACAAAACTATTCCTACGATTTCCCAATAATTATTAATTCATTAAAAGTTCACTAATTTTAATTTTATATTTTATAATTATCAAAGAAATCAGGCGCCGAAAGTATTTTTGCAATTCAAATTTAAGCTTCATTCATAATGGAAATAAGAAATAGAATTTTTAAATACTATTGAAGCCATTACGTATAATTTGTTTGTTATTAATTTCAAACATACACACGCGCACACACAATATTCTCGTTATACATTTTTGTCGAGCTATTTATTTTTTTGTCTTATAAACGTGGGTCCGCTTATCAAGTCGCGTGGAAGATTGTGGCGGAGAGGAGGGTAAGGTACGAAGGGAAGAAGAAAAATTAAAGATCGAGACGGAATTTAAATCCCATGTGCACTGGTGACGTGGCGAAGGGTGGGATGGTGATGGTGGGCGCGCAATTTACTCATTATTATTTTTTTAATAATTTCTAATTAAATATGCGACGGATGTTCAAAGAGACGAGAAGATTACAAAAATTATTCTCAGATCACTTATTATGAAGTATTGCAAGGAGGTTATTTAATAAACGTAAGCCATGTATTCCAGTAGAGCTCACGAGTGTAACGAATGAAAATGTTAAAGTGAACTCGTTAAATGCTAATGTCTTTTATTCTCGTCTACGATTACTAGTATTTAATGAAAATGCAATATATTTTTCATTATCCTTAATTGGAGAAAGCCGTTTAGGTGCGCAGTTTAATCGATAATTAATTAACTCGACGTTGGGTACCGAGGCGGCAAATATAATTAAAAATTGGGCCACGAGTATGATTAGGCTTTGGCAAAGTATGTGAAATTATTAAAACGAGCCTTGGCCGACCGGGGCAGCTTCTGTTAGGCCCAGGGCGGGACGAAAGCGATCGTAGGCAAGATTATTATCGTGGACGATGAGCGATAAGCGAGGGGGGGGGTGAGAGAGGCTTCATTCATCCTCACCGCAACGATCTTCCTCGTAGGAGATTTTCCAACGCAATAAAACTTGTTACGGCGATACAAATGTCTTTATACGTTTCTTTCCAGATATTCCTTCTTCGGCTTCCGAATAATTCCTGAATAACGAATTGATGGTACTCCCTACTTCCTAGAAATCCTTAGAAATAAAGGCATCAGTTTGTATTGATAAGGATCAGACAAAACGCGTAGATCTCTCGACTCCGTATAAGATACGCGCGTCCCCCCAGGAGGATCCGCTTCCTCTTCCGGGCGAGAGGTCCCGGCTAAAGATCGACAATCCCCTTCGGAGCAACGCAGAGGAAAATACAAACCTCAACCGATACAATTACACTTGGCTCGGTCTTCAAAATCATAGAAATTAGGCACGCGCACACGAAGAAGCCCATCCTCCAGCTTACAGGCTCCCCGTGACTACGTACACAATCGGATAAATAGGATTAATAGACGTAATATCAGCGAGCTGAACAATTGCCGTGCCCGGTTGCATCGCATACTTTTACAGAGAGAGAGAGAGAGGGGGGGGGTGCTTAGCTTAGCTTAGATATTATTTAGCAGCTGATACGCGGGACATCGATCGGGCAAGTACATCCATATTAACCGTCAATCAAGTGAGTCAACACTCGTGCCGGACCTTGGCTTAACTTTTCTCGCCAATTAATTAACGGCTAGATCAACTGAATATTATTCTTACATTATCCACGTTGGGCAGTAACATTTTTTATGAATTACGTATTATCGTGAAAGTAAAGGAAATCGAATAGCCCTCTTAGCCCTTCCGTCCCTTATAATTTGCATATGGAAAATATTTGCAGACCATCGTACGTGTATTTGCTTTTTAAAGGTAAAATAAATAAACAAATACATTGGTTGTATAAATATTTAGCGCTTGCCGAGCGCCACGCGGATAATTAGAATTAAGAATGGATATTTGAAAAAAAACAAGTATTTACTTGTTTGCACACAAATTATAATCCTTTCCTTTATAATTCCAATGGATCGATGCGATTTGTAAACGGCATGCGCGCTAGCTGTATGCAATATAATTTTATATCCGGCATAATGTCGTGTGGCCACCAGCCCTTAAAGACGGAAGGCAAATGATTAAAATCCTTAAAATGATCATTTCTTGGCCGATATTCCGTAAATACGTTGTAAATCGTAATAAACTCGCTCCCCGAGGGCTAGTTTTGAAGAGAGAGAGAGAGAGAGAGAGAGAGAGAGAGAGAGAGAAGCCCGACTCTTTTTTCATTTTAATACAGTACGTGGCTCTCCGCTTGATGTTTTAATGGCCAGCGCGAGTAATAACAATAATAATAATGATAATAATAATAAAACGAGGCATGCGAGAAGGGCACACGGCGTTGTTTTAGAAATTGCTACTTTTAGTGCCGATACAACACCTCCTCCTCCTTCCTTACGGCACTCGCTGCTTTTCTTCTAAGAAAATTTTGTTAGCAACGCTGTGAAACGCCCTCACCCCACCCCCCAACCCCTCCCACTAAAAAAAAAAAAAAAAAAGAAAAAAAAATCTATCCTTGCCTTCATTACGAGTATTATTATTCCTATTATTGTTGTTGTTATTATTCGTCCGGCGATGGGATCGCGTAATCGTACAATTGAGCTTTGGGTAGGCCATTATTAATATTAAAAAAAAAAAAAAAACGTATCGCCGACCTTCGCATAAAATTCAAATGAATATTCGTTCGCTTGGTGGATCGGCCAATCGATATCTAAGCTCGTATCCCAATAATAAATTTCTTCGTTCCTTTTTAGCGCAGCGCGACGACACGAGTTATACTTACCTACCTGCTACAACAGCGGATGTAGCTAAACGAATACAAAATCCAAAATAGGCTCGGATAATTTCTTTCGCGATTATTTGAGCCGTTCGATCGGCGTTTTAAAGAATAAACAACATATCGCTTTATACTCCCGTGGTGTAGATTTTAAATTTTCTCCTACTACTTTGACTTCAGTAGTGCTACCGAACCTTAAATTTCCTATGCCCATAGTAATCCATCGGTACTTGTCTATCTTTTTTACACATATCGTTATTTTAATAACGATACCGTGGCAGTTACTAGTTCAATATAAACTACCGTATATATGTATATGTATATATAAGTATTTGCGTGGGGAATACAAATTGTAATGGCAGGCGTGTAAAAATTCGTAGCCGCAATTATGAGAAATGGTCGTAGGACGGAAGAAGGCGTAGTATCCACATTCCCTTTCTTAAGACGAACTATTTAATTCAATGTAATGGCGTCTAAGCTTCCGTACAATCGGCCTTACTTACGTAACGTGATCGATAAGTCACGTCGCCAAGAGATGTAACGATTTCAATACAAGCCTTTCGGAATTATTATTAAACAACGTGGCCCATTCGAATCTGTAAGACGACACTGCCGCTTCGCACTTCAATACAGCGTGCGCTTAATTGTTATTAAATGTATTTATCGTCGTGAAAGACTCGTCGTCGTCGCCGCCGCCAAAGGATAAGAGACCCTCGAAAAGTATTGATTCGTCATGTATATAATAATAACTTGGAAGACTTGGTTGTCGATGAATTCAGGCTCCAAAAAACACACGAGAACGCGCGAGACGTAATTTTTAATAATCAAAATGTTATTTTAAGAAGCGAAAGAGTCTTTTAAATGACCACGAGTGGCGATACTTGTGCTTCCCTTTCCAAGAATTGTAACCTAATCAAAGGCGAGGACCGGATGAATAGTTGGGGGAGGGGGCGTGCGTTGTTGTCTCTAATCAAAACGGAAAGTAAGAAATGAAAGAGCGTGACACGCGCCCCGGTGATTTATAATTTCAGTAACGTCCGTGGACAATCGGAGAGAAATTATCAGAAAGTAACACGTATTTCTCGTAAAGCGTTATTTTCGAGGTTACGCGATGGCTAAAGGGAGGAGATACCGTGGATGGAATGTCATTGTCATGGTTGTCGTCGCGTGCCGTTATAAAATATTTTCACAGTTATCCAATTACGAATGCGCAAGTAAGTAAGTAAATGAGTGAGTAAGTAAGTAAGTAAGTAAGTAGGCAAGTAAGTAAGTAAGTAAGTTAAGTAAGGCTACGACACAACATATCAATTTGGGCTTTGTATGAGAAGTAATATTGGTAGAATATGCTAATGATTTCGTTGGATATTGCTGAGCGGAGCCGTAGCGAGTCCATGCGCCGCTAACGAGTTACACTTGTTTATTAATTAAAGACAAAGCCACCGTAGATGATCCAGACTCGCAATATCGTAAATCGGATTTGAACTGACGTTGTTTATAACTCACGCTCGCCATGACTAGACTTCGGCTCACGAATACTTCCGAGTGAAAACGACAATACGGATTACTGTATTGGGGTAATCCAGTCACGCCGTGCCGTTACAAAATACAAAATACAAAATACAAAATCCTATAGTAAATATTTTTAATTAATAAATTATTCATGACCTATCGATCGCGCGTGAATTCGATCGAGGGGGGAAACGAAATACGAGAATTCGCAAACTTATTCGGACATTAACGACAAAAGTCCCCGGCGGTTTGTCAATGGGGAACCGGATAAACGACACCCCCCCCCCGCCACTTTCTTTCGCCATAGCTAATCCGATAGATCGATCGTGCGTACAGTGCGCACGATGCATAAAACAAAAAAATGAAAATTAAAAAGAAAGAAAAAAAGAAAAGAAAAGAAAGAAAGAAACGTATCTCAAGTTAACGATAACGATGAAAGGAATGGCCGAGCTTTCAATTCCGATTCGTGTGGCTGAATTGAAATATTCAGCGCGGCAATGATTATTACCGGCTACGGTGTCAATAGCCGTACACTACTCATTACGCAATGTGCCAGCAGGATGAGAAAGGCGATTTCGGTCGTAGGGCAAACACGTCGGCGCGGGCATCAAATTGCCGTTCTATTAAAAAAAAAAATATGAAATCCCGTAAAGTTCGGAGTCTGCGGCCCCCTTCGGACAGCAATACGAACATTCGAGCTTTAGGCTATTTCGGGTAAAAGTACATAGAAAAAAAATAGATAAGTAAAAAAAATAATAAAAAATAAAAATGCGAATGAAGGAAGAGGGGGGGGGACGCGAGCCGTACGAAACAAAACACTCGTTGTATTTGTTACGAATAAAGTGCGCTCGGCTTCGACGGATTCGTCACACGCAGGGCACACCTACTTCTAGCCACTAACACAGCCAGAGTGGGCTATAACAACAACAACAACAACGGAGCGCGTGACTCACGGCTGTAAAAAATTACCCTCTCGTTGGATGATGTCAAGCGTGACCCAGTTTCGAGGGCTGTATACAGCAGCTACGGCGGCCTACGGCGATTCGTGCGTTACGCAATAGCCGTAGTGGAGCCGAGCGGCTAAGTAAGCTCTCCACCATCATCCACGGAGCGTTCGTTTGCCTACGGAGCGAGCGACCTTGGCGGCTACGTTCTCCAATCCAGCTAATTCGACCCGAGCTCTACTTACCGCTCCTCCTCCTTACCTCGGCATTACCTTATTATCCCGGCCGTTTGAAAACGAGCGGGCCCTACTTCCCCTACCCTCTCTCACTCACACGCACCAGGCCTCGCACATACTGCCCACCCACCCACTTACATCGATATCTTCAAGGTCGAGGCATGGTTCGGCCAGATCCCTTCCCTTATCCTGCTGTACAAGTCACCATCCGGAGTCATTTAATCCGGAGTCCGAGCGACCTTTCCTAGATCCCGCCGCCAAGGAATTAATTATTAACCCCCTATGCTCTTTTACTAAAAAAAAAAAAAAATTGTTCGTTATTATTACGGAGGGAGGGATAATGAAGGTTTTGAGTAGAGTAGCCGAGCCAGGCCTTTTGTCTTTTAGTTAAGTAAAAAGCTCGGACGCTTCGCTCGGTGAATGACTCCGCAGAGTTGCCGACTCGGCCGATGCATTAGCGAATCCACTGTCTCCCTCCGTGTCCTCCTCCCCCTCTCCGCCACTCACCCACACCCACACCCACATACACTTTACTTCCATACGTGATAGTAATAATCCTCTGGCGGAGCTTATCGCGCGAGCTTATCCAATCATGATTATTAATTAACATAAGAGAATTATTAAGTGAAAGAGCTTGGACGCGCGTCTCCCCCCCCCCGCTAATCCGTTCGCTCTTCCCATATCTACGTAATTACATTTGGCATTACGTACAATTCACATTATAAAGGAGCATTTGGTATTTATCATTTTAGCAGGGTAATAACGAATTAGCCGGCAAAGTTAATAAGGAATGCCGAGGAACGTGAGCCGACTGCCTCCCCCCCCCGCCCCGCCCCGCCACATGCTTCTGCAATGATAAGAAGTTCGTCTCGTAAAGGGTCAGTCGTCGTCAACGACTGTCCTTATAAATTATTCACGACGACTCGGTAATACTACTCGGTAATTATAACGTAACGACCGCTGGTCAATGAGTCTTTTCGTACCGGCGAGCATGGTTTTACCATAGACGGCAAATACGATACGGCCATACGGAATACTGTAATTATTAATCCTATCGAAGGAAGAGTGAAAGAGAGAGTGAAAGAGAGAGAGAGAGAGAGGGGAAGACAATTTTTTCTATACGAGAGCCGAATATACGTATCGGATACGGATACGTATGTTCTGCTGTTTGTTCGAGAGACTTAGTGAGTAAGTTCATTTGGCATCGTTATAGTGTTCGTAACGGGCAATTGGGGATCGATAAGCTTCGTAACCGGGCATTACGATGTTTGTACATCGTCTATTATGAATTCGCCCCGGCATTCGGTATTATTTTTGTATTTTTGTATTTTATTGTTTTTTTTTATTACAAAGTACGAGGGGACGCGACGTGGCTTAATTTGGACGAGATCGCAAGAAGATTGATTGGACCGTCAAGGTCGGAAGAAGCTGCGATCCGAAACGTCTTTCTTTATAAACGTACAGTATCGGCCTCCTTTCTTCCCTCTAACGTAAACGAGTCTAATAAACTCTACTACCCGTTCGATTGGGGGGGGGAGAGAAGGCTCCATTTAAAAATAAAATTGAAATTCAACGTAACGAGGTGATTTTATAATCGCATTAATTTTTTTAAAGGATTCATTAGAAGCTGTGGTTAGTGGCCGAACGTGCCGAATCGCGGATTAATTAGTTAATGCAGTCTTGGTCCAGGAGGAAGGTGGGATGAGATCGGCCGCTTATGCTTTTGTTGTCGTCGTAGAAGCACGCGGAAGTCGAGTCCGGAGTCCCCGTATAAAAACTCAGCCGAGGAATGTGCGTGTGCACCGATGCTCGAGACTATTAATGGAACCTCGGCCGCTCCCCGCGCGTCTCTGCCTTACATCATCGCCGCGACGAGATCCTCCAAGCCCAGTCGTCGCCAACTGCTTCACCTCAACCGCTGGAACCTACGCGTGTACCTACACCTCCGCAAATTAAAGGGATCGTTCATTCGCAGGCAATAAACTACGCTGGCGATTATTACGGCTCTTTGCGTTATGTATCGATAACGATCCAATGGTTTTAATAAACGGCAGTTTCTTTTTAAAGCGTCCGCGATCAACCGACGCTCGACTCTGTAATTCCCACGTTATTCAACGCGTTCTCGAACTCAAGTGATTCGTCGTACATTGTTAAGTAAAAGCAAATGGAAGAACAAATGAGAATTCGCGCTTACTTATTGGGAAACGATTTTGATAAAGGGAGGCATTTGTAATGAAAATGACTGACATTCGTCGAGCAAATCGTATAGATTAATTTGTAGAAAAGTTGACAAAACTATTTTTCAAGACCATTTCTCACGGCTGCTCTCGCATTCGTTCTAATTCTGCTCTAATTGCACGATTTGGTATTTGGTACATTTATACAAAAACAATTGCGTCAATTTATAATAAATATTATAGGTCTGTAAAACTACCATTTTTAAAGCGAAAATAGGAAATTTTTTTGTAAAACCTAACGAGCCATTCGTTATTCGTAAGGTATCGCGCCCCTTCATCTATTGATCACCCTTGCCTCAAATATAGATATCAAATAAAGTATTAAATATAAAAATAAATAAATTCGATATTAAAAGTTAATGACGCGGCTGATAATACGGCCACTTATTCTTCAATAAATTCTCTCGTACCAATACTGACGGGGACTTTGAATTTTTCATGTAAATTTTTAACAATTAATCTAAACTCATTCGTCTAGTCAATGATCAATACAATTTCATTCGTGAAATATTACATTAATCGACATATCTTGTTATTATGGAATGGATATAGATTGAATTTAGTCGTTATCATCGAGCCGATGCTAATCTAATCACATAGTATGTGTATATATGTTTTTTATTATTATTATTATTTTTTTTTGTTTTTATTTTAATAAAACATTGGAAGTTTATTTTGAAGGCGAAAAATTCTTTAGAGATTATAAATATTGAAGAAGGTAATAGAAAAACGTATAAGGAGATAGGCCCGCGACGAAATAAAAATCAGCTCGCTTATCATAATCTAAATAAAACAATTATCAAATGGTTATCGATCGCCAGATATAAGCCAGGACTGTTAGAGAATTTCGTGACAGCCGAACGTCGCTCGACTCTTGACTTCATAACTTACCGCCTTGATTAAGAAATTCTACCTCTGTCTCTTAGCTCTCTACGAGAGAGCGAGAGAGCGAGAGAGAGAGAGAGAGAGAGAGAGACAAAATTTATACAACCATCGCCGTACTGATAATGGAAGTTTAAATTATTGCGCAAGCGGAGTAAATTTCTGCCGAGCCTGAGAACACTAACAAATATTTGCAAACTCGTAACGTATTCCCACATTGGCCACATTGCGTGCTCGCTGTGGCATTAAGTATTTTCCAGTGACGTAAATAATTAGAAACAAATGATGAGGTCAATTTTAAAAAGAACATTGCGTGATCAGGAACTGAGAGGGACAGAGAGACAGAGACAGAGAGAGAGAGACAGAGACGTTGGGCGGGATACGTGTCCGTCCGTTGAAAGAAGGGTAGGGGGGGTGGTGGCGGGATGTCGATTATGGGAATAGTAAATAACGGGTAACGAGCCTTGGTGACCCAAAAAATAATCGAAGGGGTAAGGCCGGAGATGGCAATGGGTGCGGATCGCTCGACCGTGTCATTCCATTAAAACTGTCTGGCCTAAAACCTAATTCCTCCGGACTTTTAAGGAGCTGAGCACTTTTTACTTCTGGATACTATTACTATTTGTCTGCCGACAAATTATTCGTTCAATACTTTCATAAGGCTGCGGATGGATTCTTTTTTTTTTTTTTAGTCAGCGGTATTGATATTATTAAGGGGGGAATGTGTACATAAGAGAGAAAATAATGAAAATAATGTATTTGATAATTACGTAGTACCGAATAGGCCTAATAGAATATTATTATTTACGTTGGTCGATATTTCTGTTTGTTCAAATACCCCTTGGAATATTTTTTTTATTTGCAGAACAAAAACACTCCTTTGACCCATATTTTCATACTACGAGAACGTAAAGACGTATTCCGTAAACTATTTTACGTCCGTATTATATTCTAATCTCAATCTTGTTAATCGATAGTCAAGGTACTACTTGTACGATGCTCGTACTTTTTAAGAATATCTGTACGAGGTATGAAGTGAATCTACATAATTTTGTAAGAGAAAAATATAAATGTATCGTCGTGATGGATGGGACAGGACAACCAGCTCAATGTATTGTCTACGTCCAAAGTAGACAGTATTTCTGTAAAGCCAATCAATGACTGTGCCTTTCGTCTAAACAATAATGAAAAACAAATGGCCGCACATCGGGATAGTTAATTTTCACCAGGTAATGCCGATTCGACTGCCTCCGCCACAAGGAAAAAGTTTGTAAAGTGTGCGCTTATCGTGTATGCACATCGTGTGTACACATCGGCGGTCCAAGGTCGATTTGCGCGAGTACCTTCGACACAACAAGAAGACACACGCTGGCTGGTTCTGCAAATGGTTCGACAATACCTTTATGCTCATTTGTAAGGCAGCAACCAACCGTAAGAGCAAATATTTCTCATTATCGGCTTGGATTTTCCATCATTTTGATAAAACGCTGGTCGTATTATGACGATGAAACAGACTAACGATACTTTTCAGACTCGTTTTACCCAGGTATTCCGTATCCCCATAAGGATATTATATTAATTAATAATCTAGACAAAAATATACTGCAATATTACTTACTGACCCATAAAGTATTAATGCAGTACCGGTAAAGTTAAAAAAGAAAAAAAAGAACATCGAAAGACTATCAGGAGAATGGTGGTAAAATAAATTTGAATCCCGATTGTCTCACGTCGTGCGTATATTATAACTCATAGGAAGCTCTAAGAGGGAATTTTAAAATTTTACGTTAAAAATGATTCATATGGATAATTACAGCGTAATCCGATATCCCAACGGATAATAATATCAATCCTTTTTATTCAAAGCTTTCATGAATATAATTTAAAATATCATTTGATTTTGTTCTAATTTGATTTAATAGGATATAATAATAATAATAATGATAATGATAGTAATAATAATAGTAATAATAATAATAATAAATGAAGATATGTTGTATTTTAATAACAAATTTAGCTCTGGATATTTTCTAGATTTATTAGTAATTATAATGGACGCACGGACACACTCTATAATAGATTTATAGAGTCATTAAATTTATACTCAATAATATAATATCGAAATAATGCCGCATTCGCCAATATTACTGCGAATGCATTTGAAATGTTGCGCTTACAATAATTTAAAACACCGGATACACGAAAATTATCCCTACGTGAATATTTCTTAACGAAGTTGAGATTTCAAGTAAAAATAGGAAAACATAAAAGATGAGAGAGAGAGAGAGAGAGAGAGAGAGAAAATAAATAAATGAAGCAAATAAGAAATTGGGATTAAATTTATTGATCGCGGGCAACTTTAAATAATATTTTAAATACACGTGTATAAGCGTATGCGTGTAGGTGGTATGCGTGGGTATGCCTGTCTCTGCGTGTTTGAAATAAAATAAATAGATTTATAGTTTAAAATTCGAAGTTGTATAACTTTAATCCGTACATTAAATAAGAAAGTATGGATACTCTTTATCAATATTATTGTTTAAGCTAATTTATATATTACAAACGCGAAAGCCTTGTCAAAGATAAAAATGTAGGTTTACATGTGACTCAATACTTTCCTGTCAAACGTACAACTGATAAATTCAGAATTTTATTTCTATATCTATATTTACCGATAAACTTATTATTTTTATGGTATTATCTACGTTAGTTAAGATAAATATTAGTATGCTATGTATTTTTTTTATTTTTTTTTTATTGATATATAAATACTACAAATGTATAATAAAAATGCTTGTGATCTAGTTGTAATCCGATATATCATATATACATTACTACTTTTGATATCACATTTTATAAGCGTTTAATTACGAATACCAACATTTTAAAAAAGGTAAAAACAAAAACAAAAAATAATAATAATAATAAAGAAAGAAAGAAAGAAAGAAAGAAAATTACTTCGAAATATCTAAGGAATTCGAAATACATAAGGAATTTATCGTGCTTGAAAAATAAATACGAAGTAAAATTAAATGCATTTAAATAAACTGAAGTCACGTTATTAAAAAATTTTACGTTAAAGTAAATTGATGTTTAAATTCAACTGTTTGATAAACTGTCGATACAATTTTAAAAGTCCATTAGAGAAACTTATTGCTTTAGTCAATGTACAACGTGTCCAGTGCATACTTCATTATCGATCAGAGTAAAATGAAATTGACAATCCATATTGATAACAGTATCAACAACCAGCGCGAAGCTTTAAAAATCATTATCAAAATGCAAAGAACGCTCACAAGTACGGAAAAAAAATATCAAACCTCACGAACGACGCAGAAGAAGAAGAAGAAGAAGAAGAA
This sequence comes from Ceratosolen fusciceps, assembly GCA_018883505.1. NCBI lineage: Eukaryota > Metazoa > Arthropoda > Insecta > Hymenoptera > Agaonidae > Ceratosolen > Ceratosolen fusciceps. The sequence continues at coordinate 1,091,104 of RCIC01000010.1, forward strand.
GAAGAATTGGTATAAAAAATAGAAAAAAAAAAAAGACTTCGTTGGAGCTTTCAATAAAAATATGTCTTCTTCGTGTATAATAAGTGAACCGGAAGCATAACGAAGCCACGAGCTTCTTGCGAATAAAAGAGGAATTTTCGATGTAGAGCACATTTGTCGGGGAGCGAGTTAATATTAAGCATCGCGGAAGCGGTGAATCGCCTCGTACGCGAAAATAATGATCGCAGGAAGAAAAAGCTCGAAGCTCAAAGGTCGAGACGTAGAGTGGGGGCCGCGTGGGTGTGTGTACGACTCACCAATCAATTACAAATTATAAAATCATTCTCTATTATTTATCGAAACGTGTCCGAGTCGAGTCCGTGCGCCTGGTCGCGAGCCCTCCCTCCACCCACCACCACCACCCACCACCACCGCAGCCGGCACCGGCACCGGCAACGGCAACGGAGCGCGTGCCTCGTCAGCTACAATCCCATTTATTTTCTAGAAAGCATCACGGAAGGAATCAACGTCGAGCCACACCTGCTACAAAAGCTTTTAACCAGCCTTTTTCCTTAACCACCCCCTCCCCCCCATGTTCACCACCCACCAACAACCACCGCCACCCTGATCGCGCCCATTTGCCGGTAATGACGGTCACGACCGGGGCACTTCTTTCCCTAGACTTACGACATTTTCAACGGCCTACGGGGAGACCTGTCTCCCATACACATACAAAGATTGAAAAATTGCAGTATTCGCGTAACGCTATACGTACTGAAGAAGTTACTTTACAGCCGGGGTTTCATCACTCTCACTCGAAACTTTTACTATCGATAGCTTACAAATGCTCGAGAGGAGAAGCGTTGAAAAACGCCGCTGTAAAACTTACTTATTATGTACAATGTCTCGAATAATGCCGTGGAATATGTTGATTATGGTGAATCCAACGAAATAATATAAAAATTCCGCCGACCTATTAATCAATAATAAGCCCTTTCTTTTATAACCCCCATGCCGGTCTCTTTGAAACTATTACAACTAATGATAATTCTTCAATGGACAGGCTTTACAATTATTATTATTATTATTATTATTATACAGTATTATTCTAACTCAATTACAAACTGTTTCTTCAATTCGAATAAAAAAATAACGAACCAATCGATTTAACGTGCCTCTGCGTTTACTGCTTTTCACGTTCAAGAAATTACAATTGTTTCTAAAGCTTAAAGCTTTCTACGATTAATACTGTAATTGTGCATTTCTGGTAAGTAATTTAGCCTACGTGACGTTACATTATAATATGAAATTTAATGAAAAGCCAACATTTCAATTGAACCGAAGAAAGATACTTTTATTTACGAATATGAGCTTTCGTTATAAAAGTCAATGTTTTACGAGATCAAGGTCCGTCTGTCTTTCTCGCTTAAAATATAGTCAATGATTATTACAAGATGTAGCGGGTAAAGGTTCCAAATATTCAAGAGCATCAAATTTTTTCTTATATTATTTAACGTTCTTTGGCACGGGCTTATGACAAATAAATTATAAATAAAATACCGACTGCTTTTTTTTTTTTGTTTTTCTTCTTTTCTCTTTTTACTTGTGCAAAAATAAATTTTAATGCCTTAACATGAGTTAGAACATTTATTTACTTAATTGCAATTCAACTACTATAAATATATTACGTATTATACCAGTTATTATTGGTTTTTTTTTTGAATCCTTAAAAATATTTACGACTTTATTTAAATTTAGACTTAAATTTATGTTTACTTGAACAGAAAAAAGGTTTAACATTTACTGGGGGAATAATAATCCGACAATTTGATGATAAAAAATTCTACCGATGCATTTTATAATTAAAATATTAAATAGAACCAAGTATTTTTATTCTCTCCCGATCAATTAACTGAATGGAGTTTTTTTTTTCTTTCATTTAAAATAACATTCTTAATAAAATCGTTAATTAATGAAAAAGTGTAAGGCAACAAGTAGTGTAAGTGTTAAAACAATATATTACACATTCGGAACTTTAAAACATGTAACTATTTATTACTTTTACAGATTATAATTTCACGTAGAGAAATAATTATCATTCTTGTATTTAAGTAGCAACTATAGTTCTTGGAAATTAAACTATTAGGAGAATTTTTTTGTAAATTTATTACGTACAATACATAAGTAAATTAGAAAATTGATAAGAGTTTTTTGTTTTGCTTTGTTTTTTTTTTTTTGCTTTGTTTTAAATGAGTAATATAACCATCTGTAATAATTACATAAGTAACAATTATTCTTTTTTAAAATGACCATGCACCGACCTGATATATATATATATATACATAACAAAATGTTTACTCTGCGAGTCAATGATTATTATTATTATTATTGTAAAATAATTATTGCAATAAAGAAAATAAGTATACAACGATTTCAGCGTTTCTTAGAAATATAACACGTTCTTAAAAGATATTTCTTTTTTAGCGTTAATTTTTTGTCGAAAGACTCTTTTCTTAATGAATTGAATTTAATAAACAATTTATTTTGTACAGCTTCTCTATGAACTTAATTTAAGTTTAAAACAATACATAAATAAATTGAATCTAATACGTTAATAATTCGCGTATAGTTAAAAAGTTTATAATTTAACAATGAACGCCAGCTGATGTATTAAATAACCATTAAATTGGTAAATCCAAGTATCGAGTATATTTGTATTTATTTTTATTCCCGACAGGGATACCGGAGGATATTTAATTAAAAGGAATAATTGCAGCTCGTAATTGGACGTATAATATAATAATATACGGAACGTATGTTAAATTTAGGCAAGTACGTGGTTAAAAATAGCACTTGTATAATGTCCAAATAGAAAATATTGCACTAAGGACAAGAACTTTTTAAAATAGAAGTATTTTATAAGCGACTTGCCGATTCAGTCAATATTTTTAACATTCGACGAAGGTTGCCTATAACGAATTTTCATTTAAAATAATACTCCTCTATAAATTACGTCGACTGGCTTCGATTATATCACAAGAAGCCGTAACTCATTGTTACTTATTGTAAAATAATTTCAATTACACCTTGCGCTACGAAATCCATCGGCCCGCACACACGTGCGCGTCTATGTCTATGCATGCGTGCGTGCACGTACGTACGTACGTATGAATGAAAGAAAAAAAAAAAAACCAAGGGTCGTTAGGGATCGGATTTTTGCGTGGATTACCGAGGAGGCCGAGGGGCATAATAAGACGCATATGCACACGCGTAAAGCGATATAGAGCTGGGGGTTAACGGCGGTAACTAAGTACGGACATTCTACTAGTTCCGAAAGTGCAGCGGTAGTCGCGAGCATGAAAAGTCAAAAGATTGTTCGATCGGCTCAACCTTGCGATGGTCGTAGCCCGGCTCGCGGATCTGTTAAGTAATCGGCGGATGGATGACATACAGGGACGCCAACGTTCCTAGGCATCGCTTTCCACGTACGCCCTTCAAAACTCTTCGCTAGCGTATAGTCTCGTTATTCTTTACCCAACTCTCTCTCTCTCTCTCTCCCTCTCTCTCTCCCTCTACCCCCCACCTAAAAATGCTTATGAACCCGATTAAAAGGTACTCGATGCTTCAAAAATATCCTACAATATTCGCTTTTAACACGTGGATCGAGACTTTTTTTTCTTTCTTTCTATCTTTCTTTCTTTCTTTTTTTTTATTTATTCCTACTGTGACTCTCCTTCAATTTTCAACGCTGAATTATTATTATCGTGCTCGAGTGACAAATACTTTTACCCATTAGAGTTACTTTCCCTGATTTTACGCACCAGACGCGAACAAAAATACCGCATTAACCATCACGTGCTCGTAAGATCATATCTATCAATTTATAATATTCGAGAAAACAATAAAAGGTTTGTTGAGAATATAATATTTTGATAAGTGAGCGATGCAACATAAGTGACATCAATTTATTATGAGATAATGAGCATCGTGACTAATATATCCGACAACAATAGAATAATTTATAAAGTACTACGTGTACTCGTACGTAAAATTATAATTTTCTACGCTTAACGCATGGCTAATTAATATCTTAATTGTTACTTAGTTTCCTTGCATTAATTTGTATTTACGTGAGAGAGAGAGAGAGAGAGAGAGAGAAAGGGTTTAAATACTACTATTCAATAACGATTGTCACAAGTTTCTCTTCTTTTAATTAAAAAATGTAAGCACATATAGTTGATAAACTTCGATAATGCATATAATTAACGTGCATTATTATTAAGATATGAACAAAGCAACGAGGGATATATTATGTACTATATTATATCAGTTACGCTCTTCCAGCTATTACGTTTCAAAAATAATAAAGAACGAAAGAACGAAAGAAAGAAAGAAAGAACGAAAGAAGGAATTAAGTAGCGCTATTGTAAATTAAAGTGAGAAGGCAGTACATAAAGTTAGTTATATTTACCTTTACTCTAGGATACCTAAGAATTCGCGTAAAATAACGAGTGGGGGTAGACAATGCCTTTGCACGATGTAAAAGTAAGTTGCTAGACAACATATTGAAACAACAAGGTGTTACACAATTGCAAATCGAATGTTCTCCCTAAGTCACAATAATGAATTACGAGTTACGATGGGCATGGGAGGCAGGCAATAAGAGAGTGGCGGACAAAGGCTCGTTGCGTACTGCCCACGAATCCGTAAAGAATAAAATTTTTCAGTCTAACCGAGTAAACGACCACCGATGGATAGCCGTGACCATCAACGAAAAACGTCCGCGCTTCCCCGCTTTCCAAGGCGCGTGTGTATAGATGTATGAAGGGGGTGATATTCCTTTCAAGGTATTTTATCATAGACGCCCAATTATGAAGCAACGCACGCGTAAAGCCATTGTCAAGGCTGCAACACTGTTCGATTAATTAGCTATTGCTGTTGAGTACGAACTTCCGCCTTATTGTCTTTCTCAATTTTACTGGACTTTGCGCTACAAAATTTTCCGAGTAATTTTTTTTTTTTTTTTTTTTTTTTTTTTCAATATATATCTATATATACGTATGCGTGTGTATATATAAAAATGTTTCCAAGTACATTAACATGGATTTGTAATCTATTACTTATTTATTCTTCAGCGATACGATAGAGAAAAGAAAAATGTTTCCATCATCTTCGATCTGCGGAATTTAATAACTTTGCAAGAGATTTAACATCAACACTGTAATTACCATTCAAAAGATGTTCAACGAGTAAAATAAATCATCCCATTGTTTATTAAATCGTTAAATAAAACACATAGTAAAAAATATTTATTACGCAATTTCAATAATAACGTAGGCAATAATCCAGTAGGTGCTAAAAAAAATTCCAATTAGTGTATCTGGACAGAGAGAGAGAGAGAGAGAGAGAGAGAAAAAGAAACTTGTATTACAAATCCCAGTTACATATGAATGCGTAAAAACAAATTATAGTCTTTTCGAATTTTTAAAGATTTTTAAATACTAACTTCTGTCTGCATGAATTCGTTCGTCGATTCGACAACATATATATATATATATATATTCGTACAAATATTTATAATAAGAATATATTACGGATGAATCCGTTACGTCGGGATTATGAATTAATAGAAATACGTTTCTTTTTGGTTTTTTTTTGTTTTTTTTTTGTTTTTTTTGCAATAAATAAACATAAATTGCTATAAACAAGTAAATCGCTCGGTAGTTTAACAAAATAAATAAACTTAATTTCAGTAAAAACTTAACGATAATAATCATAGGCGCCTAACATTGTGCAAAATAATATACTTGCTAAGCATTAAACGTCGTTTCTTATATTTATCTATAAATAATAAGGCTTGAATTAATTTACTCAATATTTAGAATATTTTACTCTGAAAATGCCTTTTGACATTCATACATAACAATTACCGTTTCTACATTCGTAACTTTCCCCTTTGCATCAGTAGTCATCACTTTCTTATATTTTATCCATATGGTTTATACATTTAATACGCTTTTATTATTTAAATATGGAATTTAAAATTCAATTATTTACAAATTTTTTACGGATAAGTCAGCGGGTCTGGAAATTATGCCACGACTATGAGTCCATAAATATTGTACATTTGTATAAAAGAAGAAAGCTTATGAAAAATAAAATCATTTGTTTAATAAAATTCATTTTAAATGCAGATCGTTTCATTTAAGTCACGCACGTAATGCACAATGCAAATAATTTATTTCACGAATAGATAATAATAATTCAAAACGGTAAAATGATCATACGTTTTAATATTTAGAATACGAGACTATTTTAAGATGAAATTCAAAGTATTACTATTACATAGATCGTACGTATTCGTTCCAAGTAAGCATTTTCCAGAAAATAAACTTGACTACGCTAATTTTATCTTACACAGACTTATTCATTATTAAATTGCAATGCATCGAGTAATTTACAGTGTAATAAATTTACCATTACGATGCAAGTTTTTTTTAACTTTTTATTTGAAAAATATTTTTCCCGAGCGCAAACAATATTTACTAAGGGCACATTAACATATCCGCCGATTTACATTAAAAACGAAAAAAGGAGGGTCTGATATTTTCAATGGAGCTTTCAACGGTAGTTGTTTGGCATTTTCCCCTCTGCCCCTTTATTTACTTTAATTGTCAAATACATTATTATGCCATTAATTAAATTTAAAAATTAATAAAATTTTAGTGCCAGTATTGTGCTTAATAATTCACAGTGTATTGATTAGTAAAGGCTGGGCATAGCAGCCTTAAGGTTATACACATTACTCGAATCAATAATATAAAAAGATAATTTTCAAGGCTTCAACTCAACAATGTTCTTAAGAATAAGGGCTGACTTTTTGTTTTGTTATCATTGCCGGCTCAACGTGACGTACAAATTAAAAGCTTGTTTTATATTTACGAAATATTGTCGATTTTTTTATAGAATATAGAAGTTATTCGCGCCCGGTAATCGTAAATTATTTCATTTGGCCATATATATAAAAAAACTACGTTCTCATTATTAAACAAAACACTATAGCAGAACAATATTTCCTACATCGGTCATGCATTACAGTCTTTGCTCTTTCCTTCATTAACTCCTTTATTTTTTTTGTTTTATTATATATATATATATAAAATTTAACAAAAGCAATCGTTCGTAAATTTATCGTATGTTTGACGGTCATGTGCGACACGCCATAGCAAATGGGATAACGTAAGAGTAACCGGAGCATATTAATGCTCGCGCTCTTACGTAATTTGAAAATGAATAGCCAAGAATTCAAGAGTTTAAGAAAAGAAGAAAAGAGGCAGTGGGCTTGCATTTAATATAATGCAAGGTTTTTCATTAAAATCATTCGGCATCGCGTTCTATGTTATACATTATAATTATGAGGATCGTGGGTGCGCTTAGCGTTCTGCACTGATTATTATTCCTTGTCCTAACGTTAAATGGAATATATATATATACGGACTACATATCATTCATTCACGGATATAGTTATTGTAAATCAGGAAAGCCAGACATACAACTCAATGTAATTCGTATACTTTTTTTTTTTTTTTGAAGGGGGAATAAAAATTATATCTTTAAAAACATTTCGTTTTTTTAATTGCGAGATAAACGGATAAAATTCGGAAAACTGTTACTTTTTATTTATTCAGCTTAGTCGTAGAGCGTGAATTATGAAAGAAGCATGAAAAAACGTATTAATGGGAAATCTTTTGGTTTAATTTAACTTTTTTTACAGGATATTTTGTTAATAAGCTTTAAGCGAGAGAAATATTAGTTAGAGTTTTATACAAATAAGTAAAGGACTTACGAATTCGGCATTTTCACTTTTAGAACATTTTGTCATCTTCTGTAGTGCAGAAACAAAGCAATTAGTGAGCAAAATAAAAAAAAAAAAAAAGAACTGTTGGCCAAATGGGATATTACGTCATATGCAAATAATGAAGAAAATGAGCGTTTCGTTTGAACTATTCGAACTTTACGTACTGTTTATTCGTCAGTGACACATGCGTTTTACTTTTAACTATATATATATATATTATTTGAATACTCGGATGATAAAATCCTGTCGAGACTCGTTGCAAGCTTCGCTTGTCGATGTCTTATAACAAAATATTGAAAATAAACCCCTTGTGTAAATATCAAATGTAATTGAAGGGGAAATTGTGGACTAAATAAGAAATTTCGCAAGTTCCTAACGAACGGAAAGAAAATTATATAAAAGTCAGCATAGTTAGGGAAGACGTTTTTTTTTTTGTTTTTGTTTTGTTTTAATATGTAATCTATTTAAGAAAAGCTACATGAGGACGTTATATCGGAATCCTTAGTAAAGAATTTAGCAAACCATAGGATTATCGACGTTTTAGGTACACTTTGGAACGTTAATGCACTCTTTAATTAGGGTAATATTTTAAGATTATCTATTTTATTAGTTATTACAACTAAAAGGCTTATTTGAATAAATACTATAGAGTTAATATAAATGTTTATGGAAGTATAAATAATGAATAATGGCAAAGCGCATTTCATGGTATAAAGGCACAGAAGCTTCAAAGCTCAAACGAACAGTAAAGTATCAAAAATATTTTTTTTTTCATAATCTAAGAACGCTCGTCACGGTAATAAATCCTGATAACTTTAAGTTTAGTAGGTCTCAAGTAAAACGTATAGCTAACCATGTGTGTATTCATACGAACCGATGGAAAGAGGCCATCGTCCATAATTATTATACAAAGCTTCGATCGGCGTAACAACCGTATTGATAACTACTAATATATTAAAACGTCTTTTCGACAAATTACCGACTCGAACGCGGAGTCAAAAAAAAAATGAAAAATCTTGTACGCGCGAGCTTTGAAAAGTTTTAAAACAAAATTATAATTATAAATATCACGAATTGGCATAAGGCAAATTGTCGGTAAAATATTTACATGAAAATAGATTAGCTAAAATCACTTTATCATACCGTACGATATTCTATTTGTCTGACATTTAATAAGCACATACATACGACGCGGCCAATATGTTGCAAAATGTATCTTACGGATGTAGAATTTAAGGTAAGCGCTTCATTGCCTTAGTTTTATCGTATATTTATATCTGTAAATTTAAATACTCGTTCGGGATTTTGTAAAAAGCACGCAAAATTACAAAACGCATACTTTCGATGCCGGAGCATTGAGTAATTAAAAAAATCCGTGAGCAGCCGCTATCGGCTGTTACAAACTAAACAAAGAAGATTACGAAAAAGCTCGTCCATCGGCAAAAAATGTATTAGATCAAAGAGATATTCCCTGCAGCGGATATGGATATCGATGCTCGGCTCTTTACTCTATTTAAAAGGATATAAATAATGGGTAACGTGATCAGATCGACTTTCGTGTGTTCACGGGTCTTCGAGTCGACCAATCATATTAAAGCGGCGTCACAAAGGCTCTAGATAAGATACGTAGATAGATAGTGATAGCTTTTACTCTTTGATTATTCTGTTAATAGGATAAAGCTCGACAAACCATATCATTAGCTTGGCATATAGAGCCACAGAGCCAATAATAATAGTAATGGGCTACAGCAAGCTTACATTCGTAAGCTCGTAAGGTAAGCGCATTTTCGTGGTGGTGCATTTTTTTTTTGCTCTTATTTTTTTTTTTTTGTCTTCTGTTTATTTTAATAAGTCACAGCGAAGGATAATTGAATTGCCTTTGATTTAGAATATAATTGAATAAATAACATATGGGAGTATCGTAATAATGCGTCGGGGGGCGGGGGGGGGCAATACGTGCAATCTTACAAAATGTAAAACGTAGAATTTATATCTATAAATAGCACTTTGATTAATTGAATAAAACAGATTTAACGCTAACATAGAGGGTAATTTAAAACAACTTTCTAGTATGTATGTTAGAGTATTCGGCTAATGTGGACAGTATTAGCCGTTGCCTCATGATTATTTCCCAGTCAGTCAGTCAGTCAGTCAGTCAGTCATTCATTCTATTTTTGTCCAAAGTAACTATTTATCTGATAACGTAACGTAACGTAACGTAACGTTACTTAACGTAACGTTTTTACGGCTCTTAGCTAATTGCACATATTTATACGTATATAATTGTTTATAAGTTTAAGCGAAGAGTTAATTCACACATGCAGATAAAGTAAATTCCAGCAATGTATCGTATAAAAAAAAAAAAAAAAAAAAAGCTAGCTACGCAGCTGTTGTTATAGACGGACTTTTTCAAAACAAAATTTCTTCCCAATCTTACGATCATTGCTTTTTTTTTTACAATCCGCCGCGTACTAGTTGTTTATTGAATATAATGAACTTGTCCTTACATTATAAGATTTTTGAAACGAATGAGGAGGACTCGATTGAAGGGCACTCGAGCTCATTGAAAGCCTATTCAGCCAAGGTTCCAAGATATATTTAAAAACATTCGAAATCCATGGCATTACGAGTCCATTATTATTATTTATTAAAGGCGCTAGATCGCGCTTAGATGGACCGAAAAAAATTTCCACCCCACAAAATAATGCTTTAAATAATTTACGAAATAGAAACAGGCACTCAATTCCAATAATAATAATAATAAGAAGAATAATAAATAAATAAATAAATAAATAAATAATAGTAATAATAATAGCCTTTAAGGAGAAATGTAAAATCGAGGATGCACGAAGATGAGAATTTGTCGGGTTTACCTGTTGCCTTCCATGAAGGAACACTGCCATACCAACCGAGCTTAATTACATCAAGTGCATGGCCTTAAACGAGCTGCTCTTCGTTACGCTCTAATAAGGCAATCCGACCTTATGCGCCGGGACTACGAATTAGAGGTTCCTCTGACTCGGTACTTTGGTCGTAGGTCAAGCAAGCAACCTAACGCTACCGATCGTCGTCGTCGTCGTCGTCGTCGTCGTCGTCGTCGTCCACCCGCGCGGGGAAAGGTTTTTAAAGGCCTGGGCCACTTGGGTAATGAGACGTAGCACAAGACGAGCCGCGATTAAAAGTGGCTCGTCTCCAGGGAAGCCGCGGTCGGTCGGCGCGCTACCGAGAGAATCTCCTCGAGCCAGGACCGAGCGATCCTCGCTTTCACCTCCAGGGCAATTAATTGATTAAGAAGAGAAAAGAAAAGAAAAGAAAAAGTAAAAAAAAACAAGATAAAGCTAAACGTTGGAGCTCCGTAAGTAGATTGAAATGGATTTAAATAGCCCGAGGAGTAAAGTACATTCACCGGGTAACGGGCGCGATTCATCAAAGGATTGCGCAATCGCGCATCGTGTCGCCCGACCGTATTATAATAAGCCATATTTTCTCGAGCCGATAAGAAAGGATCGCGGGCGGGGCGGGGGAGCGGGGGGGGTGGCAGCCTCGATATCGCGGACCGTTCCTTCGTTCCACACTCGCTCCTTCCTTCTTCACCTTTGCTAACCGCTCGTATACGTGAAAGTCTTGCGCTCCCATTGATAGGTATCGGCGACCGGTATATCCCCCGCCCGCGCCCGCGCCCCCCTTTGGAAACTAGAATGGATCATTGGGACGTAATTACGTAAGGTCGAGCGAGCGGGTCACGACTCACCATCACCTCTAGAGTCACGATATTTCCGTATGGCGATTACACAGGAGGGAAGATCACGGTGTTGGTGGGGGAGGTGGGGGAGTTGGGGCTCGCTGGTAGCAGCAGGTTCATTGCATCGGCTACTGGGGCGAATGCGCGCGGGGGTGCATTTTATTTAGATTATTGGGGGGCTCCAGCTGCGAGGGGAGCTGGAAAAGAGCGAGAGCTGTCGGGCATCCGAGAACCTGTTGCTTCGCTCGAGCGCTCCTCGCGTTTTCGCGCTTCTCCGAGATATACGAGCACGCTCGACCCCTCCACCATCGCTCCGGTACCAACACATGGAAAGGTGAGGGCGCGCGCGCGCGCGCGCGCCGTCGCTCGCCCGAGTGCTAGACGATAAGCGCCAGCAGCCGACTATGAAAGAGGTCGTGGCGGAAGAGTGAGAGGGGGGGGAGAGCGTGTGTGCGTGTGTGCGTGTGTACGCGCGCTTATGTGTACATAAGCCCAAGTGAGCGAAAGAGAGAGGGAGAGAGAAAGCGCGCGCGAGAGAGAGAGAGAGAGAGAGAGAGAGAACGATTGTGCAACTCTGGGGACGACAAGGTACGATGATATTATGGTTATTATCGTCGTCGTCGTCGTCGTCGTCGTCGTCGTCGTCGCCGTCGCCGTCATCGTCGCGAGGGTAAATAGGTACCTAAGGAGCCTGGACCCCGGCGGACCGTCGCACAGTGGCGACGGGCGGCGCGCTATAACCCCCAATAACCTAGCGCTAAGGTTAACTCACCGGAGGGACGGTTAGGCTGGGCCGAGGATGTTGGCCCCGTGGTTGGTGAGATCGCTCGGCGGATGCGGGAGCACGGCGCCGGCCATATTTTCCCTGCCTGCCTATGGACGGATGACTCGAGCGCGCGCTCAAACACGGCTCCTCGACGCTGCTGCTGCTGCCGCCGTTGCCGTTGCCGTTGTTGCTGCTGCTGCTGCTGCTGTTGCTGCTGTTGCTGCTGCTGCTGGCAGTGGTGGTGGTGGTGATCGTGGTCGTGGTGGTGGTGGTGGTGCTGTTGCCGCTGCTGGTAGCGAACGCCGCGACACCCTGCGACGCGCGGCACACTGACGAGGGAGTGCGGGGGCGCGAGGACCCGGCCAGAGCACCGAAGGTCCGACGGCCGTCAATGCGAGGAGGAGGAGGAGGACCAAGGACCGTCGTCGGCCGCACCTGCACCAGCCCGACAGAGCCCGGTCGAGACGGACGGCGCTCAGCATCGAGTCAAGCCCCCGGGCGCGGAGTGCGGACCACCACCTCGACTCGACGCGATTGTCGCTCGACACCTGCAGCACCAACGAACTGACACGCCTCCGAGACTACGACTATGACGACGTCAGCCTCGAGGCGGCTCCTCATTGGCCAAGAGATGCCGCCTAACGCTCGAAATTCGAACGCGCGCTTCCAAACGCAACTACTTGTCGATACCTGGCGCGAAAATCCTAACCTATTTTACGTATCTCCGTATTTCTTTAGCGAATGCCTCACTAAAATGATGCCGGAACTGCCGGCACTTCATGCACATTATGGAATTCTAATGGCATATCCGAATCTCTTTCGACTTCCTCGTGTACCAGTAGTGTTCGCCCGCCGTTGGACCTTACATTCCATCGACACGTTCGAAAGATTTAAATTGAAAGCGCCTCACTTTGCGCAGATTCTCCCGCCCCTAATGATCTTTTTTTATATTTTGAATTTAAATTGAAGGTTCTCGAACTTCGCGTTCCGAGAAACGAGCGATTTCTTATTTCGAAATTGTTCTTTCGATATAACTGCTCTTCGTTAAATAATAATAGCGCTAATCAGCTTGCACCTTATGCAACGTTCAATATATATATATATATGTACACAAATATAATAATAGTCATCCTCAGATAATTATTTATATACTTTCTTATACTTGCAATTATAATCTAGTTATTATCTAAAAAAAATGCATTGTAATAATAACATAATCCATTATGGAATTTATCCATTTTTTATTATTATTATTATTGAGATTCAGTCGAGTTAAGCAGCTTAATTTAAACTGGAATATTACTTGTGGATAATTATTATATCATTTTAAAAAAGGTAGTGGGTGGGGGGGGGAATATTTCTAAAGGTAACTTGATATTTATTGAATGCAATATTCTTTACAACTTCGTGAAAAACTGTTTAATAATTAATATAGAGATATTGTTAAAAATGACAGCTTCGATAAGTAAGTCTTGATAGAGTGACGATGAAATCCTTGCGAATGAATTGCTTGAGTAATAAGATAAAGTAATGTAAAATGCGAAGATAAAGCTTCTGCGTGAGATAAATTAATCTTCCATTAAATAATCGATGGCGTTGATCGTGAATTTGTACGGGGGCGATGATTATCCGGTCCTTTCAGCAATCACTTAATACAAGAGCATGGAAATACGTCAGCGGGAGAAATGAATAACTAAAGCGAATTTAAATGTTGAGGTCTAGCTCTAAAAGTAAGAAAAATCCTGGAAATAAGAACAGCCCTCGAGGTAGCCGTCGAAGTATCCCCGGTGCTATCCGGCTAATCCGACGTCCCGGGCACATCTCATCGAGCCGTACTTTCGCCCGGCGAATTGCGACGCGTCTGATTGGCTGTCGGGCCACGTTGCCACTTGACACGTCGGGGCACGACGTTTACGAATGCGCAGTGGACGTGCGCGCATCCGCTCGCCCGACGTAAACGCACTCGCGCTCGTTTCGCGAAAAGATCATTCGCCACGGCAATCTCAATAGCTTCGGGAGTCTATTATTTGCCTGGCTGACTAGGCGCGCGGCAATAAATAACGTGACAATAAATCATTATTCGCGAATCAATAATTACTAACGACGCTGCTTAAGACCAGCTGCTCGTTACGTGACATTCTTGACTTGGCCCGATGAAAAGGCAGGACATTCTCATACGGACGATAGGAAAGCCTCCTTTTTTCATTCGCGCCTTATCTACCTGTTTTTTTTATACCAAAACAGTGTTAAATTGATGGCCAGCATCATCGTTGTCATTGTTTTGAATTGTTGCGTTTAAGTCGTTAATAAGGTTTCTCTCTCTCCGTAAGGGACTGCACGTGTACACGTTCCTCATAATATGATAGTTGGTTAGCATAATCCATACCAATTTGATGAAACAATGCTTTTTAAAGAATAACTTAACAATAGCTGTTTCTTCATTTAATACAACAGCGACGTATTTAAGGATAATACGAATACAGTATGGTATTTATGAAATTCTATGTAATAACCAGTTATCGTGTACAATAAATAAAGTAAACGAAAATCGTCGGTTGACATTTCATTCCAAACCACAAATTTTACAGTTTTTTTTAACTAAGGTATTATAAAAAAAAAGTGGTCCTTCGGTTGGGTACCTTGACTTTTGTGGAGTTGTGATGGACGGATGGGCGAAGGGGGCGCGGGAACGGGACGGTTATTGGGGCAGGGAAAAGCTTCGAGAAGTCGGATTATTGGATGAAATGGCAGACGGGGCGGGGGGGGAGGGGGTGATGATTAATTTTGTCAATATGTGTGAAGGCAGGAACGAAGCTGTTCGAATTATTATATTGAAAATTCTCTATACGCTAACGATGGCAATATTGATCTTGATTTAAAGCGAGTGCGCAGCTCGGGAGCTGGGGAAATCAATCGGCTGGTTATGTAAGCGGGTAGATAGAGCGAAAAAGATTTGGCTTATCCTGGGATCGACGACATGAAGGACCACTTATTTCCGGACGAAGGTGAATAAAATTTAAATCACTGCGATCCACGCGAAGGAAGTTTCGCTCGGTTTCCCATTACGGAGTTACAGATGCGACGGACGCTTCGTACCCGCCCTCCCCCTCCCTCCCCCTCTCTTCCCTCCCCAACCCTATATCTTCAATGAATTTTCCCATACTATAACATTATCGTATTGTTGTAAAAATATTCTTCCGTATATTTTGTTAAATTAATAATATCGTAGACGTTTGTAAATACCCCAGTTATTGTGTATATACATATATATATATATATATACATATGCATATATATTTTAATCTTATTAAATTTATTCGCGTCACTTTCATCCCCGGAATCTCTGTACTTTACGAAACTTCCTTTTCCGCTGTATAAACGAATAATAAATGTAAAATTTTATACGTTCTTCTCCTGCGTTTTCAGATGCCGAGGTCAGCTTTTCCTCGTCTCTGGATGCGCACTAACGAGGCTGATCGAATTTCTTGCTATGCACATGTACATTTCGACTAATAGCTAAAGCATCTCGTACGGAGACGTAACAGAAAATGAATTTACGGTTAAGTCCGCTCCTTTCGAATATTTTTCTTTTTTCTTTTCCCTTTTTCTTTTTCATTTTCATTTTCTCTTTCTTGTTTCTTTCCTTGCAAAGTAAATCAAAATCCAATCTCGTTGGATCTACCGTCGAACTATATTTTATTTTACTTTTATAGTTTTCTTTTTATTATCCGAGTACCTGTCCTACGTGACACGCGAATCTTTTAAGCTCATTTACAGTCACGTGTAGCATAAATTATATATTTTATTTCACGCAAATACGTTTGTGTGCTCATTTAAAGGATAATCCGTCTGACCCGTGAAAGGCTTTTATATTAATTATTAAAGAAACTTTGCGAACGTCGTTGTGTGTATATATATATATGTATAACGATCGACTGAGCATGGATCGTGGTCGGGGTATTAGACACGATGGTCGTTATAAAAACATTGTTCCGTGATATTAAACCAAATACAAGGTTTATTTCTCGGCAATAAATCTTAAAAAAGATTTTTAAACGTCGTTTGAGAATTTCCAAAAGTTGTGGGTGCGTAAAATTCGTAATCCCAGTTTATGTCTTCGTTTTTTATGCGCCGCGCCAACCGTACGTACTTTGATTTAAGTATTTACAATCCCACGCGGCTTTTCTGCATAAAGTCGTAGTCCAACAAAGTTTTTATATAACACTGAATTTCTAAGAAAATAACGCATTAAAATTAAATAACCCCTGTCTCACACACACATATATATATATATATCTCACATATTCCAAATGAGTTAGAAAACTTTCGATCCCGATGTTCTGCTAATCTTTTTTTAATTAATTATGTATTTTGATTTCTTTATCTTTAAGAATATTATTAGAATTTCTATTCCAACGTGATCCAGTCAATAGTGTAATGCAATAATTTATACATGATCGAATGATTTCTTCCAATTTATTAAAATAAAAAAAAAAAAAAATAAGATACAATTATATTGTACATTAACGGAAACTAGTAAACCAATTATTTAAAAAAATTCTTATTCATTTTCGTATATTTAAATTGTCTGTACATTAGCACGGTGTCCATGTATCGTTTTATTACACTCGATGCTATGTAAATGATTGAACCTGTACAATACTATTGGGTACATTAAAAAAAAAAAAAAAAATAGGTAGAATATTGACCCGATAGATTGTAAAATGGTATTTTGAAAAGCATATTGTGAATCCAGTAAATTGGTAATGATTTATTAAATTTATAATGTGTGTGAGTGACGTAAATAACAACTATGCATATATTCCGAATATACGTAAGTACTTGTAATACGTTATCTCATTTCAGCCAAGACTTTATAGAAATGTCGGAAGGATACGTTGATTGAAAAACTTTTGATCGTCAATGAATAACTCGAGCTAATACGTAGTCCCAAATAACATTAAGAAATTATCAACCATGAGCATGTAATTAGCTGCTAATTTCATCAATTACATTAATATTTTTATTTCATTAATAATAAGAATAATCATCACCATCATCATCACCATCATCGTCACCATCATGGAGATTAGATTCACGATAACTTGAAATCCTGTTGAATATGCGGTATAATATATTGTATGATTGAAAATATTGTCGATCGATGTCCTTTGTAAGCGGCTCGTAAAATACCAAAGCTTTTAGCGCAATCATTGTATTTGCTGTACATTTTGGCTTTAGAACGTTAAATCTCTCCGAATACTTTAATCAACGCGTGTTTTCGATCTCACCGAATTGTTTTTATTTCAGCAAAGCTCGGCTCGCACAAAGAGTACAAAGGTTCGCTGTAACTTCCGAGGGGTGGGAGGGGAACAAAAAAAAGTGGTGATCATTCTATTGAAATTCGTTCGCTATTTCCAGTTTCCGTTCTATGGAATAAAGCCATTAACGTTTGTAAAATATCGAATACCGAAAATTGAAGTTCCCTAAGCTTTGTAAAAAAAAAAAAAAAAGTTCTTCCCTTTTTGAAACTTTTGCAAAATTCCAACAGTTAAAAACAATTCCGGCGTCGCATAAATGTTTATAAATTGAAAGCTTCGTCGAATATACAGTTATTTTGTGAGCGAACGAATACGTTTTATTGTACGGTAGATAAAATTCCCGAGACAATGAAAAGCTCCGTCGATTTCCTGCAAAGACCAATTAGTTTATTATAAATTATAAATAGTTTTTCAAACACCCACCCGCGAGTTCGATATAATGAGGTTTAAATCAGAGTACCAGAGTATCAGGTGAAAGTACAACGCTCAAAGAAGTAAGTGGTGTTCGTAATAATAACTAAGGTAAAACTGGTTTAGCTTATATAAAGCGAGTCATAAAAAGCTGAAAGAGAGAGAGACGAGAGAGAGAGAGATCTATCTTCTTCAGGACGGTGCCGTGAACTAGTGGAATTTTCGTCCTTCCCGCAATCTCATGAAGACTTCCAAATTTCATTAAAGACTCGTCCCTTCAACCTTTCGACCTTACAAAGTCAAGTCTGTCCTATCCAATGGTCTGCACTCGATCACGCAGTTATACTTGAATCGTCCTCGTTGAAACGGCAAAAATATTTCCATAATTCTTCATTGTATTCGACGTATTCAGATCCACGCAATAGTTATAATTTTAGAAGAACGTCCCCTATGAAATACGATAATTAGTCGTGCTTTAACTTATAAATCACTCGATATATACAGATTAGGCGATCTACAGGCTACGTTTTCTTAAAGGTTTGACGATCATCGGGTTGGACGGGAAGCGGATATCTCGAGGCAACTCGAGGAACTACTGGGTTCAACGACATTTTTACGGACACTCGAGCTTGAGGAGTAAAACATAAAATATTGCATTTAAAGGGAACTAGGTGCAATAAAACAAACGGTGTTGGATCGTTGCGTAAAGATCGTAAGGCTTAAAGCGTTACGAGCCGTACTTATTGGATTCGTGAACTGCGACGAAACGGTTAATTGACATTTCAGTTGTGCATGTAGCGACGTGATTCTATCGTGCTAACAATCAATATACTCTAGAGCTTCAATCCAAGAGCATAGAACGGCTATGCTAACTAGAAAAACTGGAAATATATCATCCGGCTGAAACGGCTCGTCGAAATGACGATTCGACCTGACGCGGCCGCCAGATGCTGTGAAAGAAATTTCCTCAAACGAACGGATCCCGAGGGAATTTTGGGATTTTTTTTTTTTCCTGCTTGACTTATGTACGAGCGACGCGAAGCTTAAGAATTTGTGAAGAAAATTTGGCGGGTCGAGTAATTATCTGATTTATAAGGAGTTTCCATGCGGATAAGGTGTCGATTGCTCTTAATTTAATAAAAGTTAAAAGTAGAAGCGTAAAAGACGAAAGCTTGGAACGCCTTTTTTACAGCCGAGCGGTAGACATGCAACTGACGGTACAATAGTATTGAAATCGATATGAATTTTATATTGGAATTATTTCGGGAAAACGGCTTTTCGGCACCGAGTACACGCTGCAAATATTTATCAAGGCTATCTGCCTTACCCTCACCCAGTGTCAAGGTCATCTCTTGTTCCGAATAACATTTTTCTCGTTCATTATTCAATATATATATATATGTGTGTGTGTGTGTGTGTGTGTGTGTGTGTATTCCGTTTTCGAAGACTCGAGGCTGCGATCCATTATAAAGAGAGAGAGAGAGAGAGAGAGAGAGATCGTGTCAAAGTCAAAGAAAGCTATCGATCGGTGTAGAGGTGCATAAGCGACGAAAGTGAATGGCGCTTAGTGAATTCGCTTGGATTTATTACAAGCGCCACGTACGAGGTGCATTAGAATCAAGAGGCTCTCGCTATATTCCCGAAGGTTAATTAAAGGGCTTCTCGTTCATTGAATTAAAGGGAAATATTAAAGAGCCAATGATAAAAATAAAATAAAGCGGCGTACCTGTCTCTTATCCTTGGATCGCAAATTTTCTTACCTTGCAACGAAATTGATAAATATCTGTACCGAAGATTCACATTGCGATCACATTCTTCTTTCTTTATTCCTTACCTAAAAAGATACATTGTCCAAAAATTACAAGATTATTAACTTTATTAATTAATAACGATGAAGAAAGATTATCTTCCCTTTGACCTTCCAACCAAAATCATAAATTCAACTCTCTTAATATTTAAGTGATTTTACGCTCTTTCGGATCTTCTTATCGAGCGATATTCATTCGTTGTACCTATTCCTACATATTTATTATTGATAAAAATCGAATTTTTTAATTGGAATCCAAACTGCTGCTTATTTTATTCGATTTCGTCGATTTCATCGATTTCATCTAATGATTATGAGTTTAAACTGCCTGCGCACGGGCAGTTTAATAATTACGCAAGTGGTAAAGATTAAATGATTTTATGTTAAGACATTGTATGTATGTGTAAGGTTCATACCCTTGACGGCTTTTATTATCGATAATGAGCATAAGAAATAGCATTTGTATTTAAATTCATTAACCGTGCATGTTATTTAAATAACAATATCGAAGCCATAAAAGTTAAAGGCTTGCAATCAAATTTTTATATCAATACTAGGCGTTAATGACATTTTTACTTTAGATAAAATCAAACATCCGTTTCGTTGCAATTACACAAGTATTTTTAATCGCGTTGCATTATTTGTTACGCACCGATATTTATAGTTAATGTATCTTAAATACGTATTTCTTGTATAAATTACGCGTCATTTTTCGCGTTTATAAATTTATTCTGTAATTAAAATAATTTATAAAAAAAATTTCTAATAAACATTTATACACGTATACTTGTAAGAAAATTTGTATTGTTAAATAAATCCTGAATTTGAAAATATGCCATTTCTTTTGATTTTGAAATACCGTAAATTATCCGAACGGAATGTCGTATTTGTCGTTTGACTTTCGTATTTTATTAATCCTGCAATTACGTGTACATTTTTAACGTGTAATTGTAAGTACGATTGAATTGGAGACATCAATGATCATTTCATATTTCTTCATTCAATCAAGCACACGAAACATGCGTATGTGAATTAAATTTTCAATTGCAATTGACAACATTACTGCTTTATTCGTTATAAATAATACTCACTGCAATTTACTTGTAAATAATTTTAATATTCCTTGCAACTTAATAAGATACATTGAATTTAGTCTATAAGTGTTAAAGACATTATGACATTGTGAGTCTTGTTTATATGGTATTTCATCTATAATGCAACTTTTAATTTTAAATTGTGGATGGCATTCTTTCGTTTTTTTCTTCTTCTTCTTCTTTTTTTTTTTTTCTTATAATTATAATTATAGACAAAGACTGGCTGGGATTAGGATCAATATGCAGTTAAATCTCTTGCCGATGAATATTTATGGGCCCGATTATAGATTAAATTTTTATTTGATTTGATCATTGCGTCGATCCTCGGAGGACGAGTCCACAGAGTTTCGTCGCATTCCTAACATCGATCAAGCCTAATGAAATTTTACGACTCTAAGTAGGATCCTTGGCTCCGAAGCGAGTATATCCCATTCGACAAAGACGTGTACGTAAGACATTTAGTTATTGGAGAAAATCAAAAGGAGTCATTAAAATGAAAGCTTTTTTTTTTTTTTTTTTCACGACAATGACATGTTATGCCTCGAAGATTAAGCGAAATATGCCAAGGTAGGAGAAGGTCGTTTTTACCAGGCGCGTGAAATTTTCCAAATGCAAAGCGTAAAAGCGCCCTGCCGACAGGTAAACCGGCACATTAGATCGTAATATAATGTACCGCAGATCCATTCTGACCTTTACCGGCAATTCGTGCCAGTTTATCGAGTACACGTTATCTTGGACGCTGTTACATTGACGCGCGATATTATCCCCGGCTAAGTTCGACATAAATATTTGAAAAATTAGTATATTCACGTTCACGAAGATCCTCGTCGCCTCGGTCGTCGATCCCGACTTAAGGGCCATCAGTATGCGTATGCCTACAAAGAAACAAAAAAAAAAAAAAAAAAAAAACAACCATATTCTCACGTTACGATTCTTTGTAATTCAAAAAAAAAAGGGAGGGGGGGAAGAACATACTTTACACCTTAACTATAAAAGCGTAAAATTAAACCGTTTAACGTTTAAAGGAGCAAAGCTTTGGGCGTACGTACGCGCGAAAGGAACTTTTTACTCACTCAGAATCAAATAGACTACGCAGCATAGTAGAATCTGAACGAAGAAAAGCTCGGATACGGCCTCGCTCAGTAGCTTGGCTACATGTATCAATTCGCTGTGCCTGCGAATCACCTCGCGGACTTCATCCGTCAAGCCATTATAACGGCCCGAGCGCCTTTGTATTTTCGATATGTCGTTGTTGAGCACCGCCAGCTGGCCGCTTACGTACATTGCTAAATTGAAGAAGAAATTATGCAGGCCCACGTTTCCTTGGGCGACAAAAAATGCCGTCAAGCTCTCCATGATATACGTGGACGCGTAAACGAGGTCTGTCGAGTGCCCGTAGACGCAAGCCGTTTTGAATGGCAAGTCCTTCCTCGGCACGGCCGACGCGCCTCTATCCCTGGATAAGACATTTTATAAATCATTCGCGAGTGAGCCTCCCGTTCCATGGACGTGGAACGCTTGTCTAATTACATTACATTGCATTGCATTAACGCGTAAACGTATTAGAGTTAATTGACGTATTAGAAAGATGAACGTTTTCGGCTAATGGTCGCGCGAAGCTTTGTATACGGAAGAAGCTTTCTAACCAGTTTGTGTCGTTGTCGAAGGGAGCGGTGAAAACGGACACGAGTCCAGCCGCGGGACTCAATACGAAAATAATTGCTGAAACGTAGGCGCAGGAGAGCTGCAGGTAACACGCCCGGTTTCCAAATCTTACAAAGGACCTTGATATTGCGGCAGACTCGCTATCCTCGATAACCGTCCAATTGTCTACGACTGATGTTAAGACTTTACGGAAATGCGCCATATTCGTCCGTATGGTGATGATGTTAGCTAGATTCTGTGCCGAGCAGGACGCCAGCAGGATGTTGTCGCTCAAGTCGTCCAGGTCCCCACAATTTTTCACAATACTCAATACTTGCATCGTTAGCACCCAAAACTTGAATAGAAAGATAAGATATCGTGTATCGCATTACTCTCTTCTTCTATTAAATATTAATCATTTCGGACATTATAAGCTTTTTATTTCAAAAAAAACAAAAAAAACAAAAAACAAACATACAAACAAACAAACTCAATTATAATATCCGTTAAAATTATTTTTTACGGGACAAGAAGGATTTAATTAAGGATAATTGATTATCTTGGATGGCGTGCGATCGCCAATGTAATTGAAAGCAATCAAAGAATCAATGATTTCCCCGTGAACGTTGCACACGGGGACATCGTTTGTAATGAAATAATGGCCGCGACGGGATAAAAAGTCACCTGGCACGTTATAACGAAAGCGAAGCGAATCTTCGAAAAGCAGTCCTCGCAGTCGAATGGCCAAACGCCCAATATCCATGTTATATATTTATTCAGCTTTAAAGCGAAGATAAAATCCTTTCCGTAAGGGCTGGAGGCCAGTTTACCGTACATGTTTGTCCCGCCGAGAGATAGAGAGCAGAGAGTCGCAAAGAGAGAGATAGATAGATAGATAGATAGACAGATAGGGATCCAAGTATCCGAGCAACATCGACAAAATAGAAAAACAAAGGAGAGGGGGATCAAGTAGCGAGGAATTTTCGTAATCGCTTAAAAATTCATAAAGCGCGTCGGTCTGTTATAGCGGTTATAGCACTAATCCCAATCCTTTCTACGAAATTTATTATTCACCCGGCATTTATTATTCACCCCCGCCCATCCCCAACCCCCCGCACCCCTAAATGTACGTACGTGCACCCTTTACCTTTTTCCGTGAATGGCTTTCTATATTCGAGCTTTTGCATTACGAATGCGCATAAAAAGGCCAGCGATAATACGCGCTCCCTTTATTATATCTATGAATTTTTCTCTCTCTCCAATTGTACACATTTCCCCTCGTCGGTTAAAATAGATAAATATAGTCGACCATTAAACGTGCGCTTTTATCTACGCAAGTGCAAGTAAGTTTACTTATACAGACGAGGCTTCGATCGCCGACAAATAACTCTCCAACCTCATCATCTCTCACGTCTATGCCGTCTATAACGGCTTACATTTATATTATACACGAATAATAAAGATTATTGTTATTATTATTATTATTACTATTACTACTATTATTACTATTATTATTATTATCAAGAAAAATCCTTCTTTTTTTTATTTATTTATTTATTTTTTTATTTTTTTTTGTCAACGTATTAGGGAAACGTATTGTTGAAACGAAGAAATCCAACGTGATAATTCATAGAATTTTAATACGCTGATACATTGATTATTTATAAAAAATATTTATCCCTAAATCTGTAGCACAATGGTAAGTAAAATTATTTATAATTGTTTTAATTATGATCGGAAATTTCAATTTGTTTCTTTTAAAGGGACCGATACGGGTATACCCAGTGACAAAAAAAGGTATTAAATATAAATTATTTTACAATGAATATCACCCACAATTAAAGCAGTTTATTTAAGATATTAATTGATATTTTTATTGTATTAGTCCTTGGACCATATTCTCAGTCTTCGATCGTTTTCTCTTAATAAGTAAAATTATTAAAAAAAAAAAAAAAAACGAGTAATTGAATTTTTTTTTAAATAAAAGCGACTCAACTTGGAGAGCGACTCCCATATTTATCCCATATCTAAATGTTTAATCTAGAAATATATTTAAAATATTACTTATCTTATTGCTTAATACTATTGATGTTAAAAGAATTTTTCTACTTCTACAGCCTTCGTAAAATTATTAATTTACGTTATTATCTAGTCAATGGCTGCTGCTTCTCTCTCTCTCTCTCTCTCTCTCTCTCTCCCCCCCTCTCTATCTATCTATCTATCTATCTCTTTCTATTGTAAGATACTGAGTGGTATACGTCAGCAAGGATATTCGAGAAATTTCTTTTAAATCTTTTCTGATCATTTAAATAATTGATATTTCAATGCAAACAAAAGGCATTCCTCGGGAATCCATTATTGATCCACCGACCCTCGGGTCATTATTACAATTTGAGGATTTAAGGATTTAAGGATTAGTTTGATTTTTTTATCAAGGGCTTCGATTTCATTCTAACGTACTATCTATCGTTAAATATTAAATAGTAAAAGCACTAAGACTTTCGTATATCATTAAAATTATAATATTATTGGAAATCTCCGTACTTTCTTATACGTATTATCTATAAAAGTTCGGAATTGTTTATTTTTCTTCTTCTTCTTCTTCTTCTTCTTCTTCTTCTAATTGAGCATAAAATTAATAAATACAATTTTCAAAAATATACGGACCCCCAAGGGCTTACAAATGGGCTTGAAATTCTTCATGTGAAGCGTGCGAAGGAACTTTTTATCGCAAAGTTCATGTAAAAATTCACAGAAGTAATATATTCCAATAGATAATAGCTATCGTGAAGTATAAATATAAAATTTATTATTAACAACAAAAATACCTTCGCTCGCTCGAATTCCAAATACATGGAGGAGATAATAAATACTCTCGTAACTCGTCTCGCTCGTGATCCTACGTGACCAAAATTATAGATAATGTAATATTTATAGTATTTGCAAATCTTTCTCGAACGTAGTTACGTCCTCATACAAACTTCTTCCTATAGCCGCTTCTTTGGACAAATACATATATCTACATCCACTTGCTTGCGCAAAATTCGCCCCAATAACCTTCTATTCCTTAGCACAACGTTCGCTTCATACGTATTATTAATTTATTGGATTGATAAACAAAATATTTATTGAAACAGGATTGGCCCGGAGCAATATTTGTATGATCGTCCTCCCGTATCGAGTGAACATACACAATGACAGATATTTTATTAGGATTGCAAAGGAAATGTAATATTTAAATTATCTACGTACCTGAAAGTAATTTCTATCGAAGTAAATGCATTTCAACTCCGTCTGTTTGTTTTACAAGAACGTAATGCTAATACGCTAATCAAAACATTTACATGCCTGAAATGTTATGCATTTCTGTATTATAAATTTGGAAGATAAACGCATCTCCCATTGATAAATATAATTCAACATTGAATTATTTTGGTACCGAATAACATGAGTTTTTCTATATTTGTATTGCAAAAGCATTCGTTCGGTAAAGTGATTTTAAATTTATCTTTTTTCTATCTGCCCATTTTCCGGCCTTTTTCCGGGAATCAATTATGTTGCAAGTGTTATTTCTTCAATGGATTATCTCTCAATAATCTCAAGGCGCAAACGACCACGTGCGTACGTTTAATTGGTCTAAAAAAAAAAAATCTTAATTAATTATTGCAAAGGTCGTTTGAGAATTATTAAGTAAAGAATTTACTGATCAATCAAATTGAATTTTTACCTTCGTTGCATTTGTAATGTAATTTAAATGTTGTTTTCATTTGCAAATATTTAAATGGGCCTTGACATTTTACGTATATATATATATATAAAAACAGTTTTGTAAAAACTTTATGTTTAATTAAGTAGAGGGAGGGGAGGGGAGGGAGGATGAGAGTCTGGTAGTAAAAGTCTTAAATCGAGTGGCGTTAAGTTTTGAATATAAATAAAAAGAAAATAATAAAAGAGAGCATTGTATACTTCCCTTTAAGTATACGCTAAGCCTCGGGTCGTATTATCTTGTAGTAACAAGTAATAATGCTCTCGCTGTACAAATACGGGACATTTACTGGAAATGCGTTCCCTTGGTTACAGTAAAGGGGAAACGCTTTTATTAAATCATGTAATAGAAATTATATTTCTTGTATTTGCATAACGTATTAGAAGCGGAATATGTTAGCGGACCTATTGTATCATGTTATTTTAATGAGCTTACGTACGAGCATTAGAATCCTTTATGCGCCAAATTCAATATTATTACTTCTATATTGAAAATTCATACGGGATAATAATAACGTGCGGGGCACGGGCTGTTTTTTTTTTTTTTACTCGCTTAATCCCCGTAATAACCTTAAGCTTATCGCGTAAACGTACATAAAGATATTTAATTATTGTAATTGCAAAAGAACCAGCCAAGAAGTACCAAGTATTTCGTATTTTTTTTTTTTTTTTAATTTTTTTTTTCGATTGTTGTTTTGTCGGTCGTCGTCTGTACAAAAAGAAGAACAAGAAGAAGAACAAGAAGAAGAAGTAGAAGAAGAAGAAAGTGCGAAACGATGAAGCTCGCTAACACTGGGAAGCTGAAGTCGGGGAGCGACAATGCGTTTGGGATTTATTACTGGTTCTTTTGGTTGGTCGGCGCGTGGCCGTTAGAGGAGAGGAGCAATTTTAAAATATTTCGCTTTACCGTGGCTATTACGGCTCAGGTTAAATCTCAAACACAATTACACAGCGCAATTGTAAATAGTGCACGTACATTGCAATTACATAATATACTCATACGATTCGATGATTAATAATAATAATAATATATAATATATAATATATAATATATAATATATAATAATATATAATATATGGAGCAATTGTGAAAATGTCTCGGGAAGGCTGTTAAAGCCGCGTTTGCGTTTGCACGCAGGTGAGCTTCCTGATGCACACTTCAGCGGAAATTTATCTGAACAACGGGAAAATATCGGATATGGTCGACGTGTTTCTCTTCTTCGCTTCGGCGCTGCTCTCCACCGTGAAGCACGTATTCATAAATATACATTCACGGAATATTGCTGAAAATTTAAAGTCCTACTTCGATGATTGGCGCGACGTTAAAGACGAGGCTTCCTTAAAAGTTATGCGAGCCCATGCCAAGGTTCGTTACGTTATATACATATACATACATACGTACATATGCACATATGCACATATAACCGCCCGTCGATTCATCCTCGTCTTGGCATTATTATGAATTTTATGATAATTTAAGATGTACAAGTATCAGCATATAATTTACAACTCGATCGGGTACATCGGGACGACCCTCTTCCTCACGCGGACGGTCCTGGTGAACATCCTGAGCGAGCGCCAATTGGGACCGAGCGGTGATTTCGAGTACAAGCTGATCTCTCACACCTCGTACCTCTCGCCCGAATTCTCCTCCAAGTATTACGTCGTCCTGTTATCCGTGCAGTACGTGCAGTGCATGTACGTGTGCACGTGCGGCGCTTGCACCGATTGCTTTTTCTTCGGCTTGGTCTACCATCTCTGCGCTCAGTTCGAGATTCTGAAGACCAAGTGGCAGGGACTGGGGCTAGGTACGATCGTCGATCGTCGTGCACGTGACGTGAAAGTACAAATGAACGAGCTGGTCGTCGAGCATCAGAAGCTTTTGAAGCTCGGGAAAAATTTGGAGGAGAGCTTCAACGTCATTATCTTGATACAACTTCTAATTAGTATAATGCTTATATGTATGAGCGGTACGTAAGCCCATATTACTTATTGTACAGACATTGATTCGCGCATCGAGCAGTATTCAATTCATTTTTTTTTTTTTTTATATTTTATAACTTCGCTTAAAGTAAGTTCATTGGTATTAATTGATAAAAAACAAAAAAAAAATCTTATGAATTTTTAAAAGAAGAATTCTATACTAACGTGCAAATTGGTTAAAAGTATATAATATTAATTCTGTTAATCGATCGATTGGGTAAGATCGGCAATCGATTACGATAATCCGTTAGTTAGTCTGGAGATTTTTATCGAGAGTAAGGCAAGATCGCTGAATTAATTACAGGCTGCAGCGTATTGGTAGCAGTAACGAACAGGGACTACGTGACAATGTTAGTGAGCACGAATTGCATAAGCTTTATGATATGCGAGTCCTTCATTTACGGATACGCGAGCGACTATTTGCTGACTCAGAGTGAGAGTATCGTTCCAGCGGCTTATTCCAGTGGCTGGTACAATTTCGAAAATCCGCTAAAAACGAATCTCATCTTTATAATGATGAAGGCTCAAAAGCCGCTTTACATCACGGCCGGCAAGTTCTTTTACATTACCCGCAATACCGTTGTCCAGCTATTGAAAACGACGTTTTCCTACATATCTGTGTTGCGATTGACTCTTCAAGTATCCCACACGGACGTATAATTTTACAATTCAACAAACTGCCTCGTAAAAATTATATTTTCTTAAGTTTTTCTTTTTTTTTCTTTTTTTTTTTCACGATTGTACTTTACTTAAAATAAATAGGCGAATGTGGAGTATGGAGTCTATTAAGAAATATAGAATTTCCGAATCATGTTCAGAATCAAAAACTTTCCTTTATACCCTTACTCTCTCTCTCTCCAACTCTCTCCCCCTCCCCCCCTTATCTCTCTCATTCATAAGTTGTAAAAATAAAAACTCTAAATTCTTATATCGGAATATTTTATAACGAAAAACTAGTTATTCCGAGTCCTCAACGATTCATAATTATTAAACGCTTTATATTCAAGTTCTTAAATAATTATTCGTTTTTCGAAAAAAAAAAAAAGTTCAATAATCTTATTTACACGATCGAGCAAGAACATTTTAAAACAGCAGTATTGATTTTTCAATAAAATATCGATTAAATTAATATCGTTAATATTTCTATCCTAATAAACACATTTGTATTTGCTTTTTTTATTAGCAGCCAATATAATATATCCGAAATGAATAGTAATATATTTTATAAACATTTTCTATATGAAATACGCAGATGTGCTGCTTATAGCGCGTAGGTACGTACGTATACATGTGTAGGGAATGAGTGATCGCACCCCTTAAGGTTTGATATTAATAAGTCGGGAAATTTTACTTAAAGTGTACAAAAAATATATATTTAATTGATAATTTAGAATGATTACAGAAATCTAGAATACTACTTGTAAGTTCATTGCAGTGTATAAAAATGTTAATTAATGCTCTCAGAAAAGTAAGTTAAAAAAGTTTTTACATAAACACGACTAACCTCACTTTAATTGTTTTTTTAAATGGTCAACTTTAGCTTGCAGTTTTATATTATTAGTGAGAGTTGTACGTTTTATTTGTTGTATTATTTTTTTAGCCGATAGGTTTCACTCGACAAAATACATTACAGAAGAGCTTAAACAAATTTTACGGAATTTATGAGCCAGATTATTTAAAGGTTATTATTCACGATACAATTCGAATAACTCATTCCGGTATGATTTTTATTGAAAATTATATAATATTTTGTAGCTTCAAAAGTCCAAATATCCTCAGTATCCACCTTTAGTTATTCAAATAAGGGGTTACGATTATCCAATTATAGAAAATTATCAAAAATGGGTTGCCAAAGTCATAAAGATAATGGATTTCAAAATTATGGAGAGGTTCTTTTCATTATTTTTATCGAATTTCAGTTTAAATTCATGGAATTACATTGTAATATTTTATACACTCTTTTTTTTATTATTAGTATCCCAATGCCGTCCAAAGATACCCTGATTAAGAGATTAAAACCGAGGACAAAGGAAACGTACTGGGAATATTACCTGAAAATGTACGAAAGAAATTTAAAAATATCAGAAGTAACCTCTATTGGTTTGCCAATTTTAATAAGAACGTTAGAAGCTGGTCTACCCGAAGGTGTATTATTGGATATTAAGTCATTTTCTTCTAAGGATATGAAGCGCAGATACGTGCCTAACAAGCAGCTTTTAGAATTGAAAGAGCAATATAAAAAAGGATAAATGAATTAGTAATATTTCATAAGAAGAAATTAAAGTTTTTCTATTAAAAATATATATATATATATATATATATAACTTTATTCTTAGTTAATAAGTGTATAAAATTATATTTACAATATAGATGTTTGTTTATAAAAAAATATGCTAAAATTGCCACATTGTAATACTTATATTCTTAGTTTTAACAGAAGCTCTATTTAACAGAGCTAATAATAACGTTCAAATTTATTTCGCATAAATTTATTCTTACAGAAGGCCAAAGTGCACGACCTTGATCTTTGAAGCTTCTTCCGCCTTTGAAGATTCCTTAACCTTTTCACTTTCTTCTGGAAAAAGATAACAGAAAAAAAAGAAAAGAAAAAAATCAACTGCATTGGCGATTCGCGAATACAAGACAATATCTTATATTGTTAAGAACGTACTCGATAAAGGTTGAAAGTCCTTCAGGTAGTCGTCGTTTCCTAAACAGAGTGGCAAACTTTCAGCGAGTTCCCGCTTAGTGTCCATTGGGTGGATTTGTGCTCCGCTCCGTTTCTGAATTGGCCTGTACGCCGAGCCCTTTTACGACGAGCAAGCATTACACATTTATACAGGTTTCACGTGGGTGACTTGTAGAATTATACCTCTCGTATAGAAAATCTTGTACTTACCGAATTGGGCACTAAGATGTGCGTGACGGTGTCCGAAAATTTGACTTTCGGCTTCTCCGCGACCGCCGATGCATCTGTTGGTACAATGGACGGAGAAAAGGATTTGTCATTGGGGGTAGTTATAATGGGCAGGGGTGGTACATTAGTCGACTGTTTCTGGTCCTTGCCAATGTTAATAATACTCGTACTGCTTTGGGAGAAGGGCAGTTTAAAGTGCTTGGTATCGAAAGCCTTGGGGCCGCATGGGTTACTATAGCTATTGGAATGTAGAGCGCTTAGGTTATCGCAACTATTGTGAAACGGAATGTAATCGAGGTCGTAGTCCAATCTGTATTTGCGCGCCGATTGATAATTGCTCCTGCGATGGTTCTGCAATATATCGGACACGGAATTCTGCTGCTGGAGTACATTCGGCAGGCCGTGCAACGTCGGCATCTGCTGGATCTTTAAGAGCCGATCGTCCATCTCCGCCAAGCCAGCCGTGCTTCTCGACAGGAGATAATTCTTTTTCGGCAAATTGTGAATGTAATTCGCCAGGGAATTGGTTATAGAGGGCGGGGGCGGTGGTATATTTATCACGGAATGATGATTGTGCTTGGACGCCGGGCTGCCGTTCACGCTACCGCTGTCGCAAGAATTCGCGTTGCCGTCGTCGTTTACATCGTCGGCATTGTTGAATGCCGTCGACATGAGATCGCTGCTGCTTCTGCTTCTGCTTCTGCTTCTGCTGCTGCTGTTGCCGCTGCCGCCGCCGCCACCGCCACCGCCACCGCCGCCGCTGTTGCTGTTGCTGCTGCCACTGCTGCTGCTGCTGCTGCCGCTCGAACTGAATACGGACATGGACATGGGGGCGTTATTGTTGTCGCAGGCCGACTGCGGCGGTCGATTGACGAGCGCGGATGCCGATGGGTCCACGGCTTGACAGGACGGACTGGTGGCGGCATTCGGAGTGTCGAGCACGGCCAACGGGCACTTGGGCTTCGTATCCTTGATCTCGAATTCGTAAGCGCTGCTCGCCAAGCTTGACGAATCCAGGTTGGCCAAGTGGCCGGCGAACGACGCCGACACGACGCCACTAGCACCGCAGCCCCGAGCCTCGTTAGAAAAGTGGGCCGGATTCGCTGGTACTACTACTACGTCCAGGGTGGTCTTGGTCCTCGGCTTCGGCTTACTCCTCGGCTTCGGCTTGCTCTTCGGCTTCGGCTTGGGCTTGGGCTTGGGCTTGGGCTCGAGCGACGAATTCGCGAGGGTATTCGTAATGAAGTTGCCCATTTGATAAGAATTCGTGATATTTTCTAAGGACATGCTGTTGAGGGAGGACTGGGCGATGCTCGGGGTAAGCGGATTAGCGAGCGAGAGGTTCTTAAAGGGCGGACGTATTAGATTGTCGTAGGCTTGCACGGCCGGCTGACCGTACGTCTGCGTAACGAACGAGGGGTTATTGGGGCTCATGAACGGATTGCCTATGAAATTCGTTGTTATTTGGGGACAATTGTAGGGGCTCGAGGGTACACTAGGACAGTTGGGTACATTGAATGCCGTGGACATTATTACGTTCGCCTCGGTCTTGTTATTGATAATAAGCGTTTCGTTGGCCGCCGATACCATCGGTGGATAGAGTATCGGCAACGGGGGCGGCCCTTGGCCGTGAGGGCTTCTCCTGTACTTGTGCTTAGCCAAACGTTTCCCGTGGACTCTATCTTTCTTTGGCGACTCCTCGCTTTCCGTGTCGTCCTCGCTGTACGTTTCGTCCCTTTCGCTGGCCGAGTCCGAGCACAGGGAGCACGAGGCTCGCGAGCACGTCGAATCTACATTCGTACGTCGTACAAAAAACATTATCATCATCATCGTCGTTGTCGTTGTCGTTGTCGTTGTCGTCGTCGTCGTTATGATAATAATATTAGACGAATGAGTACTCACGGGAGCTGGTGCAGCTGTTGCACCTGCTTATGATTTCGTCGGCCTTCTCTTTAGCGGCGATGGCCATGTCCGTGTCCCGCAATACAATAGCATAAAAGTGTATGTCCATAAAGAGATCGTAGTCGTCGAGATCGATGGCCAAACGGAAGGCTTTCTCGAACAGCCGGTACCTGGGCGTGGAGAGTGAGGGAGAAAAAAAAAAGAAAGAAGAAAGAACAAACGATCAATGGGCTCGTCAATTAATTGACAGCAGTTCGAGTGCTGCTGGTCGGCGCTTATGATCTTCGTCTTGCCTTAAAAGATAATGGAAAAATCGCCGAGTCAAGTCCCTGACCTCGTTGCCGTATTCGTTGATGACCGATTGGCTCATTGGCTTCACCGGCACGTGAAAGCTCCCCAATGCGTTCTGAATAAGATCTACGGCGCGTAAGTAAGAATTTCACCAATTATACCCTCCCATTGACAATGTGCAGTCATACATTCGTAGATATATATACGTATATATACGTATATGTGCATTGACTTACTTTCTCGTTCGGGTGTCAGGGGTAGCTTGAACAGGTAGTTGATGATTTTATTCAAGGAGTGCATGCAATTGTGCGGACTCGTGTCCCAGTTCATGGCCAGGAGCAAGGAAGTCGCCTGTTGCACTTGGGACAACGCCAAATACCTCTCGACCAAAACGTCCCCGGAGAAGTTGTTCCCTTCTATTATTCTAATTATCGCAACGGGTCCCCTAAAAGCACACACGCACGCACGCACGCACGCACGCACGCACGCACACGGTCGGATCATCATTTTAAATATCATTTGGGCATTTTATAACGAGGGCTCGCTTCGCTCGTCACGTAGCGCCCTTATTACAATTACCTCTCGAACAATAAAAAGAACAGCGAGTCCCCGTGATTGTAATAATCGACGAAGGAGTTGGCCTCGCTCTTTTTATTCCACTCCAGTCTAACGAGGGCCGGCTGTACCCTTGTTTGGACAAATTCAAAAACAAAAACAAACGGGGAGTGGGAGAGAGGGAGAGAGAGAGAGAGATACGTTATTATGTAAAAGAGTAGGCTGCTTCGTATGATGCGACGATGGATTGTTCGAGCAAATGACGTTGTTACCTAAAATACGATGACAAATCAATGATATTCGAGGGGGCGATGTCCTCGCTGAGCATCTGGCTCTTCACGCAGCTCAAGGCTATATCGAAATGCTGCACTTGGCCTCTCTCGTTACCCACGGCAAATACATTGCCATCGCTGTGCCAGCAAGCCAGAGTCGGTATCTGTCGCAAGCGATTCCATGAATTATTTAGGTAAATTACCACCTTTGGCCTTACTTACCCGGCGTTACCATTACCACCCCCCACCACCACACCACAACAACCCCACCACAACCACCCCACCACCCCATCTTTCTTTCTTTCTTTTGTTTTTTTGGTTTGTCCCATTCTCCCTGTCGTACGCGTTCTATCGTTCGCTACGTTTACTCACAAATGCTGCTTTTATACTGTTGTTGGTCCCTTTAGCTTGGT
The DNA here is from genome assembly GCA_018883505.1 of Ceratosolen fusciceps. Taxonomy (NCBI): domain Eukaryota; kingdom Metazoa; phylum Arthropoda; class Insecta; order Hymenoptera; family Agaonidae; genus Ceratosolen; species Ceratosolen fusciceps. Next base: position 1,125,824 of record RCIC01000010.1, read on the forward strand.
CGTGAAGCGTCACGGAGCCGTCGATGCAGCACAACAGCAACATATCTTGATTGGGGGAAAATTTCACGCAGCTCGTGTGGGTGGGCAAGGCTATCGAAACCACGGCTATCCTTTGCAATTTATCATTTTGCGAAACCTCGTAGGTGCGCCACTCCACCGTCACTTCTCCCTACAAGAAATTTCGTTTGTTTTTTTCTTTTCGTTTTTTTCTTTCGTTTTTTTCTTTGTTTTCTTTGTTTTTTTTTTATTTTTTTTTTTCTTTTAACGTTTATATCGCTTACGTTTTAATGTAAAAATCTATGGTCAGAGTTACGTCAATTCGAGTAAAAAAAAAAAAAAAAAAAAAAAAATAAAAAAATAAATAAATATATATATATATATAAATATATATAAAAAAAGTATATTAACCTTACGGGAAACTTTTTGCTCTAACGAATGAATGACGCTATCGTAATTTGCGTTAAACATTATACATAAAGGATCAAATTCTGTCCAGAGGTAGCATAACAGCTCCAATTTTGTACTAGAATGAAAATAAATAATACCTTAATTTACAATAAACATGTTTGCTTCTTCGTGTGTTTTTTTTTTTTTTTTTTTTTTAACGGTATCCATGGAAATAGTCTAGACTCCATTTATCAATCAATATCTCTGTTTAACTCTACAATATCAAAATTAAGGGGTTTTTTGTTAGTCTACAAAATTTAAATCCAAGTGACTAGAATTGAACGTGCAGCAGGTAAAATGTCGCAGTTTTGGCATGCACACTGGGCCGAGGACAGTTTCAAGCCATCGAGAATACAAAACTGGGAAGTGCCGAGGCAGCATGCTGAAAGGCCAAAAAGGCATTGCAAAACAACGCGATTCATAGCCCACTTCAACGGGCGACTTTATCCTAATTACAAAACGTCTAAAATAAATTGGAGCAATTTCAAGGTATAATAACATTAATATGCGTATTGTACTAGAAGCATTTGTAATCAATACGATTGAGCGTTTATTAGGGTACGTGGGAGCTTCCTCTGAAAATTAGTCGCCAAACTGCTGAGGCACTTTCGAAAAATCAGAACAGCGAGGGAATAGCCTGGCATATTACAGATAAAGAATTCAAGTACATGAATAAAAATACATTAACAGGTTCAATTTTTAGTTATATATATTGTAGTATTATTGTATGCACGTATAAAGCAGTAAATATAGTTTTTAATATGAAAATTTTGTTTTACTTAATTGGAATTTTCTAGTTTTAAATCAAAAGCACATTAAAATACAAAACGAACACAACAGAAATAAGATGCAACAGAAAATTCAATGTAAAAATAAAATTAAAGGATATCAATCTACAGAAAATACCAAAGCAAATCATTCCCCATTAATAAATAGATCTAATGAAAAATGCAGATTAATGTGTCAACTATAATTAATGTTTAAGAATCAGTAAAAAATGTTGTGTACCCTGTTAGTCTGTAAAGATGAACATTTGCGCGGTCGTGTTCTTTTACTGTCGGACTCCAAGGATAAACTTCATTCATTGTAGACTTCCACCATATTAGAATCTAAAATAAATTCTAAAATTCATTAAAATTGAACTGTCTTTGATTTGCATTATTTACAGGAGTTTATTTTTACCAAATCTTCTGCCTTATTGTGATGTATGTTCTTTTCAAGACGTCGTCCACTAGGTCCACAAAGATCAAACGTCGATATTTTTGGATCCAAACTACTTATTTTATCAAAAACACTTTTCTTCGATTTTAAAAAATTTACTAAAGTAATTTGACTATCATTGAATGTACAGATTAAGTAATTCTTTGTCATTACAACTACAAATATAACAATTTACTTTAAAAGTTACTTGTAAAAGTCAATACAAGCGATATAATTAATATTATATTTTACCGTCTGACAATCGTTCGGATATTTTTCCAATTAAGTACTTATCGAAAACAATTTTTTGGATATCCCCTGAGCGAAGATCAATTTGTAAATAAATTAATAAACCGGAACTTAGCATGATCTGCATAATACAATAGTCAAACCATTGACAGTATACAGTAGAATGTTCTCTTAATTGTTCCTGCGTTAAAAACAGCCAGCCATTAGTAATTAAAATTATTTTATTTATTTTCTTACGATACCTCTAAATATTTAATGGAATCCTTCATTTTATTCCCTTTTTTATTTTGTGGAACATAGACCATCCCTCGCATTTCAGCATAAGATCTTTTACCCTCTTCATAAACATTGTCGATTTTTTTATCGTGATAACTAAAAAGAGCGTACGATACAATAAATACCGAATGTAAATAATATTATTATGAATTTAAAGAAAGTGATCTTGTAAGATTTAAAAGCGATGTACTTAAAAGTGAAGCACTTTTACGTTGACATTCTAATTACATACCGTGTTTTCATGAGATTATCATTACCAATAGATAGATGATATTCAAATAAAAGTTTTACCTGAAGCTACCAAAATCTGTTTCTTTAATATTAACGTCATTGTCAAAGGTCCAGAAGTTTAATTCGCCCAATAAGACGAACATTCTACAAACTAAGTACCGAATAATGTAAATGTCAACCGATTCACAATAATTGTATACAAACAATCAAAGCTAAAAACTATAGTTTAGGTTATGTTGGGAAGTGGGATATCGATTGGTCGTGGAATCGAATGTTTTTTAATTTCACTCGCGATTAATCGATTGTTCGTGTGCCCGAGGTGATATATATATATATATATATATACATTTGTTTTGACCTCTCGCAACAAGTTTTTCCAATTATTCGCTAATAGTAGCTAATAAAGTGTTTCTCCATTCAAAATACCATTAATAAAGCTTTTTTTTTTTATATTACGCGTTCTATAATACATTATATGTACGTACGATGCAACATACATAACATTTCAAACATTGTATTTTGAATTGTGTATATATACTAATGGAAGAATATTTCATTGTACCTCTACAATATTTTTTTTTAAAGCTCTTGAATAAAACGACAAATAAAGTCTGTATTTCGTAATTAAAAGAATTTCCCCTTTTCTGTTGAAAGGGTTGAAGAGTGCGAGCGAGTGACTACGCGAATGACAAAGGTAGCCTTACCTCAAATGATTTTCGTCAATTATATTGACGAAATTAAATATTGATTTAGCCGTTTATAACGTTATTAAATTTATTGTAAACTTACGAAGGGATCGTCGACTGTAGCGAGTGAAAAATCGCGCCTTTACTTTTACTCGGAAATATTTCTTTGTAATTTCATTACTGCGATTACGCACTAAATTTTAAAAAAAAAGCGAAAAACAAAAAAATCGATCCGCTATGAATTTCGTCGTATTTATAACATTAATAATTAAATTAAGTTAACGTTTGAACGTAAAAATGAGGGATACGCTATTAAACAAATCATAGGATGAGGGACTAATGCGTTTATTGCTCGCGATTTTGCGATTGTTTTTTGGCATAACCCGTTGGCATAAGCGTTTGGATAAACATTCAATAAATAAACAAAATCTTTTTGTTGCGGAGTTAAAATTACATTAATTATTAACAGAATGAGCTCGGAAGCCGAATCACCTGGTAACGCTAATACATAATATTATTATTATATATATATACATTTTGTTAATTTGACTGATAGATATTTAAAGATATTTCGATATTTTACGTGGCGGTATGTACAAACAACATGCGTATGCTTGCGTGCGCGCGTGTCCCGTACAGCAGACAAAGATGAGCAAAATGATACGGAAGAACAAGTTGCCGGGGACGATGCCCAAGACGCAGAGGAAAATGACGGGCAAGATGCGGATGAAAACGAAGAGGCGTCGATCGTTTCTTACAAAACGGATCGCGACTCGGGCCAGGAGGATATGAAGACGGATTACGAAGACGGGAGATCAATGAAAACGAAGTTGAGGCCGTTCGTCTACTCGATCGACGAGACGTGCGAGGAGGCTAAGGAAGCGGAGCAGGAGCCCGAGGCCACTGAAACGTCGTCGGTGAAATCTGCACCGAAAGAAGTCTATACTAAGATAGACGACCGGCAGTCGATGATAAATAAACTACAGGAGTTGCAGAACGACTTTAAAATACTGATGGTCAAGAATAAATTCCTCCAGAAGCAATATATTAATTTCGCGCGAGTGTCGGCGTCCCTGAGCAAGGCTTTCGATAAAATTGACGACAGTTTGATATTCGAAGACCTTCGGTAATCCTTATCAACTTATCCCCCCCCCCACATTACCTATTAGTAAGATTCGATGTAAATTCAAACCGCGGCTTCGATACGTATCGACAACGGTACTAAGATCGGTAATTTATCAATCGATTCCTTTCTCTACTTTTCTCTATCTTTCTTTCTTTTTTCTTTTTCTTTTTTTCTTTTTCTTTTTTTTACAGAATTTCGCCTCCCTAGCTCGATACCGATTTCGGGGTTATCGAGGGAGGGATGGAGGGATTAGTACGTAATTGATTAAAAAGGATATTTAGGTACGTGCACCAGCTGGATAATTACGGGCGGACGAGGGACGAGACGAACGAGAGGAATAGATCGTTGTCGGGTATACTCGAGGACTTGAAGTCCGATTACAATAATTCCGAGGCGAATTATAAGAAGAGCAACGATCAGCTGATGGCGCAGGAGATGGCGATTGGGAAGAAATCGGTACCGCCCAAGTGGACCAAGGAAGACTGGTTCGAAGAGATCGATCGTATGATCAAGTGCCAGAAGCGCCGGATGTCCGAGGTGGCGAGCATCCGGCTGACGAGCATACAGTTCCAGAATAAGCTGGATTACTTCTTGGAGAAGGAGCAGCGCTTCGATAATTTCGGGCCCGGGTACTCGATGATCGATTACGAGGTCCTGCTCAAGAGGAAGATCGTCTCCAAGGACAAGCTCGACGAGCAGCGCGAGAGCATCAAGAGAATAAGCGCTAACAATCTCCTCTGCTCGGGGGTAAGAGAGTTATTTACGAATTTACCAACGAATTTACCAACGAATTTACCAACGAATTTACCAACGAATTTACCAACGAATTTACCAAAATTGACGGGCGACTACTTTTCATTTATAAACGCCCTCGTAGATGATCAAGCATTTCGACGAGGAATTGAATCTGTACAACGAGAAGGTCATCGGCGAGTACGATAATCTGAATGCGATAACGAACGAGAACAATCTGAGGCACGCGAACGTCATTAAACTGGTGAAGCACAAGGCCATGGATTTAAAGAGCATCGCGAGACTAAAGGAGAGCATCGGCCTTCTGCACTGCCCTTATTTAATCAAGAAAATGGAACTGGACATGCAGGAGATCGCGAGGCTGAGGAACAAAGCCATCAGCATCCAGTCGAGCTTTTATCAGGACGACATATGGAAATCGTTAAAAGTGACTCGTTAAAACAAACTCGCGCATCGTAATCGATGACGCGCGCACGCACCCCCTCCACCCCCCACATATATATATATATACATATACCATTGTATTAAAAAAAAAAAAGAAAAGAAAAAAAGAAAAGAAAAGGAAAGGAAAGGAAAGGAAAGAAAAAAGAAAAAAGTGCAATCGCAGGGGCACAGATTTGCTCAAATCATCTTCTCTTTATTATCTTCCATGCCATTGCTTATGTAATCCAGTTGTGAGTTGTAGACGCTCTCGGTCGGATACAGTCTCTTCAGTATGATTTCCCTTTCGAGGCGGTCCTTCGGCAATTCATAGATCTTTATTTTCAATAAGTTAAAATCCGCGCAGACGAGTATGCGCAGGCAGAGGATCGAGAAGCTGGCTATCCAACTGAAAATCATCGTCCAGCCGGTGAACTGGAACAACGAGATCGAGCGTTCCCCATTAGCGTTCACGTAATTTTTTTTATTACGTATTCACTGTACGTGCCGGCGTTTAATAAAATAGAAACTTACGTGGACCATTGCGTGCAATTGGCAGGGATCGATGTCGGATTTGTTATACTTCACTATGAACTGCTTGAACATCTTGCAATACCTGTGCGGGCCAGTGAAGATTTTTTTTTTGTTTTTGTTTTTGTTTCGTTTCGTTTCGTTTAACTTATCGACGTATTGGCCGAATGGATCGTTATTACAAAATATCAAATAACAACTACAAAGTGTATAACTAACTCGTTGAAGTTATAAAGCACCGGCTTGTCTATCATTATGATGCGTTGGGCCATTCGAAGTAGGTTGTCGATAAATTGAAAATATCCTAGAATGTAGACGTACGTCGATATTCCAATGATCATCATCAGGAAGAAGTTACAGACTAGAGCTGGGAATACGATTCTCCAGGGGCCGACCAATCTTTTATATATACAAATACAAATACAAATATAAATATATTGGTAAATTATCACCGTGATGTGCTCAATATCAATCATTAGCCAAAGTGGGCCCTTGCACGATAATCTCTAAAGCGAGACCGTTTGTTCGTTCTTGTTTTAGCTACAAATAAATAAATATACAACAACAACAACAACAACAACAAAAAATATCACGTATTAATCTTTAAGTGTCAAGGTAAACAAAGTCAGTTTTATTACCTTTATTGAAACTATAAAAAGGATTATCGCGTAGTAAACGGAAGTTTGTACGGATTACAAAAGCTCGAAGCGTAACGGAATATTCTAAAACAACAACGACAACGACAACGACAACGACGACAATAATACGAATAGTGAATGATGATACTTGCAAAGTACGATCGAATCCGCCTTTGCCGCAGATCGTGAACATGGCCGTGAGAACCATGGCGCTGAAGCAGGATATTAAGCAAATAAAGTGAAAGAATTTGCAAAAATTAAAGGTTTGGTGGTGAACGATTATGTACTGGGTCCAATTGCTCTGCTTGATCTGAAAGTCCATTGGCTTGAAGCTTTCCAATTTCGAGTACTTACTCGGTAAGAACGCGACCTCCGCCCAGATGAAGCAGTTGCCACCGCATACGTAGAACTGAAACGTAGATATCCCGTGTATTTTTTATGGGAATCAGTGAATTACTCACCCCGCCAGTCGTTCTACCCAGTATCTACCCAGTAGATGTGGAATATGACGGCGCAAAGGTAACTCGACATCGTTGTTATGAAATACGTTAGAATCGACGCCCCTTTCCACAAGTAGGAGATCTCCGAGGCGCGGCACTCGATAACCTGCTCGTACTGCTCCAACAGTCTCATTGCGATTGTAATTATTAAAATTATAATTGAAATCAAATATAATGATATTAATATTAAAGTTACGAGTTACGAGTTACGAGTTACAAGTTAATATCATCCGAGGGGGGGGACATTTATTCGATACACGTTTATTTAATATGACGAGTACTCGCGAGATTCTTACTCGACTGACTTCTGACTGAAAGAAAGAAAGAAAAAAAAAGTAACGCACCGCGTTTACTCGACTCATTTGTCTTTTTATCATTCGGTTAACTACAATTACTATGTATATAATTGTCGAGCCTCCGTCGATTGCCGCTCCTCCATACCTTTCATTTTTCACATGTTCTTTTATTCTTTTATTCCCTTCTCTATTCTTTTCTACTTTGCCATTCTTTGCTACTACTTGACCTTTTGTCATTGATAACCGTGTTATGGGAAAGATAATCCCTTGGCTTGCGTGTGGTATTTACGTGAAAATGTTGAAGGAAACCACCGAGAAGGACGTTTAAGCGGAGCTTCGAATGCCGCTCTGGTTGGCTCGACACAAGCGCTTCGTACTCGTTGCTCCGGGTTCATTAAAAACCGAATTATATCCTTAGCGATTCGTTAAAAAAAAAAAATTCAAAAGCAGTTCGGGACGTACGAGCTAATAGGGAAGAAGTGCTTTTGTTGCCAAATATTATTATATCTCGGTAATTATAATGGTCGCGATGCGATGGCGACGTTAACCTTCACGTCCAACGAATATCATAAGCGACAATACGAAATTATTACGGATATTACGGGCTTTGATTGTCATTTAGCTATTATCGACATAAGACAGTTTTTTTTTTCGTTTTCTTCTGTTTTTTTTTTGTTTTGTTTTATTTTTACAGAAGCGCGCCTTGCGAGCTTCGAAGATTTTAAAAATGATCGGTTAGCGCGATGGCGCGCGGCAAATCTCGTATAAACGCATACTCTACGTCTTGCACCATTTGCAACATCTTGCAACGTCTTGTAACATTCTACAAACTAAGTACCGAATAATGTAAATGTCAACCGATTCACAATAATTGTATACAAACAATCAATGCTAAAAACTATAGTTTAGGTTATGTTGGGAAGTGGGATATCGATTGGTCGTGGAATCGAATGTTTTTTAATTTCACTCGCGATTAATCGATTGTTCGTGTGCCCGAGGTGATATATATATATATATATATATACATTTGTTTTGACCTCTCGCAACAAGTTTTTCCAATTATTCGCTAATAGTAGCTAATAAAGTGTTTCTCCATTCAAAATACCATTAATAAAGCTTTTTTTTTTTATATTACGCGTTCTATAATACATTATATGTACGTACGATGCAACATACATAATCCTCGCGATTAAAATGTAAAAATCAAGTGAAATGCAGTGATTTATTTGGTATCGATACCTATATAACCTTAATTGAATCTTTCGAATAAACCGTAATAAATGAGAATAAGAAATATGTTTATTTAATAGATAAATCGAAACTTTAAATAATGTTACCTCGTATTTATTGGACAAAAACTTTTTTTACCTACAATTCGTACTTTACTCGTATCAATCGGATCTTTTAATAATGAGTTTTATCTTTAAATCCAATTGAGAAATAAGAAAACGGTTTTATGACTTAATTATTATTTTTTGCTTGTAGTTTTTAATTCTTCGACCACCACTCGTCACTATGTTTAGAAAAAAAAAGGCAACGGAATGTTGCATTTGTGTTGATTTAGAAGAACCATTAACGGGAAGTGCTTGCTCCCAGTTGTTTATAGAAATTGTCAAATATGTTATATATCAGAAGCAGCAAATCCCGTTATCGTACGATTCATTGATAAAATTGCACGCAACGTCCAAAAAAACGGACAGAAACTTGTTCTCAATGAAAAATATCATTGACTCCTTGGATACCATATCTAGCGAATTAGTTTTACAATTTTCCAATGATAATTGCCAAATCAAGGAGATTGTTATTGCCATTGGAGCAACTATCGTTTCACCAAAGCTTTGTATTATTCTTGAAGTGCCATCAAAAATTTTAAATAGCAATTCTCATTTAGAATATCAGCATTCATTTCGTAAGCCACTACTGCATCTAATGAGGTAAATAATAATTTTTTAAAACTTTTCTTAAAACTTTGTTTTAATATAAATTTAATCTTTATTGCTTAGGTCGCTCTTCGAATGTACTGAATTCCAAGATGAAATGACTGTACCGTTAGCGCCTACAAATTCGTTCGTGTTTGTTCAGAAAAAGGATCCTTATAAGATGTCCGGATTTTTTATACCGAGGCCTCAATTTTCATTGTCTTTACAGAATACTAAATTTTTTCGTATAAAATTGAATTATAATGAAAATGATGGACTAAAATGTAGATGTGATGATTTAATTAAAGTTTATCAGGATTCACCTAAAAATAAAACTAGAGACATAAATTGTATTTCAGAAAACTTGAATACAGAAATTACTTATCAATGGTATCAGTCGAAAGAAGTAGTAAAAGGATTCAAATTTCTAAGATGATAGAAATTATTAAACTTATTAAATAATGGCTAAATAAATTATATAAAAAGTTTTAGTTGGATCGACATTTGTCAGTAATTGTACAATTTTTTTAAATTGTTTAAAATTTACTAATTCAAGTTTATTATCATAATTTAAATTTAATTTATTCAACGAAAAATAATTTATAATAATATTATTTTAGAAAATATTTATTTGATTTTTATAAAAATATCTTTTATTTTGAAAAGAGGAATTAGCTTATTTATCGAAAAATAAAGATATATATTGTAAATATTATCGAATAGAATATATGAAAATTGTAAATACTTTGATACCTCAATTTATCACGAGTATTCATATCGATTGAGTAACCGTACATATAAATATTTCACATGTAAACCAATAATGAATTGCGATTGATATTATACTTCATTATATAGACTTATATTTTTTTAAAAATAAATAATCAGGCTTATACAGTGAGAAGAGATTAGAATTTATAAATTCTTTAGTTAAAGCTTTTATAATTATTTTTAATAAAATATTACAGTAAATCTATTGATAGAAATGATTGTGACTATTAATGCACATTAATATGAAAGAAAGAAAAACTTTATTAATTGAGACAAGAGACATAAAGATATACTAAAGATATCGATTATACTGTAAGTATTATAAAGCTGTGCTTCAATCATTTGTTAAATAAGGTTTTTATGTAAAATTAGACATTACGTATTTAAAATCCTTTTTTTACAGGTAAAAAAAAAAAAAATAAATAAAAAAAACATGTCTGCTGCAACTTAGAAATTTAAAACATCTTTATGTTTATGAAGTTTACCCATACAAATAAGTATTTAGTATTTACTGTCTTGAGGAATTTTCAGGAAGAAAATAAAAATATATTTCAAACATTGTATTTTGAATTGTGTATATATACTAATGGAAGAATATTTCATTGTACCTCTACAATATTTTTTTTTAAAGCTCTTGAATAAAACGACAAAAAAAGTCTGTATTTCGTAATTAAAAGAATTTCCCCTTTTCTGTTGAAAGGGTTGAAGAGTGCGAGCGAGTGACTACGCGAATGAAAGATAGAATGACAAAGGTAGCCTTACCTCAAATGATTTTCGTCAATTATATTGACGAAATTAAATATTGATTTAGCCGTTTATAACTTTATTAAATTTATTGTAAACTTACGAAGGGATCGTCGACTGTAGCGAGTGAAAAATCGCGCCTTTACTTTTACTCGGAAATATTTCTTTGTAATTTCATTACTGCGATTACGCACTAAATTTTAAAAAAAAAGCGAAAAACAAAAAAATCGATCCGCTATGAATTTCGTCGTATTTATAACATTAATAATTAAATTAAGTTAACGTTTGAACGTAAAAATGAGGGATACGCTATTAAACAAATCATAGGATGAGGGACTAATGCGTTTATTGCTCGCGATTTTGCGATTGTTTTTTGGCATAACCCGTTGGCATAAGCGTTTGGATAAACATTCAATAAATAAACAAAATCTTTTTGTTGCGGAGTTAAAATTACATTAATTATTAACAGAATGATATTACGAGCTTTGATTGTCATTTAGCTATTATCGACATAAGACAGTTTTTTTTGTTTTGTTTTGTTTTTACAGAACGGATAGGATCGCAAAAGCGCGCCTTGCGAGCTTCGAAGATTTTAAGAATGATCGGTTGGCGCGATCGCGCGCGGCAAATCACGTATAAACGCATACTCTACGTCTTGCAACGTCTAGTATAACGTCGATTTTTTACTGTAATTTTAGTTTCCAGCAGCAAGTCTTGGGACAGACGATAATTAATGACTTGTTAGCCAGGCTAACAATCGTTCGATGCTTCGTACAGTATCGTAAGATCGATATATAAGATCGATGGATGCCAAGCTATCCGCGTACAGAAGTAAAAAGCGACGGGAAGCTATGGTAGAGGCTGCGAAAAATTCTATAAAAGAAGTATTATCATGGCGGCGAAGCCCAACAACACCTCTCATCGAGGTAAGGTTATTTTCTCCCTTCTTCTTCTAACTTATTGTTTACCAAATTTTTACTTTAGCGATCTCTATATCTGTACATCTGTATATATATCTGTATATATATATATATATGTACAGAGGCATACGCGTGCCTTTAAATTTGATTGCACTGTAAAAAAGCATAAATAAGGACACGAGTACGTGGATTCTTTGTGAAGTAAGGATGTGTGAGTTTGCAGGACAAGGAGGACACGGAAAGCATAATATCGGAAGAGAGCATAGACTTAACGCCACCTCCAAGTTCAATATATACTCGAGCAATCAGTACGTTGTACTTCTTGTTGTGGCTGACGTTGTTCATCATTGCCATCAAAGTTGAGTTTGGAAGTGTGTATCTTGTGACGTCCATGTTGCTCTTTATCTACTTCAATACAAGATCTGGCAGAAAGAAAAAGGGAGAGGTGAGCGCATACTCCGTTTTCAATCCTGATTGCCAATCGATAGCCGGCACCTTGAAGGCTGAGCAATTTGAACAAGAGATCAGATACGGAGCGTCGAGTGTACACTGACTGCATAAGATCTTATTAGAATAATAAGAGCGAAGGATAGACTGTTGTTGTTGTTGTTGTTTTTGTTGTTGTTATTATTGTTGTTATTGTTGTTGTTATTGTTATTATTATTATGTACAAATTGAATCTGTATAAATACAACGGCGTGTAAAAATAATTTGATTTTATATGATTTGAGGTCGATTGGATGGATGGATGGATGGATGGATGGATGGATGGATGCTGGGAACATTGGAGAATAAGCCTGTAAGATCGATAAACAAACAAACAAATAAATAAATGAATAAATAAAAATAAAAGTTCGTTAGTTAATAGAAATGTGAGGGGGTAAGATTAATAGGCCTCGACGTCCTTGAATATTCTCGTGCAGCAGGCTTGGTCGATGAGGATGTCGTTGGCCGCCTTGTAGCAATCGCTCATTTCGTTTAAATTCGTCCTGACGACGCGCGGTGGCTCCTGCAGCAGCATGCGAAACCTCGCGAAATCCGTCCTAGATCTTAGACGTGCGTCCGAGCAGAGCAGTGCCCGATCCAGGTCGATCAGCCTGTCGTTCGTCATCCTGACGTCTAACGATCTGCGATAAATAAAAATGACGATCGCCAGGATTTTTACTCCCAATCAATCAAGCTCACGTGTCACCCGAATGCCAATCAAAGGATCTCACTCACTTGAGGACGTTGACTTTATCGAGCTCGACGTTGAAATCCGTTATGCTGCTCGTGAGCGACGCGACCGTTTCCTTCAGATTATCTTAAGGACAAGGGGGGTGGGGGGGAGAAGAAAAAAAAAACATCGTCACTGCGTATAATTATTTTTCACGAGTACGGAAGATTCCGAGTGGTAAGGCTCGCGTCCTGTCTTACCCCTGGCGTCCTTGAGCTCGGTCGTCTCCACGGTGAGCAGAGCTCGATCCATCGAGTCAGCGAAGTACCGTGGATCCCATTTGAAGAATATCTCCTCGGTTAATCGCCACATGGTCAATCCGACGATTTGTGCCAAAATCTTTTGGTTGCGCTCGATGTTCCGGGAGCTCGTGTTCCTCGGATTCTGTGCGTTAAAACAAGAGAGGAAAAGTAAGTCGGTCGGGGTTATCGTCGGGGTTACTCGCGGTTACACGCGGTTACTTACTAAGAAGGAGAGTACCGCATGGGGTACGTCGAGATCGAGTCTCGGGAGCGAGCGCTGAGAATGGAAGCCCTTGAACGAGCTCTTGTGGTAATCCTTGATCTCGGTCATAGCGTCGAGAATGGTGGCTTGGACCATACCGGAACCCGAGACGACTATTTCGTCGGTACCTGTCGGAAAAGAGTCGATCGTCGATCGGTCTCGCCGGTAACAAGCAAGCGCGATGCATAATGATCGTAATCGAGAGAAGCAGATAGATAGATAGATAGAGAGAGAGCTGGAGAGATTAACAAACCTCTGGCCGCGTTCCCGTGAACCGCGACGTAAGCTACGATCTTCGGCTTTACGTAGCCCAAGAATTTTTCGCTGCAAAAGTCCGTCGAGCCAAGGAAAACACAAAAAATCAGCGTCCTCTTGGGCTCCCATCCCTTGTTTCTGTAAATATTGTCGAGAGTCTTTGCGACGGTTATGGCCACGTCGAAGCCTTCGCCGCTCGCCGACAATACAACGTATCTGTCTAAATATATTTATATATTTATATATATATATATATAAAAAAAAAAGGGTAAAATCACTCACCCTGCTCTTGGATGCCGCAGATCGTAGCAACGGTGCTGCCTTTGCTCTCGTTGACGTTTAATCGAAAGATGCTCAAGTCCGCGAAAATGTCCTTCACTCCATTGACGCCTTGTTGCCTCAAGCTCTGGACGCTCGAATTCCTATATAAAAAAAAGAAAAAAAGAAAAATCAGACAGGCAATGACTACCGACGTCGCTTCATCCCCCCCCCCAACCAACCAACAACTCGATCCACGGCTTCGCTTCGTTGCGGCGTTTTTCTTTGTTAATTAAGATGCCCCCCCCCGCGCGTACGCGCACAAATCATAATATAATAAGAATAAGTATAATAATAATAATGTGAGAGCATCGGGGGCTTTTGGCTTTTGGCTTTTGTGATTCCTTTGTGACCCGCATTCTGCCGGATGATTTTGGCTAATGTTCAATATGATATTGATATACAAGTCTCCCGGTCTCCGCTCTTCTCGGGACGTGCATTAAATCAAAGAAAATAGGATGAATGAATAATAGCATTAGGGGGCTACCTCGGGTTATTAAACAATTTCTCAAGAGCTCCAACGACATGCGTATTTTTAGCATAAATAAACTTCTCGCATATATATCGTTCCCGATTTCCCGCTACGATGATATCCTACAAATACAGCGGCTCCATTCGTTTCTTTTCGTTCTCGGGAACGCGATTAATCCACAAAACCCTCTTTCTAATTAAGTATTTATATATATATACATATGCGCGCGTGTGTATATACGCGGACAGGAGACGTAGAGTCGCGGGCGCGTACTTATAAAAGTAATTTATAATTTCTGTGGAGCATCGGATCGAGCGCTAACTGGTTCGATGATTTAATAATACGGATTATTTCGCGTTCGAGTACTTAGGAGATTTATTATAGAACGCGTCTACGTTCAAACGGTATAATTGTTTTGAATTCACGGCGAGCTTTCGCTGGACAGACGAGGGGGAAGAAATCGGATGGGAATCGCGCTAATTACGGTTGGTGACCGCGACGACCGATCCTCTTTTTGTATAATAAATCGTAATCGAGGGGTTGGTAGGGTGGTAGGGTGGTAGGGGGAGGGGGGAGAGAGAGTCCAACGTTACATACGCGCGTGCACAATAATAGAAGCTCTCTTCTCTTCTCTTCTCTTCTCTTCTCTTACGCGGCGGTTACTACGGACTTGTAAGAAGAACAAGAACAAGAACAAGAAGAAGAAGAAGAAGAAGAAGAAAACGAAAAGAGCTCGTTGGTCACGGAATAGGAGGAAGAAGTTTACCGTTACGAGTGCCAGTGACGCTCGAACGTTGAGTTATCGCGAGCTTTAATTTACGAGCGGCACATTCGTATTATTAGCGGCTGCTAATCGTTTCCGAAGAGACCAGTCGCTTATGTGGCCGGGGGCGGCGGCGGCGGTGGCGGTGGCGGAGGTGGGTGGGTGATGGGGAGTAGGAGTAGGAGTAGGAGTAGGAGTAGGAGTAGGAGACAAGGTGGAGGAAAGTCAAGTCATGGGTCGAGCTCCCCGACGACGACGAGGTAACACACGTACATCTCGAAATCCTCGTGGAAGCTGCTCGCGTTGAGCTGGTCGAGGAGAAGGAGCTGGAGGTCCTTGGTGGCTTGGAGCCCGTTGCCCTGGAGCTCCTGGAGTACGCGCCTCTCGTGCATGACGATCGTCCTGTCGGATGCGAAGCGCCCGAGAAGGAAGCCACCGAGGAGGCCGAGGAAGCCGACGGAGAAGAGGAAGGAGAAGCACATGCGCTTGGTGACGAACTCGCTGGACTCGCCGAAGCCTCGGCCCATTTGGAAGCTCAGCATACGCTGCATGACGTCGGCTACTTACTTGCTTGCTTTCTTCACTCCCGCGACTCGACTCCCTCCCGGGGGATATTAATATTACTTCCTTCCTTGTGCGCTCCCGCGATATCTTTTATTGTACGTATTACCCCGTAGACTGGGAGACTAGGAGCGCGTCTGGGAATCCGGCCTCCCCGCGCAACGCCGCAGACATTCCATCGACTTCCACTCGGGATGGACCTTCCGTATATCGCTCTCTCTCTCACTCAGTCTCTCAGTCTCTCTCTCAGTCTCTCACTCTCACTCCCACCCGCCCTCCCACCATCCCACCCTCACTCACTCACTCACTCACTCACTCACTCATTCGGTCGTCTCGTTAAAGTCTGAGAGCCGAGGCGTACCCCACCCCCCGGAATAACACTTATAGCGCCTTTAAGCCGAGTCCGGGCCTCTCCTTGTGCTCGCCCACTGCCATTTTATTTTATACCACAAGCCTCTCTTGGTATAATATACCTACCCCGCTCCCAACTTAGAGAGAGCTTTATCAACCGATAACCGATACCCGTATTATTTGTCTAATATTACAGTCCAGGTAGTTGTGAAAATTATTGGCCGGCACGGGTAGCGCCCCCGATTATCGTTACCGTAGCGGAATCCCGTCACTCCCCCCCCCCGAGCACAAGTCGTATCGGACGCGTCGATGATTTATGCGGATCCGCGAATTTATCTGTAATCGGCACCCTGTCTGGCACCCTGGCAGCCCAGGATCCCGTTAAGCCCGCCGACGTAACGACATCACTTCGTTCCGATCGATCGACGCGAAAGTTTTGCCGTGGCCGTGGCCGGGGGGAGTATGGGGGTATCGGCAGGTATCGGGAAGGGGCGACGAAGGGTTGGAGGGTGCGGGTGCGGGTGGGGTGGGAGGCGATGTCACGTCGAGGGATATTGTTGTTATTTTATTGTTCTGGAATAAGGGCCGGTTAGCGTCGACTTGACAGGACCGACTGAGCAGTGACGATCGGTACCGCGGCCCCCTCCCCCCGCTCGCAATTCACGAGACAACGTCCTTTGTTAAAGCAAGTCTATTTATACGGCCGTCGGCTATAAAAAATAAATGGGCCGATTCGACGACGGGACAACCACCCCCGTCCCTACTCGTGATTTCGCTAACTTTCGCGCTATTAATACGGCCATTGGACGTGCTCTAAGCGCCTTATCCGAAAATATTTTCTATGTTATCGGCGCCGAGCGGGGATCTCGCGCCACTCCTACCCTGCCCAATAGCCCCCTAAAGCCCCATAAAGCCCCTAAAGCCCCTAAAGCCCCTAAAGCCCGTTTATTAACAACGATCTCACTCCGTGTCAATAATCCATGTCAATCCATGTCTCACTCTCGGGTCGTCCGTTCCTTTCCCGGACGAGCGTCTGGACGCGTAATCGTCGCACCTCACACCCAACCAGCACCCGTCAATTTATTTATTTATCTCAAGGCTCTTGTTCGCGGCAGCGGGGGAGTAGGGGGGGTAGGCTAGGGTAGGGTAGGCTA
The DNA here is from genome assembly GCA_018883505.1 of Ceratosolen fusciceps. NCBI lineage: Eukaryota > Metazoa > Arthropoda > Insecta > Hymenoptera > Agaonidae > Ceratosolen > Ceratosolen fusciceps. The sequence goes on from RCIC01000010.1 coordinate 1,143,125, forward strand.
GGATCCCAATAACCCCAAGAAACCGAGAGTATCGTGTCGCGGTAAAAGGTCGTGTAAACGCGAGACTGCGTGTCATGAGACTGATATTTTTATAAAACGGTTCTTGGCCGCGGCTATCCACCAAACTCACTCCAAAGTTACCCCTCTCTCTCTCTCTCTCTCTGTGTACATCCCCTCCCTCCGGACTCTTTGGACGAGGCTTATTTTACACAATCGTTCGCGCATCCGCCGTCGGCTCCAGATATCCCGTCGTCGTCTTAGTCTCGCCTGCCTACCTCGACCCCGGTGCTAGGCTCTCCGGAGCTTTTCCTGTTTATTCCGTCTGTCCCTCTGTTCGCCCCCTCTGTCCCACCCAACCCGACGTCCCCTGCCGCTCCACGCCCCCTCTCCGTCTCGGATCCGCCGCCGCCGCCACCCCCGCCTCACCCGTTCAGACCGCCCGCGCTCCCAAGGCCGACACGTTCAGCGTCGTCTGGACAACGTCGGCATCGGTACTTCGGTCGCTCCGCGGCACCGACTACTCCGCTGACGTACGCGACGACCGCACCACGTAAATCCTCTCCAACGCGAATCGTCTCGTTCGCGTAAAAAAAGAAATCGCTCCCCTGCAGATGCCAGACGTTCCGTTCCGTTCTTATTTCACACCTCCCGTCCCAATAAAGATTAACAATAATAACAATAATGAAGAAGCAGGAGGAGGAGGAGGAGGAGGAGGAGGAGGAAGATATCATCGTTTGCGCGTGCAATATTTCAAATCCCGTGTCGGCCTCCGCGTACGCAGGGCATTCCAATTATTTATACCCTAAACTTTATTGCGATGCTTATTAATCTTACGGCTTTTATTGCAAATAAATGGCTTCGTCGTTATTAAACGATTATTGCAAATTATTGCGAATTATTTTTTAACAGCGAGGCTGAATCGTCTCGTCGATTTCGTTCTCAATTGCGTTAATAAAGAGTCACCCGTCGAACGATAGAGCGCGCGCAAAAAAAAAAGAGAAAACTGGTGCCGGGGTGGGGGGGAGCTTTCGGGAGCTTTTTTTTTGGCGAATTTTTGGCCAATCCAGCCAACGTTATTATCTGTTATTCTATAAAAATCACTGACACTTTCGATGACGGTCCGAGGAGACGCTTCGTTCGTCGATCGTACATTTTGTAAAATGAAAAAAAACTAAAAGAGCCCCCATGGGAGGAAGCGTGGGCGCGTGGCGCGGGCGCGAGGCGAGGGGGCAGGGAAAGACGTTAGCGATTCGTATATTCGTATACGGGCGCTATTGCAAATCCAAGGATTTATTTAGGTTGGCAACGCCGGCATTGTCGGCGAGCGCACAAGACGTGCGAATAAAAAGCGCGCGCTCGTGCGGGGGCGTGCGCGTGTTTACGGTGGTGGGGGGGCCCCGGCGGTGCGCGCGCGCGCGCGCGCCCCCCACCACCCCATCCCATCCCCCATACCCATGGGTATAGATAGACGGTCGCGCGAGCGGGCGGGCGGGGAGGACGCGTGTGAGGAAAATCAGCTGCTCGATGGCGACCTGCGGCCAGAGTCGCGAGTCTTAACCGCGGACGTTGACCAGGATCGGTACTCTCGGCGGTAACGGCGACGGTGACGGCGACGGCTGCGTCGGCCAATAATAACGGTCTCGGGATCCCTTCTTAGCGGGGCTATGAGTTTCGCGAGCCACCTTCGCGATAACGGTACAATATCCTGAGCCCCCTTCCCTCCCTTTACCCTTTAACCCCCGTGCGCAACAACCACAACCACAACGACGACGACGACGACGACGACGACGACGACGACTACGACGAGGACCGCAACAACAACAACAACAACGATAATAACAAGAACGGTGGTGTATATATATATATATATATATATACACACACACGCGATAGTGATTGGTAAATAGCGGCGTCGCCGCGTCTCGGGCCTGGGTGACTAATCAGGCCCCGGGGTGCGCTGGCCTCGGCGATGGCCAGCGGTAGCAGCGCGGGGCCCTCGACGTCCCTCGATGCCGAGGACGTGATCATCGAGTCGGGTATCGAGCCCGGGGCCTCGACCGAGACCATGCTCCTCACGACCGACAGCTTCGAGGAGTTCGAGCACGAGCTCAGCAGCGGCAGCGTCGAGGAGAAGCAGACCAAGGAGAGCTCCGCCGGCCCCATCTCCGACATACAGCAGCAGCACCTCGAGACCCCGCGTACGCCCACCGAGGAACCTGAAAAGTCCACCTCCTTCGACGCCCACGAGATTGTACGCCTTTCTCTTCTCTCCACCTCCACCCCCCCCCCCCCTTCTCTCTAAACGATCATTCCAGCCAGCCAATTGTTGTGACACTGCCAACGAAGATCATTGGCAAGACTCATAAACATTGGTTGTGGATTATGATACGGACAGTAATTGCTTATAATTGCTTTGCAGGATGAAGTTTCTCAGCAGTTTGGACAGACAAATTTGGACAGCGATCCACTCAGATGCAAGACCTGGCTGGCACAAAAGAAGCACATCTTTGTTCTGAGTCAGGCTGGCAAGCCAATATACTCTCGTTACAGTTCTGAGGACAAACTAGTCACGGTCATGGGTGTCATGCAAGCCCTTGTATCGTTTGTTCAAGGCTGGCAACGACATGATCAAGTCCGTTCACGCTGGCGACACGAATTTTGTATTCATTGTCAGGGGGCCGCTCATTCTAGTTACTGTATCCAAGACCCTGGAAAGCGTACCTCAGCTCGTTCTCCAGTTAACGTAAGGCTCGACCAGCGCGGCTTGCATCTCTGCTGGGCCAGTAATACTTTTAAATGACTTTCAGATATGTATATAACCAGATACTATCGGTTTTAACTCAATCGCAATTAACAAAAGTCTACGAACAAAGGAGAAACTTTGATTTACGAAGACTCTTGACGGGCAGCGAAAGACTAATAGACCACCTATTGAATTTCATGGATCGTGAGCCAGCGTTCTTCTTAGGTGCTGTTAAATGCCTACCGCTTCTGCCTTCTATGAGAGACGCAATAACGCAGACGATTGTACAAACCTGTAGTAAAATAAAGGTAGGTAATTGAAACCTATAGGGAGCTGTGAGAAACCTATGCGTCCACCGGTGCTAAAAGAATGCTTTCCTTACAGAACTTAGTCTTTGCGATACTCTTAGCTAATAACCAATTGATAACGTTAGTTAGAATGAAAAAATTTTTTATACACCCAGCCGATCTACACCTCATACAGAACTTAGTAGATAGCTCAGAGTCGTTTAAAACAGCTGAGAGTTGGACGCCCATTTGTTTGCCGAAATTCGACTCGAATGGATTCATGTACAGCCACGTGTCCTACTTGGCAGAAGATTGCCAAGCCTGCTTGTTGCTACTGACTGTCGACAGGGACGTTTTCTTTACCCTCTCTGAGGCCAAACAGGTACGTGGGAATTATTATAAATAATCCTAGCGGATTACAATTACAATTAAAACTAAAACTCGGAGCATTTCATTGTCAGAAAATCGTGGAGAAGCTGAGACGGACCAATTGCCTCGAGGCCATAAACGAGTCCATGAACAAGGCTTCGATAACCATTGCTGAAATTGGATTAGCTGAGATGAGACACGTTCTCTACAAGTGCAAGAGCACTGCCCAATTCTGGAGTCCGGGATTCCAACCTCCTTACACTACCGATGATGAGATTCAAAGGTTATTGGGGTTACCCTCTCTCTCTCTCTCTCTACCCTAACTCCTGTTACTTTTATTATCGATCTTTTGATGAATGATTATAAACGTGTACGTTGTTTACGCATGTATTGCAGGCTGCTCGGTTGCTACCAGTGCTTGCATCACAGGTTGCATACACCCGGTCGACCGTTAAAACTGATATTCCAACAGCTGGACAAGGAAACTATGCTGGCATGGGTAAAATAAATCAGCACAGAGTCCGTTGAGGGTTTCTTCCGTCATTTCTCTTGTTTATTGTAACGTCGGGCATCTTTTGGTCTTTTCAGGTTACGTCTGGATTCGAGCTGTACGTTACGTTCGAACCTTTGGTGACGAAAACCGACGCAATCAATGCGATACGCAAGCTCTTGAAATGGATAAAAAAGGAGGAGGAAAGATTATTCATTTTGAATTCGCCGACATTTTAAGTCTCGGGATGCCGAGAGCGACTCGATTTATCTCTATACATCCGCGCGATCGAAGATAATTATCTCTTTTTCCATTACCAAAATACAGCGAAAAGTCAAGAAATATTTAATTCCCTTTCGACTGTGCAATATATATATATATATGTTTTTTTTTTTTTTTTTTTTTTGATTCTGAGATGTGAATAAAAAAAAAATACAAGAATGTCCTTCCTTAACGAAATTGATCTCGGAGAGTGCATTTATCCGCGGGCCGTTCGTTCTTTAGAAACGTTAATTCTAAAGTTGTTTTTTTTTTTTTTTTTAAAAAAAATAAAAAAATCAATAAAATAAATAGATACGATGAGAAAGGGGAGAAAAGAAAAGGAAAAACGAAATAAAGAAATTAATCGTTCATGGCATTGTATTATATAAACTGTAACGTGTAAAAAAATTGTACAAGGATGAATTTTTTCTGGTTTAATCCGTTAAGAATATAGCCCCGATGTACGGCAATTCGTTAATATTATTGTAAATAAGTAATGAAAGAAAAAAAAAGTATGATGATGATTGATGATGATGAAGACGATGATGGTAGCATATTCATTAAATGTAAAATTAAAATCATTCGTATCGATTTCTTTCCACTCGTTGGCCCTACTTAGTTATTCTCTCGCGCACTTTCATTAAAACGCAACGCAGAATGCGTTTGATTCAGCAGTCACACAAAAAATATCTAATTTACAAACGACTCAATGCCTGAGCCTGTCGCGATCCCGTCTCCTGTCCCTATCCCTGTCCCTGTCCCGCTCCCTATCCCTGCGATCCTTGTATCTATCCTTCTCCCTCTTCCTCTCCCTCTCGCGCCTCTCCCGATCCCTGGATCTGGATCTGCTTCTGGAGCGCAGCCTGTCCTTCTTGTCAGGGCGCGAATGTCTCTTGTCCCTGTCCCGATATCTGTCTCTGTCCCTGTCGTAGTCGTCGACCCTGGGGCGCTCAACCGGCGAGGGCACCTCCTCTTCCTCCGAACTCTCCAAGTTGTCGTCCATATCGTCTTCGAGGGCCGATATCTTCGCCTCTAAAAAGACCCAAAGGACGGTGGTCAACAAAGACACGTTACAAATAATTCTTGCCACCGGTTATTGGGGTTATCGGGGCTTATAATTTTATACGTATATTATACCGAGCTCGTTGTTCTCCTCGAGGACGTATCTCTTCTGTATTCTGGGCAGTATAATGTCGCAGGTCCTCTCCTCTCTTAGGAGGTCGTCGATAAACTCGTCCATGTGCAGGAGCTCGAACTGGCCCTGTCTGTTCTGCTTCCTGAGCTTGCGGTAGTCGTTGAGGAGGGGCTCCAGGTACCGGTAGCAGTCCAGCGACGTCCCCGTTAGCCGCATGTAAAACGCACCCAGAGCCCGGACGTACTTGAACTCCTCGTTCTTTATGAACTCGACAATAATGTCCTTCTCCGGCTGGATCTGAAGCATCTTGAGTACGAGGCAGAGGAACGGCGTCGGCTTTATGTTACCGCCAAACACACCGCCTATGAACCTGCGGGTGAAAAAGAAAAAAAAAAATAAAAAAACAAAACAACGAAATCCCGGTTATTCGCTGCCGCGTTCTCTCACCGGTCGGATCTGACCTAACCCTTTTCTGATTGACGTTTACCTCAGTTCCATGGCCTTATCGACGAGGAGCTCCGCCGTCAAGGCGAAGCACTCCTCCTTCCAATATTTACTGTCGTATATCCTCGACCTGATGATCTTCTCGACGAGGTACTGGGGATTCGTTCCCCGAATGGATTTCGCATCCTTGACCGTCCGGTTGGCCATTATTATCCCTTATACAACAATATCCTTAAAAGCTAGTGCATCCTTCGATCAGCGGATCAGTTCGTTCCATCGAACGTCTTTTTATTTATTTTATTTATTTATTTTTGTTTCCCCCCTTTTTTTTAAAGAAACAAACAAATTAAAGAAATAAATAAATAAATAAGCAGCAGCAGCACCAGCAGCACCGTAGGAAGTATTCCCCAATAACCCCAATAAAGGTCCGTGTGAGCCAGCCAGGTAGAGCGTGCGTATACCAACAAACAAGAACGACGTATATCGACGATCGAGGTTAATATCGATATATATCGCCGAGGTTATTTGGGGTTATATTGAGGTCGGCCATTCGTACGAATTCGTACGTAACGTAGCCGGCGGCGATTCCGTCCAGTACGAGGGTAAACCTCCTCATGCGAACGTGGCCGTAGCCGAATTAAAATTCGCAACTGCTTTTCGCCAGCTTTTTCCCCTCATTTACCCTATCACTGTTGTTATTTTATTTTGGGAGCCACATTTGGCGCGAACGGCATTACCGATCACGTTTCAAACAATAAGCGTCGCCCCGAAAGCGGTTGAGCCTCCAGTGATTATAATTCCAAGTGAGTCCCGACGTACTTAATCATAATAAAGATTGTAAATCCGAATTATTTCGGTAAGGAAATCAGCCGACATTCAAATTCAATCCCTTACCCCCTAAAGAACCTCCTGCTTTTACCCTCACAGGTTATATATAATTACAATTTATTGTTTATACAGAGTCTCGAGGGAATTTTAATTAAATGTACCGCCAATCTACCGTATAATGTATTGTATAATAATTATCCCATCGTCCCGTTACTTTACAGGCCAATTTATCTTTCGATCCTTTTCTTTTCGTTCCTTATTTACTTGAGAACCGTTATTAATTTAATTATATAATTAATCCCCTTGTTTTAACCGTTACTGATCTTCCCTTGTTGGTTCGTTTATTTTTAAGATTTTTTTTTATAACAACATGGAAGAGGCAATCGCAGCTCGATTGAAACCCTTCATGATAAGCAGTAACGATGCTCTGGAATTCAAATTCATTCGTAAGGTCGAGGACTTGGAAGACGACGGTACCACATTTAAGCCAGAAATGTCTCATCAAGTTTTTGGGGATTGGTAAGAGTAGACTGGACTCGATGAACGAATGCAAAAATCTTATCACAATGAATTTATTGCAGCGAAACTCTATTTGGCTACAAGGATCTAAAGGTAAAGCTGTATTACACAGCAGGTTCTTTGGAAACCTACTTGGGCATGTCCTATTCAGAGAAAGTGAGCAAATTAATTTGCGAAGACGTCGAACCGGACGAGGTCTTACAAAAAGTATCTGAAAAGCTTGCGCCCAATGTACACGAGAACATTGACTCGTTTGTCAAATCTCTTTCAAAGGATGAGAATTTCAGACCCGCTGGAGAATTAATATACTCCTTCTCTGTCGACGGTAAGTCATTAAAATCTTATGCGACGCTTGTTGATGCAACTAATGTGCGCCTTACTTTGGGAAGCAGATGATTTTCATATAAGAACCTTCGAGGTCTACAAGGCGGACATGAGTTACAAGAATTTCAAAGAGTATCATCAGCGTTTGCAAACCTTTCTTCTGTGGTACGTCGATGCTGCGAATTTCATCGACATCGACGACGACCAGTGGCATTATTTTAACATGTAAGCCCCGTTCGCCATTCAAATCGCTCGAGACATTTTATTTCGTTCGATGATAATGAATGATAATTTGAATAAAAAAATGCGCAGGTTCGAAAGATACAAAACAGAAGGTGACTCTGTCCGTTATGCCACAGTTGGCTTTGCGACCGTTTATCAGTATTACGCTTATCCGTACCATACAAGGCCGCGCATCGCTCAAGTTTTAGTCTTACCGCCTTTTCAAAACATAGGCCTTGGCAGTCATTTATTACGAGCCATTTATCGTGAATATATTAATCGCAACGAAGTCAAAGATATCACGGGTAAGAATTGCATTGTGTTGAAATTAATTTTATAACCAACGATGAATTCTTATCGATGAGTTGTAATTTGAACAGTGGAGGACCCCTCGGAGGATTTTCAACGTTTGCGGGATTTCGTCGACGCGACGAATTGCAGCACGTTATCCAGTTTCGCCAAGTACAACCTCAGGGAAGGCTTCAATAAATTAATGGCCTCGGAAGCACGAGAGAAGTTTAAGATAAACAAGGTGAGCTCGGGTGGTCGTGAAAGGTGAAGACGAAAAGGGAATGGGGAAAGGAAACGAAATAACGTTAATTTGGGGGTTGATTGGTAGAAGCAAGCACGGAGGGTTTACGAGATCCTGAGACTGAGAGCCACAGACTTGTCGAACGACTTTGATTATCGCGAATACCGACTGGACGTGAAGAAGAGGCTCAACATACCGTACAAAAGGGAGCAGAACGACCTGAAGAAATTGGAAGCGGCTTTGAAGACGAATGACAAGCGCGGGGGTGTCAGTCTTCCTATACAGGAGCAGCGCATGCAGATTCTCGACAAGGAGTACCGTGCCCTGGAGGAGGAATACAAAAAGGTCATCAAGAGGCTGGACAAGACATCCGATTGATTGATACATCGAAGCGACGATTCGTTCATTCGTTCATTGATTGATCGACACCACCAGCGCTTTCAATTCTAAACCCTTTGAAGTTTACAATAACAATGAGCAACAACGGCAAGGAAATGTAGGAAAACAAACGGGCACGGAGCGCGTCATTTACTTTTTTCTATTAATTTAACGATTTAGTTAGCAAACCCGACTGGCTCAGCGCGCCGTCAATGATTCCGTGAACTCTTGGCCATTTCTTGGCTTTTCATTGCCTCCTTTACCACTTTTTCAAGTACTCTCGCCCCATTTTTACCAAATACAAAAAGGATTCGTTTTTTCTTATTATTATTATTATTTTTTTTTATTATTATTATTATTTTATTATTATTTTATTTTATTTTATTTTAATTATTTGTCATAAGAACGCAGCGCGTTAAAACGTATTTAAAAATAATGTGAAGCAGGAGCAGAAGCAGGAGTAGGAGGAGTAGGAGGAGTAGGAGGAGTAGGAGTAGGAGGAGTAGGAGTAGGAGGATAAGGAGGAAAATAATGATTTTCGCAGCGAAAAATGTGCTGGTCATTTGATAATAAGTTTCTGGAAAATTGTCTGTTGTAAAGATGGAGTCATTACGTATTAATGTTATTGCGATTGAAAAATGTAAATAATCATTGTATTCCAGAATTAAAAATAAAGTCAACAACAAACTGTAATTGTTTTATAAAAAAAAAAAAAAAAAACAAAAGCAAAAAATGTTTCTAATTTAATAACGATAATAATTTTGGAGGGAATTGAGATTCAGACAGAGAGAGTGAGAGAGGGGGGGGGGCAGTTGGGGGAGAGAGAATGAAGGAATAAAAGTATAGCCGGGCACAAAGTTAATTGTCGACTCGATAGGACGGCGTTGTTGGCGAAGGTGGTTCTTCGGGGCCGGGGGGTGGGAGTCGAGAATACCGAGATGTAAATAAAGCAAAGGACTAGCGAGAGAAGATGCGACGGGACACGTATTTACAAGCAGGTATATTTCAAAGAAAAGCAGCCGTTGCCTTATCGTCGTAATCGGGGAAAACAATGGGCCCGCGGGGTCCGTCTGCCGCAAGTATGACGAAATATATCCGCAGCTTGCTTATTGCAGGGTGGTGGTCGTGGTGGTCGTCATGGTGGTGGTCGTGGTGGTCGTCGTGGTGGTCGTCGTGGCGGTCGTTAGTGAGAGGGGGGGGGGGGGGTGGGGGGTCGGAGGGGGCGTAGCCACTCGTACGCAAGGAAATCAGTACAAAGGAGGAGGCTTTGCGTCAGGGGTTATTTGGGGGGTGAAGGGTATTAATAAACAATGCACAGACATCGTCGGTCTGTGCTCGTACAATAAATAATCTCCGCGCGTCTCTTTTGCCCGTGCACAGGAACGCTTCGAGTAATTACGGGCAGGGCGCAGGAAAATCGGGGCAGTGCCGAGCCGAGGACGTTAATCCGTCGGCGAGTGGTCTCGCGTTTGCTCGCTCGCTCGCACGCAGGGGACACCTGCGCCCTGCCAGGTATACGAGGCGACCGATAGGAAAAAGCGACAAGGGAGGAGGCTCCTTCGGGTCGAGTAGGTGGAGGTGGAGGTGGAGGTGGGGGTGGAGGTAGGGACTTTGGCCATGGGGTTTGGCCGCAGGTCATTCGCAGACGTGTCAGGGGGGGTCGCAGGAGCGCGCGGGAAATCTCGCGTCGAGTTCTCACTAAGCCTGTCGGTCGCCCGCCCCTCGTCAGGGGACAGCGAGACGGAGCCGGAGCCGGAGCCGGGTCCGAGCCGGGCCCGAGCCCGTGGCTACGTGCTCGCAGTATTTCCCCGAAGGACAATAATATAAAGCTCCGCGGAGGTGAGCTCGACGGCGAGCGGTGCCAGGTATTAAAGAGACGGCGGCGGCGGCGCGCGCGCGGCTACGTCCCTACGTCGTATTCGCGAAATTGGGCCAGTCCCGGCTAGTCGGTCGGCCCCTATCCCAATAACACCTATCCCCCCCCCCCATCACCACCACCACACACCCCAATAACCCTCAATCGGTAAGTTAGCATTGGGACACTGGCGGCTAGTGTCGCTGCTTAGCTTAGAGCGGGGCGGGGGGGAAGAGGGAGGTAGGGAGCCAATGAGGTCCGGCCGCGCGACTTTTGTCGCTCATCCCGGTAGTAGTAGTAGTAGTAGTAGTAGTCCCAGCCGACGGCTCAGCGGCGCGTCGCTAATACGCAAAAAGGTACTTAACCGGCCCGGGCACTCTTACTTTTGTTTAAAGTTAAACAATTAGAGGATTACCGCCGCCGAGTATCCGGCCAAGTTCATACCTGCAGGTAATTAATCTTGTTAATGTCGTGGCCGGCGAGCGAGCGCTCTCTCACCACACTCTACACTCTTTCGCATCGTAATATCCCGAAAAGGTTTTTGGAGGGAACGGATCTACGCGTTGCTCGCTATATTATATCCTCCAGCGAACAATCCCCGCTCGATCCAAGCCGATACGCAAGCCGATACGTAGTCCGAGTCGATTATCAATAATACGCTTCTTGCCATTTAGTTTATTTATGCAATTTACCGGTTAAACCGCTCTTATAAGCGCCGACGATACTTTTCCGGATCTGCTCACCAATGCGAGGAGCTTTCTTCGCCTTTTACGGCCCCCGTAATTTTCTTTTACAACGCCCTGTAAAAACGTCTCTCTCTCTCTCTCTCTCTCTCTCACGCACTCTCTCTCTCTACCCCTCCATCCCCAATAACCCCGATACCATTCGCAATAACCCTCGCCGTACTTGCACGTTAGCGTCCTTTTTTGGCTTTTTTTTTCCTTTCGGCGTTTCCCTACCTTTTCGCGAAACTCTCCCCCCCCCCCGCCCCTCGTATCGTACGTAATAACAAAGCCGCTCGGGGCTTCGTCAACGTCACGCGAAATGCGACGTCGATTGTATATAAACATTACGAATATCGGCATTGTTGGTGCGCACGTGACGCGGCGTAATAACGCCTGGTGAGATAACGGGGGGTGGGGTTGGGGGCGATAAGTGACCTTTCCCCATAACTTAGTCGAAGTTGTAGCCCGAGTCGAGCACGATACGAAGCGATCGAGAGAGTTTCACCCCGTTACCGTGATCCACATAGATCTTACAATTTTCTAGAATAATCGAGCAGCAACGCGTTATCGCTAACCCGTCGGCTCATAGATTGCGTACGGATTCGTCGGTCGAGAGCAGGTGAGGAGGAGCTTTTTGACGATATCGATGACCGACGACGTCGACGGCGAGCAGCCCCAGACTCGTTGGACATTCCCGTTCTACGTAGAAATGCCCCGTACGATTGGCCGCGGTCCTACACGTGCACGCATTGCGCAAATTAACAATTCCCTTGCATTTTTACGTATACCGTACACACATGCGCGTCCTACCCTATCATCATCATCATCATCATTGTTATTGTTATTATTATTAGTATTATTATAACTATTATAAGCGGCAAAGCGAAAATAGTCCCGTTCGGCTTATCCGTTCGCAGAATAAATCTATTGGGCATTATTGCGAATTCTTTCCTCCCGCAATTGTTCAACAGTTTGAGTATGACAAGTCACTTTTACGGACCAAATATTGTCAACTATTGTAAGGCTCGTTAAGAAGTATTGTATTATGTCTCCATGCCAGTTGTATTTCTATCCCTGTATTTATAAGATTAAGATCCAACATCCCGCAGCGTCTTACGACATTATTGTAGATCATTACCATTACTATTACTATTACTCTTATTATTATTATTATTATCATCATCATCATCAGTTGATATAATGATGCGATGATAATCGGGCCCACTGGTATTTTGTCTTTCGTTGGACAGCAGCGGTCCATCGCACCACCGTCTCTATATTTATTCCCTTCCATGGAGGTTCACGCTACGTCGTAGTCCTGGATTTGCCCCTCGTACCTCATGGTTCTTGACTTTAAATGTGCGGGCAGGAAAAATCCGCGCGTCCCTCGCGTCGGGAAGGAATAAAAACGACGAGGGTCAAGGGAAAGAACAACATTACATTCGTCCAGGAATGGTTAAAGGATGTATATATATATATATATATGTACATGTATATGTATATGTGTGTATATGGGTGGGACGCGGTCGCGGTCACAGGAGGACCTCCGCCTCGCCTATAAAGGTTGCCGGTCAAGAAATCCGACAATGGGGAATCCGCGCGGGCCCGTGTAGCATTTGGGTCCGCTTCGGCCATAAAGTCGAGCGACGGAAATCCGCGCGCGGGGAGCGTCTCCGCCGCCGCCGCCGCTGCTACCACCGCTACCACCGCCACCGCCACCGCCGCTGCCGCTGCCGCTGCCGCCGCCGCCGCCAATAAACACGGCGACGATGCCATAAACGGATAGGCGAGAGGGCTCCCCCGGGTTCCGGGTAGCGGCCCCGATGGCTGGCTACCCGTCGCCGGCTACTACGCGCGCTACCTGTTCGGTGCCGGGGTTGGGCTGGATGGCGCAGGGGGGAGGGGCGGGGAGAGGGGGTGAGGCCCAATGGCGGGAGTCGTGCTCGCCCGGCGAAGCTCGACCGGGGGGATGAAAAAGCTGCGCGAGCGCACGGACGCGACCGATGGGCCTACCGATAGGCTGAGCTTCGCCGGGGGTTGCCCTCCGACGGGGGTGGGGGATCCGGAACTTATAGAGGACACGGATCCTGTGGCGGCTCACTCGTCAAGTTTAGCTCAGTTCACGCTCAGTGTCCACTCGCAGTCGCCGCTCTCCTAATCCTCGTCCTCTCTCTCTCTCTCTCTCTCTTTCACCCTCACTCACACCCTCACTCACACTCTCTCTCACTCTGACTCTGATTGTCACGGGACCCTTTGGGAGAGAGTATCTGGTCAGGATGGATAACACGGAGGTACTTGACTTCAGTCTGCGCAAGAGCATCGATTCCGAGGAGACGCAGCGTTGCCCGACCGATACCGAACCCGAGCTCGAGAAACTCCAGCAGCAGCAACAGTCACAGCAGCAGCAGCAGCAGCCCCAACAGCGCACTGGGAAGCGGCTCCAGCGTATGCGACCCGCCGACGAGAAGCTACGGGCTATCGAGCGGATACGCGCAGGAGAGAGTAAAGCCTCGGTCGCACGGGACATCAACGTCCCCGAGTCGACGATAAGGGGCTGGTGCAAGTCCGAGACCGCGATAAGGCGTTGCCTCCAGATGAAGTCGCCCTACGACAGCGAAGCTTACTCTCCGGCGTCCAGTAACGGTTCGGTCACCGAGACCAGTCACGTCGCCGATTTGCCTGGTTCGTATACATCATCCTCTCCCGGCTTTGCTTATTTCGTCAACCAGCGCGCGTCCTTTCGCTTGCCACTTGGCGAGAGGGGTGGTGGGGGGTGTTGGGGGCGGCGGCAGCGGCCGTGTTGGGGTAAACGCGGGGGTCCTTTGGCTCAACTCTCTCTTCCATTACGACAGGATCTCGTACTCGCTCTTCTATTTCTTAGCCCTCGACCCTCCCCACCCATCCCCCCAACACCCCCCCGGTCTTCGCCCGCAGTTCATTCTCTATATTATTTGGTCCGGGCAGAGTCGGAGGTCCCGATATATATTGAATTGGACCAATTCAACAGGTTGCGATCGCTTAAGCACTGCCCCGTAATTGCTGGCGGTAATTGTGTGGCGCGCGAAAACTTTTTATTTCGAAATGCGAAGGTATTTTTAATCACGTGGGTCGAGGTCGGGAGCTTGTCCGACTGTGTAGCTAGTGGAAAAAAGCGCCCCGTGCCCGCTGCTCGCAGTCGATAGCTCTCCTCCCCCCTCCCCCCAATAACCGTAGCACACCGCGTGCGTGTAGATTGAGAGAGAGAGAGAGAGAGAGAGAGAGAGAGGGGGGGCAGACAGACGATACTAACGACAGGTTTATTTTACGTTTCACCAGGTCTTCCGGGGAACTCGAGCGACGAGGAGAACACACCGCAGCGCGAGCAGAGGAAGTCGGCCAAGAAGCAAAAGATCGAGGCGAGCCGCGTCGAGGCCCCGCACACGCCCGCAACCCCCTTCAGGGAGCGCGGACACGTTGCTACACCGGAGAGCGACGCGAAGACGTCGTCGGAGCTCCTCTGGAAGTGGTTGATGTTCAACCAGCGGATCCTCAATCAGCAGCTGATACCGCTCGTCCCGAACGGCCAGATGCCGGACCTGAAGGAGTCGGCCGCGGCCACGGGGATGCCGCTGATCCAGCAGGTCGTCCCCGCCGAGACGGACAAGCCGAGGAGCGCCGACGAGGCCATCGCCCACGGGGAGAAGTTCCTCAAGTGGCTCGAGGACTGCAACGACCCATCGGTCACCAGATTCAAGGTCCTACAGCTCAAGCAGCTCCTCGGCAACTTGAAGGCCTCGAGGAAGTAAATTTATACGGCGCGCCGATATACGATAAATAATAATACTCGTTGTGTGATCGACAATCACATCGGTTCCCCCCCCCCTTTTTTTTTTGTACATACGCTTCTCTGTTATCCCGTAATTAGCTACTTAGGCCTCCATTACGAAATATTGTTTATTGATATATTTTTAACGCAAACCACTCAACCGAAGCTGTGATCGGCATTTCATCGTTTTTTATTTTATTACTATTATTATTACTATTATTACTACTTTATTACTATTATTATTATTATTTATCTTGTACAAATTTTGTGTAAGTAATATTTATGTCGGTTATTCGCGATAACAGGAATTACAGTCTCAAGCGTCGGGCTAAGAGTTATTATTAGCGACGATCGCGATCTATATGATGCGGCTTAGTTGTCATTTATATGCTCCTGAGCGCGTGTAAAAACAATGTGATATGCAATCTCTCTTGTGATGTACAAAGTCGTTTTAAAACCAAAAAACAAAAAAAAAAAAAAAAAAAATGTATATATATACTTCTCGTTTATTTTTATTTTTTTAACCGTGAAATCGTTCGGTCAAAGTCAGACTTTTTATCTTTTTTTTTTTTGTTTTAATCCATCGTCTGTGTAATAATAATAACAACAACAACAACAGTAACAACAACAATGCTATGTAATATTGATCGATGACGCTCAGCGCAGATCGTTGGGGATCCTCAGCCGCGCTTCATATATATATATATATATATATATGAAACACGATCGGGATCTACGACTGGCTACGAAATTCAGACCTTTTAATGTACATACCAAGTCTTGGCAGTTAAGAAAGAGCCTTTTAAGTCGAGATGACATGTACTCGTACGTATAACTCGGTATCCGTTTAACACTACGTTGGCAAGGGAGCGGCGACGAAACGTACGCGGTACGTATAATAACGTTAGCGAAGTAAGTATCGTGGGAAAGAGGAGAGCGCGGTTACCGATCGACGGCCCCAATAAGCCGATCGACGATTGTTTTTATATCCTTCCGCGCTGAGCATCGGCTAAAACAGGGAAAACACCGGCGAGAACTACGAGCGCACTGATAATATAATAACCAACGACATAATGATCTAGTTACGGTGTAATAAATCCCCGTTCACGGATCGTACACGATCCGACGTATCGGCGACGACGCATTTCTTGTATCTTGTATATTGTGTAAATACCTTCCTCGGCATACTCTATTGAGCAGCCGCGAAAGGAATGAATTAACAGTATTAATTGAATAAACAATCTCGTACACGTAAACAAACGTCTGCTTATTACTTGAATCCCGTTATAATAAACCTTAAGCACACCGGCAGCGTGTCCGCATCTACGAATAAAGGACACTTTTTTTTTCTTTTCATAGCAATATATGCATTTGGACGTAATTACGAATTGACGGTATAAATAAGATTGGCCAGCGAGAGAGAGAGAGAGAGAGAGAGAGAGTGGTGCTGGCGAGCGATCGCGTCGGCATGGCAAGTCCGAGGTCGCTAATCGATACTTGAGGAAGTCAAGGAGCTCGCGCGTCGGTGTTGAGCCAGTAGCCAGCAGCCAGCAGCCAGTAGCCAGCAAGCATGTGCCTCTGCCTGGGTCCATTAAAGTCCGGGAAAACTCTGCTGCTGAAGAATCTGAGCGGCGACGAGGTCGACGATGCCACCGTCACCATTCAGACCAATGGCGTTAATCTGTTCACCGTTCGCAACGCGGACCGTCGCTTCGAGATCGTGATCCGCGAGATCGGCGGTAGCATCGTATCCGGTTGGAAGCATCACTTTGACAGGGTACTACTACTACTACTACTACTACTACCACTACTACTATTGCTACCACTACCACCACTACTACCACCACTGCACAGTACTTCTTTTTTTTTTATTACAAAAGCTTCGATCGTTTTTAATACATTATATTATATTGGAAGAAGAGAGAACAAACGGACGAAACAAAAGAAGCCAATGAGCTCCATGACTTTATCGATCCTTTATCTGTACATGCTCTTTTAGGCGTACAAGGTGATTTACGTGATCGACGCCAGTAATTTGTGTCAGATAAGTGCCGCCGGGGTTCTGCTTTACACGCTGCTCATCGAGCCGAAATTAAAGAGGGCAAAGTTCGCCGTCGTTTTAACGAAGATGGACATGTCTTATCGGCAAATGAGAAACGAGGCCCTGCTCATGCTCCACTTTTCTCGGCTGCAAAGGGAAGTCGGCCAGGAGATGACCGTGATCGAGACCAGCGGGCTCACCGGAGACGGGATCGATAAGCTGAGGGAGTGGATTTTCGATCCCGTCACCTTGGCCAACGCCAGTCGACGATAAATATATAAATCCACAATAACGTTCTCATTACGTTTTTTTCTTTCTTCTTCTTTGGTTGTCGTTGTCGGGCAATCTTCTTTAATTTACCCGTTAAAGCATTCGTTTCGTCTAACGATACGCGTGAAATTATTAGCTCGTAGCGAATTGGATGCCGAAGTCTCGCTATAACGAGAGAGAGAGAGAGAGATCTCGTAATTTACATTATTGACCTTAAACAAATACAGACTTTATTCCTTTTTTTTCCTCTTTTATTTTTTATACAGAGTGTAATATATTCTTGATTTGTAATTATTTTGAATCATGTTTTTGTATGCATTAACTAATCTAATTTAATTAACATATACCATGACGTTACGCTTGGCTCTTACATATTTACATAACTTATAATAGCGTACTTGTATGAGAGGACCACACTCAACGATTATCATTGTATGTAAATGCGCTCAGGCCATCACATTTAATAAATATCCTCGTAACACATCTTTGCTACAACGTTATACAATTCTACAAAATTTTATAAAAGCATTAAAAAATTTGCAATTTAATGTATCCTTGTAAGATCTTCCACGATCTTCACCAAATCATCGACGGTCGCTTCCTTCTTCATTCCATTGCCGTCGTCGATCTGAAACAACAAGGACGATGCGTATTGATTACCACTCCCTCGTTGTCAATTGCTAACAACAACGACAACGACACGAACAACAACATAATAATAATGAAAAAAAAAAGAAGAAAAAAAAAAGAAAAGAACAAATCATAAAATAAAAGAGGTAGTAGTAGACTTACGACCAAGCCCATTGCAACTTCCGCCATTTTCTCGTGATTCAAGTCTAAAAAGCTTTCAATCAAGTCTCCATCGATGAAACCTTCGCACTGTTCAATTTTCAGATCAGTATTGAAACTTCGCCAAAAATTGTGCTCAATCTTGCCGACACTCTTTATAATAGATGTCAGCCTATCTTCTAAATTACGAAGGAATTCATAAAATGTAGACGGAATCTGTGTTACCAAACCAATAGCGCCACTTACTGTTCCAAAAAGGACACAACCGTGGGTCGGGGTACTCGATTCACCGAGGTGTTGCATAACTAAGGACCCGTGTCTGAATACATTTACCATATCGCCTAAATGGAACTGGCCGACCTCTTGCATCTGCTGTCTCTCTTCCTCCGAGGTCGCGGCACTAAGCATACGAAGAAATAAATACCCGAGATAGAACAATATAAGGGTATGTATATAGGTGACACTATGTATGAGGGTGGGGTATATATATATATATATGTACGGGGATGAGCTCACCTGTCCTTCTGGCAAACGAACAGATTAAAGCAATTCTCGGCCCCCAAGAACGTATCGTCGTCAAGTATCTCGATAGCGATCATCCAATTCGGATTATAATCCCGGGCTATCTCTTCGAAGCTGCCCTCCATAGTCTTGTATTGTAGCAACGTGACCGATCTCATGAGATCGCCAACTAATACGAAATCACCCTTCGTTTTTAAATACAAGGCTATAATATTATTAAAATGACTGCATTCTAACCTCAACTCCTTCTCGGCAGTCCACTCAAACAATCTAACCGTGCTGTTAATACTAGCTAAGAGTTTCCCGTTAAACTCCACCAACGAGTAACACGAGCCCTTAATCTCCTTCTCCGCAACCTGAAACATAAATACATAGCCATAGCCAATAAACCCCAATAACTCCAATAACCCCAATAAATAACCGCCCCTCCTCGACGACGACGACGACGACGACGACGTACTTGGGATAGTTTGCCGTCGTTCCAGTGGTAGAGTAGGATTCTGCCCATCTTGGGCTCGGTGTCGTCCGGACTGAAGAGAGCCGTGCCGACGATGAAGTAGGGCGTCGGGTCCTCGCCGAGCTTCGTCGATATCATGGACATGGCGTACTCGGTGGGCATGAGGGTGTGCGAGTGTAGGACCTCGAAGGTGTGCTGGTCGACGATCAGTAGATTGTGAACCTCGATTTCCTGGCCGACGTCGCTCGCCGTGTTCGTCGGCTTGTTGTGCGTCGCTATGTGGCTGCTGTTCGAGACGGAGACGGCCTGCGTCGAGGCCGAGGACCTCACTATATTCACCCCGTTGCTCTCCTGGATGTCGACGCGCATCGTTATTATGCCGAAGGTCTGGGTCGCTTCCTGGTAAGCGATCCTCCTCGGGGACTCGCCCAGCGGCACCGTCCTTATGTGAAGCTTCTGGATCTCGTCTATCGTACCGATCGTAACTGCGGACAACAAGCAAAACGGTCTTACGTGACTTACAACAACGTGACCGTTGTAAGCTCGAGCCCGGGGCTCTACCGTACCTCTCCCCCCGACCCCCACCTCCACCTCCCAGCCCCCCGGCACTACTCACCCGTACTGTCCGTCGCGAGGGCCAAGCTGTCCGGGTAGGACTCAGCGTTCAGTGAGCACATGTGATTGACTTCCTTTAAATTTACATTGCTGAAGACGAGCTTGTGATTGGAACTGTAGATGACGGTCGGCCTGTCCGAGCAGGCGAATACGTTGGTCGTCGAGAGCGAGCGGAAGGTCCTAAGGACCGTCGGCTGTGTACCGAGGGTCACCTTCTTCTTGTCGGCGAGCATCCCGTTCTGTTTGTTTAACGTGAAGTAATACATGCTCCCGTCGCCGAGGGCGCAGAGCAAGTACGTGTTGTCCTCGAAGCAGGTCATCAGTATCGACCTCGGTATTATTTCGCCACCCAGGAGTTCCTTGGTGATCTCCTCGAGCTTAGGTAGGGTGAGGACGCGCACGGATATGTCGGTCCATAAGCCAACGGCTACGAGCTTCGCCTCGCTGTTCCCGTCCAGGGACGAGATGTCGAGGCAGGCGACCTCGTGCTGTAGGGTAGTGAAGCCCTTCGGGACTATTTGATTGCAATTGATTTCCAGGTAGAAGACGTTGTTGCCCGTTGCGCAGAGGACTTGGGTGCCGTTACACGCGACGACGCTTATCGTTCTCTTGTTCTCTGGCTCCCACTCGGATATTACGGACTTGCTCTCGTTGGATATGAGCCGGGCCGAGGTCGGCGTTATCTGTATTATTATGTCGTTGGTGACGTTGCCCGTGTGGAAGGTCTGCTCGTCGGCGACGAATCCGGGTATGTCGGTTTCCTCGACCTCCTCGCCGTTCAGCATTAAGATCCTCGTCTGGCCGACGAACGACAGGACGAGGGTGTTGTCGAAATTACCGCCCCCTACCTTTAACGCCCACATGCCCTTGATCCCGGGCAGGTCGATGCTCGCGTGCTCCTGGATGCCGATCCCGTTCCTAATTATTCTTAGGGAGCCCTCCTTGAAGGCGCCCGAGCACGTGACTATCTGACCCTGTCCCTGCCTCTCGAGATCGACGACGGCCATGTCGACTATGGGCGCGAGGTTCGTGAACGTTTCCATAGGTACGCAATACGATCCATTCTCATCGGCCTTGGTCGCCAGCTTTATCAATTGCGAGTCGCCGAGACGACTGCCGATGAATATCACTCCGTTGTCGAGGTACGTTATGCATTCCGGGATGCTGACTTCTCCCAGCAGTTCTACCTTCAAGTCCTTTACCATTAGGGAGCCATCGGCCTTCTTGTCCTGCTCCAAAAATAACATGAACAGGTGTCCCGCCATGTCCCCCAACAGGTAACGGAGCCCTTGGTTGTCCACTTTGGCGTAGCACGTTATCGTGCTCTGTTTAATTATGGGTGGCACGACCGTTACATAAGTCGTGCCGTCGTGGTAAAGAATACTTTCTTGGCCTATAATTATAGCTCCGCATATTGGCGACGGAACCGGAATAACCATCATGGCTTCGCGCTCTACGTTATCCTGCCTCCACGGGATTTTCACGAATTCCTTATCTCTCAGGGAAATTTCGTGGGTCCTTACGTGCCGTCCATTTATATCTTGGTAAATTAAAATTAACGTTGGATTCGTACATCCGTGCAGAAAGTTGATGTCTTGGACCTGATCAAAGCGCGGTTAAATCTCATTAGAGTGGGGACATTTGACGGGAGCATCGTTAATGGGTAATGAAATGTCAATAATCTTTACATTTTGCTCGTCCATGCGTATAGAGGACGCTTTCAATTCTGGATTATCCTTATCGAAGGGGATGATTTTGAACAGGCCGTCGTACAATCTCAGACCAATTACTCTTGCCTTTGGGTCTATTACGGCCTTGATTCCAGTTTCAGACGCCTTGCCAATTCTATCGGCTACGTTGCCGTGAGCCTTGGTGATGATTTCAATGTCTTCCCCCTCTCCGATACACTCGAGAATCATTGCATTGTATCGTGTGGTCAAGAGAAAGAGTAGATCCTTCTTTTCGTGCTGCGCAATGGTTAAGGAATTTAGAACGAGAGCCATAATAATATCCGATGAATAATTAGCTTGACAACAATAGTTAAAAAAATAGTTTACAGGAGGGACTAACCTGTGGCCTGAAAAACTTGACGACGGCGATCTTGCCGTAAATGCCGACTTCCTTGAGTGGTCTGAGCCCCTCGGGGGTGACAAGATAAATTTCTAGCCTCATGTTCTTCGCCAGGATCAGGTTCAAATCGGTCGACGACGTGAAGTTACCTTGTTATATGGTAAATAGGGGTTCGTTAAAACATGGCTCATGCGAATGAAATTGAAATTGCGCCGGTGCCTCGGCAAGTCGAGTTTTCGTTGGGTTAAAAAAAAAAAAAAAAAAAGAAGTCCAAGTCAAAGGGAAGAGAGAGAGAGAGAGAGAGAGAGAGAGAGAGAGAGATCAAAGTCGAAGGAAAAGTCGGAATATGAAGGTAGAAAGTAATAGAATAGATTAGAATAGAATAGAAAAGTAAAGAAAAGAAGAGGCGAACTTACCGGTCACGCAAGCTGTAACCGCCGTCGGCTTGTGGGCCGTTACTACGTAATGGTGTGCCATTGTTTTCATTATATTATTCCTCGGCAGTATTAAAACACCATCGATGAACACGATCGAACGGAATTGATGCGCCCAATTAATTAAGCTCGCGACTCGATGAAAGTAATCTCTACGGGACACCGACTTTTGTATTTGTCGTTTTTTGTTTGGCTCGAGCCGAAGTTAGCCGCGTTATAACCTCCTATCGTCCCAATAAAAATACGTTCCCACGCGTGGTCCGAGCGGGACGGAGCGGGGCCGAGAGGGGCCATACCCTCGTATACGAGAGCACGCGAGCTCGCAATAGAGCAGCGCAGTGGCGAGCTGAAGTTGCCCTGCTATCGAACGACGATTCTCGGTTGTTCGGACTTGTTTCCAATGGCCTCGGCGCGTCCCGGGGACCAATAACGATCACATCCTTCCCTCAAAGCTCCGATCTACGCTTCCTTCAAAAAAATCATTCGATTCGATTGGATTGGATTCGATTCGATTAGATTCGATCCCTTCTTACCCCAGCCGATCCGCTGCTCCTTTCTTTTCTTTTCTTTTTTTTTTTTTTTGTTTTTGTTTTCCATTACCCGATAAAGATATAAAGATGATAAAGACACGGAGATACACGTCGTAGCGTAGTAGGCGATATGTCTACGGGCGACGATACCCCGGTCACGTAAGTCTTAGCCAATTCAAATCTGCGTACGCGCCCTGTTTATCTTACCTTCCGTGGGGAAAGAAGAATAAGAAGAATAAGAAGAAAAAATAGTAAAAAAGAAAAAATAGAAAAAAAGAAAGAAAAAACATCGGCGCCCGAGCTCCGCCCGAGGCTCAGTACGTCCTTTTATTTCCCCGTTATCTATTTTGCTCGCTCGCATCGACAGCGTAAGTAAGTTCCGTCCTTCCGATAGCTTATTCCTTTTCTCTTTTCTTTTTTAGTTAGTTTGCTCGCTCGCTCGCTCGCTAGCTTTGCGGATTTGACGAACGTTCGCAAGAAGAGTGTCTCGACCTTGGGACCGAGTTTATTAGTTGCTATAACGAACGAACGAGCTTTTGCAATGACGTTCTATATATAGAGGTTATGTTATGCGAGTTAAGAGCTAGTGTTGCAGCGGTAGGCGAGTGGTTCCGAGTGGAAGCGGCCGTTCTTTGGTAGAAAAATGATTGTACTTTCGACAGGTTAGTCGAACGGGGTTTCGTTTCTTGAGTAAAACGACCGAGGCCGGCCTGCTACGAGCAATACATGCAGGAAGATGAGCGCTGACAGCAAGCAGCCGTCGCTCTTTAATCAATTCGCTGATTTCATGCAACGCGATTCCAAAGGGGTCGAGGTCATTCTTCTATATTCTTCCTTTTTATCTACCTTATTTCAATTCATTCAAGCCCCCCCCCTCAATACACCTTTTCTTACCCTTCTGCTTTTAGATATTAACCTATGGGATCGCCTGTGCTGGTATGCTAACAGCGATATACAGAATCAGACCCGTAAGTCGAGTCACCTCTTCAATATTCAATTGTTATTTATTGACATTAAAACATTTAAGCAAATACTTCCTCTCTCTCTCTCTCTCTCTCTCTCTATCTCCCCTTCATTATATAATAACTACGGATTCCTTTTCTAGTTTTCTAGATTCACGAGAGCAAATCAGGTGCCAAAGCATTTTTTTAGTAACAAAACGTTATTAGAGGGTACGGTGAGGAATGTGGAATTTGATAAAGTCGTTTATCTGCTGGTAGATCATAAGCCGCTCCTCTCCTTATCTGTATTCAATTCTTCCAAGTATTTGCCCGTCACAATAGCAGGAGTCAATATAAATAGCAATGGTTTGTAATTAAAAGGGCCAGGCGTTGGTGGACGCGTTGCCTTATAAAGATACCTAATATTTCATGCACTCGATAGGTTACAGTTGGTTGTCTACGGTCGTTAAAGGGCAGAAAGTTAATTTCTTACCAGTCTCGGTTGATAACAGATTCTTGTCATGCATAATAACGATGAGGGAAGCCAACAAGGTAATTATCCGTAGAGAGTAATAATAAATAATAATTCTGGAGGGAGCTGCCCTTAGCCGGCCTAACGTAATCGCCTTGTTATTCAGGAGCCCGTTCACATAGGACAAGAATTAGTCGACATAGGATTCGCAACGGTGGAAAAGCTCGACTCTAGCAGCTTAATCAATAGTGACGTGAAGAGATACGAAAGGGCCTTAGCTCTCGCTCAAAGGAAGTCGATCCGACAGCGAAACGGTATTTGGCAACAGAAACATTTATCGAGCTACACGTGGACGCTACGAAATAATGTGGAGAGATACTTAAAGTCAGTGCTTCCGGTCAACGTAGCGAAATACCTTAACATTTAGCTTGATTGAATTGCTTTAAAAAAAAAAAAAAAAGAAAATTCTCCTCCTCCATTTAAATAGTCACTACTTAATAATTTAAAGAAATTATGTATTTTTAAAATAAAATTAATTCCTACAGTATTTGGGAGTACGTAGATTATTTATGTAACGTAATGGCCAGCGCGCAATAACGCAATTGCGCTTGACCCTTTATTTTTTTTTTTTTTTTTTTCAAGCGACCCGCCGCATCACGATCACGGCTTTTTCACGCGAGCGAGATAAACGCGCCTCCGGTCTATTTCAAGCGCGTTATCTAACGTTTCTTAGAAGCGTAGGTAGCAAAAACTATTACGGAGTATATTTAAACGCGTATCGACAGATCCCAACCGAGTACAGGGGGTCGGGGATCTTTTTTTTTTTTTTTTATTTTTTAAGGCGGAATATACTACTACAATCGACGTTGAATCAATATTGAGCAGCGAGCGTCGCGCAAATTTTCCTTCGCTCATTATCATTGAAGTAAACGAAAGAAAGAAAGAAAGAAAAAACAATGAAGGGTTGTAATTACAAGGCCGTGAGAGGTATAAATCATCTTTTATTGTTTCACAATGAAATATACAGATGGATGAGACTATGTGACTAACGAGATTGTAGGTGAAAAAAAAAAGAAAAAGAAAAAGAAAAAAAGAATCCATCGTCCCTTCGTTTTATAATTATTATTATCCCTTATGAATGAGGCGTCGACCTGTAAGGATTCATCAGTTTCATTCGTGCGGGGTTACCCCCCCCCTCCCCCGCAGTCCGGAAACGTTAGCTTCATTTAGAATCGCGCGGGTATGTATCGACGCCTGTATTCCATTCATTACGAGGTCAGAGGTGCGAGCGAGTCGTCGATCGTCGTTTAATCAAGAAAGCGAAAGAACGAAGCTTTCCTTAACCTAGCCCTTTTATTCGACCTTTTATTTATAAATTTATAAATTATTTACTAGCGACGAGAGATGTTTTTGGAAGCTCTGCAATGCATAAGAACAGTTTAACGGAAACTCACGACTTTAATCATATTTTCATTCGCAATTCTTGATTTAATGTCATCTTCGCGTTATGTAATGATAATAATAATAGTAATAATAACAATTAGTAATAATAATTACCAGTCGGTTAATTCAATGCGTTTGTACGGGCACTGAGGAGTGAAAGCCTTTTTTCGCTTCGACTCGCTTTACGTACGTGTACGTATATCTAATAGATTAAATCATTATTTTTGCCGCGTGTACAAGGAATTTTCAACGTACGTAGTAGGCCAATATACGCGTATAGGTGTCTCCGTCTCCGTGGTAAGTGTATGTAAGTGAGCATCTCTAGCGCGGTGTTGTCGTGCTTTGATCGCAACTCGTTTTTGCGGTGCACTAGGCCTTGCACGCATTTTTTTTGTTTTTGTTTTTGTTTTTGACATTGTGCAGCTATCATAAGTATTCGGTAGAATTAATCAACGTTCGTCAATAATGATACTCTTTTACACGACTACGATTAAACAACATTGTCGGTGATTTAATAAATTTTCTAGCAAACGAAAACGAAACTCATTGCTAATACGCAATTTTACAAGCGGCGGGACAAATCTCTTGACTCCCCCCCAATAACCTCTCTTCTGCTGCTTCCCTTCCTCACTTATACCTACTACATTATTTATACATAATAATAAATGCTTCTTTATTCTTCTTCTTCTTATAATTTCTTATAATTTCTTATAATTTCTTATAATTACTTCTTATTCAAAAAGAAAAAAAAAAGAAAAATAGAAAAAGAAAAAACAGGCGTACGACTATGTAAGAAGTACAGATCGTTCATAGAATTTCGTGCTTCCCTTTGATATTTCATTATCTAGTGAATGAGCGAGTGCGGGCCGACGATCGCGGGCCGCGCACTTCCATTAAAACGAGCCTGCGAAGATTCGTTATATAGACAGACGTGGAGGACGGGGACGGTCGCTTCGGAACAATGCTAATGACCGTATAGATAGTGCAGTGCGTAAGGGATACGTCGGCTTATGGGAATAGAATATACCGAGGGACGGGGGGCGGGGATGGGGGAGTCTGGTGCGGGGGATCGGCTCGAGATTAGAAAGCGATCGTTAAGCGTCCGGTTCGTTTGAGCGATGTCCCCGGTCGGGAAACGATCGCCTCATCGCATCCAACGTCGAACAGCGGGTACAGGGCGTTTCCCTCATCCGGGCGGGGACGAACGCACAGCATTTTCGGAGATAGCTATGGAGAGGTGGGTGGATGGTGGGTGGATGGGGGATGGGGAGGGGGGGGTGCAGGCGGGTAGGTCGGTCGGTCGCCTCGTCGCGTACGCTGTCGCGCGTCATCGAAGGCTGCGATGTGTGTCGCGTGTCCTGTCGCCGTCCGGGCCTCGGCCTAAAACTGCGACTCGAGAACGACGTCCTGCGAGTCGGCGAAGGTCACGCGCTTCGCGCGCCCGACGGCGCCCTCGGGAGGCGACCACTAATGCTAGACAGTGATCTCTTGGATCTGGACGCGTTTCTTGACACTGCCGCCGGTCCCGGTCCCCGTGCTCAGCGAGCTCGAGGTCCTCTGTGGCGGCCGGGGCGGCATCGCGTGCTCCTTCCTTAGACTGCCGATCCTGCCGAGGGTGTCGACCGCCGTCCGGTTGCGCTCGAGCTGCTCCTGCCCGCTGCTCACCTCCAGTATTTGATCCTGTAATCAAGGAAGCCCGCGGCGGAGCTTAATAATAATAATAACATAATAATAACATAATAATAGCCGAAGGACAGGACAGGGGAAGAGGGGGGAGGGGGGCTTCGCCGTAGGTGGCAGGCCGTGGATACCTGAATGGACGATGGGCTCTTGGCGAGGGTCGTGTAGCAGGGTGGCGTCACCTGTGAGGAGCAGGGCTCCTCGTTGGCCTTGATCGCCGACCTCGTGCTCATGGGCAGGCAATCCGTCCGCTGTCCGTTGCTCGAGCTGCAGGCCATCGCGGCTCGCTTCTTGTCCCGGTCCCGTTGGTAATAGATCCCGGCGAAGATGAGCATATTGAGAACGAGGAGTATGCAGCCGACCCCGACGGTTATCGCCAGGGCCGTGGTCGTGCTGTAGTAGTGCCGGGAGGCGAGCCGGCGCAGCAGGTCCGCGTCGTCCTTGCTATCCTCGAGGACGGCGTTGCTGGTCTCGGTAACGGAGGCGGCGAGGGCCGAGCCCTCGCTCGAGGTCGGGCACGTGGTCGTCGAGGTCGTGCTCGTCTGGGCGGTGCTCGGCAGGCGCAGCGGCACGTACGACTCGTCCCTCACGGCACCTGCGCCCGTCATCGTCCTCCTTGCTTATTCATTCCTACGTAGCCGATCCTCGGCTTGGCATAGGTTATTGGGGTTATTGGGGTAGTGCCGGGGCCGGGGCCGGGGGAGGCGTATTAATATAATCCAGCGAATGCTTGTGAACTCGACTCGTCACGTAGACGACGTCAAACGCCGGCCGAAATCGCAGACAATCAATATACGCGAAGCCTCCCCCCCCCCCCATCCCCAATAACCACCCCAATAACCTTACCCATCCTCGTAATCTCGTCGACGTTGTATGTTGTACGACGCGCTAGACGATCGCGATGCCTCGCGTCGTTACACGGACTCCCCCCGCAAATATGCTTATTGCGCGTGACGTAACGCATGAGATTGGCGGCGAGCCTCGCGTTTATAAATAACTCGTCTGGATTTGAGCGGTCTGGGACTGTGTCAGCGTGTCGAGGTCGCGGATCACGACGAGCCGAGATAATTTTAATAATATTATGAACTGCGGGAGAGCGGGAGAGACTTTTTGTTGGATCGATCTAGCGATCAATTTATCTCGGACTTGTATCTCGGCGATAAAGGCGAATTTCATCGGCCGGGCGATCGACGAGGATCGACGAGGATCGACAATGGCCAGACTAGGCTGCCAGAGGGGATATTTCATTGGACAAGAGGGGCAGGACACGACTTTATTATCCGCGAGGGAGGCTTTCGTTGCGCTCGGTTCATTCTTTGTTTCCAAGACTCTGCTCCGGGTGTACGTTTAATTATTCCCAGAATACGTTCGCTTGCTCCGGCTTATCTTTCGGGGTTTCTCAAATAAATGCTAAATGCTAGTCCCGCAAGGGGTTATTGGGGTTATTGGGGTTATTGGGGTTATTGGGGTTATTGGAGGGGAGAGAGGGTGGGTGGGTGGTTGTAATTTGAAATCGAGGATAGACGGGGGTATCTCACCGGCATAATACGTCTCGCCCTTCTCACGGAACTGATGGTGCTTCATGGAGACGTCATCCCCCGGCTGATGAAGCTGAGGAATGAGGTTCAGCCAGACGGCCATCTTGTGCCCTCGGTAGTGATTTTTCATCTTCGGCTTGAGAGCTGAAAGGCATTTCGTGTAATTTCGTCGTCTCATTTTATCCGAGCCGCTCCATTATCGCTCCCCCCAACCCCCCCTCCCCACGACTCGCTCCATACTTCAATTAAATTCCCTTGAATTTTATGTTATTTTACATCGCTTACGCTCGAATTTAATTTCGGCCGACCCCCCCGCACGCACGCACGCACTCCTCATCCATTGGTACGGGGCGGGGGGGGGGCCGCTCAGGGGCCCAGCCAGCGCAGTTGAAAAGTTATTACGTAATTACGCGTGCGTGCGTGCGTGCACGTGAGTCGTACGGCTTAGTTTAGTACGTGCTTACGGGGTAGGAGAGCGTGGGTGTGGGTGTGGGTGTGGGGGTGGTTGTGGGGGGCGTGCTCACGAGACTTGCTTACCGATCATGAGGTACTGCTGAGTCCCGGTCTCGTATTTGTCCCAGTTCAAGCCCCGGTAGCGGGTCTTCTCCTTGACGCTGCTGTAGTCGACGGACTCGATGTTGTGGGGCTCGTTCGGGTTGCCCGTCTTCGCGAAGTTGGTGAAGAAGGTGAGGACCGCCTCGGCGACCCCCTGGTCCGAGCGGGAGTAATTCTGCGGGAAGAATCGGCCGCCCGAGATGATCGGCAGCCCGAATATGTACGGCATCGCCTCGCCTCGGACGCTACCCAGTCTCTACAAGTCCGACGTCGTATACGTTTTCATTTTTATTATTCATTTTTTTTTTTTTTTTTTTTTTTTTTATCGGAAGATTTATGGGGGAACAGGTAGAAGAGATGCACGTGCAAATATTGCGTCTGCCGTCGCGCGCGCCCTCTCCCTCCCGCCCTCATCAATTTATTTACTCCCTATTTATTTACTCCCCCTCCCGAATCCCCCTCTCTCTAGGATGCTATAATATCCGAAAACGCTTCAATTATTGAGCGATCGAAGCCCAACGACTTCCCTTTCTCTCTCTCTCTCTCTTTTTATTTTTTAAATTCGTCTTTTTAACCAAGCCTTTTACTCTAGCTTATACATATACATACATACATGCATTATTATTTTCATTTCATACATTCATTGGCCGTACATCAACTGTCTCATTCCGTTGCCTATTTATTTATTTATTTATTTATTCGCTTGTTGCTTAGATCATTAAAAGAAAAAGTACGTACTCTAGAATTGAATTTACAAATTGTCGGAATTAACATTATTTTTTTTCCATTCGGTGTTTTGGATGACTTTCTTGCATTACGAGGGATGAAGTGAGTGAAGGTGTAAGTGCGGCAAGTTGGCCGGAGACGAGACATTCTCTAGGGTCTGCCCCATATTTATATGGACAAGTCTCTCTCTCTCTCTCTCTCTCTCTCAAGGACTTCTCTTATTTTTATATATAATAATAATAACAACAACAACAACAACAATAATAATAAACACGTGGAAGCCGGGGAATCCGATAATACTTGCCGAGCTGAAAAAGTTTCTTTCCCTTTCGCTCATTGTCCTACGGAGCGTAGTAGTGGAACGGGCAGAGGTAAGGCAATATTCGGTCATTACACCGTAGGCAGGTATTACTCTAGGTCGCAGACAAATTAAGCGTCCTGCGGCGCATATGAAGTCCGACGAAGGCTTTGCAACGAAAGACGGAACGGGCTGACAAGTAGATAGTCGCGCATGTCTTCTTCTGCTGCGCAACGAATGTGCCTATGAGGGAGCCGCGGTGTCTACGTGTACGTACGTACGAACGAACAAGACGACGACGACGACGACGGCGACGACGGCGACGGCGACGACTACTACTCGCGTTCATTGTGGTTTTATAAGACGTTTTACAAGCTTATCACCTGGAGGTCAAGCCGCACGCCACCGAGTATACACCGGCTCGGGAATGCGTTAATGTTAATTTCTCGAGTGTGAGGGGGGTGGGGGAGGGGTAGGTGGAGATTGAAGGAGAGTCGAGTACGGGCTTTCTTCCAGGGATTTAATAATTAAAGCCTCGGCCGTCCACCTGCCGATTACGTAATTCTCGAAGAGGACAATTGGTCGTAATGAAATTTCGTTTATCTCATCTGGGTGACTTAATTAAATTTGAACATTATCTCGATCGTGAATAATATTAGGGTGAGAGAGAGAGAGAGAGAGAGAGAGAGAGAGAGAGAGGGGGAGAGCGCTAATTGCCGGTAGGCCGTGTAATTACTGCGCGAAGCTCTCGTGAGATTACCTGCCGGAATTATCAAATCGTTCTTATAAAAGGTGCGAAGGGCAGGAGGGAGGGAGCAGTGGGTTCCATCGATTTTCGACCTCAACACATGCGCGTGTACTCGTCTCCGTGCGGGGTCGAGAAGCGTGCGCGTGAAAGGTACTTTGAGGTACAATGGAGAGGGCTCGGCTTCACGTGGTCCCTCATTACATCCGGTTCTAGCCTCGGCTGTCTCGACCGGAAGGGGCTGACTGAGGACACTCCGCCAGAGAGACAGAGACAGAGAGAGAAAGTCGCGTTCCTCCTGTAGCCGCTGCCCCGGGGATCCCCAACACCTCTTACCTTATATCGGAAGCCGAACCGTTAAAGTTTTATTTTAAACCAAATAAATATCCACTATTTCCACGACTACGGAGGCTAAATTATAATTCACTCGAGCCATTATTTGATTATTAAACGCATTCAGTCGCTCGCTCGCTCACCCCGTACTTAATAGTAATAATTAAAGCTCGCTAATAGGAAATTCTTTTACATTCGAGAGTAAAATCTTTCACGATTTTCCTCGGTTTTCCTCTCTCAGACGGCTTAAGCGTAATCAATCCATTTTAACGTTACGAACGTTACGCCCCAACCCCCCCGTCAACCGTCCCACTGATTGATACCCGCCCTCTGTTCCACCCCCCACTCCCCCGACAGCATAGGGAGAGCTGCGAACCTGGGGATAATCGCTGTCCTTGGTCTGGTAATTGAAATGAAAGAAATAGGTGCTGGCGCCCCTCCGGGCGTGATAAAACGCTATCCTCATGAGTGGGGCGACCGTGTGCCCGTCGCTGAGGGCCTCCATCGTCGACTCCCTTATGTTGATGGGATGGAGTATCGGCTTGTCCCAGTCCGTGTATTCGTTCCTTACGGCGCTGAATATCTCGTTCAGGTGATAGACGTACGCGTTCCGGATGAAGGTCCTGAGGACGCGGTTCCGCTGGTCCTCCTCGAACCCGTACTGGATGTCGTTCGCGCTGAAGTCGAGGTACGACTCCGCCGTCGAGACCCCGAGGATCAAGGGTACCTTGATGAAGGCGTCGCTGAGTCGCTCCATGTCCAGGCCCGGCTCCGGGTTGCTCCTGTCGATGGGCAGGCTCGGACCGATCGACGGCATGAACCTACGAACGTGGCTCTCATTACCATTGACTTGTAATAAATATATACGAAAAATGGCTCGTCCGAGCTTTTCCCGAGCCTTTTCCCGAGCTTTTCCCGAGCTTTTTCCGAGCTTCTTACAGAGCGTGTCCAGTTACTCGTCCACTTGCTTGCTCATATCAATACAAACGTGTCGTGTTTTCAAGCTCTCTTAGTATTCGGAACCGCTTTCACCCCCGCATCTGCTTCTTTATTCATTTATTTATTTATGTATTATTATTTTTTTTTTTTTTGGGAAAATAGAAAGAGAAAAAAAACGAACGTTATTAGTCTCCGCTCGAATTTGCCGTCGCTTTAAATACGTAATGACTTTTACCTTCGTCGGACGTAAATTTTAACGAAGCCAAGTAACGAAAGGAAAAACTTGATCACTTGATTTTGATATATATATATATATATGTATCAGGATACGCGTTAGCTCATCGTTACCTAGAAGCAGTTCTTTATTAAATAGGACAAATTAATTAATTGTAAAACCTAGGATAACAGCAGTGGTCAGTGTTCCTGGCCGACGAGGATCGTCCCGGGAACGGGCCGAACCGTGGAGCAGGGGGAGGTAGGAGGGGGAGGTAGGAGGAGGAGGAGGTAGGAGACGGGAAAATATTTGTCGCTTCGTACTTAATTTCATGGAGCCGTAGTCCGAGTATGGCTTCGAGGGAGACTCCCCTCAGACACTCGGCAATGTCCTCATCATCTTCGTAGCGGCAATTGAGCTCTTTGGCGACCTGAACCCGCAGATCGTTCGGATCGTGAACCGCTGCCCAGGGACTCAGTGCCGAGCCGCTCAGCAGTACGACGTTATGGAAAAGACCTGGAAGCATTAAAGAGCAGCCCCCATTAACCGCTTTAACCCAATAAATCCCAATAATCTCTCTTTCTTTCTCTCCATCTCTTTCCTTTCCTATTTGTCCTGCACCGATGACTCGTCGTTGCATCTTACCCTGTATCGCTCGATACTCCCCAGCTGATACAATTATTTCTATCAATTCATCGCTATTCATCCTTATTGAGCGAATTCATTCATTTCGCCGAGTATCCTAACTACTGCTATCTTATTTTCAAGTATTTTCGAGCGACTTTACGCTCCCGGAGTCCTTAACGCGACCGCGGCGACATTGTTTTTAAAGGAAATCGCTCGTCTTTCATGCGTGACACGCGATTGCCCCGCTACCGACGTCCTTCCCGCCTCGTCCTAGCGCTTCGCTGTAAACAGGAACGTAAAGACGCCTCGTCATTGTTTCACCGGGTCACCGGCGCCACGTGGCTCCCCCTGGCTAGCTTTTATATATTGCCACGGTTAACGATCCCTGGACCACGGCTATACCACGGCTATCTGGAGTAGTGCCAATGCCGAAACGAGCCGACCAATTACGCCCCCCGCCTCCCTCCCTACCGACGACGACGCGTTTGCGGCGAACCGCGCGACTCCCTCGCCCCCCCCTCACACGGCGACTTGATTAGCTTCGCAGGTTATAGGGCGATCGACTTCGCCACGGATATTTACATATTTACCGCCGGCGGGCTTCCGGAGCCGGTTGCGCCCGATTACAGATTACCAGGGCGTTATCGTCCCACGGTGACGCCAGCGGCGTCCTTCGTATCCGCGGTCCGAGTTATTTTCGGGCTCGATCGCTCGGCTGACCTCGGAGCCCCCCTCCCCCCCCATCCACTGCACTGCAAGCCGGGTAGGTAATGCGCGGGGGGGGTGTAATGAAATACCAGGGGGAAGGAAGTCTTGTCGCGGAATACGTGGGGTGCTCGACGCGAATCGTTTGAGGAAAAACTAGTTTTATCAATGTTTCCAAGCGTCGAGGCTCCCGATTTGAAGACAAAAGAAATGGACAAAGTCACTCGTGCCCATGAGCTTTTGCGCTTTGCTATTCGTTACGACACGCCCTGACCCCCGCCACTACTCCCGCCAATATAGATTTTGTTAATTAATTATTTGCGAATTCTCCTCCTCCGCCTCCTCCTCCTCGTCATCCTCATCCTCCGTGCTCAATCCGTGCAATGGAAATATAGATTTCTCTGGGAAATCCCTGGCCTTTCCAAAATTCTACACCCACGCATTTACGGATCGACGATAGCCGCTAGATCGGGATCTACGCAACGTAGGTAGGAAAGGGAATGGCGGGGGAGGGGGAGTGTCTTTAGGAGGAGGAGGAGGAGGAAAAGTCCATCCTGTGGAAGTTTGCAATTTTCCCGGGGAGGGGGGCGGATTGCGAGTAAATCAAAGTTTGAAAGGGTCGAGATCGCGGTCCTTCCTTCCGCCCTCCCCGCCCCTCTGCACCGCCAGGAGAATATAGGTGAATCTAATTTATTATCCTTAGGTACACGGCGTGGTTACGTATGTAGAGGAAGCAACCACCGCACGCGGAGCCAAAAGCGTTGGAGCGACCCTCTAACTCTATCCATCCCACCGCCCCCCACCGTAATTTTGCGCGAATAGAAGTGACGTGGCATGGAACAAGTGCGATACTCGGAGAGGCGGGACGACAGTCAATCTCAGCCCCGAAATTTCGATTCTTCCATTCACACAGTGCATTCTTCCATTTTATCTCTAATCCAAGCACGACTCGAGGCCTTTAATTTTAATTAAAGACCCGACGCTCTACGCTCCACGTTTACAGAGCAGAGTGTATAGTTTCATACGGATGGCCTTGAACGTCTCCGTAACTCGGTAAGGGACGGCGGAATCCACGAAAAAAAAAGAAGTCTTTTTACGTATTCGCGTTGGCGCGTCGAGCGTAAATTATTATTTAACCCTTGGTTTTAGTGCGAGCGAGCCTGGACCTTCGAACATTCTCGAGGTAAGCTGGGGTAACGGTAGTACCCCCTGCCCGACCCTCTTATCTTTCTTATCGAATACGTTATCTTCGGCACTTTTTTAATACGGAAGCTTCGTTCTTTACGTAAAGAAAAAAAAAAAGAAAAAAGAAAAACGCGGTAAGAGAGAGGAAAACCGAGCGTCTTTGGCCGAGCGTATTCGAATGAATTCGAATCGTTCTATAATTAATGAACGAGCGGGCTGTTTTGTATTTCGTAAAAACGACGAAATTAACGCCATAGAACGACTGGTTAATTCCCTCAGCTCGCATCTATCGAATGGCGGCCATTTACGCTGTACTTAAAAAATAAATATATATATATATATACGATTCCAAGCAGAGCGTTAGGGTCGAGCGTTGCGAAGAATTTTTATGTAATGTAATGTAACGACGCGCGTGACATTTTATTTCGGATTCCATATATATATTACTGCGGGGCCGTGCTTTTATTATTCGGATACAGATAATAATGAGGAGCATTAAATGTTTTGCCCCTCCTTTCGTCAGCGGTTTTTCTTGACAAGGGCATCTACAAGTCGGTAGGCGGAGCGGATTTTGCCAAGGAGTTCGGGAGAAATACTCCCGTCCCGACCCTTCCCTGGATCTTTCTCTCCTCCTCCTCCTCCTTCTTCTCCTCCTCCTTCTTCTTCTTCCATCGTCTTTCGTTGCCGCTTCGATAAAGTAAGTAGAGGCTAAAAGGGCAACCGGCGCGCTCACTCTATCCTTACTTAAGATAAATTTAAATGTACTGTACGCGCGTACGCGTACGCTTGTACGAGAGATAGATAGATAGATAGAGAGAGGGAGGGAGGGAGGGAGGCACGAGTACACAAATTATGCGCCTTCGAATTTATCTCGAGTGCTTAGGACTGGAAGCCGCGAAGTATAGTGTCGAGTCAATCAACCTACGACGCTCAAGTCGTGGGCTACATTTTTTTAATTGCCAAAAGGATTCGCCCTCGTGGATAGGGTAGACCGGGACGGATGTCGGATCCTCGAGATATATAAAATAGTCGGGCTCAGCGTTGGCATTAAAGGGAGATGGAAAGTATAAAAGTAAAGGAAAAGCTGTGGGAAAATTGCACGAGGGTATGTGCTTTTCATACTCGACGAGACTTTTCTTTCTTTCTTTCTTTCTTTCTTTCTTCCTTTCCTTTTTCTCTCTTTTCAGGCGCTTGTTCCTCTTCTCAAACTGAAACTGAACGAACAGTGATAGAGAGAGAGAGAGAGAGAGAGAGAGAGAGAGTGCGTGCGGGGTGGGCGAGTGTCCACTTTAAATCGTGGATGTTGGAGCGGAAGAGCGTACTCGCGGAAAGCCGACAAAGGCTTCCGTCCCCTCCCCCCAACCTCAGGTCGGCAGTGCCGTAACTAAGTCTTGAGCAGTCTGCTTCTTACTTGAGCTTCTGCTTACTTATTTCCCATACACTCGACCCTCCGCCCGTCCGCCACCAAAAAAATACCGCTCCTTCGGCTTTCTTATTTTCCCATCGTTTTTCCCGTCCCCTTCCCCTTTCCAGCCTCGAGTGCTACCGCCGTCCCCCGTCTACACGGCACGCGAACTACCACCAATACCGTTGCTTTCTTTCCATTCCCCCCTCCGACGTTCCTCGCCCACCCGTTCTAACAATATCCAAGAGAAAAAAGAGCCGTCCCCCCCCATATAACTTGGGTGGGGGCGCCTGCTCTCTCTCTATATATATATCTCTTATATCGAGTCGTCTTTATCACGATTATTATCGTAGTCATTGGGCTCGCTGGATCGCAACGTCAGTCATTACGGCCTAAGCCCAAATTGATCGGTGGCCGCGCAAACGAATTCCGCGTATTTGCCCAGTGGCGCACGTATTTGCTCGTATTGACCGGATCGCTCGTACGCGTCATCGCTCTCTCGCGGTCCGATTTATCCGTACCCTGTATATTTTTTTCTCCTTTGAATACCATCGCTCGACGCGGGCAAGCAATTTTCTTAATCGACGGACTTGAATTATCGAGCGCCACTTGCCCCGATAGACGTTCGAAAAACATTAAAAAATTTATACCCTCTTTTTTTTTTTTTCGTTTTTTTTTTCGTTCAAGTGCGCGGCGTTCCGATTGATTTATGGCTACGGTACGGAGTTAAAACGTCAAAAGTGTGACACGCATACGTGAACGGAGGATCCTCATGGCGCGGGGCTGAAGGGTTTGTTAAAAACATTTTATCCGAAGATTTGCGGATCCGCGGCCGATGTCTTTGCTTTTTTAAAGTAAAGCGGAATTACGTTAATAATTCCCTCGTCGGTGGTCCAAGGCAAGCTGGATGACTGGGCTGGGGTTATTGGGGTTATTTGGCAGAGGGGGTAAGGGGAGCGATGCCGAACTTTATATCGAGCCTCGTTTAATTAGGTCGCACCGGGATGCGATAATAGAGCCGAATTTGCGCGAATCGATAGCCGAGAGGCCGAGAAGATCCCGGATGGGTGGTCACGTATTCGCGTGTGGGGGAGGGGGAGAGCAGGGACGGGAGTCTCGACTAGACGTCCACGGGCAAAAGGAAAAGCGAAGATAATGGAAGAAAAATCCCTTGGCGTTCTTTTCTTAAAAATGCTTAATTACTAGCTCCCAGCCACTGATGCTCATTTTTACTCCCCGAAAGCAGAGCAAAGTGCATTTCCTCTCTCTCTCTCTCTCCCCCCTCTCTCTCTGTATGTCTACGTAAGCACGGATACGCGATCGTGTAAATGCCGAATGATCGAGTGCGATTTGCAACCGGGAATTACTTTTATTCGTAATATTGTAAGCCATTCGTTTACGCTGGCAATGCACTCACGCCCCTTCCCCCCCCACCCGCCGTTTTGATATAATTACATTGGAATAAGCCCTTTTTTAAAGCATTCCGTGCTAAAAATATGATTAATCGAGAAGTTTGAGTAGCGATGGTGAATGTTAACGCTAATGCCGAATGTCCCACGTTCGCGGAACAATGAAAACGTTAAAACCTTTCAGCCAATCGTTTAATCATGTGATTTTATCTCAATCGAGTTATCGTTCGTTTAAACAGATGATTATGATTTTTTGTATTACCCGGGCAACGTTAGATAACTTGAAAGTACAATTCGTTAAAATGATTAAGCCACGTATCGATGGAAATGCTTTGCGAATTAATTACAATAACTTTGTATTGTCCGAATTAACTAGTTTACGCTCATTTCGTTATCAATGGCGATTAATATAAAATATAAAATATCGCGGCCGGGGATAAACAAAGGCAGGAAGAAGTTTAAAATGCCTCCCCGGGACGGGCATAAAACTTCTAATATGAATATACAAAATGATAAGCTTGTTTCCTAAAGGATTTAATTAAGCGGGGACGTAAATTAATAATAAAACGTAGGGCATACGGGGGGGGGGGGATATTTGAATTATTTTACAGCGTGTAATAATTTAAATTTTAAATATAAATGTTTGTCTAAAAACTTTTACGCGGACTATTATTATAACTTTGATAATGAATGATGATCAAACGCGTGTGTATGCGCGCGCGCGCGGGGGTGTGTGCAACCGCTTTAATAAGTATATGAGTAAAATAAGGCTGAGCTGGAGACAAATGATGGTTTCGGTCGTAAAAGCATATGACGGACGGTTTTTCAAGAATAATTGTTTGCCCTCGCGAAGAAGGGAAAAAGAGAGAGAGGGGGATGAGGAGGAGGAAGAGAGATGCATGTCGAATGTACAGTCATATGTAGGAGGAGCCCTCGTGCGGGTCATATTGATCAAAGGTGAAATTTCTCCGGTACAAACAGGAGGTCGGTCAAGACGTGGGGTAGAGGGGGAGGGGCGGGGGTTAGGCAGGCACGTGATCTCGAGCCTCAAGGCCGAGCTGCGTGTGAGCTACGAACGTCTTGCTAACGCAAACGTACCTTCTCGTAGCCTCGGGCACGTCTCTCTCTCTCTCTCTCTCTCTCCTCCCGTCCTCCCGTCCTCCCGAATCCCTTTCGGCCGGAGCAACTCCCTCTGACGAACGTCATTACGAGGAGCGGCTACGGGCGAGTCCGTCAGCTTAAAGCCTTTGGTCGCGATGCAAACGAAATACACCCCTTTCCCCCACATTATTTTTACATTATTTCACCTACGTGGACATTCGCGTAGGTGAGCTCGGTCTGGCGCACTTTCCCCCGTTAGACTCGCGCATCCCCAAGGTCCTTTTGTGTCCGGCCTCGTCCCTTTATGCCCCGATCCAATACCTTCCTCGCTATTTATGGTTTTAAGCTCCGTGCTTATTATGATTATTGCAATAGCTTAGCTCGGCTTTGCCCTCTCGGTATCCCCGTGGCAAATCGTTATTGAAAGGGCTCGTCCGGTCCGGGATTCGACCAATCCGGACGCCCACTCCTTCCCTCCGACCACCCTACGAGCTACGGATATAAATATCTCTTCTCGCCCCCCCCTCCCCGCTCCTTCGCCGCAGTCTCTCGTCTAGTTACTGAAGATGACGCGCGGAAGATCGTAACTGCTATACGTCTCTCTCTCTCTCTCTCTCTCTCTCTCTCTCTCTCTCTCTCTCTCTCTCTCTCTCTCTCTCTCTCTCCGTCTCTCTGAGCAATAGGAACCGCGTTTACGGACTTTATTGGCAACGGAGTAAGAGTTCTCGACGAATCCACACCTTTTCTTAACTTTTCATACTGGCGAAAGGCCTCGTTGGCTCGAATTCCGCCTATAAATCGAGGGACAATAAGAAAGGAAAGTTAAATAAAGGGCCGGGAAGGAAAAACTTTGCATTTTAAAGTCTTTTCCAGGGTTCGCGTTCACTTAGTCGCGCTACGCGTCCCCGTATAATATATATATATATATATATTTAGTCATTCACGTAAGATAAGGCTCTTCTTCTTCTTCTTCTTCTTCTTCTTTTATTATTATTTATTTATTAACTTATGAGAATATTATTTCCGGGAGACCGAGAAATTGTTTTTTTTTTCTTCTTTTTCACTTACGATTCACAAAATATGGCCAAAAGTTCTATAACGTTATATTACGGCTCGAGCTCGAGCGGTAAGCTCGGGGAAAGCCGATGATAAAAAAGAAAAAAGACGTTATTTAATTTATAAAAAGAAAAAAAAAAAAAAAAAAAAAAGAAATTAATAATGACTGGGTAAGTTGCGAAGAGAAGAGCAGTTGAAAAACTAAACTTTACTCTCACTCGCATATTAATTCGGTGTTTCGTATAATTTTCGAACGTTGCTCGAGTTTTTCATTCTTTTTTTTTTTTTCTTCTTTTATCAATATAACTTTACGGTTCGTTTGCAATGTACGAGCTCAGAAGCTACTGTGAACCGGCATTCGGACGCTTAAGCGGTAAATCAGTACTTAATCAGTACGAAATCATTGTATTATTAATTGCGCATCGATACGCGTTACGCATATATTAGAGCACGTGACGAGTATTGGCAATGGGCAGGGCGTGTATAAAAATGAAACGAAATAAAATAGGGAATAAGCCGCGCTCGATGAAATACAATGTATTATCGGGAATATCGAGGGTCCCCGGTCGTTACTTTTAACGCTCCATGTAATTGGCCGCTTGTCCGGCCAATTCAAGTAAATAATTGACAATTGAATAAAATATGTAATTTACCTGTAATGTTAAGGAGGACGGGGCCGGATAATACGGGCAGAGCGATCTGAATGATACATATACGTATATATATATATATGTATGTATCGCGAATGAAAAGGAAAGTTTTCTACTTTGTCTGGGCGAGACGAGGGATATAAAAAGTTTTTATTGCACGAATCGAGAGGTCGATTATACTCGATTATAGTCAGCCGTTTCTCCGCGCTTGTTAGTTGGGCCGGGTGACGACGAGTCTTCGGGGTGTGTCGGGGGGGGCGAGCGAGCTCTTGTCTTAAAAAGTCGATTGAATCGAGACGAGGCGAGACGAGGCGAGGCGAGAGCATAGTCATCTCCGTGGCGCATCGACGAAGGTGACGCAATAACCCCAATAACCCCCAGTAAATCGTAATAGAAGCCCCTCTTTCCCCGAAACTCAGCGTTTATATTATGCTAAGGGATAATACACTCGATTCGGCCACTCGCTCATTGTTTATTCGGCTTATTACGTCGGGTAATTGCCATTATTTAAATTATTTCTTACAATTCTTCCGGCAATACCGCGCCGAGCCGAAGGAATTTAATTCCCTTCTTAATTAAAAATTCAAAAGAAAGGAGGTGGAGAGGCTTCCTCGTTCGGAACTGCCAGAAATTTCTTTCAATCCACCGGACGTTTTTAAAATTAAAAGCAATTTATTCCCTTTTTACCTTTTTTT
Source organism: Ceratosolen fusciceps (assembly GCA_018883505.1). NCBI lineage: Eukaryota > Metazoa > Arthropoda > Insecta > Hymenoptera > Agaonidae > Ceratosolen > Ceratosolen fusciceps. The sequence goes on from RCIC01000010.1 coordinate 1,184,487, forward strand.
TTTTTTTTTTTTTTTTTGTACTTTCCCATATTCTCAAGAATGCGTATTACAAGTCCAGTAATTGCGAGGCCAGTCTTGTGCTTTTCGTTACGGGAACGTGACGAACGTGACGAACGTGACTGACGATTGAGTTTTAATGTTATTAAGCTCATTGTGTAATGGCGCGCGATTACCTCTCCTTCCCTCTACTCTGAATATTATTAAACGCAGGTTATTGGGGTTATTATATTTTAGATTCCAGTGTAAAGCGTTGTAAATGCCGATTACAGAGACGATCGATTTATCCTCATAAGCTTTTTTTCTCTATTAGCTCTACTCACGACTATTTGCCGATTATTACGTTTCCGCGAGGTACGCAGCCAAAGAAATAAGGAGCCGAACGAGAGGATAAATAAATAAATAAATAAATAAATGTATACGTAAATGGAGATTGAGGGAAAAGGGTTCATATATATATATATATGAGGTCAGAGGATATGCCTAATGGGGTAAACAAAAGGAAAATAAAGAACGACGTCAAGGTAAAATTTCTAATTTACCCCCTACCCTCGAATATACTAATTTTTTTCTCTTTTCCTCTTTTCCTCCTCAATATTACAAAGAGCGAAACGCTTCTTCGGTTGGAAAGAAATATTCTTCAGATATCATTTATGACTTCCGGAGGTACATTTAATTCCAGACAAACGTATTACAGACAAGCTCGCCTAGAATCCAATTATATGAAATGTAGTTCTTAAAATTCAATTCTTCTACGCGTTCCTATACTTTTTCTACCTCCCTTAATAAAATAATTAAGTATTTTTATATTACATTGTTATTATTATTAAAGTATTACTATATACGTACGTAATATCTGTGCTTAAGTATTTGTTAAAAACGTAATTAGCAACAAATACGTTTAATAGGAAGGCGTAGGTAGAAGGCGTGGAATTTACTTTGCAGTTGATTACGTTATAATAATGTATTACCAAGTCGTATAAATTGTCTCGCGAATCCGTCGTTTAATAATGAATCGTCTACTCGGACTATGTAAGCTTTACGTGGCAATACCACGACGACCCGATTGGGACGAAAGCTCGGCGCGCGCGCGCGTCTGCGCGTCTTCCAACTAAAAATAACGATAACCTGCAACTACAATGCTGCATAAATCAACGATGAATTTAGTGATTCTCCTTAAAAGGGCATTTTTGAATGTCGAATAATCTTTATTTTCACTTTAAATTTCACATTCTAAAGCTGTAAACGAACGTGTCCTTGATTCCCGACGACTCCCATTAAGCGATTCAAATGGAAACGTCCCTTCCAAGACCTATCGACGTTTTATATGTAGTAGCACTAGTAGTAGTAGTAGTAGTAGTAGTAATACGAGCGATGTGGCATTATTTGAGGAATATATTTATTTATTTATTTCCCTCGGAAATAATGGTAAAGCGCCCTTGTTATTTTTCATAAATCCCGTTTTCGGTATAAAGTAACGTCGACTGCTTAGTACCGCCCGTGACCCCACCCCGAACTTGTATAAATAATAATAGCGATTGCGGGAGGGCGGGGCGGTGGCATTCGCATCCGTCGTCACTTGTACGGGACAAGCGGTTGTTCGAGGGAGGGAGGGGGAATCGCAAAGGGAGGAAAGGCACGGGGTAAGTTTGAGATAAAAAGGGGGGTGGGTGGGGGGGGACGACGACGACGACGATCCGAGTTGACGGGATTCCAATACGATCCTTCGTTAAATTCGTCAGTTGGAGTGCGCAGCCCCCCCGCACGGAATCTCCTCCGGCCCTCGGTCATAATTAACGAGAGTCCGGGCAAGTGCGCAAGCTCAGGTAGTCAAGCGCCCGCGGTGATATCCACCTCCTATGGAAATATCGACTTTCCATATAAATTGTACCTTTGCCCGGCCTTTGAGATTAAACGTTATGCGCCACCAATGCTTTTAACATTCGGTCCCGTGACCTTTCTTCCTCCTTTTATCCTTTCATCAATTGCCAGATTTCTCATGGCATTACCGCTCTCACCCTCCCTCCCCTCCCTCCCTCCCTCCCCCCTCCACCGTCCAAAACTAGAGCTTTTCGCTTCTTTTCGCTTCATCACCTGCACGCGCGGTAAATGTCAGTTTTTTAATTTACCCAATTAATTAATCAAGAATCATTGTGGTCAGACGTAACCTTTTCATACATTTCTTAAGATCTGTTGCGTTTGACTTACGCCACACGATTTTTATTTCACTTCCTTTCACACCCGCTTCGATGTAATAATCAGGATAACCGGGATTGCGCAATAAGAAAGTTTTATACGCAATTTAAAAGTTCCTTTCAAAATGCCTCGATTTTTCGCGGACTTGGACCTCTCCCCCGTCCCTCTCCACCTCCCTCTCCCCCTTCCCTCCGCCGCCCCTCCTCTCCCCCACAACCCCCCGCGAAAGTATATCAAAGCTCCTCGGACGATTTCCCATGAAAATTGTAAGATAATTTTGTTACAATTACGCGGGCTTTCGATAAATGAACAAATTCGAAAGCTTATTTATAGCGCGAAGACAAAGATGTCAAAATGAAAAAGAAAAAGAAAAAGATCCTTTCGAAGCAGAAATAAAGATGTATATAATGTATAGTTTTTTTATGGAAAACATATTCGTTCGTTTGGGAAAATATAACTACGAAATATCATTTGTAATTCTGCTATTCTTTATTAAAATAAATCTATTTTTGTAATGAGCGAGCTTCGTGGCCTTTAATGTAACATTTATTTTTTTAGAAATAAAATCATAATAATTACTGAAGCTTCGTAATTATTATTCCTTCTCTTTCTAATGAATACGCGTATCCGAGTACACGCATTTTTCTTTTTCTTTTTTCTTTTTTTTAAAAAGTAATACTAAGTATTAACGAATGTAAAACATTTTTTATATACATTTTATATACATTTATATATATACATGTCATGATTTCCTCGTATTTTCCTGATGGCAGTGCATATATAATGCACTATCGTATGTATTTTTAATAAATCATAACGTGCAATGTTCTTAATGTCGAAGAAAAAGAAAGGATGAAAGAAATGTTTGCCTTACGTTAAAAGTCGCGGGTGTATTTTATTAATGCTATACGTATGTCTACGAATAAGCCCCAATAACCCAACGGCAGCTTATACGAAGTATAAGCTCATCAATGCTTTTAGTAAGATAAGGAATCATCGTATAACATACTTCGTAGCTACGGTATCAACGTTATTTTTTTTTATTTTCTCTTTTCCTCTGCAAACTTTTGTTCATTAGACAGTTACGAAGCACGATAAGTTGAGATTTTTATTTTTATGCTTTTCCTTAGTCGTCTGAAGTTTAGGGGAAGTTTATGTCGTGTTAGGCGGGCAGGGTGGGAGGGAGGCAGGAAGGAGGCGAGGAAGCGAGGAAGCGAGGAAGCGAGGATGCGAGGAAGAGAGAAAGAAAGGAAGGAAGGGGCTAGGGATATTTTATACTAAAACTTATTAATAAATGCATTATTTATATTTCTATTTTCCCCATAAAGCATTGCATTTATGACTTTCCCTTGAAGTTCACGATGGCGGGATAAAAGTTTGCCACGGAGCTCGGCCGTAAGAATTAATAGGCAATGAAAGTGAACTTATGCGCAAAAGCGTACGCGCGTTTCCCGGCCTCGGGGACAAGACAGTTTTAATAAGCGCCGAGCGCAGGTAACGTTCGATCAGGTAACATTCATGTTCCGTGGGTGCAGGTGCTGTGGATACCTTTGCTGGATTATAATGGACCGCTTACCTTTGCTTATGGGGACCAGCAGGAGATAATTGACCAGGGCGGCACCGGTGTCCTGGCCCATCAACGTCACCCTCGTCGGGTCCCCGCCGAAGGCGCCAATGTTCTCGCGCACCCAGGTCAGCGCCATGGCGAGGTCGTGGAGAGCGAGGTTGCCGCTGAGGACCGAGTCCGGGGAGGCAGTTATCGGCTTTGTCCTCAGGAAACCTGTCGTTTTTACAGTTCTCGTGCTTTTATCTCGTCCCTTATGCCTACGCTTTACTTTTACTTTACTTTCATTCTCCATCCCCCTGCCCCTTCCCGCTCTCTTTCCTTATTTATTAACTTTCTTTCTCTTTTCCATACATAATTTGTCATCGGCCGTACACCCGTAGATAGAAAACGCGCCCCATCTACTATCCATTACCCCATATCCGCAAGTACATACACAAACGTATTTTTTATGTATTATTATTTTTGTTTTTTTTGTTTTTTTTGTTTTTTGTTTGTTTTTTTATACAAATTTTTTCCAGCACATGGTAATTTCACCGCGCTCTATAGACTTCTAGCAGTTAAATGCACTTATACAATTACACGGTGTCCGTGAAAAGTCTTTGTTGCCGTTCCGCTTTCCTTCCCCGCGCTCAGATAATTCCTTTGTCAATGGATTCGTATATAACAAAAAGATCTTTATGATTTGGGATTTTATTGCCAGCGATAATAATACCCTCGACTGCCGGTATTCCATTACTCTTGTTATTATTGTTTTGATTTTCATTTTTAAAAAGGAGTTTATTCCAGCGCTCGAAGGTTCTGCACCAAGATCGCGATGGGCATTTGCCGTTACAAAAATAAAAAAAAACAAAAAACAAAACAAAAACAAAACAAAACAAAAACTTGAAGTTAACTGATAATTGATAAAATTACTTTTACTACATTGGCTGGAAAAAATTTAATAATTTCACGAAAGCATTGCTTTTAAGCGCGCGTTAAACGAAGTATTTATCAATTTGTAATTGCGATAATTATTTTTACAGCGATCGTAATATCGCTATTTTGTCAATTAAGCTTGAAAGTTCGAAAAAAAAAGAAAAAAAACTTCGTCGCTGTGGATTCAAAGGAATAACGAAGGGATGAGTAAATAAAGTTGGAAAAAATTATTACCCCCTCCATCCCCCCCGTTTCACGATCTTATTAAGAATTCGTGGAAAAGCAGATTCGAAAGCACAAGTCTTATATTACCAAGATCATTGGACGCACTGTGAAAGAAATGACGATTGCACTTTTAAAGCACTCGATTAAGACATTTAAACGATAATCTTAGAAAGTAAGACTTCCTCACGGATAAAAAGTAGAGATTTTTTGTTTTTTTTTTTTGTTTTTTTTTTTGGTAATAAAAAGAAGCACATTGAGCGGTAGCGTTGCCAGGAGAATTCTTCCTCTTCCTTATGCAACTTTATCTTATATAATTAGAAGACCGTAAACTCTAATTTAGAAAGTTTGTCCTCGTCACGGGGGTAGAGCCCGAGAAAATTGCAGTTGAAACGCTTTTTTCAACAGGCTGCCCGTACACGGACTCGTACTACTGCGTCAGGGTGTGCCCCCGAACAGAGTACAAGGCTCTATGTATAAGTAGTTTCGGGCTACCCGCTGAAAAATAAAACGGAAAAAAAGGGAGAAAGGGAGCGCGTGCGTGCGTGCGTGTGCGTGCGTGTGCACAGGTGTGGAACTTACCCAAGATCCCCAAGCGGTAGTTTAGGGTAATGACGATGACGTGGCCGGCGCTGGCCAGGACCGAGCCGTCGTAAATATTGCCGGTTCCCCATTGGAAGCTTTCCCCATGGATGTACACTATGACCGCATAAGGTGCTTCCAGTCCTCTTGCACCTGTAACACACGGTCCCGCATATGAGCATATGACACCCCTGGAATTCATCCCTTGTTTAAACTTTCCTAGCGCTCGGCTTATGGCGTTGATCGGAAAACAGTTCATAGAGCTCGGCGCATTCCAAATACTTATACATTTATTAAATTCGAAAGACGTCTTGATATCGCGCGTCGTAAAATACTACTACGTTTAAAAAAAAAAAAGAAAAAAAAAAGAAACAGAAATAATAATATTTTTTTATCTCTATTTCTCGCGAATCTGTTGCGAAAAATGCGTGGCCTGTATTTAATTAACTTTAATTAACTTTCAAATTTATTCCTTATTTTAATAGAAGCGATTTTACGTTCTATCCATGCCATGGTACTTCCTTTTTATTTTTATTTATTTATTTATTTTATTTTATTTTATTTTATTTTTTTTTTCGATCGTCGTATATTATTTCAAATACGACGCTTAATCTTAAATGCCAGCGAATTCTATAAATTTTTATAAAATACTCATCCCGGCACACTTGCGAGCTAACCGAGTATATAAAAAATTATGTCTTCTTTAAATCTCTTATGATATTTCCATAAAATTAAATCTCGAGTTAAATTTAAAATATAACTAGATTTACTTTTTCAAAATTTATATTTAAAATCGAGCTAAATTTAAAAGAAATACTTTTACCTGCAGAGATTATATATATATATATATACACGTGCATAGTAAGTAGTTTAATATACGAGAATAATACAATACTTTTAGTGAAGTACGTTTAATACAATACGAATAAGTAGAACTTCAAAATAATTGACGTACAGTAGTAATACATAAAGGGAAAAAAGCACAATTGCATATTCTAATTTTTTATTTCATTTAATCAATAAACTAATACTTACGTTTTAATCAAAATATGTTTTACGGCGCATGAATTTGTGATTTAAAATAAAATTCAATGTAACACGAATGAGAAATTAGTATTTTAGTATCGCGATTATAAGAATAATAATACGAATTTCGTTCGCATCTTTATTCCGTGGCATTAATTTTATTTATCCATATTTAATCTCTTAATAGATATTTTTGTATCCGATTGATTCGTATAATTTATACGACAAATTATTTAACAAAATGCAAACGATAACATTTTATTAATTATAAAAGTTACGACGCTTTATTTTTATAAATACGCGCCTTTTAGTATTATTATTTATAATAAATATTTATTTATACGTAAAAGGAATTTAATAATATAATATAAATGGATAATTTATTTTATGTTAAATTTTGTTATTTTATTTTAAAAAAATTCACGTATACGGATTAAAAGAGAAGAAATCTGCCCGTAAACTGCATTTAGAATATTACTTTAATTCATAAAGTCAATTTCATAATGTTTTGCTGATGAAATACAATCAATTTATTGAAATTAAAATGAATACCATTCGATTATTTATAATTCAAACGAAAATACTTATAACAATGGCTGGATTTCATGTTATATTTCGTGAAATGTAAATTCATTTAATTGCCTTTGCGCGCATAAATAAAAATTATTCAATATTACTAAATTTTACGTTTGTTAGTTTATTACAGAAGTGAAGTACTTGGCAATATTTTGAAATATTTCATCAAGGCTAGTGGAATAATTAATGAAACAATTCGTTTCGTCAATAGAAATAGATTGGTTTTTTTCAATAATATTTTCGATAAGGACACGGACTGTAAATTATTTTCAATTAATTTACTGACTGAATGCGTAGATACTGCGTTTTAAGAAATATTCTGTAACCTTGTATATTCCATTAGATTCATATTGATATTGATTGAGGAATTTTTAAATCATGGAAATTACCAATCCATAGAAATCTGATATAGAATAAAAGAGTATAGAAGAGAGAGAGAGAGAGAGAGAGAGAAAAAAGAAAAATTCATTTACACGTAAAACGGAAAAAGTGGGTAAAAATAATATGGAATATTTCGTTGGGAATAGCAGGTATTTGAAAATTAAAAAAAGCCCTGAAAATATTTGAATTAATATTTATCCGCTAAATGGTGGGTTTTTAAAAGATAATTTAAAATGTACAGAAAACAACAAAACAACAAAAAAAAAACAAGAAAAAAGAAACGAACGTATTTACCGAATCGATTCCCCGAATGAGTAAAATAAGCGACGTTTGAGAGAGAGAGAGAGAGAGAGAGTCAGAAAATAAATATTTATCCCTTTCGGATTTACCAAAGTTTTTATAAAAACGCCATTAAAATTCTGTAAAATTTACACGCACGATCTGTAAAATAGTAATTTGTATTGATATTTGGGTGAAAATGGGGAAAAGCCTTTTAAAGGGAGAAAATCTGCTCCCGCTGATGCTATAACTTTTCATTCAATGGTATTCACATGTACTAATTCGAAAGGCTATAGCGTGGATACCGTGGCCAACGGAAAGCTTAGCCATAGAGAATACGTATGGGAAATTATTTCATTCTCCAATCAAGTCGCCAAGCGTCATCGTGTCTTTTTTCGGTACAATCGTTACCTCCACTTTTTCAAATCCCTGCAATTCAAATCCCGCTGCTTGCGCGTACGTTGAAAACCACCCTTACCTTAACGTCCGAAAGGGTTATTGTTGTTTTCTTCTTCTTCTTCTTCTTCTTCTTCTTGATATCGGCGACTGTCGTTGATAATAGACGTTCTTACCTTGTCAATTGTCCATTCTATTCCGTAAAGCGAAATAATCATTGGGAAGTATAATGTCCGACTGGGCTAAACGCAATTTCCACGATTTCCCTTAAGTTACGGCGCCGCAAGTTTAAATGCCGTAACTCAATGTCACCACGTGGCAGAAGACCATAACCCCAATAACCACCTAAGTGCTCGCTTTGAACTTTTCCCGAAAGCGAGAGTCGACGATGATGACGTACCGGAGCGGCCATTGGAGGATACGTTCCATTGATTACGGGAAAATTGAATCGGTATGGTGTTGGGCGGAGATATAGCCTGTAACATCTCCCTAATGCGCCTGACCATTCGACCTCATCATCATCATCATCATCATTCCCCTCGTCTGGGGGGTGAAAAAAAAAAAATAAATAAATAAAGGATCCTTCGAGAAATTACTCGATCGCGTTAATTAACAAAGAAAGGAGATGATGGTCGTTCGTTCGTTGGGTCTCGGCATTTTAACGTGGAAAACGATAATGGGCGTGGTGGGGAGGTTCGTGGTGCGGATGACACGCGGAGAGAACGAGAAAGTAACGAGTGGCTCGCGAAAATGGATTAGGCATGAATTACGAATGGGCGAGGAGCGCGTAGGCCAATCTGTTTATGGATCGCGGATCGTGATTAAAGGCCTTTAATGACTTTCGGAGGGCCTTCTTCCTCCCTTATTATCGGGGTGTAAAACATAGGCGGGCAAGTGGTGCAAGTGCAAGGTATGTCATTAGCGCTGGCGCGCATCGTTTAAGCGTGAGCGCGTGAAAATTATATTCGCTTTACCATCCCTATTCCACTCTCATTCATTATATATGCGCTCGCATCGCGTACGACTCTGCCCCCGTACCCCCCGTGCCACCACGTGCCCCCACGTACCCCCACGTGCCCGACTTACCCTTAGGGCATTGTCAACTTTCATTGTTTCTGGCAATCCGACGTGAACGAGCCAAGGATGAACTTTTCGATAGGAGAACGACTGCGCCGAATATTAATTCATTGCCCGATGATCAAACGAATACGGTTTTACGTAGCCCGTCGCATTTTCTCCCCGGCATTTACATTAAATCTGCCCGATATCGTTTCGTAGGAATTTACCCGCACTTTAGCGCACTTTAGCGCATCGAGCACCGATGTCAACGGGGCTCTTTGTTACCTCGGCATTTTGTTATCTGCATTTAGCCGGCTGTTAATCAAAGACGAAAATAAAAATCCCCGCACATTTATTACTGCTCCGTCCTTCTTCTCTTTCTTCTTCTCCTCTTCTTCTTCTTCTTCTTCTTCTACTTCTTTATTGGTATCTCTGTGCGTCTATACATCAGCTAACTTCTTGCGAGTGCTTGCGCTATGATTAATATTGTCTTTGTAGTATCGCGTATAGAACGCGATCTAAATGAATTACAAGAGCCAATGGGTATTATTGATCCACCTTTTTTTATTGGAGTCTTGCTAAATATCTCGAATAGCTTTGTCTAAATGTTAAAAGAAGTCAAGAATCATCATCGTGCGCATCGTACATTAAAAAGAAATCTACGTAAAACGTGTACGTATGCCCCCCCCCCATAGTCTCAGCATATAGGGTAGTTGGCCGTTGTACATCGAACAGGAGCAGGTTTCAAACAGGATCAGTTTCAACGTAATGGACCGAGCTCGCTGTAATGGGGAGGGACAAAAAAAAATAATATAAATGCCGCGGGTGGCATGGCGTATTTAATTCGGTGCTACTTTGACTCGTTTCCGGATTACATTGAAGGTTTCGGAGCATAAGAGCTCGAGCTCGTCTGTCTCGGGCGTGATTCAGGAAAATGCAGATTATAAATTCGATGGCGAGCCAGTGAATCGGAGTCGAAGCGCCGATACGAGAACCTCGCGGATACCAGAAATAACAAAAAAATTTTAAAGCTTTTAAAGCGCAGAATTTGTTTGAAACGAAACGAAACGAAACGAAACGAGACTGAGGGGGGAGGAGGGCCGTGGGGGGGGGGTGACGGTCGAGCGGTACCGGCAGGATGAATATATTCGCGGAACAAAGAGGAACTTCAGTCGCGTTCGACGACACGCAGCCGGCATATAAATGTAACTAAGGTGAGGTGGGTGGAAGGATGGGCGCCGGTCGTGCGATTACGCGTAGACGCGGTCAACGTATAGCGCGCCGCTCGACTCGAGTGGTATAAGTAAGTCGATGGAGAACACGGACGATATGGGTATTAATTTTAGCATTAAGACGGTTGGATGAGCATAATAAAGGCCTTCGTATAATATCTCGACGTTGAGACGAAAGGGTAAAGAGGGGGCCCCGTGAGTGGATTTATGACGTAATCATCGATTGAATCGACGGGGCGTTAGAGTTTCGGATCACGTAGCCCGAGTCTCACGCAGTACGTGAACGCACGTTTACGCGGCTCGTCGCTCTATTGATTTTCACATTTTCCTAGAGCTCTGCCGATATTAATGGAGCTCACCCGAGGCTCCCGTCCATTATTAGCATTCCGGCCCAAAATCGTTAAAAACCTGGCGAACGATCCCTCGCTCGACTCGTTCCCAAGATTTTCAATTAACAGGCCACGCGTTAATTTAACACGTGGGACATTTACTTTCTATTCCAGCGATTAGTACGTTTAATCAAATATTTGCTTTATTAAGGGCTCCGTAGGTAAAGTAGAAATAGCTGGTCTTTCATACGGGGAAGTAGTGTATGCGGCCAAGACTCCGAGAATCATAATAATTACGGCTCGTTGCGAGTTATCATCCGATGGGGGGATAATTCGAAAATAAGAAAAGATCGTTTATACAAATATGCAATGCAATTTTTCTTTTTATGGTATTTAGTAGAGGGCTCAAAAAAAAAAATAGGCTCAAAAAATGAATAGGTTTTATCGGCAGCTCGACTTGACGTGCGTCCGAGGTAAGGTAAACCCGAATAACCTCATCCACGGCTGTTTATCCTCTTTTCCTTCGTTTTCATGTCGATCTTGGAAAAATGGCGAGCCGATATCGATAGTCAATATTCGATCTCCGCGTATTAGCGAGTTATGCTGATAGAGCCATTAGAAAATTCACGCAAACCGGTTACCAGCTCCGCCGTAGCAATAGGTTTACGCGTATTGGAAAGCGGTCTCGTGTCACTGAGTCTCTGCGTATGTGCGCGCGCGCGTGTGCTACATAATGACGGGGAGTCACAGATACAGAGATAGAGAGATAAAGATATATATAGAAGAGAGAGAGAGAGAGAGAGAGAGAGAGCGGAAGCAACTCTTTTTTTTTTATAATTTATTTGATTAACTCGGTAATTTGATAAATATCGGGCGAAGAAGAAGGGGTTAGCTTACCACTTCCGGGTATATAGAGATTTAGAAACAAGCAGTCTTCGCTTTGGTTGCCGAGGAACTTGAAGATGCGCAGGAGCTGGTTGTAGCGCGCCAGAGGCATGTTCTGAAGGGCGAGGGTCTGATTGCGTATGTCCGGGAGCTTTTGGGGGCAGACTTGCCCGAAGGTGTCCGCGCGCTTCATGCTCTTCCAGGCGAGGGGTGGCTCGGGCGGCCGGAGCCTGAGGTCGCCTATGGGCGGGGCCGCATACGGTATGCCCCTGAACACCTCCACGGGATCCAAGTGCTGACTGTTTAACTCCTGGAATAGGGAAAATCAGGAAAAACTTTTATCCCTTCGTTTATCTATATGACCGTGCCCCGTCGTTCCCTTTTCACTCACCCCCTCCACCCCCCAGCCCCTTGCCCAACTAAGCCGAAGTACGTTTCGGATAAAGTCAGCCCCATTGCGTGGTTGTAAATAAATCCTCACGGATCACGGTCTCTCCGTGGATCCAGCGACTCGGCAGTCAGTTACGCATTCCCAAGAAGTACCTTAGCTCGTGTCGGTTAGGTACGTTATGCCGCCGATACCGATCTATAATTCAGCAAAGCTACATTTTGGAATCGATCCCCGATAGCCGAGCCACTGCATCCACTCGCCGACGAACGTTACGTTGTTTATTCGTTCGCGGATTACTTTATCAAGTATGATCCAAAACGGTAATTGCCTACAATTGCGATAAAATAACTTGGCCACAACGGCTCTATGATGAACGTGAATCACTTAAAGGAATCCGTAATCGGCCGTGCAATACCACCAACTTGTGCGTAATATAATAAAAATATGTTGATTTACTCGTGTCCTTTTGTTTCGAAGATCAGGATAAGTTACAAGAGGCTCGGCTCGAGAGACCTTATCCGTTACTTTAAAAACATTCTTGCTTTTAAGCAGTACTCCTCTATTAACGGATATGAAATCACGTTTGTAAAACAAAAACGTGGACGTATTCAATAAGGAAATCGGCAACGTTGTTCTTTTACAATCGAGTATCGTGATAATTGTCGTTGCCTTTATTTCTTACCGACTCGATGCTTATATTACAAAAAAAATCGGCCGGTCGTAGTCAATAGCGTACGAGCGTGCAATTTGAGTGAGTTGAGGGTACGAATGGAATAAAAAAAATGAAAATTTACTCATCGGATGCCGCGACCGCGTTATCCCGACTCGTTAATTCTATTGGTGAAATATTATTCGAGCAGTCGACATTAGTATCGTGACCGCGAAAGCTTATAAATTATAATATACCATTAAAGTCAGGACTCTTGGAAACTTTATTTTAATATTTTTTTATACATACATACGTATATATATATATATATTTTTTTATAGAGACGGCAATTTTATTGGGCTTGAAAAAAAATCAAAATATTGCCTTAGAAGAGGATTACTCGACCGCGTGTGCGAAATAGTGTGGCTTTACGTTCGCAGAACTGTAGATTGGAAATCTACTATAAAAATATACGTACTTCATAAAGTAACAATAATAATCTTTTATAAAGAGTAGCGAGCGAAACATTTTACAAATTATACTCTACTCTCGCATTTTGCGTATAAATTGTTTTTTTAAAAAAAAAAAAGAAAGAAAAAAAAACGTCTAAATAATAACACAAGTAATAAATAAAGACGCCATCTATCGAATTTTTTTGTTAATTAATTAAAGTTAAGGAAATAAGGATTGTCTTTAAACTCTTAAACTAAATAATTAATATATATATATATATTCCTCGACGATTCCTCAGTGCGTCTATAAAAATAAAAGAGACGTTTTAAATAATGAGTTTGATTTTTTGCTCGCGTTTGTAAGGATCAAATTATCTATAATATAAATTTAATATCTATTGCGTATATATGTGTATGTGTATATTGTGCCGAAATACCTAGAGGAAGTATTATATTTGCCTGTATTTTGTATAATGCAAGTCATCTTTAATATCACGTGTAAAAATAAAAAAAATAAAACGTTGCCTATTTTCAAAAACTTTCGTATCGTTGATGTTTTTGTTATAATAAACCTTCGATTAAGTTAGTCCTTCTTACTTGTCATTTGACTTCAGTTGTATTTGGTTAATTGAAAAATGCTCGAATCTGCGACCGATGAACTTTTGCTAAATGACCACGTGCTCACCGTTCGGACGAATCGCAGAGATTTATAGTTACTTTATGTTTAAGGCATATGTTTAAGAGATCGATAAAGAGTCGATATTGTCGAGCTTCAGGAGCTCGACATGAATACTTTTATGTTTTTTAGCGAGCCGGTGCCGGTGCCGGTGCGAAGGTATTAGTTATCATCGATTACAGCAAGAGGCAAGAGGCAAGAGGCAGGGGGGGGGTATCGAGTAATTTTCGTATTTTAAAGGCGAGAAGGAGCCGCCTCGCGCGCGTTCAGTTATACTTTTTATAATTGAGCGTATTCGTTCGCCCCTATAAAATGCAGCCTTCGGTATAGAGAAGCGCGGGAGCGGGAGGGGATGGGGGGGCGGGGTAGGCGCTTTCGTCAACGGCCTTTCGTCGCCCGAAATAAATATCGGTGCGCTTCGATAATTCCCCGGCCCACCCATTCTCTTTGTATCCGTTACAAAGACACGTGATAAATTTAACACATACGCGCACAGGTCATGTTGTAAATAAACGCTCGACAATTGGTACACCTGTGAGCGGGGACAATAAGGAAGATTCCTTAAAAAAAAGTGCGATTTCTCAAATTCATCGAAGCTAGCGAGAGAGAGAGAGAGAGTGGGAGAGAGAGGTGGGAGAGTGGGAGAGTATGAAGCACTGGCTCATAAATTGTTATAATTTTTTTTTTGTTTTTTTTTTTGTTTTTGTCTCCATAATCCGGCTGAAAGTTTTGGGACGAACGATTTCATTGGAGAATCAATGGAGCTCGAACGTGAGCGTAATGTCTTATCGTCGTGTCCCCGTGGCTGTAACGAATAGAGCCCGGCCCCCGGCTCTTGTGTCCAAGAAGCCGTATAACGCTACGAGGCGGTAGTTGCTCGGAGACTTAGTACATAGATAGCGAATGTGAAGAAGGGTGGGGGTGGGGTGGGGATAAATCCGAGCGGGAGTCGATTTTTTTTTTCGTACGAGACGATTAGAGGGCGTCGCGACTCGAGTCGCTGTCGGACCGAACGAATAACGTCAGATGCACTTTAAAAAGCGCATTGGCGATCGGAGCCTCTTGATTTCTCGAAGGCGCTTAATTATTTTGCAAATTACGAATTCAAATGGACTCGAGAAGTATTGGAAACCGACACTCACGACGACACTCCCTCGCGGTAAATTGCCTCGTAATAATAGGGACAATACGAATTAAGTACGAGGCGACGTTACCGAGTACCGAATCAGTCAGTATCAGTTACGACTGATGCGTAGAGGCCGAGGCCAAGCCCGCAAATATCCAATGATTCTAGAATATGACGTGGGGAGGATGTCACGCCTGTGTCTGCGCGACGGTGAGTATTTTTCGTGAAAATACCCCCGAACTTTGCAGCGGACTCGCGCTCGACAGAAGGCACTCCGTGCTGAGGCCCGGATTTCCCTGTACGAGCCGGAAAGCTCCCCAAAGCTCCCTCCCTTCGCCAAAGCCCCTTGGTCGGCCTCGGCGCCTCGGAGCCCCAATAATCACCAATAACGCCGCTCGCTAATACGAATCATATCATTCGATAATTTTTCCAAACCAACTAACTACCCACGCCCCTCCCTGCGTTTATAAGACATTATCGAAGTCATCGTTACGCACCGTTATCGGAAAACGAATTACGATCCGTTCGTCGTATCGGGGGGGGGAGAGGAGCGGCGGCTGACGAAGGGAAATAAACGGCAATATATTTTATCGCCAATGCGTCCAACGTAAAAACACGACTTCATTAGATCTGCTTTACCCTCCCACGTAATTCCTGCGCATTCCCGTATTCGTAGCCAGCTAATCGGCCTTCGCGCTAGTAATTATTCAATTCCCTTTTATTATCACGAGCGAGACCAATTGGAGTATCGGGATGCAAAAACTACCGAGGGAGAAAGGCATACATTTAATTATTCGGCTTGAAATATGTAAATAAATAACGGGTGAGCCGATGTCGAGGGACTTTACGTTTACGCGTGTCGACTCCTTTTGTGATTTTGCTTTTTGTCATATCTGCCGTTAAAGTTTAAGTTCCGTTATACTTTCGCGCCTCAAAATTGTTTTACTTATCTCATGCATTTCGTTGCATTGAAAAGCACGGGTTTGTTTTGTATAATCTTTACGATATAAATTTTAAAGATTATCTTTAAAAAAATGGCAGAAGAAGGGAACGCGTTGCTGATATGCGCAAGTGCTTTTTCATTTTTAAAATTCTTCCACGATAAATAAAAAAAATGTAGATAAATACTAATGTTATTTACTGTGACGATAACGAATATGATACATAATAGTGCACTCGTACAATATTACATTACAATTACAATATTATTTCATCAAATTAAAATAATGCTGGAAGAATGGCCTCCCCTCCCTGCTTACGGGCTATTAAAACTGTAAAGCGCCTAGGTTATCTAAGGCTCGGGTAAACGTTAAGAAAAAGTTAAAAAATTCGCATCGCAGTACATTCTCCGTATGATGTCAATTGTCTATCGCCTTTTTCGTTGTTAAAAAAACAAAAAAAAAAAAAAAGAAGAAGAAGAAGAAGAAGAAGAAGAAAAGCAGCAGACATTTTATGGGTTTGGTAATATCAGGACACGTACGAGTGAAAACGTCCCTAAGAATTCATCATAATGATATTGAGATTTCATTGGGCTTTCCGTACGTTATACGCGCCCGAGGCTCTCATTTCGCCTTTTATTCGCAATTACGAATTTTAGAAATACAGAGCAATAGGTGAAATAAAAACTCGGAAGGAATGGGTTTAGCAGCAGTAATTTTATCTTTAATTTTATCCCCTTATATTTCGACTGGTGCGCAAGCTCCTTATTCAAATGGATTCATTCGGTGGCCTTTTGCAGCCCCGAGACTCCAAGACCCTAATTAAACTAGCAACGGCAGAGGTAGACGGCGTAGACGGCGTAGCGGGCGGGGGGAGAGGCGAATGAGTTGAACATAATAAAGGGTATTACGGACACCGAGACATCAAAGACGTCTTCTTATTAAATTCAGTGTCTGGATCATATATACTAATAATATAAACAATTAATTGCCTTGCCGGCAATGTATTTTTCGAAAGTCTACTATTTCGTCCGTTGCGCACCACGACTAACAAATTATTTGCCCATCCAAAGTAAAAATTAAATTTAACAACGCCACATGAATTTCTATATATATATATATATATTAATATTACCATGTTTCTCGAAAATACTATATTTAATATATCCGCGTCATTAAAAATTTATGCAAACTAATAGGCGCGCGCACGCACGCGCACGCATACACGTAAGATAGATAGAATAAAATAGTCATTGTAATAAATAATATCGTTTAATGCCGTTAATTTGCAATTATCGGCGAGCTGTAGTATGATAAAATACGTTTTGTCGTACGAGTTCTCTCTGTATTAATAATTTCCCTGACTAACTGCGAGGATTTAAGTGCACCGCGCGCGGTTAAGTGCATTATCGAAATAACAAATGAACGTTGCTGGATACATTGAGTTTTGCGTACGCGACAAATAATGTGCATTATCCAGTAGAATTATTTGGGGGGCGGGGGGTGTAGGGAGTAGTACGTGGGTGGGAAATAGAATATTTTCCTTATACGTGAACAATGGAATTCGCCTACGCATGATAAAGTCGGCAGGTGGTATGTCGGCGGTAATACGGATATGACGCGGGCTTGGGGGTCAGCCATACCCGGAGCCATACCTCGGCGAGTACGGCGTTCCTTAGGACAGGTTTTCCAGCGGCGACGATCCGGAAGCTAAGGATTGCGACTCGGTGCAACGGAGGACGGAGCCGGTCGAACAACTCGGCCAAGGACCGCCGATATCACGAGTGCCGGTGCCTCACCCTCCTATCCGTCCACCTATCCGCCCACCGTCCACCCACCTCACCCACCCACCGACCTATTCACCCACCTCACCGGCCGCGTCCAACGCGTCCGCGTAACGACCGACCCCGATAACCAATTAAGTGTAATCGATGTCGGGCGCGTGGCATGCATTTGATCAGTTCCGTTGGGGGTCTGGTCTAACGTTTTCGCCACTCCCCCGCGATTCATCACTCCGAGAGTCTTTAAAATGGGCCCCTCCCCCCGCACTCGCGACGCGCTATGTCGAACTCAGCCGCGGATCCACTTGCACCACGAGACCCCCTTGTCCATTAATAATCTCTTAGCCCCGGGTGAAAACCCAATTTAAAACAATGCTACCTTTATTTCTTTGCTACGTCCTCGTAAGCCCCCCCCCCTTTTTCTCCTTTTCCGGACGTACGCGTGTATACACGCGAGTACTCTGCGAGTACTCGTCATCCGCAAATAGTGAATCGCGCGTTGGACTGCTCCGTCCGTACATTACAATTGTTTGTATTACGTTCTTTTAAATTAGCGGGGCCGAGATCGCGGAGACGTTCATGGCTGTCGAGTGCCGAGCTTATCGACAGAGGGTGTCGCGCGGCTAGTTAGTAAGATCTTTTCTTTTCTTTTTTGTGTTTTTTCTTTTTTTCGAATCAGGGATCGACTGACCGAAACGTGTCTGTCTGCGTGTATGCGAAAGCGGAGGTCGACAGCGGGCCGGCCGATGTCGGTGGCATCGTCGATGATGATTGATCGAGAAAAGGGACCGGAGCCGACCGGAGGCTAGCCCCCCCACCCACCTTCCGTGCCGTTTTAGCCGATAATGCGAGAATTCATCTTTTATGGGACGTCGAGCACTGCTCGTAATTATGACGACTACTACGACTACTACGACTACGATGATGGCGATTATTATTATTATTATTAATGGGAATGGGAATGGGGCGGGGCCCTCGATCGACACGCAGAGTTTGCCAGTTTGATCCAGTAAATGGTCTAAAAAAAAAATGTATAAAGTCGCCGTACGAGCTGATATTCAGTCGGCCGATGTCGTTGATTTTACACCTCATGAGAATAATGAAACGAACGAATGCGAATCGATATCGAGGCCGCGTGCATTAATCAAGGCTCTGGCAGTCGGCTCTGGCTCCCCTACCCATCCGCTTTTCAACAATCATTTCAAGGGACGATGTATTATAATAATAGTGCTTTGGCCCCGTGATTATTCGGCTTATTGGCTCGCTCCTTTGGAATTTAATACGCGCATATCGTATTATGGACCAGCTAAGCTACACCTTCCTGTTTCATTCCGTTAAATGACTGCGCTTCTTTTTTTCTTTTTTTCTATTTTCTTTTTTTTTTTTTTTGTATTGCGCGCGCATACAACGCACGACGACGATAATTAAGAAATTATAAGAATAACCGCGGCGTCCGCGGTCGTTCTCGTTACTTTACTCGTAACCTTTTCCCCCCTCCCCCTTTCTTCTTTTTAAACTAAATAAAGTGACGAGTGAATAAAAGGCTTGAGCCGATACGTATAATGGATCGCGATTGTTTAAGGATTTACGGTAAGATGTCCGATTGTTTGTTCAAGGACTGATCCGTATAAGCGGCCTTTAGAAAGGTGAAATTATTTTTAAAACAATTAGGCTGTTCGGAGGTGGATTTCCTTTTTTTTTTCTTAAATGTTAAAGTAAATCTCTTGGCTCTGACGTTGTATTCTAAGGTAAGGTTGTAAGGTTTCGTGGATCCTCCGCTCCCGACGTAAGTCCCTAAGAGCTACGTGTCGCTAACATACCGTCAATGTGTGTATTGTGTAATATTTCGGTTGAGCCGATTGCACGAGAAAAGTGTCAGCGGTATCTCGTCGCGGAATAGCGGCAGCCATGCAATTCATTATTCGTTTAAATCAGTGGCGTGAAAATCATTCTCCCGCCCGAGAAAGTTTTCTTAGGAAAGTATCGGCAATAGCCGCCACGGCGCAATGAAAACTTTTTTAACTACCAGTTCGAACGATTGTTTTGGCCGTTAAAACTGGAGAAGTGATCGAGCAGGGGCGAGTCGACGTAACCAAGTGGGCCATAAATAATGCATTACCGTCCAATTGGATGTGTAATAATGGTAACGAGAGGGGCCGTGAATTTACTTTGGCAATATTAAAATACAAAAGTACGTTCGAGACAACAATGGGTATGTACACGATTCGCGATTTATCGAGCTGTTATCTATGCGAATGTGCATAGAATAATAATAATGATATATATATATACTGGCAGGATAGATCAATAAATGCAAGCTCAATTACGTATTACGTAATTATTATATTTGCACATTTTCAATTACTATCTGTAATAATTAGCTCGCTAACAGCGGGGCTTACGCTGTGTCGTATGCAGTGGCTGACGAGGACGCCAGGACGCCCTCGGGAGAAGCCCTCAATAACGGACTTTATTACGTATTTCTAACGGCATTACGGATACTCGCGCCCAAGACAAGATCTCGTAAACTTATTAAACTAACTTAGCGCAGTAAATTGCACAGTCTTAGGAGATATTTATCATTGCGATTGATAATTAAGCCGACTGCGGATCGATTGGCTGTGCGCGTGCGTGCGTGCGTGCGTACATCTATCTAACGTATTTCTATCGCGGTGGACATGGTGGACATGGTGGACATGGACCGGTAAGCCTACCAATGCAAATACGACTCTACTACCATTACGTCGTATCGGAAATACGACACGATATGATTTCTGACTTCAAAGTCGCTGTTGTTGTTATTATTTGCCCCCCCCCGCCCCCGTAACACCATTCCGGAGATTCTTCTCTTTGCCATTATCGCGGCGAGGGACGAGTAAATCCTAGACATACGAATGGATTCGCGTAGATGGTATATCCATGAGCTTGCGCCGGCTCACCTCGACATCTCGCGTCCTCGCGTTGAAATATAAACAACGTCGGACTCGGCGAGGGCTGGTGGTGGCGGTTATTGGGGTTATTGGGGTTATTGGGGTGGGTGGAGGGATGATAGAGCGCTTCGACGAAAAGAGTATCGCCTCTGCTCGACCTAAGCCGTACTCCCATTATCCATGGGCTCCGCGTGAGTTACGCGCCATGAGTTACGCGTCCGCGCGTAAATTAGTTTATATTTATAAATAATTTCATAAATAAGGCGTGACGAGACAGGACTAAATCGTTTAAGGTCACGTGCGCGAGGCGACGATCGCAGTTCTCCACTCCGCTTGGCCGGATTCAACAAAACATTCGTTCGTTCAATACGGATTTTATTCCCACGCTTCGGTACACGTTATCATTATCACTTAGCCAGCGCGCGACAATAACCTGCATTAACGCTCGTAATTGCGAATAATACGGCTAATGCGAACGAACGATCAATTAAAGCGCGAATTAAATTTCGATGCGTCGCGCCATTGTTTATCGTAAAATTGATTTATAGGACTTCGTTATCGGAACGGCCCCGAATTTACAGTGTAAACCGACGAGCATCCGGGACGTAGAAAAAAATCTTTTCCACTTATAAATAATAAACGATAAACTTGCTCTTTGTAAACTTTATGCTGCCCTTGATTCATTTCAATTATAAATATAATTTCGAGATAGAAATTTTCTCATTTAAATCCTTTAAATGGCCTTCCTTCGTTACTTTTTTCCTTCTTTTTTTTTTTTTTTTTTATCAATATCCTCTCATGGCAATAAAAGTAATCCTATTAGTGTAAGGATAATCCGTATAAAATTTTTCATTAATAACGCGTAGCATTTGTAATTTGTAATAATACGAAGCCAATAATAACTAAAGTAATTTTAACTGTTAATTAACGAAATTAACGAAAAGTGGATGATGCAAATATTATAAAAGTTAAGCCTGATAGATAAAGCTTTGGATGATTCGAAGTTGTTAAAAAGCTCGACAGTGTCTACGTCCCGTAAGCTTTTATCCCATTTATCCCACTTATCGCTATTATCGCTTTTACAAATCAATGCGCAATTGTTTATTACTTATATTGCCGAGGGTCAACTGAAATTAAACGTAAAATCAAATATTCTGGCTGATTACCACTTGTAAGGCTTCTTTCATCACAACAATGTGATTTGCACAATTACGTATGTATGGAAAAATATAAGCTTTACAAGGACGAGCGAGTGATTTACGTTTTGTGACGAATTATCGAATACAATCGAACGTAAATGAATTATAGATACACGGATGAGTTTATTCAATTAAAGGGCGTAAATTATAATAGCCAATAAATGATAACGATAATCCAAGCTGCAAGCACGAAGGTAAAACAATGCCGATAATCAGGAGTAAAAAGCCTCCGACTATGATTATTATTATTGAATATTAAACAAGGATTAAAGATAAATAAGTTGTTGAGGCTTGGTTGGGTCTGACCTGCAAGATGCCACGTATCTGGCCAGACTTGGTCTCGACGATCCTGGAGGCGTATCGGACGACCGTCCGGGCCGGTACCGGGGACGGGGGCGTCTTCTGTTGGTATTGCTGTTGGTGGTGCTGCTGGTGCTGCTGCTGTTGCTGACGTTGTTGTTGCTGCTGCTGTTGTTGCTGCTGTTGCTGTTGCTGTTGCTGCAGTTGCTGCTGCTGCTGTGCTGCTGCTGCTGCTGTTGCTGTTGAGGATGGGGCGCGACGGAAGTTCCGAGGTCGGCGCTGTCGACGAGAAGGAGCAGCAGGATCAGGATGAAGGATCGGCCTGGTCCAAGCGGCCGGCGGCATCGTAAGGACATCGCAGGAGCGAGGACTGTGGCAGCAGCATCCGCGGCCCAACGACAACAGCATGCCCTCGATCGATCGTTCCACCTGGGGATCGACACTTTCCCTCCCCGCCTGTCACTCACCCGAGCCTTCCGAGCCGTCTCACCCTCGCTTCTCTGAAACAAACAAAAAAAAAAAAAACATATATTTATATATTCGACTAATTATAATCCTCAACTGATATCGATACCGCGACCTTCCTCCCCACAATCATCCTTCGACAGACAATTTAAACGTCGGAGATTAATTTCCCCCAATAATCACCCTCTCGCCTCTCGCCTCTTGTATATTCGCCGTCGTTAAGCATTACATTCACAGCTTTTGTCGAAAGAAGCTCTCGTATCTCGAAATTCCGAATAAGCGTTTCCCTTAGTTTCCAACAAAAATAAGTAAATTCATACGGCACCATCGGGGCAGCTTACTTTTTTTTTTTGTTTTTTTTTTTTAATATCAAGCCATTTCGAACGCATTTTTTCGTCCTCTTTGGCTTTCGAAGAATTCTATTTACAAAACGAAAGTTTGACACGATTATAGATTACTCTCAAGTACGTATAACTTCTGCACTGTATTCCATGATTCTTGATCCTCGGCTCTGAGAGAAATACGCTCCCCTCTCACACATACACACACACACACCTCCTCCTCCTCCTCCTCCTCCTCCATCTCATGCTGTCTAATACATAATCACGGGCAGTGATAAAGTGACAATAGTCATTCTTGCTCGACGCCAATTGAGAAAAACAAAACCCTCTCCACCTAAATTCGTTCTGTACGTCCTCCCCCTTCCCCCTACCCAACTCAGTTAATCTCTTATTTTTTTATATCATTTATCATTGATGCCTCGCGCTCATTGCTCCGCTACTTTCTCTATTTTTCTCAATCTTTTATGATACATAGTCCCTTCGCACCTTTTTTCTCCCCTTTCCCAATGAGGAAAAGGAAAAAAACCTCGTTCTATTTTACTAATACCAGAAGCTCCCCCAGGTACGCGCGTTCGTTATTTACACGTATTGCACGTTCGAGTACGCACGTGGACGTGCGCAATTATTTATTCGAACAATTATCACGTAAACGAGCTGCGTTGGCGCGTTATTATATAATTCCACGCGGACTCGGTTGAAGTTCGGTTGTAAATAAGATGGAAAAGTATCCTTATGCCCGTCATCGGGTTAATCCGTAACGTAAATACGTAATTTTAATTCAAATGATTGAACTGATCGTCTTCTGGGTTAAACTTAAGCTGAGACCAGCCCACCAAGCCACTCCCATTACTCCCGCTTTCAACTGTTAGATCTTCCTACTTACCCACTCCGTGGAAGTCTTCTTCAGGAAGCGTAACTTTTTTTTTTGAAGGTCGTTTTCTATCCCCCTTCCCCTGCCGTCGGCCGCCACCGGCACGAGCCATTCGACCCTCTGAACCCCGACGCCTCTTCCATTTTTCTTCCCTGTAACGGAGCCGCCGCCGCAAGTTTCGACCGAGGCTCGAAGGACTTGCCCTGAAATATCTTGGATAATCTCTCTCTCTCTCTCTCTCTCTCTCTAACGGTTCTCGCTCGTTCTCTAGGTTTTTATCCAACTTGTATCATCGGCCGTAGTAGTTAATCTCGTTACTCTCTGGGTCACGTGTGCTTTGAACCTAATTGATACGTAGACCCGCGCGTCGCGGACCACGTACACGAAGCTTATTCTAATGGTCTTCGAGTATGTTTTGCTTTTATTGCAATGCATAGTTAGAAAGATTTTATTGCAGCTCGGGCCGAGCGACTATGACGCGGAATGTATTTCAATGTCACCGGGCGAAAAAGTAGATCAACAACGTACATTAATTCGTCTGTAAGTCGGGCAAAAAGTTTCGGATAGGGAAGTACGGCCCGGCGGGGGGAGGGGATTACCGCACGCGATATACAGGGGCTCCCCTTTCCACCTCTCTGATATAAAATATTTTATTTAACATAGGGTCGACTCGTAATTTTAACCGAGAGAATTTAAATCTCTATTCTTTATGATCGTTTAAACTTTGTGGCTTGCGAGCTATGAAAAAGGATAGGCGAGAGAGGGGGAGAGGAGGGAGGGTAGGTGGGAGGAAGAGATAGCGAGACAGACGAATGAGAGAAAAGAAACTTTTGCTCGTTTGGCACGACAATTCAATAAGGCTGACGTATATATATATATATATATAAATTCCCTGAAATGGCAAAATTTCAGAAAATATATATCCAATCATTGCCGATCATAATTAACAATAAACATTATGAAGATATTAATTTTCTTAATTCATAATCAATCGCTGTAAATTATGTTGTATAGGAGTCAGTTTTAGTTTAGAATACGAGCGAAAATAAAACATCAACGACTTTTCACGAAGATCGAGATATAATAATTAGAAATATTGTCAATGCAATCATTTACTTTAATTAACATTTACTCTATTTACGAAGCGTGTATTTGTTTAACATGGTCAGGGGCAATACTGCAGCGTCGAGGCCCAAACGAGAAACGTTACCTGCGTCTCTCCCCTCTTTGCCCCTCGATCGAAAAGATATTAGAAGCACATTAGAAGCACATAAGCTATACATATATGCATATATATATATAGATGATGATTCTTTCAGCCATTGTCTAGCGCAACACCTATTAAGCCGTTAAATTTCCAACAACGTATGTGTAATTATTATAGGATTCAAGGATAATGTATCGTTGAAGGGCGGAGGATTAGCAATTCGAATGAGTCAACAGGTTCGAGCGCGGATACATTAAAGTTTTTGATTAAAATAATTTTTTACTCGTTGCATTCAGTCGGAACGAAATTTTGTTCTTGAAACTTAATTTTTTTTCTTCATTTTTTTTTTCATTTTTTTTTTATCAAAGTTTTACTCAGCTGGGCAAGTTTAAAGAACAAATACAAAAAAGTTTTATTTTAGTTGTGAATGTTTAAACATGCTAAATAAAGATCGGGGGAGGGGGAGGGGGAGGGGGACGACGAAAGTTTCTACCAGTGCATTAGTTATTGGGCGGAGTTAGTTTCGAGTATTTTGATTTAAAAAGGCATTTAGTATAGAGCCGTTGAAATAATTTTTCTCTCTCTCTCTCTCTCTCTCTCTCATTTTTTTTTGCTTTTTTTTTTTTAATCATTTCTCGGTAAATGTTTACGGATCGAAAGGTACTTTGGTTTGCGTTAAGTACAGGCCCGCGTAAGCGCTTCGATAATTAAAATTATGATTTCGATTGGACGGATCGCGAATTATTGACATTATCCCTCCTAAATCTCTTTTTGTCCGAGATTAATGCTTTTCAATTTATATATTTGAGTTGAAAATAACGATTGCGAGTGCGAGTCGCGTCGTGTCGTGTCGTGTCGTGTCGTGTCGAGTCATACGTAACGCCGCCGGGGCTTCATTGTACACAAGCGCACGCACACCTGTACAAACGAAACAATCACACGGATTCATAGGGAATCAGTTATTTTCCAACGAACCGTTGGATAATAACGAGTAATTAGCTTTATTGGATTGCCGCGTAATCGATTGTTCTTGCGTATCGCCGTATCCGCGGTATTTAGATTTTTTTTTTTCTTTTTCTTTCCTTTTTTTTTGCTTTTCTCTGTAATTATCGTTCTCAAAGGTCCCAAACGCGACAAGCGATTACGCGTATCTTGGCATAAGTACATCTTCTGGCCCGCTGAAATGGATTCGAGCGCGCAATTAGCGCTAATGTCCCTCATGAATTATATAATACATGAACGAGTGTAAAGAATAAGTGATTTCGTTACGTGTTCCTTGCAATAATATACTTCGGTATTTCGGCCATTAAATCCTATGATTAATTAGTACTTTAGACGTACTTGTTCTGACGGTACGCGCAAAATGTATTAATCATTTCTTGTCGATGCGCACCAGGACTCGTCGTCTGCGGCCATACGGAACATTACGCGAAAACTCGCGAAGTCTGTACAAGTGTGCGAATGTTTGTGTACTTCGGTGCCTATCGCGTAAGATCGTATCGAGAAGCAGGGAGAAATTGGATTTGCAACGAAGAGCGGATGATCGGGAAGATGGATAATTGAGACCGAAATTAAATTGACTCAAGCTCCCTACGAAATTATTTATAATTACGACGATCCTCCCCGGTTAGATATATATATATGTACGCACTCGACGATTTTTATTGATCATGACGGAGATTTTTCTTTTTTTGTTTGTTTTGTTTTTTCGTTTTCATTGAAACGCAAATACGAGTTAACGTAGTAGTATTTAGGTGACGGTACCCGCTTTTCAATCACAAGCTTATCCGACGATTGTAATAAATAGATCAGCTTTGTAAAATGGAGTTTTTTTTTTGTTTTTTTGAGCGATAATAAATTGTTCGCGTACGAATCTGTTGGTTATTGGGAAAGTTTTTTTAAATCCAATCTTATTGTTTTCACTTTCAACAATTCATTAATCGAACGAATCATCAACAATTTTAATTATCAAGAGATCAATGTAAATTATCAAGAGAACGATTAAAAATCTTCCGATTTGCTTATTTATTTATAATATAATTTTCAAAAGAGATTTATACTAGATTTAGATGTGTATAAATAAGGTTTATCTACCAATCATTTGCATATATTATCATTGTTTAAATACGTTGCACGTAACAATTGGCCCTTTTATCAAACGAATGTATTTCTCGCGACACAAAAAATTTGGATCCACGTAATTTATGACCTTTTTTCTCCCCACTAAATTAATATTTAAGAACTTTGGAGAAAAATTGAGTATAAGAAAAAACGAGGTTTAAACTCTTGCGTTTAAATAGCTCCTCACCACCTCCACCCACCCCTACCCACTTCCTCTGGCATGTAAATTTATGTGGACTACGTTAATACGGTATCCGGAATGATGTGCTTTGGTACTTTTAAGTTTGAAAAATCTGCGCCTCTTCCGTTCATTAATTGAGACGAACAATAAGAAAGGACAAGCAAACATTTTATAATTATCCGATGCACGCCATAAATCCTTATACGATTTTCTCTGGAAGCGTTAAGAAAAATAACGGTTTATAAGATAAATAAAAAAAAAAACAACACAGTTTGTAATGAAGTATCGTTAACAATAAGAAATTTTCGTCTCCCGATGATTCTTCAACGATTGTTTATATCGTTTCATCGTTCTTCGTTCTTGAAATCTTGAAAAAATATATTAAGTGAATATAGATAGGAAGTCAATAGTTGATCCCGCCCGTTTTTATTATTATTACTGTTCGGTTATTATCGAAATCTCCGGTACGAGATGGTCTGTATGAATAGAGCGGCGCGTCACTCCGTCACATCTGCACTCGATAACGTTATAGTCGTACCCAGAGAAGAAAGGGCTTTCGCGTTATTTTCCCGTCAATTTCCACTTTACGAAATGCAGTTTATCGGCAATCGGTCTCATGGCGGCATTCCTAATGAGTCGTGAAAACGACAACTCCATCCATGCACCGACGTTTCTACGTAACTCTTGACTCGCTAGTTTCAAAACAAAAAAATTTCGGTCCTTTCGAAGCAACGAACGTATTTTCCAATATATTGATCATAATCTATACATCTACGTATTTATTTATTTATTTATTTTTCCTCTCTCTCTCTCCTTCTTCTTTCTTTCTTTCCCCCCTCCCCCTCCCCCCAACCCTTCAAATTATTATTACTAATACATCACGGGCGGAATGTCCGTTGTCACGTATTTTGATTACCATAGTCATTAATCTTTATAAGATGACTTATAATACTCGGACGGATATCCATTGCGGAAAGATTGATTTTCCGAGTGTAAACTTTCATGACGTGAGTTTGACTGATGTATAATTTATAACCTAAGATGGGTAATCATTTTTTTTTTCCAATCTACGAGTACGAGGAGTATTCATTTAATGAATTTCACGATTTATATTATTATTACAGCATCCAGCACAGGCGTTTCGAAATTTTTAAAAGAAGATTCTTTTTTTTTTTTCTTTTTTTTTACAATTATTTAACAAAGTGAATATTTATCTATCTCATCTCCCGTTACGTGTGCCGCGTTCAAAATAACGGCTTGGTTTGCGAGAGTGAGTTTTTCGATGCTTCATTATGCTTTATTATACGAATGATATCCGGTAACAGTACCAACAATACATTACCTTGTATAATTAATTCGTATTTGCGAGTACGAAACAAGCCCGCATATATATATATATATATACGTGTTATTATTTATTTATGCGAATTATTGAGATTTATTACAACTCCTCTTTTTATATAAGAATATGATCGTTATGAGTATTGCTCTAAAATATTGAAAATAAGAATATTGAAAAATAAGAATAAGGCGGATGTAGGAAGTGGCTTAAAGTTGATAAAGCGAGTGGAGTCAATAAGGAGTTATCGGGGCTCGGATTTCACATCGAAAGCATTTGGAATGAAATTTTTTTTTTTTCGTACAATACGTACGAAATTTCAGATTAAAAACGCCGAATCGTTCAGAGGATATATATATATATACTTTAACGTCTCTAAGGAGATAAAAAGTACACGATTTGTCGGCGGTTCATTAATTAATAATTAAAGTACGGATCCTTCCGTGTTGGTTATTGAGCCGAAAGGTGTTATTATAAAAAAAAAAAAAAAAAAAGATCGTAATAACGGAAAGTAAAAGTAAGGGGGCCGGGATAAATAAATTTGGGCGAGGCGGTCCCAGTGCATTGGATGCAAAAAGTTAAAAGTGATAAATGGTCCGAGTGGTATTTGAACGGAGCAGCCACTTTAATTACGGCGTCTCAGAAGCATTTCTTCGGAGAGGATGTACTCCAGCGGTAGACGCGCGCTCCTGCACACGCATACGCACTCTCTCTCTCTCTCTCTCCCTCTTGGCCTCCTTCTTGACTACTCGAGCAGGAGAGCCCGGCGAGATTTTAAAATTGCCTGCGAGTTCGCGGTCGATAAGTCTCGAGGCTGGGCGCGCATGCGCCCGGCAGGCCAGCTCGGTTCCCGAGAGAGCCGCCCTGCGCCCGACTTCAGAGCGTCGTCGTCCCGTGCCTCGTCCTCATGTAACTCTGGACTCGTCGCCGATAATCGGGCACTCTCGCAGGTGCTGGGGGGATCAGGTCGAGCGCAACTTCTTCCTCCTCTTCCTCTTCCTCTTCCTCTTCCTCTTCCTCCGCCGCTACCGTAGCCGCCGTAACCGCCACCGCCTTATCGCCGTGGTTCACTGGCTCATGACGATCGGGAGCCTACGGCAGGGCTGCTCTTGCTGCTGCTGCTCCTGCTACTCGGACTGCTACTCGGACTACTGCTGCTACTCGGACTGCTTTATTAGGACGCGTAGGGCCCCTCGTTCCTAATTACCGCGAATGATTATCCTCGGCAAAGTTTTGCCGTGAACACGAAGCCCCGTACTCGTCGATATCAGGTGCGTATGCTTTATGTATTACATCCTCTGTGGTTCCGAGGTCGGGTGGGTGGGGGGAGAATATCACTGAACCGTGAATAATATCACTGGTGGGACGACGTACTTATCGTACCTACGTAGGCTGAGTTGGTGTCACGGGACCAGGACGTTTCACCTTTACCCGTCGATGTTCTCGTTGTAAAAATTCCGACGGCAGGTTATCGGATCACGGCTTCGAATTACCGATCGACCGGACCCGTAGTCTTTAATAAGCTTTTTTTTTTTTTTTTTTTTCAATGCCGTCCCACCCACATAACCTCATTGTCCGCATTTCGTTAGATCGTAATTTCGGCTAGAATTCATTCTAAAATCTCGCTTCGGCTTGCATTTTTCTTGCAGATTCCGAGCCGTCAACATGTCGACCTCAGCAATTTTTATCCTCGACGTCAAGGGCAAAGTCCTGATATCCAGAAACTACCGTGGTGACATAGAGGCAGGTGTCATTGAAAAGTTCATGCCACTTGTCATGGAAAGAGAAGAAGAGAGTAATCTCACACCCATTATTCAGACGGCAGAGTGTACTTATGCTTACATAAAGTATAATAATTTATATATTGTATCTACCACTAAGAAGAATGCAAATATATCATTGGTGTTTGTATTTTTGCATAAAGTTGTTCAAGTTATGCAAGAGTATTTCAAGGAACTTGAGGAAGAAAGTATTAGGGATAATTTTGTGGTGATTTATGAGCTGCTGGATGAGTTGCTCGACTTTGGGTATCCACAAACTACCGATAGCAAGATACTGCAAGAGTACATAACTCAGGAGGGGCATAAATTGGAAATTCAGCCAAGAATTCCAATGGCCGTGACAAATGCCGTTTCATGGAGATCGGAGGGTATTAAGTATAGGAAGAACGAGGTGTTTTTGGATGTTATAGAATCCGTTAATTTATTGGCAAACGCTAATGGGAATGTGCTTAGCTCAGAAATTGTTGGGGCTATAAAAATGAGGGTCTACCTATCCGGGATGCCAGAGCTTCGTTTGGGTTTGAATGACAAGGTACTGTTTGAGTCCACTGGTCGTGGAAAGTCAAAGTCTGTGGAATTGGAAGATGTAAAATTCCACCAGTGTGTAAGGCTTTCAAGATTCGAGAACGACAGAACTATATCATTTATTCCTCCCGACGGGGAGTTTGAGCTGATGTCCTATCGTTTAAATACCCACGTGAAACCATTGATTTGGATCGAGTCAGTAATAGAGAGACATGCACACAGTAGAGTCGAGTACATGATAAAAGCTCGCTCTCAATTTAAAAGGCGTTCCACTGCAAATAATGTTGAAATAGTTATACCAGTGCCAAATGATGCAGATTCACCAAAATTCAAGACTACCATTGGAAGTGTGAAATACTCTCCGGAACAAAGTGCAATTACATGGTCCATCAAATCATTTCCTGGTGGCAAGGAGTACCTAATGAGGGCCCATTTCGGTCTGCCGTCCGTCGTTGGGGAGGATGTTGAGGGCAAGCCACCGATTCAAGTGAAATTTGAAATCCCATACTTTACTACATCTGGGATTCAAGTGCGATACTTGAAGATCATTGAAAAAAGTGGGTATCAGGCGCTGCCGTGGGTCAGGTACATCACTCAAAACGGTGATTATCAGCTGAGGACGAATTGATCACGACATCGAGGGCCTGAAGTAATGTCATAGTATTCGCTTTATCTTCATTGTTAGAAAGGATTTTCGCGAGTGTAAAATATTATACGAGAATGTTTCATAAATAATGCTGAAATGCAGTGATAACAGACTGGACGGTTGAGCAAGTGATACTTCGTTTTTTAATTTATAATAAATATTGTAAAATTGAGTTTCGCGAAGATTTTTATCGATACTACTACTATTAGGTGGAATTATTTAATAAATAATCGTATACAGTTTATTATATAATATTAAGTTAAAGGAGCATTTTTTTTTATTTTTTTTTTTTTTTTTTTTTTTTTTATATATATATATGTATATGTATATGTATATGTATATGTATAACGAGGAATGGAGTGAGAGAGAGGGAGTGAGAGAGGAGTGAGAGAGAGAGAGAGAGAGAGAGAGAGAGGAGGGAGAGAGAAGCACGAAGTCAAAGTGGCAAGTGGACCAAGCGGCTGATAACTTTTTCATTTTGTATATATAATGAATCGCATTCCGTGAAGAAAACTCGACAGTCCCGATCGAGCCCTGATTTAGAAAAGCCATATTCGCTTTAGGAATTAATAATACGAAGGGGGGGAAGAAGGAGAATCGTTATTACTAATCCAGCTAAAATAAAAGCATGTAAATGTATGGAAAAGAAAAAAAAGGAATAAAACTTTCATCCAAGCCTATGGAATTTATATCATTTCTTATTCTCCATTACCTTCAGACGCCATTATTTACCATTATTCCCGTATACGGGGTAGGATAATACGACGAATGACCTTGATATTAATAGACCGGAGCTTCGTTTCCTTTTTAAAATCCGTGGGTGCCCTTACTTCTTACTTGGTAGTAGTAAAAAATTACGTCCGGGCCTATGTAATTGCACGAATTGGATTATTTTGCCTGCCCTTATCAATCTGGATTCACAGCCTCCGTATCCACGGTCAATTTCCACGCACTTTCCTGCCAGTTTAAGGGAAATTGCTCCCTCGGCGTACCCGGATTTTCCAATTCTTTTCTCCACTAATTTCCCCGTACTCTCGGAGACGTCGACTCGCTTCAATCTCCGATCCAACGTTCGTCCAAATGCTCCTAGCCTCGAATCACCTACATACCGTAACGCATCTCTTCGCATTGTTATTGTTATTATTATTAAAATAGGCAAAACGTCGCAAAATCTTTCCAAACGAAGCCTCCGATAAGTAAACACTGACGTACGTATTAGCTCAATTGCTTCGGTCGTCGTCGTCGTTGTTGTTGTTGTTGTTGTTTTTTTTTCTTCTGCCCGGTGTAGCCTAATATCGTCCCATTCCGCTCGGACAATAAAATCTAATTGAGAGGAATATTTTTACTTAATCTTCAATATCCTCTCGGTAAAAACGAAGTATCCGCATTTGTCACGTTTTCGCGTGAAAAAGGAAAATGCAAAGAACAAAAAAAAAACAAAACAAAAAAAGCAACAACAACAACATCGAATACGGTTAAATTTGTCATTAATTTCGTAATTGGCGCGCAGTACTCGTTGGTCGTATACGAATGGCCTTTTCATAATATGTAAAAAGTCCCATTCGACTTCCATCGTGGCCACTCGAGCGTCCGTCCCATTTAAGAGCGAACGTAATTTTTGTCTTTTGTTCTTGTCGCCGCGTATTTAAAAAGAGCTTGAATGCCGGCTCGTTGGATCGCTTCTTTACAACAATATTCCCCTCGCGACCGAAGCTTAATAATAATAATAATAACAATAACAATCAATCAATCGGACTCGCTCTCGTGAATGTAATCAATTTTTATTCATAAAAAAATTTCACCGTCTTCGCGTCTCTTTTCGTTCGCGTAACCCGCCAGCGTCCAACGTCATTTTTTTTCTAGCCTTTTTTATGTTTTTTCCTCCCTTCCTCGCTTTTATCTAAGTAGCGGTGATTGCCGGATCGCTCGGCGCCTCGCTCACGACGAATACGTGGAAAGTACGATTCGATTTCAGTCAATTACCGAGGTTTCGAGACTTAATCTGATCCCGGCCGTCCAGTCAGCAGCAGCAGCAGCATCACCAGCAGCATCACCAGCAGCAGCATCACCAGCAGCTCTGCTCGAATGCGTTCGTATCCCATTATTTATTGGCGAAAAGCGGTTAATGTTTAACGGCCGAGTAAACCAATCTCCCTTTTTTAATCCGTCGTTAACTTCGAATTACTTAATTTAACATCTTTTTTTCTTCTCGTTTTTTCATATCTCGCCCTGATTAATTCGCTTGGCAGAGAGTAAGTCTAATGCAATTCAATTAATGTAAGAGCAATTAGTTACCGACTAATCGTCAATTCTGTCAGTCACGCGAATGCAATGAAATGTCATAGTAATTATTCAGATTATTACTCACTACGTTGTAAATATTATAAATCATCGTAGCCCCTTCTTGACTATTGAAATTATAATACACTCGTTATTTGCTAAAGGATAAATTGGTCCTTGAAGAGGAAGACGTTGAATCGATAGTAGTAAAATCATATTGTAAATACGTAATAGAGATATTATAAAATCATTCCCGGCAACAACGCGCAACTGCTTGTCCATTAAGGAATTGACCCCTGACAACGATACCATAAAATCAGCAGCAGCAGCAGCAGCAGCAGCAGCAGCAGCAGAAGTAGCAGATTAAAGCTCATTGTACGAGATGTTGATATACGAAATAGCGTTACTCGGTGAATTTAAGAAAAATAGAAGAGCTGCCGATTGCAGCTGAAGTAATCGATCCGATAATGATATACATCTGATTAATTGTCTCTCGGCGAGTACGTCGCATGGCTCGCACACCAGGAACAAAAGGATTCTAGGCATCGGGCTGATCCAACAAGGCACGAAGAAAAGAAAAAAAAAGTAATTAAAGCCGCGCTCGGCGTGGTCCTGGAGTGCGCGCGCGTGTGTGTGTGTGTAGGGGCGAGTGGTTCGCGGGATTGGACAGGGGCAGGGGCAGGGGCAGGGCAGCTTCTCCCGAAGCGTTACCGAACAGTGAAATTGGCCTTTGTGCTCGTCATTCGGGCACGTCATATAAATCAATGGGAATAATGCTAGGAGGAAAGCGGAGATCGATACATTGACGTCGCGCTAGGAATCCGGCTCGAGATACAGAGAGGCGTCGGCTCCGTGACAAATGAGTCGACGCGAAATCCGTCGGACGCGACAGCGATTCCGTGAAAACATTTTAATGACAATGCGAGGCTCGCTCGTGGAAGGGCGGGGGCAGGGGGTTGAGGAAGAGCCGACCGGTCGCGCCGCTTCCCGTCGCTTTTCATCGGTTTGGTTCGCACGCACGCACGCACGCACGCACGCACGCCCGCACCCTTAAAAGCCACGGAGACGATAAATCCAGCTCGCCCCGCTCCAGCCCTTTTTTATCCCATCCACCCCCTCCCACCCCAGGAGGAATCACATAATTTAGCCGTGATAATGGGCCGGCTGATGGGGACCAGTCTTTTCCACGCGACGCCCAGGGCGGGAAAAAATATCCCCGCCGAGGGTCGGCCGATCGATAATTCATTTTACGCGCTCCTCGCCTCCTCCTACGCTTCCTTCGCCTCGTCACCGAGCCTCCGAGCAAGATCCCGCCTTGATTAACGACGAGTCCTCGAAGCGTCGCTCGAGCGTCAACGGTTATTTATTAAAAAGCCGTCGACGGCCTCGCGAACCAATCCGACCTACGGCCGATTAATCAACCGGGCGCATCCGAGAGGATGACGAGAACGAAAGACATCGCCAGGCCTACACTACTAACTTGCTCAATGATCTACAACGTTTCTCTGTCCTCGCGGCTACCCATAGCGCTCCCGAGTTGCGCGTATTACCATACGAATGCCGAACGTGGAGAGAGAGAGAGAGAGAGAGAGAGAGGGGGGGGTGGGGTGGGGGGGGAGTATTAGCCGTCGATGATCGAGTCGCCCAAGTTCTTAAAAAGGGTAACGGAGCCCCCGTGTCGCCGATGATCGTCGGCGCTGACCACCGAGACCGAGTCTCTCTAATGGTTCACCCGTATGCAATGCGCTTCCATACACACGCGTTTCGGGATCCCATTCGCCGATCAAACACTCGCCGAGCTCTTTATAAATTATAATGCCATTATCGCCGACCTCGTCCGTTCCCGCCTTTGTTTACAATAACTTTTACGGAACCGTAAACCTCATCAACGCTGCCGCTAATGAAAATATATTCATCCTCGCCCTCGCCACCACCTCCCTCCCGTACGTGGAGGGTAGGAGCCGGTGTTGCCGGCGAGTCGGCCGGCTCGGCTTAAGAATTATAAGAAGGTGTCCCCCGACCGCGGCTACGAGCCTCCCGGCCGGCCCAGTGCGCCTCTCGTCTGAATTTAAATAATCGTTAATGGCAACGCGGCGAGGAGTCGCGGGACGATAATTAAGCGAGCGCGATATTTGTCTCGGATTTATTTCTCCGGGCCCCCTCCCCCCTTTCGACCCCACTGAAACCTCGATTTCACCCGCGACTCGGCCATCTCCTTCCTTCCTTCCTTCCTTCCTTCCTTCCTTCCAATTATTACGCACCCACCCACACCCACACACACACACACAAAATACCTTGGCAATATTCTAGTCTAGGATGTGTAAAAAGCACCCGGAGCCCATAATTTCATGCATCCTTTCATTGTTCTCTAGGGCGTAAAGCCGGAACACCCTGGTCGGAGTATTGAATCCAACAGGCCGAGTATCCAATATAGGCTCCCTTTTCGCCCTCTTTTGCCCATTGCTTTTTTCCTTTCTATTTTTTTCTTCTTCTTCTTCATCTTTTTTTGTTTTATATATATATATATATATATATGTATACCAGCCCAGCCAATCTTCATTTCCCTCTTGCTCCGTTTCTTCTCGTAATTAAAAAGCCGAACGAAACAATATCTGCATCGCCGAGCACCGGGCGGCACGGGAAGGGGCGGGGGTGGAGGAGGAGGGCAGCGAGTGTAGAGCAACGGTCCGGCTGATTTTCGGCGCGATCCAACAGAAAATCTACAAAATAAATGGCGGCTCCAATGTTCCGAGAGCACAACAATAGTCACAAAGCCCCACACCACTATTGTAATAGCCATTAGTTGCATTGTTAAAATAAAATGCACTCTCGAGGCCAATGCAGCGGGAAAACATTAAGTTTTTACAAAACAATCGAGCACTTTCTTTCTTTCTTTTATTATTACATATTTATTTATTTATTTATTTATTTATTTATATGTATAATTTACACCAACGAATACTTTGACTACTTTCCCATCGTTGTATGGTAATTATATTAAGCAGTCAAATCGCTTAAAACTATCGCTGGACAGGGAGATTTCATTTGGAAGCTTAATCAACGATCGATCGAATGATTATGAAGTTATCATAAATCACGATTAATAAGAATTTCATTAGGGCGATACGTGTATTCGGGGGCCAATAGATAATACAAATATTATAAACCCCGTTTGAGGTTATTGGGGTTATTTTCGGCAAATGCTTATTAATCTCGTATCTCGTAATAAATAAAAGCGAATACGAAATTCATCATTAAATATTAAAATTTCCGCGAGTACACAGATTTTCATATTCCTGGAATTGTTAAACTCATAAATAGTAGTAGGGTTTTTTCTTTCTTTCTTTCTTTCTTTCTTTCTTTTTCTCCTTTCTCAAGCTACAGTATACATCACGTGGAAATAAAAATTCTCGAAAGGTATTTACATTAATGTATATTCAATTATTCATTCGGCAAGCGTACAGTCGCTTTGAAATATATACATTTCTCTTCCTTTGCCGACAGAGTGCGTTTTTATTTTATTTCTCCTTTCATTCTTCAAGTAAAAGTTCTTTCATTAGCTCGGAAAGAGATTCGAGCTTCTCTTCGGCATTTCCCGTCTTCTTATTTTCGGAAAGTGAGAGAGAGAGAGAGAGAGAGAGAGAGTGAGTAGAAAGTAATTACCGAGAGCTAAAGCGAGTTATAGATGTGGGGGGGGGTGACAAGCCGGTCATATTTATTCTTGGGATAACCCTTTCTGTACACAATTTACACTGCACGCAAAATCCGTAAAATCAAATGAAATTCTCAGCTAATTGGTGCAATTTCTGGAAAAACTTACCGACATAAAAACAGTCAAATAGCCAATTTTTTAATTAGCGTCCTTTTCAAAGGCGCATGGCTTTTAATTTTTTTTTATTCCTTTCTTTTCTTTAAAATGTAATTTTACATTTGACAGGCCGATGTAATTATCTTGGGAAAAAAAGTCACGTTCGATTACGGTAATCATCGGGAATAGAATGTTCGCCGCTCCGTCGAGTCCACGCGAGGAATCGATAAGCAAAAATATTGTGTATGATTACGGTGGAGAGATAAGTAGGGGGGGGGTGCGGCCGTGCATGGGCGGAAGCTCGGCGGAAGCGAGTAAAATTAGAGAGTAGGGATTTTATTTGGTATTAAGCGGTAGTGGGAGTATTTTCTAGTAGTTTAAATCGGATGGCGTCAGGCCTCGAAACCGCACCGATGCTTCTTGGCAAGGGCGGCGGCCGTTTAATGTCAGCGTTAATGCAGCCCTGAGCCACGTCTGCGGCTAACCCTCGATAACAAGTAAAAGCTCCTCCTCGAGACCTGGCTCATTCGCAAAATCTTCACCTGCCTCGTAAAGCAATGGATTTGCCTCGTAGGTGAAAGGGAGGGCCGCTGAGCGAGGGGAGCAACGATCCGTAGTTACGTCTGTACACGCATGTCAGAAGTGAAGACCAGTCAGACCAGTGGAGGAAATATACTCGGACGCACTTGGACATACATCAACAAGGAATACTCGGGCTGTCTCCGCGTGGAAGTTTGGCCGTCGAATCGGGGGAGACGGGGGAAGCACTACCCACGAGAAACCCGCGTACATCAAAAAGGAACGTTGAACTCGTTGAAAGATCTCTCTCTCTCTCTCTCTCTCTCTCTCTCTCTCCCTCCTCTCTCTCTCTCTCTCTGCGTCTTGCGTCTCACTAGAGGAACATGCTCAAGGAAGATAAGTGTCTTAGTCGGCGGGGGCACAGACTCCTCCCAGCGGCCAAGCGGAAAAGCACCGACGAGATGGGTCGTTGGGTGGGTGGTAGTGGTGGTGGTGGTGGTTGTGGTGGTGGTGGGGTGGGGTATATTTAACGCCCCTGCACCTGACTGTAATTGGGAGACTCCTTTTCATTACCGTGCAATCTCCAAGGAGTAAAAATGTCTTTATACCATCTCCTACGTTACCCGAACTCCGGCAACTCATTACATTTTAAGCTCGCGAGCATGATTTTACACGGAGACGTAATTTTGATAAAAATAGACAGCTATTGTCCTAACACAATTAAACCTAAATGCATTATGAATTAGGTTTTCTTATTGTATAAATCGTGGAGCGAATCGAATGGGAGCAATAATTCGTCATCGAATCGGGATCGTAAAATTGTCATGAGCTTATCTCTTATTGAAACGATATAATTCGCTTCTTAAACTCCGTGAAAATAATAAACTTTTACGGAGATGAGATGATATACTCGCGTTCGTCTTTTATATTTGTAATCGTGAAGCATCGCGTGTACGTGGATCCTCGCGTGGAGCGCCTCTCTCATTTCCCTGGGTATCGCTAATGGCATTTCATTGCCTCTAATAAACGCCATTACTTAAAAAGCATCGGCTGCGTAAAAAGTGTCTTTGTATTAAGAAGTGAAAGGAAGAGAGGCAAAGAGAGGCAGAGAGAGAGAGAGAGAGAGAGCGGAGAAGGAAAGGGGAATAAGCGGGATACTTTTAAGAATAAGATAAACGAAGGCTTTACAATGGCCCTCGACATTCAGGTGAAAAATAAACATATAAAAATCCATGGTAGTTACGGACACCTGCAAATTTCATCCGATTCAAAGAGGCGTCGATCTCGTGAAATATCTCTGGAAGGCGATATACTCGATCGGCAGTAAGTGAGGACAGGCGGGTTGTCCGTTACCTCGCACGTGATCTTTCTTTGTCAGGTGCGCGAGCTTGTATTTACAATAATAGCCTTACAACAGCCCGCTGGCTTAACGGGCTAATAATTAATAATGATTTATGGATCGTATCGCGGGTATTACAAGATGGGGGGGAGGGGGCGGTTAATCAACGAGATCGTTTTCGGCCTTTGAAGCACGAAGGCTCAAACTTTATTTCTCCAATGGTTTGCCAGCGGCGCAATGGTTTTTACGCCCCGATGCGCTCCCTGAATTCCTTCGGGTGGTACTCGGCTGGCCGTGGGGATCGTTCGAGCCAACCATTAGAGATGGTAATTTATTGGTACGAGACGAATGGCCGATCGGAATCATCGGCTTCTCGGACGGCTACTCTTATCTATGATTAACGTTCAACGATTATAAACCGCTTACGGATTCGTGACTCTATCCGGGTCACGCGTTCCAATTTCTTCTGCTCGTCCCGACACCCCCTCCTCCTCCTCCTACTCCTACTCCGTGTTTATTTATTATTATTACAAGCTTACCCGTGCCGTTGAGCGTAATTCTTGTAAAAGACGTAGTTCCTGTGCAGCAGTGGTAACTTCTTACGGTTCACCGGGACGTTCATTTACCTGGACTGGCAAAAAAAAAAAAAAAACAAACAAGATTTTAAATCGTAACTTTAGCGTTATTTTTCTTCGATTGAAAATAAAAAAAAAAAAAAAAAAAAAAAAACAATTAAAGTTATTGCAGCATTGGGAATTCGCGTGCTTTGTATGTACGTAATTTTATACCTTATCCTAGAAAATCGAACGTCTCCGCTAAATATACGCGAATCGATACGGAACACATGCATAAGCTCATGCACGTACTCGTTGAGTTTTCGTTTCATCAATCACTCGTATTATTATTTATTCAAAGTTCTCACGGTACGTTATTTTTTTTTCTTTCAACAACGAGAGGCTTAATTTAATTAAATGCGAGAATGGAGTCTGGGTGTAATTTTTTTTTCAACGCCCCAAGGATATTCGTAAACGCGAGCGGCAGCGGCGGCGCTGTTGATTGAAAAAAGTCGAACGAGAAGGAAGAAATTAATTATCGGGTAATAATATCGGGCATATGCTTGTCGTTTAAAGTGCAGCAGCTCGAAGGACTAGCCAGGGAAAAGGTTGGCAATTAGGCAAGAAGCGAATCGCAGCGCACGGGCTGATTGAGCGTTAAAGCGCGGGCCCGGCCAATCGGAATACGCGATTTATCGATCACTCGTCGCCGGCAATGCGCTCGAGAAATATACTCGAGAGTATTGTCATATTCTATAATAATAAAAAAAAGGAAAAAATAAAGAAAAAGCAGCGCGCGGCAGCGCTTGATACTCCGTGGAGGAGAATGGCGGTGGGCGGAGGGCGGAGGTGGAGGTGGAGGTGGGGGTACGGCGGGACAAGGAGAGAAGTATGCGTTGTGCCAATATCGGTTACAAATGCATGGATACGCGTCCGCCCGTACAGTCTCAACTTATAATTTCTTTTAGCGCTCGATTGAATGTCGGCCGAGTGACTCCGTCACTCAATGCAATGCGATGCCCCGCTTTTTATTGTATTATCGACGTGGGTGGCTCTCGTTGTCCCCTTGTCTCTTCAATTCTCTAAAGGGTCCGAGTCAATGAATATCCTTTTCCCTCTACGTCCAATCTACGACGAATCCTCTCCATTTCCCTTCTTTATTTCAGCCATTGATTTACGCTACTTTCCAAGCTCTTATTCATTTGCTTCAACTTTACATATATATATATATATATACATATATATTTATGAAATCAAAGGACGAAGGACCTTAGCTAGCTCCATAACTTCTCCTTCTCGCCTCCTCGCTCATTCCCGGGACTTTAATTACCATCTTCAATTAGAAATCTTCTACCTACGATCCCCCAGTAAATATATTAAAATGCTTCTTCTGCGATTTCTATTTCTCATTTCTATTTCTCTATAATAACAACAACAACAACAACAATAATAATATTTGTAAGAGGGCGAAAGAGTCTTTTGTTGGGCACTGCGATCGCAATTATCCATTAGTTGTATCCGACGGACGGACGATATCATCGGTACACGTCAGCTCCGAACCTCGAGCTACGCGTGTACGAGTGCAGATGATGATAATCCTGCGGGATGTTCGATCTGTTGGTATTCCGCGAAAGAACGTCTAGGACGTCTGGAAGAGGTCGACCGAGTCACAGTTTGGCAGGGACTCAAGCCTCGAGTCAAAAGAAAGTTCAGAGTAATTATCCGAGAGGAAGGAGTTGGTGGTAGCCACTTGCCAATTCCCCCCTCGAAATGCATTCCACGCTAGAACGGAAGTTGTTGTACTCTTTTTCTCGTATAACTAACTATACGCAGCCTCCTGGCGATTCGAATGTAAGGGTCCAGCAGATACGAATCGACAGCATATAATGATGAATAACGAGTCTCGAGCGTATTGTGCACGCGCCCGGGTTACGGCTCGCGTCGGAAAATTCCTATGGACATTATTAACGCCTTTGAATATTATTTTCACGAAACGTTACGAGATCGCGAGGATAACGTTTATTACTCCGAAGAACGCGAAACTTCGGATTCGTTTATTCGCGAATCATTCATCTCCCTCCGTAGCCGGTTTTATATATGTATTTGTATTTATACGACGATGCTTTAATTTCGCTTATTAATTGCGAGCGAAACATAATAAGTAAAGGGAAGCCGATCGCAATAAAACAATGGCTAATGCGATTGTATTGGATTTGGTTCGGTTTAGTTCGTACGACGGCGATTCGAATGAAGCGTAAAAAGTAATAGTTATTTACCGATGAGCCAAGATATATATATATGAGGACTGATCCGCGATATTTTCAAACGATCTGGCTTCTGCGTATATTTTTACGTTAGCAAGGAGCACTCGCTAGGCTTACGATTTCAAGAGAGAGAGAGAGAGAGAGAGAGAGAGTCGAACGAACGCGCAGACCATCTTCCTTAAAGTACAAATCGAGCTTCCGGCCTTTTTCACTATTCGCCCCCCATTCTACGTAAGAATAAAGTAACGATCGAGTAAAAACAACAACCACAACAACGACGACGACGACGACAGCACAAAAATAATAATAATAATAATAATGAGAATTTATCTGTGTCTTTACGAATGATACCGTTGTAATAGTATTAACTGAAGGAAATTCCATCAGTCCAGGAGTCCCGAGGGCAGAATAAACATTTACTCACACTCGGACACTTGTGCCGTACCGACAACAGCTCCGCATCATTATATTTGTGCTTTCATTAGTAATATCTTTCGCTCTTAAGAGCGCTTACGACTTACGATAATAATTTACGCGATTTTGTTACGATTTGCCCGAAAGCGTGATTTGACTAAAAGAAAAAAAAAGAAAAAAAGTAAAGAATAAAGAATAAAAATAAATGATCAGAGATACTTAGGTTTTGTGAAAATGAGACGGCGCGATACTCCTGCTTTATAGATACTTTTTTATTCTCTTCTCCGCTAATATTGAATCGTAACTCTCTCTCTCTCTCTCTCTTTTTCTTTTACGCGTGTAGTTTGGTTAAAAGCGGCTCTATACGAAGCGAGGGCGCGTAGATTTTTGTTATCGAAAGAACAATCCTGACGGCCAAATACTTTTACTTTTATTAACTTTGTATGGAGAGGAGGCGAGAGAGAGAGAGAGAGAGAGACAGATATACGAGTACGCGCTCATGTACGTATACGCATACCGGGTCCGGTAAATAAAGCAGGCGCAGACGAAACGATAAGAAAGGAATATTGGTATGGCGTATAGGCGCGGGAGGGGCGGGGGCGCGCGTGCTTTACGAGTCTATGAAAGAAAGAGAGGGAGGGAGGGAGGGAGGGCACGGCGTCATTATGGGAACAGAGGCCGAGCGTAATAATAATTCTAAATTAAATTTGCACGAGTATATCTCTCGAATCGCTGTTACGTTTTAAGCCCTCGACTTCTTTTTTCCCCTTTAGTATTGAGTACTCGTCGACGATACGAAGACCTGGCCCCGCCGATACCTCTTCTCGCCTCGCATAAACCCCTCGCGTCACCCACCCCCCTCCCCCGTAGCTCTCGTAACGAACGAGTCGTTACAACGGCGCATATCGAGCCGATTTCATTGAACGAGTCACACGAATGCAACGGAAATGAAAGAAGAACAATACCCGCGAAGGACGACGGCGACGAGGACGAACGACATTCTCCGATACCGTGAAGCCGGGTGGGGCGGGACGGGGCGGACAGGAAATAAAAGCCGAGGGGCTCAGGAAGAATTCCTCCGTTCTCATCTACGGGCCGCGCGCATGATTGTTGGCTGCTCGGCTCGGGGGGTGGGGGGGAGGAGAAATTTTTAGTCTGATTGCTCGAAGGCGCTCGGACATTTGAATCGCGTCATAAAGTTTTGACGCTATCGTCATCCGCAGAGCCGAGCTGGCGCTCGTAAATCATCAAAGAGCACCGAAATCATTGCTCGATTAAACTAATGCGACTTTTCCATCGCCCGTATTACTATTGTCTCGATAGCCGTCCTTTATAATTGACGAGAATTTTACA
The DNA here is from genome assembly GCA_018883505.1 of Ceratosolen fusciceps. Taxonomy (NCBI): domain Eukaryota; kingdom Metazoa; phylum Arthropoda; class Insecta; order Hymenoptera; family Agaonidae; genus Ceratosolen; species Ceratosolen fusciceps. The sequence goes on from RCIC01000010.1 coordinate 1,228,579, forward strand.
TACACTCCCGTGTAAATTGTTGTCCCCTTTCATCGATATCGATCAATTATAATCAACGAAATGACAAATCCGTATTCTCTGGAAAATCATTGAGCTTCTCTTCTTCTCCCTTGTCTTTTCATTCCCATATTTCCTTGTCTATACAACCTTACCTCGGTCAGGCTTTTCTTTCTTTTCTTTCTTTTTTCTTTTTTTCTTTTTTTGCTGGGTAATCCAAGACGCTCCGGTATTTATGAGCAGGGCATTCGATGATCCGTGTGGCTTGGCTCGTCACGATGATTATTTCTCAGCCGCGGAACGAGACCCGTTCCCGGAATTACTTGGACTTCCTGTCGGCGGTGACGAAAAAGACCAGAGAGCGCCCCCTCACCTTAGGCCTACGGCCGCTGAAGGAGGATAATTGAGGTACGGAGAGATGCCCCCAGAGATCGACTAAGAGGATCGAATGGAAAACAATGAAGAAGGGCGGGAGGGGGGAGGGGAGGGCGTGGGTGGAACGAAATGTAATAATAAAAGTAGAGGGAAGAAGAAAGGAAGAAAGGGGGGGGGGAAGGAAAAAGCTCGTCGAGCGGAGAAGGAAGCAATTTCAGCGGGAGAATGAGGTAGGACGACAAATGGGAAAGCCAAATATATATATATGTATATATATATATATAGGTATAGGTGTAGGTGTAGAGTGGAGATGGTTGTGTTGGCCTCGCAGTAGGGCGTTTCAGTGGTAAGAGTCGACGTCGGGCGGGACCTGTTAAGCTTCTCCGTCCCCGTTGTACGTTGTAAGGGAGCTTTGTGCTCTCGGCGTGACTTCGCTTCATTGTCAGCTCGGAAATTTAAAGTCTCGAAGAAGCTCGCCGACTGGGTGGGGGGGGGGCGCTAAGTTTCGGCTCGAGCTCCGCGCAAATAGCCATTTCGGAGACGTAAAAAATGTTCAAAGTAAGCGAGTGGCATTTCCCGTATCTATGACAGGCCATGATATCTACAATATCGGGCAGGATGTCGGGCCACGGCTTCCTCATTAGGCGACGGTCTCCTCCTGGAGTTTTCGGGGAAAACCGATGCGATCGATATATATATATATATATATGCCTTTTATCGTTTGCCTCCTTACCCCCCGCCCTGCAGTTCTTGCGCTTATTCAAGCTCTCAAGCTCGATTTTAACCAGCTTAACTTTTTATGCCAAAGCGTTCTTCGCTTTGTTATTCAAGATTCCCATGGACTTTCGCGACCTTAGCCTCCCTTTATCTTTGACGCTTTCGCTATCAAAGGGTTCCCCCTTGCTGCCGTTATTCATTATGGCTTTCCATGTAATTGAAAGCTTGCCGTTAAATTATCTCTTATTGGATAATAACGAAATCGCGTAAGATTTCGAATGGCCGGTACGCCAGTATCCTGACGTCAGAGACGTCGGGGTGGCGTGCAGCGTTTGGCGCACGAAATACCATCTGCCAATATTAAATTCATGCTCCTCGGGTGTTCCGGATGCGACGGAACTGACGGCCAAGAAGAATATTCTAATATCGTATTGTAACGGTCGGACCCTTGACTGTCGTCTGTCGAGTTCCATCGACAATGCCGACAATGTATCGAGCCGAGGGTGGGGATAAAAACTGACGCGCAGTCGGATTGACGTATAACGGATCGAAAGCTTTCCGTTGCGGCTGAGGGAGAAATTCCTCGGTCACCGAAGTCGAAGGGTAGAGCGAGCGAGCGAGCGGTGAGCTGCTCCTCGACTTGAGTAGTACAAAGTCCAAAAAGAGAACAGCCGGTAACTGGATATCGAGTTAAAATAAAGCCGATAATAATTACATAGTCTCTGTTCGACGTCTCTGGTCCTCCGTCGAGGATTCTTCATGGTACTGCCGGCCGAGTATTCTTCTTGAATATAGAGTATTGGACAAATTCAGGATTAAGCGTAACTAAGGCATTTGCTTAAAAAGTCCTTTCGGGCCGAGGCCGTCGGGGGTCGGGGGGTCGGGCGATCAGACGATCCCCCCGCTTTAAATAGAAATGGCTGGGAAATAAACGGCCCGATCACGGCTAAGTGGGGGGGGCGATAGCTAGCAGGATATGACAGAGGGGGCGGGGGGCGACGCTGTGATCGTAAAATGAAATTCTTCGAATTTTGCGGAAGAAATCGTCAGCCGAGATGAAGGATGAAAAGTACCGCTACCTCTATACATCCCGAGCTCGCAACAATACGAGCTGGATGGGGGGGGGGGGGGAAGAAAGAAAGAAAGAAAGAAAGAAAGAAAGAAAAATAACGTCTTCGTAGGGCCTAGGAGGAGGAGTAGGAGTAGGAGTAAATAAATAGGCTGGCCAAGGGTCGGACGGAGGACTAGAGCCGATAAAAGCGGAGCAAAAGTTCCGGGGATTCCGGGGTTATTGGCAAAGTCGGACACTACGTAGGCTCGAGCTCCCTCGGCTTTACTTACATTGTACGATTCGATTAAAGTAGGAGAACGGAGATCGCCTCACTCGATTAACACTTTGGTTTTTCCTGCCGCCATCCCGGGCTCCGAGTAATAACTACTTTGCCGGTCAGAGCAGTCAGTCGCCGGTGTGCCGTTGCATGTCGAATCGAGATCCTTTAAATTACCCATTTCCTTCGTTACCCTTTCAAAAGACGCACACTTTTCTCTTCGTAATTTACTTCGTAATCCGAGTCCTGTCTCGGGGCAATATTTTTTCTTTCTTTTCTTTCTTTATTTATTTGACATTCGGTCTTGGAAATAAACGGTTGCCCAAGGCTTGTGTTTATTATAATATAAAGCCAGAGCCGCGCTTAAGCGCTCTTAATATGCTTATGTAAATAAATCATAAACGAGGAAGCGTTGCCGAGCAGTTTGATGCGTTATAAAGTATATCAACAGATGCAAATACTTTATTATTTAACTAGTCTCTTTTTCTAAATTCGGGCTCCAGTCAGCTCGGCATATTAATTCAACGGGGATGCCTAATGCTCTTACAAATGAAAGTATGCATTTCATGCGAAAACGTATGAGAGGAGGCACGGGCTCGGCCCCCCCCCCCACCTCGGATTAACGTATACTATTCTTTTCTTTTCTTTTCTTTCTTTTCCCCGCCCGCCCCCCCTCTTTTTACAAAAAAAAAAGAGAAAAAAAAAGAAATTTGAAACCGCTTTAATTTATAAAGTTGAAAGCGAGATGGCGGGGGGTGGGGGGGGGGGGGGGGGGAGGGTGGAGGGTGGATAATATTGGGGGATCGCTCTTTGATACGCCGAGTGCGTGCAATTTGTCAGTTGTTATGAGAAATTGCCGGAAATATGGTAATTCATTAATTGAGGTCGCCGTTCACTCGCGCTGATCTATAGCCGGCGGTTCGAGGACTTTGCCAATTACCCACCAGCCTTTCATCATTTCATTTAAGGTTTCGAAATCCAAAATCTATAGCCTGTAAATGTATTATTAGTCGAAATTACGGCCGCGAATGATCCCCCCCCCCCCACCCCACCCCACCGACTGACCCTCGCACGCTTCAGTCGGCAGTAACGCTAATTCATACTGCTTATATATATATATATATATACAAACGACTGATTAATGTGTGCCGATCATCAATGTCAAGAAGCCCATTCGCCATAGTGCAGAAAAAAATCATTCGTAATCATGGATTCGTGTGTCCCGTGCACGCTCATGTGGTCCGACTAAAAAAACTAGATCGCTAGAGAAAAGAAAGAGATTTTTTAGGAGTGTTAAGGGGAGGAGAAGGGCTAGTTACCCCCTAGTCACGTATCACGTATAATATACTCGCGTCTGCCCATTTTTATCGACGTATTAAATTTTCGAGCTATTAATCCTTGCTCGGGGATCGGGCATTTAGTCAGAGGTCGTTAAGAAATTACAAGGTTTTCATTAGAAATTGTCGCGTCGGATATCTGGAAAAGGCCTTATTGACAATATTCTCAGCTCCAATATCATCATCATCATCATCATTCATTCATTCGTAATAATAAAAGCAATAATAAAGCGCCCCCTTTTAGTGCGTCGTAAAATTATTTAAAACGCTCGTCCCGCAATACGTTTAATCTTGTTAATGCAATTAAATATATATATATATATATATATGTATATATAATTGATTTTGATAGGTAGGACATCTGAAAACAACATTAAACTCGCTTGACTTGAGCTGCCTCCACTCGACTGCTCTGTTTGTACAGACAAAAAACTTTTATCGCAATACCGCCATAGTTACAAACTTTTCATGCCCTTATTGATTTTATTAAAGTAGTATTTTTCAACCAATAGCAATTGTTTTACTCGTCTTCTTTTTATCCCGTAGTGTTTACTCTGCCCGGGCAAATGCGAGCCTTCCGATAAATATATATAATGGCCAAAGATTTTTATATAAAATTATGACGATACGAACGAACCGACGAACAAGTACTCGCCAATAACCCCAATAACCCCAATACCCTTGAGCTTGACCTTCCTTCTTTTCGCCAATTAACGAGCCTCGTTAGACAATCCGAATTAAAAGAAACAATGGTAAAAGGCATTCTACTCGTTCGCACTTCTTCATCATGGCAATTGTTGCATTTTAATTGCCAATACTTTAATAATTAATCTACAGCGTGAATCGGGGGGGGGGAGTTTTTTTTTCTTTTTACCCCAATACCAATACCAATACCAATTAAGAATATTATTTCAGGATTGTTTTTTTTTTGTTGTAACGCCGGCGGGGAAGCGAGTCGATGTATTCGACTCGGGACAGATAAAGTAAACATATTTTCATTTTTGCGCTTAAACTGGAGGGAGAACTGAAAGCTGCCAAGTTTCAGAAGCCATAAGTCATAAAATGAGCGTTAAGAAACGTACACTGAGTACGGAAATAGGGTCGCCCTGTCGGATACCGTGTAGATATATAGATCGATCGGGCGATGGGCGGAGGTAGGGAGAGAAGGGTGGGTGGGGGGTTAGTTGAAAGTCGAAGACAAAGTATGCATTTTCGATCTTGCCGTGAATGTCCCTTAATTCAGCTAGTAATTTCCAATCAGTGCGGCCGACGTCTGCACCGACGTCACTGACGTGTCTCAAAACAGAAATCGATAGACAGGCTCTTTTATACTCGGGCCCCCTGCTCCGAAGCCACGAGATGCATTCGATAGATCCTTTCCATGTCTCGTCTCACATTCCCATTACTCTCCCCGTGTAAGCGTTTCGGCTAGTTCGGGACTTCTTGTTCGCTAGCCAACCGTAGCAATAATAGTAGCGGTAACCGAGCGAGGAACTACGCACTCCGGGGTCGTGACGAGTAAGTAAGACCGTCTCCCCCTCCCACCCCCTACCCTCTTCCACCACCCAGTCCCACCAGTCCCACTAACTTTACAACTCCAACTTTACATTAATAATGTCGAGTCAATCCAGACACGAGTGCCCGTCAACGTCATTAAGCTCTTATGTCTCTAACGACATTAGCTCGCATTCGCTTATTTAATAATTCAAGCCGCTGACTTAAATAAAGCTTAAATAAGGGCGAATCATTCATTCGCGTCCCATTGGCTTTACAACTTTGCCGCCTACCGACTCTCAGTAATTCTTTCCACCTATTCCTTATAAAAATTAGAAAACCTTCTCGTCAATAATTTCATTAGCCCGGACAGGGGGGGAGGGGGAGGGACTGGCAATGGATAAATAAGGGCCGATATGAAATTGCGCATTTCTTAAAGTGATCGAGAAACGATCGCTGATAACGACAACACCTCGATAAAACATAAAAAAAAAAAAAAAAAAAAAAAACTACTGACACTAATTGTTCATTTTACAAGGGAAAAGCAATTTTCTTCCTTTGCTTCGTTTATTCAAAGCTATTTGATTTTACGTTGCAACACCGGTGCCCGTCCTTGTACACGTACGTGGCTTGTACAATGATATTTTCTTGCCAAAGGCCAATAAAATAATGATAGCAACGGCCAGATAACGCCATCTCGATAGCCCAGGACGCAATAATACTCTATACACAGAGCCTTTCGAGCTTTTCATTCTACTGCCTATTTAGATAACATACATTAGGCTAAAACTTACAATAAATGTACGTATAATGTACATTCCACGAACAATACGTGCGGGGAAATAAAAAAAAAAAAAAAAAAAAAAAAAAAAATACCTGCGCAACAATGAATTACGTTTGTACCAAGTTCGGGAAAAATTACGCTACATGACGGGCATCGTTGAATTACAGAAGATAAGGTTACACGAAACAACAACAACAACAACAACAACAAGATCAACAACTGCGACTACAACTACAACAACAACGGAAGAAGAAGAAGAAGAAGAAGAAACTGGGAATTTAACGTTGCGTGACAAGCTTATGAGAATCCAATGTTGAAATTCGTTAGAGAATTCCTCGCGTGAGGAAAAACAATAGCCAAAGTTAATCTAAGCTAGAAATATTTATATTATATATATATATAATATTATTTATTGATATATATATATATATAAATATATAAATAAAGCAGGCGCACATGCCTATTTAAACGGAATAAAAACATTTTAAATAATTTATGTTTATAAAGCTTATCGGGTGTAAAATCTCTTTTATTATCAGTATCGAGCGTATAAGTCCTTCATTAATTTTTAAGCTTCTTCGTAGAGAATGGCAGGCAAATATTTTTTGAAATGATCGGTAATAAAAAAATATTATACGCTTTAAAATTTAATTCTCATTGCGGACGTTACAGTCGCCCGCGCCCCTTCGAAATTATTCGGTTATTTTCATTTAAAGCCTATTTTTTTCTTTGTTTTTCGTTTCTCTTTCGTTTCTCTTTTGTTTCTCTTTTGTTTTTCTTTTTTCGTTTTAACGCGAGAGCGTTGGAAAATTTCCTTACAAGCAGACGATTTTACACGTTGATAAACAAGACAGCCGATTTAAAAAAAAAAAAAAAAAAAAAAAAAAAATGACCGTGTCGAAGACGTTGCTATATGCGAAGAGGACATTATTTTATTATACCCTTACATTTGGGACAAGGAATATTAAACGAGGGGACTAATAAAATTTTAATAACCCCCAATAAAAATTTAACGAAAAATAAAGCCAAGGATATCGGAGGTTATTTTGCAATTTAATGACAGCTTGCATATCCCGTGTATTATTTAACAATTTTTATGACTTTATAATCTCGTGTTCCTTCTAATCATAACCTTTTCGAGCCCGTTATCGCTAAAATATCGTAAAAATATATATATATATATTTTTTTTTTAAACGCCTCCTCGACATTGCCCTCAAATTATAACTAAGTATAACAACTAACTGCCTTTTGCGATTAGTGAGCGCCGCTTCATTTCGATAATCTACTCGTCAATTATGTACTTGGAGTAAAAACTCCCGCTCAAGAGAATCTCTAATCCCATATATTTCACAACTAATTTATAAAATGATCGAGCGCAACGTAATTTCTTTTTTCTTCTTATATATATATATATCATTTAATAATGCTTTCATAGCTGAATACCTTGTATCTTTATACAGGATTAGCGATACAGATAAATGAAATTTCTAATATTATCTTTTACTATCTAAGTGATCAATGCTTGGAAAGAATAATGATAATAATGATAATAATGATAATAATAATACGAATGTATCTCGATGACATTCTCGTACTAGTGATATGGGGAACGAAGGCGAAGCTTTTTAATTTAAAAATGGTTAATTAACTAGTAAAGGTCAGAATTGCGCCGAGAATTGATATTGAAACATGCCGAGGCGTTCCCTTGGGGATAGGGGAGGTGAAAAACCGCGAATAACCTCTAATCAATGCAGGTATTCGCATTAATTAAGCAAATATATATCTGGCGAAGCGCAGGATAATTGTATCACAGTGATCTTTTAGGATTCACGTGTGCGATGGGGTCAGCGACGGGAGTATCGTTGCCGAGTCTATGTTAGAAAATAAAAAGGAGTAGAAGAAGAGGAGGAGGAGGAGGAAGAAGCAAATAACGTTAAAAGAGAAGAAGGACGGGAGAGGAAGATAAATGGACTGATCAATTGAAAGAGCCGGGCAAGTGAGAAAAAGATGTTCGTGATAGCAAGCGGCTGGATGGATTGTTGGTTCAGAATTACCGTGGGACGGAAGCGCCGAAAGTCGATATTCGTCTAACCAATAATTCACAGGTCATTCTTTATTCAAAGCCAACGGGGACAGGGGGACAGGGGGAGGAGGGCTTCCTTTCATCTCCCAGCGGTGGCGAACCGTCCGCCCCCTCCACCACCCTTATTTTCTTACATCCGCACACGCACGCACACGCTACTTTTAATTCTTTCGTATGTTCTTTAGCCGTCTCTCTCTCTCTCTCTCTCTCTCTCTCTCGATCTAGCCATTTTCTTTCATTCTTGTCTACTAAGCTCTGTCCTCGGTCGGATTACACTCGGAGCTTCTGTCTTTCAACGAGTGACGCGGCGACGCGGCGAGGGAGGCAGGCAGGCAGGCAGGCAGGCAGGCAGGCAGCAACGAGTACTGGAAAAGGTAAACGACGAAGAAAACGTAGTAGTGAGGGAGTGTGTGGGGGGGAGGGGGAAGATAAAGAATAATACTCGGCTTTCGCTTTATATATAAAATGCTGTAAAGGAAGTGCATATTTTACAGGGAGACGGTTGCGGTGATCGTGGTGGTGGTCGTGGGGGAGGGGAGGGGAGGTGGAGGTGGCGACGGCGAGGGCGACGGCGACGGCGATGGCAGTCGGCAGTCGGAGGCTCGCTTCGTTCGTTTCGAGCTTTAGAAACGAGGATTACGAATGTTCTTAACGGAATAAGCGTACGAATGAAATATTTAAATAAGAAGCCTTTCTCCTACCTGAGACTCCGGCCACCCACGGTGGTGCTTCTTTTCTTTATATTTCCTCGCTTTCCTACGCAGGAGAAGGGAAGCCCCGCCCGCCTCGACTCAACACCTTCTCTCTCCCCCCCCCCCAACCACTCCAGCCCTCGACTCAAATTTTACTTACCATTTTTATTTCAACCTTTTCTTCTGCCTTTTTTTTTCTTACCCCCCCCTCCCCAATAACCTTCTCGCGGATCACTCTAATGCCCGTGTAAAAGTAGTCTTTACGCGTGTGCGTTAAGTCGCAAGGGTGGCGACGACGTTTTCCTATTTAAGCTAATCATGTCGAAGAGTCACCGACTTTTAATTCGCGGAAGCACAATGACCCGGGACATTATTAGCAGCTTAATTTTTCTTACCTCGTCCAAGCCTTGTCTAAATAACGTTAGGCTCGAAGCGCCACTTACGCGCTACGAGCTCTTCAATTACTACGGGAGACTAATTAATATTCAATTGGTCATTGTTTGAGTGCACCGAGGACAGAACCTTGCACGGTCCGAGCTCACAAGCAAGGCACAGCAGCCATCGCGATTCCATTGGCAAGAAATTAAAATACTTTGCGCGCGCCAGCACACACGCACCCACGCACGAACACACACATACACGTAGGGTATCATTGATTGGCCTTGGCTTTCTTCCTATGCTTTTTATAAGAATGGAATCGCCGGGGCGATGATTTCCAAACGCATTGTAATGCTCTGATAATGCGGGAATGAAGGAAGGTGGAATGTTAGGTATGAAGGTGCCGAATGAGTAGTCGAGTGGTGGTTAGCTCGGGCTTTCTTTTCACGGCGCTTTTACGTGATGATCATGATGAATTACGGAAGCGCCGAAGAATGCGAGATATCCGCCGGGATATAAAGCTTTTTATGCATTTTCTTCAGACTTGCTCTTTGAATGCGATTTAAGAGAAAAAATTACTGTCTTTCTTCGTTCCTTTCATCTGATCAACGAGCTCAAAGGTCCAACAAAAAGAAGAAGAAGATGATGAAGAAGAGGAGAAGAAGGAGAAGAAGGAGAAAGGTGGAAGAAGAAGAAGAAAAAACACAACGAGGATCCCTCGTGATTATGTAATAAAGTTTTTACATAACCTACTCCGTATCATTAAATTGAATGAAATTATCTCATTAAACATTCCATTCACGTAAGCATTTTCGAGCTTTCTTATTCATTAAAAACCTCAAAAACCTACAATGGCTAACATTACCTTATTTCTTATATTTACGTATTTATATATTACGCAGGGTATGTATAATTAATTTACTCAGTTCAGATACGTTATAATTATTATTACATATGCAATTTGTATTATTATTATTATTATTATATTATAAGCGCATTAAATGCTATGCAGGTAATTTATTAATACGATTTGCATTTATACGTAAGGAATAATTTTTTCTTAAATTAGGCAAAACGTAAGTATTATTTTACACATTTTTAAAATTAATGTATCGTTAACGTAATCCAATTTCTTTAAAAGAAGGTACAAAGAATATCCTACAACACGTATATATCGATAAAGTCTGTAAATGTGTAACTAACAATTTAATGATATGATAGATAAGCGTAAGCACCCTGAATACGTAATGTATAATCATTATTCGTAATATCTATCTCTTGTGCATAATTTGATGTTCATTTGATTCTGGCTATCTCATACTTTGATCATATATATATATATATATAGACATATGTCTATCAATAAATCTGATATCGCAACGATAATGAATTTACGAGGAATAGTAAAATCGATAAGAAACTTGGAAGTTATAAAGAAAAACTATATTAACGCGTGAAAAGTATAGAAAAAAAAGAATTTGAATTTAGAAAAATAAAATTATTCACGGCTATAAATAAGATATTAACATTGAATTAATTTAAATGACGAATTTAAGCTCGTTAATGCAACAACATGATTTACTAAGCCGATGAATGGATAAAATATTTATTAGCATATGACTGCATAATGGTCAAGAACTGTAAAATCAGTACTATTGCAATATCGAGGCAATGGTCGAGATTACGTAGATTGTAAATTCTTTTATGGATAGCTTGTAAAGAAAATAGGGACTGTGAAAAATTTCCCATAAAATCCAAGACGTTTGAGCTATTAGTTAAAATGTTGGTAATAGCTGTTTATACAAATTGAAAAAAGTTGAAACCGATCTTTCTCTCATCCTTCTTAATGAGAAATCCGACCGGTTCGGCCCGATACTCTTTTTAACGAACTCGCGGGCGGTGAGATCAGTCGGTGGAGTGGGGGGTGGGCAAGACAGCGGACGGACAGTGTCCTTGATTAATAAATTTCTCCAAGTTCTTCGCGTTGCTTCGTGCCTCCGATCGGCTTCTTATACGGAAAAAAAGTTCTTCCGGCAAAAAAAGAACTCTACTTTCACTCACTGGATTAACCTTGTCACGGGATACCGTGAGGGGAGGGGGGGGTAAGGGAGGTACGAGCTCATTCGCTCATACGCTCGCTGCTGATTCGTAATTCGGCCATTCGGCTTATCTATCTATATCTTTAAAAAAAAGAAGCGAACTCATCACCTTTAGCATTTATATATTGTATTATAATGATCTATCGGATAACGCGCCGATTTTCCACGCCGTTTAAGTAAGTCATATGTTTAATAACCGGCTTTCATACTTTACTTTATTTGATTAAAACTAGACAGGGAATGTAAAAAAAAGACCGATTGTCTTCTATTTTCGAGTTGAGCTTCTGCTCCTCCTCCTCCTCCTCCTGCTGCTGCTGCTGCATCGTTTATTGATCTATTAAAATTTAAAAGTATTTATGGCATTGACAAGTACAGTCATTTATTAAAATTAATTACAGTCGGCTGAGGTGATTTCGCAGATAACATCGTATACGAACGAGACGATATGAATCATAGAAATGGCTCGCAGAACTTTTTTATAAAGTTCTGCCAAGTACGTATTATGATGATCGATTTCGTGGCATTTTATCGTATATTAATAATATTTCTGTTTTTAGCGTATCGAGGTACGGAGGAACGGGATCAGCGTAATAATATTATTCCGCTAGTTCTTCCTTAACGGGCGGAGTTAAGTTTCCGAAAGCATTTGAGCCTCGTCGAGACGTAATATTAACGGCTACTACTATTATTATCATTATTATTATTATTATTATCTCGTCTGGTCTTGTGAGAGGGAGTAGTTATTGGGGGTGGGGGTGAGGGGGGGAAGGTAAGGGAAGAAAATTCGCAATCCTTCATGTTGCCGATAGTTGTTGGGAAAGTTTCGTAGCGCCCGACGATGAATGTAACGGCTATTTTCCTGATGGAAAAGAAAAAACAGCATCCAGCAGCCATTAAAGGTAATTCATGGCAGGATGGATGTACCCATCGATTGCGGTCCCGCCCCTTTTCCGAACTCCTTATCGAATAAAAACAGTCATTACGGGGAGAGACACGAGGGTCGCGTAGCGTAGCACAGCATAGCCTATACGACATTCGGCCAAGTATTGGGGTTATTGGGGAAGGAATACGGATCCGCGGAAACGTCGTAATGCTCCGCAGACGATCCGCACGCGCAGCCTCGGATCCCTCGGACGGACGATACGCTACGCTACGGCCGCGTGAATGCGATTCCTGTGCCCGTATCGGGCACTTTATTATCGCTCATTCGGTGTAAAACGCGATCGCGAGAGAAATAAATCCCCGCGCGCTTTCTTTACGTGGCCGATAGACTACCACATAAGAAGTAAGTCACGCCGTTACCGGTCGATCCCCCCCCCCCACTTAATAATGCTAACGGCTGAGTGAGAGGAAGCTATAATTTCTGTTATAATGTCCAGAAAATTCACGATTCACGCCTTTACGTGTATTGGCGCGTATTGGCGCGTATTGGACACGCTCTCCTGCTTTATTGGATTTTCTATATTTTCATTCGAACAAATATAGAATATTCTCCCTTTGCAATTGTCATATTCGAGGGGGAGAGGAAGTGGCTGGTGTCGCTTGGCAGGAGCCGTTGCTTAAGGAATTATTAATCAAGACAGAGTGGATAGTTTTCGTTTTCGTGTTCGGAGAGTCGATGCCTCGGGAATCAGTGGATTCTGGCGTGGCGTAACCAAGCCTTACTTAAGCCGTTCATCCGCTAATCGATAAGCGAACGCGGGCTCACTCGCCCCCCCTCCCGGCCCTTCTATTGGCTTTTACGTCGGAGCTGCCGAAGGTCAAACGAGCTTCAAATTTTCAGCGAGATCGGTCCGCCCATTAACTTACCGAGTAATTAAAGCCTCCTGGAATCTCATTAGCCCTTCTACCTCCACGCCTCCACCCCCAATAACCCCTACCCCAATAACCCCTTCTTGCCTCGCCGCTCAATTTTTCCAAATTAGCATTGGTTAATTGCATGCTCTTGTACGAGCTTTGCCTCTTTCCCGAGAGTTTGGCATGTTTATGGCAGCTCTCTCTCTCTCTCTCTCTACTGTAACTCCAAATCCCTATTTACGTCTTCCTTGTCCGTCCTCGTGATTTCTTGATGTTAAAGAAAGACTGCCGCCGCCGTTGCTGCTGCTGCTGCTGCTGCTGTTGTTGTTATACTTACTCAGAGCTCTCGCGGAAAATCTTGATGCGAGGATATTTCATTCAATCCCTCCAACTCCTTCGCGCAATACAAATTTCGTGGATTCTCCGTACATTCGCTTCACAATCCTCCGCAGTTTTTACGATTTTGATTTTATCCCAGAGTTATTGCAATCGCAATCCAAATTTGAAATCCTCTTTACTGATTGGATTCACTATCGGCAAAGAGGACACATCTAATAATTACAGGTCGTTCAATGTTTCACGGGGCGCCTCGTACTACTTGTATTTGATAAATGTTGAAAATCAATCGCTCCGTTTTGCCTAAATTAAGCAGACAAGATTTTTTGCATTGCCTCGATGAGTTGCTCGATGTACCGAATACCGAAAAGTACGGTATTATTATTCATTACGTGGGTAAATGCTCGTTTTGGGATTTCGAATCGCCGATCGTGCCAAATTAATATTTTTAAAAAATCAAACGCGATACGCGATACGGTCGCGCAATTAATAATAATTTAAAGAGAGAGACGATACTTTAGCGACGGGGGGTGGGCAGAGGGCAGAGGGCAGAGGGCAGAATAAATCGCGGGCGTCCGTCCGTCCGTCCGTCCGTCCGATGTTGGAATTAACAATTTCGCAGCGGCAATAATTAACGGATAAAACAAGTAGCGATCCATCAAAGTATAAATCCTCTCGCTGTCACGCGAGGGTAAAAGATGCGCAAGGTCACGCGCATTAACGTTGATAATTAGTCTTTTGCAGGAGCCTGTCAAAAGTAACGGTAATTAAATGCCCGAACTTTGGCACGCGTACAATTATCATGGGAATTAGTTGGCCAGCCGGCTAATAATAATCGAGGCGCGAACGTATGGGGGGGGGGTTTAACGAGGAGCCGCTGTATTACGTTGTATTTCCATTGGGCCGTCCGCTCGCCGTTGCGTTGGAGTGGTTAGCCGTAGGCGGGGGGAGGCAAGGGGGAGGCCGAAGCATCGCACGTATCTTATAATTTTAGAGTAAAACTCTTAAGTAGTTTCGTCATTCGAGCGTCTGTCGCGCTCCCACCAAAGGCTCTTTGAATAACCAGGGAGATTCCGACTCCGATGGGATGTGGGAAGAAAGTCTCGAGAGATGCTCGAGAGAGGCCGGCGGGGCCGTTCCCGGAAGTCCCTCTTACCTCGGAGCGAGAGTCGCTGCCCGGCCTCCGGGAGCCGAGATATCCCGGGCACCGGTGGAGTGCTCGCGATCCGATTCGCATTACAAGTACCATCTCGACCGTTGCCGTCTACAAGGCTCGAGGACTTGAATACTCCCCCCGCCCCCGCCCCCCTCGACAAGTTTAAAGTCCTGTTCGATCTCGCGCCGGGGCTACGGGACGACGAGGCCCACTGATGCCTATCTAGAGAGAGGGAGAGGGAGAGAGAGAGAGAGAGAGAGAGTCGTGTCTCTCTGAGGATGCGTGGACCGCGACGGGGGGGGGGAGAACTACGTGATAAGGTACCGACCGGGAGACTCGCGAATCCGGCTGGGAATCGGATTTTTCTGGTATTCCTTCTAGATTTACACTCGAAGCCGAGATGAAGATGGAGCGATATCCGAATACATGTATGAGACGAGGGAGAAGGATGGGACGACGAAAAGAAAGAGTTCTTCTCTTGAGGATACGAAAGAATACGTAAAGTAGGTTGGGTACTTCGTGCGCAATTCTACGTAATACTATATAACACATATTCATATATTTATTTCCTATTCTTCTGTATGCATACGTAGGTCGCTTTTAAAATTAATTTTTTTTTTCTTTCTTTTTAAATATAAACCTCTTATATTATTTTACTTATTTTATCTTCCGAAAGTACGTGCATCCTTTCCTCTAACTTCACTTTAACTATACTCATATATATATATACATATGTACATATATATACATATTATATTAAAGTATTCTCTTATAAACGGATGCGCAGACAAAAGTTTATCGACGTATATAAGAGTAAATTTTATTTACAGAATAAAATGTTTACGGATAGCCTATGAATCATAAAAGTCCAATAGTTGCTTATAATAGGATATAATGGCGGGGGGGGGGCGAGGCCTTGCAGTCGAGAAAAAAATAGACGAATCTCCAAGGCTCAAACACGCTCAAAAGGCTCCCTCGAACTTTACTTAATAATTATAATGACGGCTGAAACTGTTGGCAAATTAATAGAGTCGAAAGTTCAGCTGAACTACGGACAAGGATACGTAACGCGTACCAAGAGGGGTTGTGTTAGTTATATCTTTGAAATTGTTAATAAATTCGCCGATGAACTTTTCTACCCAATTGCTCCATTCGCACCTTTTTCTATTAATGTAAGCCTCGAATATTTATTAGCGGGCAGGCGAATCCGGGGAAGCGCATTAAAAAGTTTGAACCGAAGAAGCAACGAAACGAAATAACAAACCCCCCCCCCCTATTTAAGTAAGGAAATTAATGAATCGCAGTAATTGTACGGAGCCGTACAGTTACGTAGTAATAATGTATTTCTCTTGGGGATGTGATTGTGATGGGAATTTAAATCAATATTTGGATTGCTGGTCTAAAAGGGAAGCACAATGTTTAAATTTAAATAGCAATTTTATTATATTTTTTTTTTTTTCGAGCAGTCGCGTCGGGCACCGGGAAACGGCAATCGCTCGTCTTAAGCTTGTTGATAGGTTGGTTGATATTCCAAAAACATTGGCCTTGAGTTACGTACGTCGATACACGTAGGTATTCGTGCAACGAACTACTCGTGGTGGCGAGAAGTTCATTTATTTGCAATTAAGAGTTAATGAAACGATCGGAGATCGACGACGACGACGACGACGACGACGACGACGACGAAGACAACGAGGAAAACGGAAAAAACGAATGCAAAAGAAGGCAAGCACTGGCTGGATAATTAATTAACGAAAGCAGAGGTTATTGGGGCGGGATATGCAGAAACGGCCCTGTATTTTCAGAAGAACGTTTGCTTTTAGAGTTGAGATCCTGTCTGTCCGGCTACGATATTCTCGGTTTTAACGGCAACGGTCAGAGACTCGAAAGCTTGTCGACGGCCGTTACGGCCGTCGACACCTCGTAAAATCTCGAGTAGTGTGTACCTCGTACACATCCCCGGATTGGCTTTCTCGTTTGCTTTTAACGCCCTTAGCCTTCGACGCCGTCACCCCCGTCGCCGCCACCAACGCATCTCCCTGTCCTGTCCTTCGCCCAAACGCGTAAGAAGTAACGTCCACGCGCGCGCACCCTTAGACGTATCCGTGGCTGGGTGCCGATACCTCTCCCTCCCCTACTCCCCCTCCCACCGACCAGCGACCACCGACGACCGACGACCGACGACCGACGACCCGGCCCAAGTATCGACTACACACGCGGTGATTCTTCGTCCGTCCGGGGCCGAGTGATAACGTCGCGAGTCGATAAGGGGGTAGAGGGTCGTGGCTGAGGTCGGGGGAGGGGGGTCAATGAGGTGTAGGAGGCCAGGGATTGAGAGATAGGAGAAATAAGCTAAGACTTTTTATGGCCCCTCGTAAAGTCAATGTCACGTGTAACGTCATTCTCGAAGAGCGATTCCACCATGGGATTCCGTTCTTTATTGACTGACTGACTGACTGCCTGCCCCCCCCCCCCACCCCCTACCCTTTTTATCGTCTCCCCCGTCCCCTCAAAGTTTTTTTCTCGCCGCTTTATAATTATCATCGACCTCGCGTCACCTTCTCTCCTACGGGTAGATGCGAAAATTCTTGTTCAATTTATTCAAACTCATTATATTTTCCTTTAAATTGTATTTTAATTTACTCGTTCCGTGTAGTAGTAATAAATCCCAGCCGATAATCAGTTTATCCGGCTACATAAATCCCCATTACCGTGAATCACGGTATAATCTCGACTCGAGCCAGCCCATCATTGCGGATATATTTTCTGCTTTGACAAAGTCAATGGCTTCCGCTAACCTTTCACTCTTGCATTAAATAATAAATAGATAGCGTGGAGTCGTTTGAGGAGCTCCAGGAACGTGTCCCGAATGTATCGCCCGGGGAATGTACGTAGATCCGTAATAATGACTCTCCTCCAGTGCGATTCCGAGTAGTTCGGGGATAGATAACGCGAGAGCTGAGGCAGGGAATAGGAGGACTTGATAAGTAAGACGGAACAGCATCGGATAGATACTTTGTACCAAGGAATTCTTATGCTCGATCAATAAAGTATTTGTATTTCGTTTTATTTAACGAAGTGATATACGGACGCACGGAGTAAAGAGTTGATCACTTGATCGCATGTAAAGATGTTATTTGATACCGAAAGTACGGAGCGAGCGTTTGATAATATTCCGACGTGAAGTAGTATAGATCTAACGCTAATGATCCGTCAGGGGCGAGGACAATCGGATTAATTGTACGTGGATATTCGGAAGCGCATGCGTGTGCAATTAGGCAAGCGACAAAAGGAGCTCCGTTGAGCTCGCGGGCACGTTCGAGGCGCATGGAGCGGTTCTTTGCCCGGTGCCGATAACGGGAGCGAGGAAGGAAAAACGTTGGATCCGAGGAATAGTGACAAATGTCACTGACGATGGACCCGAATTGATCCCGAATGGAAGACAACGATTCGATCTACCGAGCGGAAGTCGCCGCCGATTGCCGGAATGATTGAGTAGTATGCAGTGCATTATGCAGCGACGTAACTGCGAGGTCAAATGCGCGTAGACGATTATTATGGCACCGCCTCCCGCCTCCCATAAAACGATAATGATATACATGTACCACTGACTGTGTTACATCGGACCATTTGGCTTTCAATAGTTAAAGGGGACACTCGATATCCCGGCCAACGCGGCCATCAATCAAACTCTTTTACACAGTTTCGTATTAATAAGACTATAATTATGCTCAACTTTCGTGTAGAATTTTTTTTAGAATTAATTTTCCCATGCCTTAATTTACGTGGCAAAACGGGACATTGACGTTATTGCAGCTCGGTATTATTGCCTTGCGCTATTCGTCGTTCGACATAGGACTTTATGGAAATGTGATGCTGCATCTATCGAAGAGAGTTACGTGTAAAAGTGGAAAAGATTCTTCCGTTTTGTAATTATCGACTGCTGGTAAGTGGAGTGCGGGCGTGCATCGAGAAATAAGAATCTTCATCGGCTATTGAATTCTCGGCGATGATAATGAAGCTGGAAAGAAATTAATATGCGCTTTCTTTTCTGTTTTTTTTTTTTCTCAATAATATCTCGAACGGAGATAATTTATCATTTTGCAAGCGCTTCTCCATTGTTTCCAAAATTACAATTGGACCGTTTATTTTTCGTACAATGCAGGCAGGCTCGTATTATCGATCGGCTTTGAGAAATAATTGTCCTCTGGCTAAATTCATCTGCCGCAGTCGTACCGACAATTATTTTTCAAGATAATCATTGTATAATTAATTGATCGATAAGGTGGCCCCGGTACTTTCTAATGGGAAGTATATCGGACAAATGGGCATGTTGATTATTTGAAAGGAAAGTTTTTCCGTCAGTAATTGAAAGCGGCAACTCGAGATGGAAAAGCCGAGAGTATCGAGTTCGCCGTCGTAAATAAAAGAAATAAGATATTTAAGCCGCGTTATAAATTATACGCATTTTACATAAAATTGAAACCGTATAATAAATACATGGAGACGCGTAATCGTCATTCAATGGAATTAAACATAAACCCCAATAACCCCAATAACCGAATGTCTAAAATTATTGTTACATATATATTGTGGAGAGATCCACAGAGGGATTATTTTCCTACCTCAAGCCAAATCTTCGACGCTTACGAATAAATCTAAATCTTTCCGTCGTTCATAATCGTACTTTACGTTTATAATTACACGTTAAAATTTAATGGGCTACATTATTACAAAGTTTTTCCGTAAACATTAATATTGTCTATAATATATACATATATATATATATACATGCGCGCGCGTGTGTGTATGTCTGTGTATTCTCTTGATATTTTATCACATAGCAAATAATAAATTTTGGTAAAATTATAATGTGACGTATATTAAAAAAGAAAAATGGCGGTAGTAAAAAATGTAAGTGCAAAGATAAATGCGTTAAAGCCGTTTGTAGTACATGTTCATAGAACTTGATATATATTCTTTTACGAAAAATGTCTCTGGAAGTGTAGAGCGAAGGTGATGAAAATTTGAAAATATGTTAAAGAAATCTTTACAATTCGGTATTTTTCAATAATTTGTCGCCATTGTCAAGGAGCTTGGATATTCCTTGGATACTTGGAAGACGAGTAAACGCATTAAAATATTTCCACGTGAGACTTTTCCCCCTTCTCTAGAGCCGAGATAATTTTCCTTTGTACCTAACGATCCAAATCTCCTTACTAATACAGCGATCGAAATCGGATACGCTGAGCGCAACAGTGAAAATTGTTCTCTTCTGCGCGTAGAATGAAATATCCGCAGGATAGATTTGACTCGGCTTTGTTATCTGCAGCTGTTGCCGTATGCAAACGATAAATACGAAGCGTAAGGAGGGGAAAGAGCAAAGAAAAATAAAAATAAAAGAACAAAATAAATCTACGTGTGACGAAGGGGATGATAAACTTGACGGTAAGACGAGGATAGAAAATCCTCATTGTCAAATTCACTTTGATATTTATTACGTATATTTATCTAAAAGTTCGAGGGGTGAGGTTTATGGGGCAAGAGGGTGTGGGAGGTCTTGGGCTTGAGCTTGACGCCACGTTCCCACTTGAGCTTGACGTGCGCTCGCGAGTAGGCGTGGAAACGCTCGGCAGCCCCGTCCTACCCGTATTCCCAATCGAATACCGAATGACGTACCTCATCTACAAGGGAGACGAAAGCACGTTTGCGCGTGTCTCGATCTCGAATTCGCAAGGACAGGACTATTAATTAAGAGGTCGGCGGGCATTCCCGATGGCTTTATTGGCGCATTAATATCTAATCCCGTGACGTCTTATCTGAATTTTATCACTACGTCACCGATACGGCAAAATCCAAAGATTAGCCGTTTCTTATTCAATCTCCTTATTTATTTATTTATTTATTTATTTATCTATTTTGAAGAATTCGTTGGGCATTGGGCGATAAAGAAACGAAACGGTCGAAAGTGGCGGTCGAAGGGAAGGACGGAAGCTTAGGACTGATGGAGTAGATCAGGTGTTAAGGTGATCGCCGAAATAATTGAAGGTATTGGAACAGAATTTACGGAGAGGGAGACGCGATCGTCATTTCGAGGCCGGAATCGAGTTTCCCTTGTAACCGACGACTCGGTTCATCAGCTCCGTGTAACCCAGTCGCCCAGGCTAACGCGTATTCGCTATTAGGGGCGTGCCCACACCACCGATGTCCCCCATGTCTTACTGTATCGAGGCTGCACCACTTGCCATTGAGCTCGATAGTAACTGTTCTGCCCGAGTGGCGGCGCATTAGTAGATAGTCGCCCGGGCACAACAGGTAGTCCGATTCGTGGACTCGGGCCGGGCTACACGAATGGGAGACACCAGACAAAGGACACGCACACACGCGCACGCACGCACAGGGACACAGACACACAGACACGGATGCGAGAAGAAGAAAAACGGGCGCTAATAGTTTCGAGCAGGGAAATATCGGTTATAAAACCAACACCGAGCGATTTGTTCCGAGTTGCGGACGAGTGACCAAGCGTTCGTTCGTTCGTTCGTTCGTTCGTTCGTTCGTTCGACTCGTTAAGTAATCGGTAACGTAACTAATGGCTGCTCCGTTTAGCGGGATAATACCGGTGTCCGTTTCATCAGTCGACCTCTTCTGTTGGGATATGCACAACCTATCCCTACGAGCGCGTATTTTATCCCTATTTTTCTCTTAACCTCCCGGCGAACGTAGCCAAGAGAATGTCCGTGTGTCTCCGCGGACGAGGCAATATTCCGCTCCATTGCGATATAAGATTCTTTTTTATTATCATTGTTATGGTCCTCGTCATAAATGGAAGGGGGAGTGGTAGCGTTGGTTATTCCGGGCTCGGCAACCTCACCGCCCGTTTACAGGATAAGATGGCCCTTGATAGCTTTCTGCCCAGAAGTCTCGTTAATCATAAAGCGATCGTGTACTATGAATACTTTTAATCAGCGATTGGTTCGCGTCGTCTGTCGAGCGTGGAGGGAGCGCTCGCTGCTCGAGCTGTAGGAGTTGCTTAACGCGCTCGCATTAGCCGAGCGTATCCTTCCCGAGGACGTGTTGCCACCGATCCCCGTTTATCGGCCATTCTGTCGGACGAGCTTCCACGGACCCCAGCGACATAATCCCCTTCCAACAACAACAACAACAACAACAACAACAACAGAGACGGACCTCCTACAAGGACTCTGGATCCTCGCTTACTCCCCATCCGCGTATTTACTTGCGCGGAATATCCTCGCTGCAGTTCCATCAAAGCCCTTGTTGTTTACCCACCCTTTAGGCTGCAGGGGGGGGTTTTTTTTTTTATTTGTTTGTGACCAATTAAGCCTCGGCTTTGCATTTTATCCGCGATATTTCGACTCGAGAATTGTATAAGCAGTTGATACGCACTGGGAATCGCTGCCCTCGATCTTATCCCCGGCGAATTTATTACGCACCCTTTCCCCCTTCGCCCGAATTACGTCTCTCGTGGAGATTTCATTACGATTAGTCCCCTACACTTTTTATACGCGTACTCTTAAAAAGCATAATGCGTACTCATGAGCCACGTTACCTACGTATCAAACACAATCTTTATTGCGTTACTTCAGGTGCTTCCAAATTATTCTTTCGCCGTTGTTTATACTCGCCACGTGACCAGTCTGTGCTCTAATAATAATAATACATATATACATATACATATATATATATCAGAGGCCAATTATAATGGCTAGAATGATATCATGGTATCGTCGGAAGGATTTTCTCGACATAAAATTAGCTCGCATTTACTTAAGAGCTTTCTTCGCGAGCTAAGCCGATTATCTTATTTCCCCGGATATTGACTCGAGCAAGTGCGCGTGTTCCTTAAGCTTCGGCACGATTAAGGAAGCACGTCGCCTCCGGATCACTCACGTTGAGGTGAAGGGAAACGATTCTTGACGATCGATCAACACCGATCGAAGCTGCATCGTGTAATACAATTATCGCCGCTCAGTCCCGTAAACGCTATCAAGTGCGATTAAATTTTTAAAAGAGCCTCGACCCCTTTCGCTGAAATGACCTTTCGCCAAGGCCATTTGGGAAATCAGGCTTACTTTTGTACGCGTCCTCCAAGTGCTGGGAAGCTCCCTCGAATGAAAGAGTACAAAGGACCGACAGACAGACAGACAGACAGACAGACCCTGACATTTGCTCGGTCGAGATAATTTTCATTTGGCCGAGGTCATTCACAACCGAGCCACCCCCCCCTCCCGTCTCATTCCAGTTCCTTCAACGTTCTGGATACGCGTACGGGGACGACTGGGAGCTCCACACCTTCCACCCTCACCGGCAGTTCTCTCTTTGTACAGGAGCGTCACTCCGTCACTGCCAGCAGTCTCGTCGAGCTTTCTTTAATCATCCCGATGACCTTAGACCTAACCGAGTAAACCGCCGCGGTTTGTTACGAAAAAATTGCGGGATGAATGACAACGATGCTAAAAGAGTTTCTGTTCGTCGGCCATTCTTCCCACTAACACATCCTATTGAGTTTTCGGAATGATTTGAAAAATTACAACGTACATTTAAAACGTTAAAACTTATAAAGAAAGAGTTCACCGTTTCATGTACGCGTATTCTATTGATATTTTCAAAGGTATAGTATAAATTTATAGTTCACAAATACGATAAGAATCCCAATAACCTATTGTCATTTGTTTCAATGAATAATATCACGCGGCATTCGTCTTCCCTCTCTCTCTCTCTCTCTCTCTTTCCCCCATTCATCACATTGTAACTAATAATAAAAATTTTTACATTCAATTACGTTAATTAAAAAATCCATTAGCTACGACGGCCGTTCAATGTTACAGCGAACCTTAGCCCCGGTAATTATATAAAAAAAAAAAAAAAAAAAAAAAATATCATTAATACCTATGGTAATATATATTTTTTATATAATACATGCACGCGTAGCGGGAGAAAAATTTGCGCTCGCGTTGCCCGGTAACGTTAATGCCCGGTGGTAAAATATTAAATTATTTTTCCGACTGACGCTACCTTACTCCACTTTCAAATGTTTCGATGCTGCGTTAATTAGAAGATATTCGGGTCAAACGAGTCTCGATTGCAGTAAAAAGAAACCGCATTGGCTACGGTAATCTCGTAATTGATCCATTCCGCGTTGGTAAATGAATTTGTAATTGACGGTATCGAGAAATAGGCAGATAAATGCTGCCCTTTGTTGGCAAATGAGCTCCACCTCCCCCCTCCCACGCTCCCACTTCTTAACGTTTTATTTCCCCTTTTCCATGGGTATGGATAATTAAACAATCCAATGTACGTTTCTGCTTTGGGATTGCGAGATTCTATAGAGGAAGTGGATCGTGTCGATATTAGCCTGAAAACGCGATCGGTATTGGCTTCGTTCGAACCTTATTTTTTTCTCTATTCTTATTTCCCTTCTTTTTTTCTTTTTTTTTTTTTTTGCCCCAGAAAATTTAAGTAAAATAAAATTACAAAGCGATTTTCCCTTCAAGTGCCCTTAGTTATTAGGTTTTTTTTTGTGTTTTGTGTGTGTGTGTGTGTGTGTTTTTCATTTTTTTATCCACGCGCGCTGTTGCTCGCCGCTGTTAATCCGGAAATTTCCCATGCGTGCGTGTGCGTGTGCTGAAATTGAACTTAACTTTATTGCGAGCAGATGCGCGCTCAATCAGATAACTGAAAATGGTTTCGGTTCCGATGCCGGGAGATCTACATCTCATGTTTTTTGAAGGCCAATCCTTACGTCGAATGAAAATTCTAATCAACATTTAACAATTATCCTTCGACTACGTATTCATTATCCAGCGCTTCTTCTTCTTCTTCTTCTCTTCTTCTACTATAAAAAGCTTATGGTCTTTTATGGTAATGCCTCGTTGAACTATTATTCAATGTCTGTATATATTTATGTATATATGTATATGGGAATTAAGCCGATCGGAACGGGAACGTAACTTTCGAATTTTTAATGTCGTTTTTTTTTTTTTTTTTATTCTCATGTAAAAGAGCAGGGGCACTGCTGCGTGTTAGTAAATGGGCGGCTGGATTCGTAGTCGCGAGGGGTGCACGTGTAGGTAGACAAACAACAACGGGAGTTTGTCGAAGCATTCGCATGCGATGCAGCGGATCCGGCTGATACGTAAATACTCTCGCGCGAAACACTTTTGTATAAGCCCTCGTCGGTGCTGGAAAGTGGTGAACAAACGTAATTGCCGCGTCGGCCTCGAGCCTCCGGTGCTTAAACGAAACGGCGAGGAGCGAGAAGCCAAGGCTCGCATGACGGCATTAGGCCCTCCCTTCGATACCCCGATACGCTGCATCGCGAACGCAACGCAAAATAACCGGGATTTTCGTTCCCTTGATATCCCAACGTGATTCACTGGCCCCGAATCGGGCTTTCGCGGCCTGCCCAACTTCGATTCCATTTCTCATTCTTTCTTTCTTTCCTTCTTTCCTTCCTTCCTTCCTTCCTTTCTTCCTTCTTTCTCCTCTTTTTTTTCCCTGTTTTTTCCCTGTTTTTTTTTGCCCTGTTTTTCAGATTTATCGCCCCTATACTTCCCTCGGCTTCCCTTTTCCGCGCACGACTATTTTAATCCACGTGTACAATGCCGAACAGGAAGGCGTAACACGTGCACGTATTTATCGGCCGGCTCTGAAAGCACCTCCGAGCGAGCGAACGAACGAGCGAACGAACGAGCGAGCGCGGGTCGTAGGGTCGTAGGGAGGGAGGCAGGGAGGGAGGGTGGATGGTTTAACGGACCAACAGCTATGATTTAAGATGGCCGACCCATTTTCTCTTGTTAATGCGAAAAATAAAAAAAGGCCGCCCCTCACCGACGACTGTTTTGTTCCTTTGAATATGTACTCTTGGTACTCTTGTACCGATGATACATGTTCCTATTAATTAAATCTGCCCCTTTTTTCTTTTTTTCTTTTTTTTTTTTTTTAAACAGCATTCAACATTATTGTCCGTTGTACATTTCACACTCAATCTTCCGGACTTTCAATGTTTAAAACTTTTTAAAGCCAGACGTATTTAAATTTCCTCTATTCACATCGAACTGGGAGCTTTAATCACAAACTTTACACGTATGTACGTATATATGTATATATGTGTGTATATATATATATATTCGGACATGCGAAATATTTATTAACTCGAGAAATTTAAAATACATTTGCATTTAAAAGCCCGAAATTAATCGCTCTTTGTTAGCCAAGGACACGATTTAGGATGAAAAACTCATTTCGATCAATTTAACGATACATTACACATTAGATATCGGTTATTAGGGTAAGTATCCGTTCAAATAAATTAATAACGATGAGGGGATGATGTTCTTTATACATCGCCGAGAGAGTCCTTTGATGTTCTAATCCGTACAAATATTGATTGGCTTTAGATTTAGTCTAGCAATTATTCGAATTAAACGATCATTGTCCGTCCAATGAAAGTAGGAGGCAGGAGGAGGAGGAGGAGGAGGCAGGAGGAGGAGGAGGCAGGAAGTCGGTCCTTTAATAAATTAAATTGGAATATTTTTAATTTTTCCTTAGTAAAAAGTGACGAGTCCGTGGGGCGGATCTCGCAACGTAACGACTTGACCGCGTGGTGGGGGGTCTTGTAAATCTCGCGAGGAGGTTTATTAACCCTAAGTTGTCCGTCCGGTTCCAGGTCCTGTAGGGATTTTTTCGGTCTGGCGCACCAAGATCAGCGCCGCCTCAAGAATCTCGAGTATTTACAGTCTGCGGCTTCGACGCGCCTCCTCCTCCTCCTCCTCCTCCTCGCCCTCTTCCTTGGCCGTCCATTCCGCCCCGAATCTTTCGTTGAAATTAAGGAACTTTTGAGGCGCTTTCTCTCATCCACCTCTCCCCCCCTCGCCCCCACGCCACCTTCCCCGGGCCCGTGTCCCAAGGCCGTTCCCTGCGAATTTCATAAACTCAAGTGGTAGTAGTCGCAAGGGTTGGTTGGCATTCGAAAAAGCCTGAAATTCCCGTAAGAGACAATGTCTCGGGCGCGTAGCTCGAAAAATATTCTGAATTTTCGGTAAGATGCCAGGAGCCTTTGTTTAGTTATGAAGATGATTTTTGATCGCCCAGGTAATATTTACCTGCGATACGATTAAGCAATTAAAGTTTAGTTGGCTTAATTAAAATTCTCGGCGTTCCATTTGCATTTTCACGGCGCGCGGGCCATTGTATTTAATTTTGCAGAATCGTCCTGCCGTGACCATTCCCTCCCACACCCCCAACCCCCGGACAATTTTCTAATCTTTGTTGTCCTGGACGAAATCTTACCATTTTTTTTTTTAATTAAATTCCAGAAAATCTTGCGATTACGTTTCCTTCCAAAATTTATCCCGTCAAATTTCTCGGCTTACCTACGGGCAGCGACTTTAATATCAACTAGTATTTTAAATACAGCTGAGACGTCACGGATTTAAATAATCCCCGCGAAATTATCTTTATCCAAAAAAGTAAAAGTAACGAGGACAAATAATGCAATTGAATGAATAAGAATTAACCTGCACCCGACAATGTCTGTATATACAGACGTATATATCTGTATATATATGTATATATATAATACGTATGTACGGTATTAGTTCGTTCAGTACTTTTACAATGGCTTATTCAAATAATCAATAGCGCGAAAGCGTTGCCTCGCACACATCGACCGCTCCAATGTTCATTCTCTCGTCCAAAGGAGCCATGTTTCTAAATTCTGCAAATTGAGCATGAAACGAGGGTAAAGAGATCCCACATAAACACATACAGGGACGAAACGTAGAGCTTAGCTATAAAGAATTTTACGCATGTCCATTATTTTTCTCCAATGGAGAATGAATAATGTCACGGAGTTCCGTTTGTTTTGCCTTTTTTTTTTTTTTTATTGCTAGTCCACCCAACTCTCCCTCCCACACCCAACACCCAACACCCAACACAAGCGTGTACGTAACGCATACACGGGACATGAGCTGTTTTCTCCAATTTTTCTTCGCGTTCATTTCCTTTTTCTCGTTTTACCTTATTGAAGAGACAAGTCAAATCTAGACTGGAATTTCTATCCTTTTCACTCTTGCGCAGTTATGGGCCTTTTACGGTGTACATTCACAGCTTTTTTACTTCGCCGAATAAGATAAAATGAAGCTCTATACAACAAATGCATTTGAACACTCTGGGCATCTTTCATAGCTTTTCGAGCGTTTCACCTTAATTTTCTTGCTTTTCTCTTCATTCCGATTACCTGCTTTTCCTCCGCAATTTCCTAAACCATACTTTATTTTTTTATTGTTTTTTGTTTTTTTTTTCCTTATTTGTTTTAGTTTGAAACCTTGGTTTTCATCTCTTTCAAATACATTTTATTTTTTTTTTTTTTTTTAAGCGAATCTACGCTTTCATTGCGATCGGTATACTTCGGGCTCGCGTTCCCCCAAAATAATTGGCAGTAATTATATCTTTAATTTACATAGGCTTTACGGGGGGGGGGGGGAGAGCGAAGGACTATTAGAATTTTCAGTGTCTACATTATCAAAATCCAGCTTAAAACTAATTTATATTAAATGATGTCGTTTCTAATTAAACTCGCACTAATTTCAGCACGAAAGCCCCTCCAATAAGTTGAACTAAATATATACGTGGATACGAGGAGGTTACTTCGGAATTAGCTTCCTGCATAATGTCAGAAGTTTCTTTACTTCTATCACGGCGATATCTACGGAATATACAAAATTTTTGATCTTCATGATCTAAATGACGAGAACCGTATATTAAACGCAGATAAACTATATTATTCGATTATTATAATATTTTCAGTGGCAATATTCAAACTACTCCCTTCCAACGAAATATTATTACTATTATTATCATTATCATTTTATAATTTAAGCTAAAGCAAAAATTATGGTATTTACGATGCATAGTAATAAGATACGTAAGAATTCATGAAATTATAATTATTCCTCATGCGTGGCTTTCGTAACTGCGAGTACCGAAAAATTTAAATACTTTATTTGAAAGACATTTTTTCCCATTTTAAATTATACTATGCATAAAGATTTTTTTTTTTGTTTTTTTATTATTAATTGAGTCAAATTATACAAAACTCTTGGTTTGTGGATATTAAAAAAAAAAAAAATAATAATAATAATAAACGACTATTCTCTAATTAAAATTTCAGAATATAACTCGCTCGAGATTGAATTATTTATTTAAAAAAATAAATATATAACTAATTATAATTTTCGTAAGAAGATGAAATTCAGCCTTGATGCATGGGCTATGTGATTTATAAAAATTAAATAAGTCTAATTTAAAAATAAATGACGGAGTAATTTATAAGTTTAAAATTTTGACTTTGATGCACGTAAGCATGGAATTTTAATGTAATTAATCTCGAATTATATATATTTAAATCCTTGCTCGTGGCTGATTTATATTTAAATTATTCGAAAGAAAAATCATACATTAAGTTTAATTATTTCTTATAACGCTTTTTAACGATTCCGTTAGCAGCGACGCATGCAAATGAGCGGAAAGAAGTCGATTTGGAATTAGCACGTGAATATTTATCGTACATAATTAGTAAGTTAGGCTACAATTGAAAGTCCCTATAGACGACTAGAGATTTTATTATCGATCTTTGCGGAATCACACTGTTAATAAAATATCACTTTGCACGACTCGAGTGAATTACAAACGCTATTACCATTTACAAAGCTCAAACTTATATCTTACGCATTCACAAAGCTTAGATAATGTTTTTTTTTTTAAACAAAATAATTTCGCGTAAAGGTAGATTCTTTTGTCGTTGTTGAAAATTTATTTACGAACGCCTCTACTGACCGCGAAAACCGTGTTCTATTTCCCCCCCCCCTTTTTTTTCCGAATTCGGCCTCCTTTCCACGAGTATCTTCCACGCGTTCCATAAACTACGTTATCTCGTTACGTTTTTTCTAGCGAATCTCGCAGTTACGTTTAAAGAGAAGGGGAAAAAAAAAAAATGTTTGGTGAAGTTTTATAGTCTGGCCGTAATTATAAAGGCCTTGTTATTGTGCATGAAAGCATATGAATGTGGCATTTGGGCATGCAAATAAGGAAAGTTGTGCGACTCGGTGTCACGAATATTGATTAAGCCGACTGACGTTCGAATATTCAAAATTGAAATACAGTGAAGTTTGTTGTGCCGCTCATTACGTCGAGGAAGGGAGCGAGGAATGGCTTATCGAATAATTTCTGGACTAAGTACGATAAATAACTGATCCAACGGCGATCAATAAAATCGACCAATAACCAATTCGTAACGGCCGAGTGGGGGGGGGGGAAGCAGTACTTTTATTTCTAGGGCCGTTGATCGAATTAAGCGAAAATGGCCTTTTTCCATCCGCGATTCGGCAAACAAGTTTTACAATATGGCTGCAACGAGCTTGTGATTTATGTAAGGGAATCGAATTTTCGTGGCTGGCAGATATATTTTCTGTACGCCATGAATTATTGAAAGGATTCACTTTGGAATAATGTAACTACTGTCTTCTTTCAAAGAACCAGCCTCATTCCGCACTTTTTATTACACACTCTACAGTGGATACCGTGCAGATTAAAGAGAGAGAGAGAGAGAGAGAGAAAACAAAACAAAACAAAAAAAAAAAAAAAAAACAAGAAAAACAAAACAAAAAAAACTCGACGTTATTTCAACAATTTAGGTGTTCTATGAATATAAAAGAGCAAGGAGCATTATACCTATTGTCGCTCAAGGCGAAATCGTATTAAAACTGGAGAACGAGTTTTTTTTTTTTTTTTTTTTGAAGTTTTTTCTTCCAGAAAAAGTTGCCGCGATATATTTAAAGAGACACGTCGTAGGGCATTTCAGCCCGTGACGTATATAAAATTGCCGTGCCACGTTCCTCGGCTCGTCGTATGCACATAAGGGGAACAAAAAAAACGTTCCGAGTGTCTCGGGGTGCTCCCGCGGTGTGAGTGTATTGATGAATACAAAGTAGTCTCTAAGGGGACGGGGATAGGGGGTTGGATTTTTCGAGCCGCGCGGGGATAGGGAGGGAGGCGCTGGGAGAATCTGTCGACTCCCGCGTGAAGAGAAGACGATAAAATTGTCGGAGAATCGTGCCAGCGTCCCGTGGCATGGGGTCAATAATTCGCGGAATGACGTTGCCGGCGTACGTTACGGAGAGCAAAGTTTAGCGAGGTCACGAGGACGTGCAAACAGCGGGCGGAAGTAGCGCCTCGAACGCCCGAGCTGCCTATTTGTTTAAGCGAGCTAGCCGGGGGAAGCTACAGTTCGGATGGATCGTCGCCGTTGCGAGGACAATCTTCTCCGACTTGCGCTACTTTGGTTAAACGTCCCTTACCACCCCCCTCCCCCCCCTCCTAGCTCTCGTCTCCTCGTTTCTCCATATTATTATTATTATTTTTTCTCAAACAGGATTTTCATATTGAGTTAACAAAGTGCTTCGGCCAATAAAGTTCCCTTATTTCGCTAAACTTGAAATCTATCCGCCGCTACTCATAATAATACAGTCGATGGCCATTTATTTTCATTGAAAAAGTTTAAGGTTCTATTGTCTCTCTATCACTCTCTCTCTCTCTCTCTCTCTCTATCGATGTGCTCTCTACCTATCGATAATAATATTGGCTCGGATAATCTTTCTACACTGTAAATTTTCATAAACCCCAATAACCTTAATTAGCGTGAAAATCCATCCCGTAATATTTATTGATAAGTCGAAATCGTTTATGATCGCGCGTCGATCATATGAAAGGGATCTCGCTTAAATAATTACCAGGTTATAGAGGACATTATCCTACATATAGCCAAATATTACGAGTAATTTCAAATATTGCTATTTATTTGCAGCAGAAAACCGCGGGTCTGAATTATTCTAAATCCCTAGCATTGAGATCAATGGCTCCGTTCTGAATGGCCTGCCGATTAAAGCGAGCCGTATACAATGCTTAACGTAGATCAATGTGCCGTGATCAATGAGCGGAATGGGAAAATGAAGTGACGGATCGAGGAACGAAGACGGGATCGAGGGAACGGGAGCCATAAATTAGGACAATACTGCAATAAGGTCTATATCGGGGGATCCTTTCGTACGTTTAAATTAGATGAAATAGTATGGCCCATGTGCGGACAGCTCCGAGAGGAGGAAGTGCGAACCCCGCTGTGGATCATCAGCTTCACTTGCAGTCACGGACGAGTAAAGAATGCCTCGCTGGCCCTTAGCTCCTACCCACTGGGTGGGCTCTCCATACATACAGGTGCAATGACGCAGTAAATATCGGACCCGGCGAAACTTATAATAGTATAGGGTGTAAGGATTGGGGGGTGGGTGGGGGTGCGGTTGGGAGCCGGCGGAAGCAGGCGAATAGATACAAAGGAAGTGGGAGGAGGTAGAGGGCGGTTCTGACCGATCGCACTAGTCTAACGAATGAGTTTGTCTTTTGTATTTCAAGAGTGTCTGTGTCATGTGTGCACTTCCGCGCGATTCTACGTGTTGAGAGCGAGAGAGAGAGAGAGAGAGAGAGAGAGAGAGAGCAAGCCAACGCCCGGATCGCTTGAGATCGCCGCTATAAATCCCGTGCTCGCTGTACTACGGGCCGTTAATACAGTGTCCGTGGGAGAGGCAGTTTACGAAGCCCGCCCATCGAGGACCTCTTCCTCGGTCTATTTCTCAAGCTCCTCCGGCGTTCACCAACTGTTTCTTCTCCAGTTTCCCCTCTTGCCTGCCGCCTTTTCTAACGGAGGGCGCGTTATCCTTTTTAGCGCAAGAGAGCCCGCTCTCTTTTTTTGCCGAGGAACCGACCCTTGGACTCCCGCGGGGGTCATCCTCTGCTCGCCACCTAACCTACGTTTCTTACGAGACGCATAAATTCCAAGCGCGTTTATTATTGGTCCGCGTTTCGGGGTCGGGGGGGATAAGGGCGAGCCCGTGTCGGCGCGGGGTGGAGGGGTGGGGGTCGGTAGGCAGGAGGAATATGCGACCGGAGGCGAGAGAAGCTGCGGAGAGGGATAATTTGAGTTTGATTAATTCGTGGGCGAGCTGCGAGTCGCGTTGAAAAGCATTGGCCGAGAAACGTTGAACCGACGGTGCCGAGACTCCGTGGGAAATGAGGAAATTCGAAAATTAACGGGGCAGACGATCGTTGTATATTTTGCCACTGGACCAAGATGGAAAACCGCATGGCTGCGTTTTTCATTAAATAAATTCATAATATGGGGCCAATCGATTGGGAAGCTACAGTAGCCATCTCCCTACACGGGACTCCCTCCACCCCCTCCCTCCCTCCCTCCCTCCCTCCCTCTCCCCCGCCAACCCGCTCAAAGTTGAGATATCTTGTTGTTGGACAAGTTTGTGTAAGCCTACGGGCTTACAGAACATTAAATTTATCGATATACTTAAACAAATTACAACCTTGCCCCAAATAAATTAATACAAAACTTACTTATTCCTTTAGCTTTCGACTGAGCTTCTTAAATTGCAGTTCATAATTTGTTTTTATCGACCGGTTACCGGAATTTAGGAAATACCTAAATTCGTTATTAATCGCATTATTCGTAATTGACGTCGTGATTTATATTGAAACAAAGAGATAACGGGAAGTATTTATTTATAAATAAATTTGTAAATGTTAATCGAATGACGTAGATTGTTGCTTATGAATTTTACGTAGATATTCTTTGGATTAGATATGAATTCGTAATGTTAAAGATTGAAAGTGATTTTTGCAGCGGGAGAAATAAAATACGGAGGCGAAGCCGGAATGGCGGAAATTAAAATATAATCTCTTGCCTCTTGTATAACAAAGCCTAAACTGCCAGTCACTTCTACGTACATTTTCAAACGTAACGGTTTATAAAATAATATTTAGACTGGCGGAACACTGTGAGGTCACGTGTAATGTACCGACTTCACCAGAGAGAGAGAGAGAGAGAGAGAGAGCGGGAGTTATGAATTTCGGGCTTGTAAAAATATGGTTAAAATATGGCAATAAGTAAAAAAAAGGGGGGGGAGTGAATAAATTAAATTATTACGGTGAAGGTGGCTTTGTATATTTCATATTCGATCTCGAGTTATCTAAATGACATGACGAGTGCGAAGACTTTCGATCGAGCAAGTGCACTGAATAAAGGAAAAAAGTGCGCTCGCACTGGAATACTGGAATACTGGAATACATCTAAATAGAAAATACAGAAAGTTTAGCTCATTTATAGAAGGTAATGCTCTAATGTGATGCGAGGTAAGAGCAACTGGGGAAGAATCGTATTCTACTACCGTTAACATGATAATTCATCTATTATTTTTCCTTTATTTGTATCTTCGGACTAAAGTCGTTGCAATCCTTTGTATTAAATTCAATGCTGATTTTATCCAATGATTTAACGTTGTTTTTGCAGTCTTATCTCGTACGCTCTTTCTCTCATCGAGTCAAATCTAACAAAGGTCGGAAGTCACTTTCCCTCTCCCACCCGCCCCGCCCCTTATTTTCGTTATTTGCCCGTCTGGTTCCGAGCTTTCGCGATTTATCCAAAATCTTTCTCTCAAATTTCATATCGATCGCTTAATGTCAAACGCGCGACGAACTCCACAGTCGTTACAGTCTCGCACTTATGTATACGTGCGATTATAATTAGGACTTTTTTTTTCCTATCTTACCTTTAGCCTTTTGGAATATCACGACGAGCGCTATCGTCAATGCCAGACCGGATCTGAAATATTGTAAATATTAGCATTTAACTCTTTTAGATTTTTACGCAATAATTAATTAAGACGAATGAACATTGTGCTAGGAAGTTTTGTAAATTAATTGCTATAGTACTTATTTAATAATGGAGTAAGAAGGTTAGACTTCAAGTACGTATTGTTAAAATTAAAGTTGTTGTTGTTTTTTTTATTAACGTTATGGGTGACAACAATGGGTACGGGGATAAAAAGTAAAAAGGTATAATTTTCTAATTGAAAATTTTAATAATATTCGTAAATGTTATGGGGAATATTTTGCAAAGCTGGTGTTATGCAAAAGATAAGAGTAAGCGGGCCAGATAAATAGTTCGATAAATCAGTGTATTATGCAGAGTATCAAAAAGGAGGAATTAAGAAAGTTATTTGCGAGATACTTAAGGAGTTATGGAGTAATTCATAAAGTCCATAAGGATGGCGGTAGTGAGCCGATGGGGGGAGGGAGTCTAATTATGTTGGTGAAGACTGGTCTTTCCAACTAATTTTCTTTCGAGTGAAATCACCGAGAGAAGAAAAAGAAGGGAAGTATAAGCTCTCGAAATAGAATTGATTAAAAAGTATTCATTTACCTATTCTTTCTTATGCATTATGTACCACGAGGATACGGGATACAGGAAGAGTCTAGTTTTACATTATAATAAAGCTTAATAAGTGATACTTTAAGGGGATAAAGAGGGAAGGGAAAGTTTACAAGCCTTAAATTACTTTGATGGGCTTAAGAAAAGTCTTTACAAGCCTTAATTCGATTTTATTAACCTCGACAATATACCTATAATTTGAATAAGCTTTTGGGTAAAGAGCGCGGAAGATCCAGCGAGAGCTCGCCCGATCGATTAAAGATCCGAGCCCGATCTCTAGGCTCTCGAATAATAATAATGCGCCGAGATTGTTCCCTTACGCGATTGAAAGAAAGTCGTATTGTTAACGAAACGAATGAAGAAGGAAACGATTCTAATTACGCGAATCGGCTACGGGACTATAGTTTTGACATTTTGTAAAAGTATAAGAATTATAAATCAGTGGCCGAAGGATTCGTCCGTCTGTTTTTTTTTGCTTTTATAACATTGGCAGAACTTTTTTCTCTTTTTCTTTTGTTTTTTTTTTTTTAACGCTGCAATAGTACGTTTTTAATTAGAAATTCGCTTTCGTATGAGGGCGCTATCGCGTTAAAAAATAATGCAGAAGAGCGAGAAGGTAGAGAAGCTTCCGGCTCGAAGGGAGTAACGGGAGTACGGGGGACGGGGGACGGGGAAGGATGCTAGTGGTTGACAAGGAAAGTAGATAGAGTGTAAAAGGTTAGGAATCGCGCGGTGGGGTGGGGAGGGGCGAGGGGGCGAGGCAGCGATATAAGAAAATGAGAAGTAAATGGCCCGAATGTTACGAATACATGAATTTTCCAGTTGGGGATAATGTAGCTTTTAGCAATACTCTGTAAATCTGTTTTAAGTGAAAATACATCTGGGTCCACGCGTGCGCAGCTGCGCCGAGAGCCCGTAATTCCTCTCGGAGACTGCATAAAGACGTTACCTCCACGACCGCTTGCGGAGTGGGAGGGACGAGATTGTGAGAAACGGAGAAAGGAAAAGCTTGCTTGCTTTCCACGAAGGATTACTACAGCCTCTCTGGCTCGGGTAACCTTCTCTACGTGTGCGCCGGGCCTTTTGAAATTCAACCAATACAGGCACGGGTGCGTCTCGAGTATTAATCAAACAAGCCTCGGATGTATTCGTTGCTCGAATTATATTACCATTGCGAGATCATTCGGGCATTATATTATTTTTCATTCGAAAATCCTCGACGTCGTCGTCGTCGTCGTCGCCGTCGCCGTCGTCGTCGTACCGAAAGTACGAACACGTGACTGGGGTTTCGTTCGCAAAAAATTCCCTTGCGCGCAAAAGGTCAAAAGCCCGTGGAGCTTTCACGCTCAATTTTTATCATCCCTATCGCACGAGAGAGAGAGAGAGAGAGACACGACGTATCTCGAATTCCGTCTCGTCTTCCGCTCCATTTTGGCGAATTCCTAGTCTCCCTTAGCCATTTACCTAACTTGCGCGCAAACAAACACTTTGATGCACTATATCGACCTACAATCCTACAAATACACCCTTAACCGTTTTACTCGCGCCCTCATCTCCACGTCACCGTAACCTTCACTCTGCATGTGGATTATTTAATGGTTCCTTTTCCTTCTTTCTTTCCTTCTTTCTTTCCTTCTTTCTTTCTTTCTTTCCCAGAACGAATAGCCAACGCATATATGTACTTTTTGAAATCCCTCCCCCTTTTTTACAAAGACGCCGTCGATATCTTTTTATCTCGAGGAAGAATATTCATTAAACGGCTTTATGGTTATCCCCCCCCCTCACGCACCTCACCGTGTATCATATCGTAACCATCTACGACTCCGTAGAGCAGAATAACGAACTGATTTGAGGTAATCAGAGCAGTGGTTGTTATTATTATTATTATTATGGTCCTCGAATACGAAGGACTGCGAAGCGCGATTATGAGGGGAAGGGAAAATCTGATGGAGAAGCGTAAATAGGTCGCGCGCGATAAAACGAGTGGGAACGAAAAGGGGGCCGAGGAAAGTGGTGCATTCTCTTTTCTTTCTTTCTTTCTTTCTTTCTTTCTTTCTTTCTTTATTTCCATTGCCAGAGGCTATCAACCGGTGCTGCTAATGACGTAGATCTCGAGCGGTCGGGAAAAATACAAAAAGGGACCGAGCTTTAAGAGAAGTTGAAATTCGATGAAGAAGAACTTTTGTAAAATCTTTGCATGCGATTCGATATATCGATCGATCGGCCGGTAGTTGTATTGGTAAGCCTGGCAAGGCAAAACGTCATCGTTGGTAGGGAAATTGTTCGCCATCGGATCGTTGGATCGCAAAAACAAAGGTCAAAAAGGGGGGTTTTTTTTTGTTTTTTTGTTTTTTTTTTTTTTTTTTTCCCAACTACTCGTTGAAAACGAAACTGCTTCGTATTTGTAGAAACGTAGATGTGAAGGTATCGGCGCGCTTCGCCGGCCAAGCGGATAAGTAAAGGTGGCGGCGGCGACGGGGAAGAGATGAGCATTGTACTAGAAAAACATGGCGACGTCCGATGAGCGAGATAATGATAGTGGACACATTTATCGTATTTTCGGCATTTGTTCTCGGTTTTTATTTTTCAACGATTCTCACGTAGAACATTCTAACGATCGATCGAAACTTCTCCGTCTTCCTGGCCCCCTCCGCCTCGCCACCACTCCCACCCCCTAACGCTCTTCTCACTGACCCTTTCAATTCGTAAATTAATTACAGCGTGAGATTACTATCCCGCGACAGAGTCATTTTTCAAAATGTTTTCGTTATCCGTAAGCGTTCGAAAATAGCCGAAGGCTTTAAAAACTTTTAAAAGCTCCTGCAGCCTCTAAATCAGATTACGGCGCTTCCTTTAAAAGTGAGCGAATTAAAGCACATGGGTGAAAAATCATTTTTATCCATCTCTGCTACGGCGGTCATTAAAAAATCTTTATATAATAAAAATTAACTTTCAAACGAGTAGTCGATATAGGGTTTCTATGCCCGGGACGGAATTCACATTTCTACCATAAATAAATAAATAAATAAATAAATAAATAAATATTTCGAAGAAAAACTCTGATCCATAACAAAGTCAAATGGTTTTATTTAACTAGACGCTCGAGATTAATATTTATTTACATTTTTATTCCTGAATTTTCAACTACAGTATCAGCATCAGCTCTTACGGTCCGAGTATTGAATTTTGACGTAGTCAAGAGGCTTTTCCGTCAGACACATATCCATTACGTACATATATATATATATATATAGATTAACTGCTTACGACGTCTCTCTGGCACAGGTATATATGCAGATGACGCGAAGGGATTCAAGTGTGCGAAGAAAAATAAAAGTTAAAATTACCATTTTCACCGAGTAAAATACTATTTTGAGTATAAAACTATTTCTCGGCAATGAAAATAAAACAAATATGTTCTTTTATAGTGAAACAAACTGGGCGTAATGGACTTTTGCTTTTTAACCGGAGAAATTACATTTAAATTCAAAATTCGAGCTTAAGGATTGTTTTTCTCGAATCCTGGAAAAACTTATTTTAGAGATCAAATTAATTTCATTTCAAACGCAATATTTGCAATTTTTTTTATAAAGTGTATAAAGCAAATGAATTTTTAATAATCTTCATTATTTTGCATGTTAATATAAAATCATTTCTGTTTATAAGCATTTTGCACTTGAAATAATTGTCGGTGAAAAATTCACTCTGAATTTTCGATCTGTTTTATACGTTTTTTTTTTTTTTTTAAAACTCTTTCGTTAATGTTTTATTCATTATTTATTGGGAAATTGGGATGGTCGATGCGTGTTAACGTATACTCGTTTATAATGTTACAATTTCAAGAATAACATTATTTTAAAATATTGCCTCTTCGGTTTAGAATTATTTGGACAATTTTCCGAGTCCGAGGATCTTGTTCGAAACGAGGCTAGTAAGTGTTGTCGATAGTTGAGAGCTATGCTTTTCTGGAAATGGCACCGAACGAACGTTTATGGAACGTCGCGAAATATATATATATATATGTGTAGGTGGCGAAACGAGAGACAAATGGAGAAAAATAGGTAGGAATAATTTATGGGTGAGAAAAATATAGCTTCGTAATTGTTAATGAGAGTGAAAACGAGTTGAAGGCGATGATACAGTTAACGAAACGAGAAAAGGAAAGGGAAAGAGACTGAGAGAACTTTTGGAATAACCTCTCGGAGGAGGAAATGGAAATACAGAGCCTCGGATAAAACATTGCCTTATTTGTAGGAGAGTCGGTTTTTTTTTTTTTTTTTTTTCTTTTTGGAAAATTCACGAATAACGTGATATTGGTTAGTAATCGGGCAATAGTATCTCCGGGTAAAGGGAAATAACTGGGGCGGAAATCTCTTGTCGTTCGCTGGAAACCGATCGGCGCCGAGCGAACGCGGCACGTAAAACTAGGTAAAATAAAGGAGATACATACGTAGGGCCGCAGTAAATTTTGCCCCTTCAATAGCCGAAGTAACGGTAACGTTCCATAGAAATTGCTGGCTGCCTGTATCCATGGGAGTGGCCGCAAGGATACTACGGGGGCTCAACAAAAGTATTACAGATCCCTTCGCGTCTTTTGACCTGAGAATGCGCAGGGAAGCAAACTCGTCCTCGTTCCGTTCCTTTATTTCCGAATTCCAAACTCGCATTCTAATGGCGAGGCGCGTGTCATTATCTTGTCCGTATCTCGAGCCAAATAAAAACGAG
The DNA here is from genome assembly GCA_018883505.1 of Ceratosolen fusciceps. NCBI lineage: Eukaryota > Metazoa > Arthropoda > Insecta > Hymenoptera > Agaonidae > Ceratosolen > Ceratosolen fusciceps. The sequence goes on from RCIC01000010.1 coordinate 1,268,231, forward strand.
AAAAAACGTAGCTCCGCGTGCTTTTTGGAAATACAACATTTTTACACGAACAACGTTTATCTATTCACAATATAATAATTACAAAACGGAATTAAGAAATTTCAAGTTGCCAGTTACTCGTATCACATTTCGATTTGGATTTTACACTCTATCCTCTTCAATGCTCGTATCCTCCTTTGCGATAGATAACAGAGATTTTTTTTTTCTATAATGCACACGACGGCACAACGAGGGCGGCTCTACGTGCGTACACGAGAAACCATTCTGGAATTAACAGTCGTTTATACGTTCCGAGAATAGAATACGACCTTAGGATCAGCAGTTGTTCCGTAACAATGCGACGTCAATGCGCATCACATTTACATTCTATGGGACTTTTTACGAACAATAAAATCCCTATGGAACCTAATAAGTCCATATTATCTATATTTTAACCTGTAAATATTTATTTGAGGCTAGAGGCTCTGGTAGTTTGTAAATAAAATATTTATACATACGCTAGTTGTCGTAATCCACGGGCGCGTGTATGCGTATATCCGTGTATAATTAACGTGATATTAAACTGTGAATTTGCTTGTAATAAAATATACGTATTGTTTAACAAGTGACCGCGAAGCTTTACATTCGACGTAGCGTTACAATACGAGAAATCCTAACTAATGTAACGTACAAGACCTGGAACACGTGTCAGTTTTTGGCCACAGATTATAATATTAGCTTAACTCGGACGCATAACCATATACGGATACTTAGTACAATGTACTAAGTTGGCTTTTAATTCAAAGGCTGGAATTATTTGTTCCTTAAAGTAATATTCTTTATTAAAATGTAAATAAAGGATATTATGCGTTGCTTTGAGTTTTCTTACAGAGCATTAATAGACTTAATATTATAATAGAGTACACGGATTACGTTATAAACATACTGAATCCGATATATATATATATGATCTTATGCTCCATATGGAAGTTTTTACGAGGATTTTTACAGTCAAAGTTGTGAGATTACATGTCATTGTAATACATTTATTATGGTTACGAAGCCCTTTTGTTGAAATAGATTTATGAAGTCTTAAAACCACACTCTTATTTTGCAATATTATAATAGTTTATTTAAAAATATTTGAAATAAAATCAACCCGATACACGATAAATACGTATTTATTAAGGTGACGTATTATAATTCGCGGCTACTTCGTTTACCGAATAATTAATAGAAAAGCTGCAGGATTCGATCTGAGATATTTAAATCAAGTATCAACTCTATTATTTTAATAATATCAATATTTACAAATAAATAAAGGTCTAAATTTTATTAATACTACTTGAGAACTTGCACACAATCGCTTGACAAATAATTTATGACAATTTACGGCTCCGACTTTACCGCCATGATTGATGAAAAACTTAAAATATTTCCCTATTACGGAGAGAGAGAGAGAGAGAGAGAGAGAGAGTATATTTTGACTTTTATAACCGAGGAGTAAATAAATTGTCTTATCCAATGAATTTGAATGGGCTCGTATAAGAATATGAAAAAAAGCTTTGTGATAAATTAGCCGCAATAATTCGGCAATAAATAAAAATGTATTCGAAAATACTATTTCCTTCCGAGCCAATGAATTATTTCAAATTTTGTATTATATATATATACATATATATATACATATATGTACGTATATGTACGTATAAAATATATTTATTTGTAATACGAGGACAAAAATATTTAGACGGAAACTTTTGAACCGAAATTTCTAGAGGAAATTATTAAGAGATTTCACGACAAAGCTTCAAGGGAACTTGTATTTTTGAAATTCATTTTACTTTATCAAAGAGTTAACGCCGTTTGAAAACGCCCACGACTTTCGATCTTAATTTAACAATTTTCTACAGTAGCGAAAGTAAAGGAATGCAGAAAGGTCCCCTTGTAAAAAATATTCTCCCGGGATCGCAATAAAGAGGATACTTTTTCCATTTACCCCCTTCCCTCCCCATCCCCCATCCACCCATCCGCCCCCCACCGTCATTATTTTTTTCTCCTTCTATTTTACAGAAATTTTATCGCGCTATTCTCTCGCTTTACAAAGTGCTGCCAACTCGAACAAAAACAAATCTATTTGTGAAAACAGTGCACTTAAGAGCTGAGATACTAAAAATACCACTTGAAAGCTATTATTCCTCGTTCGGACTTCATTTATCGCGTGAATAAATTCAGACGTCGTTGCGCTTAGGAATTACCAGAATTTATTTTACAACGGTCGTCACGATAGCGACATATCATTATAAGCGTGTATAAAAATTATGGTAAAAGTGAGTCCGATGTGAATCGCCAGCTCGGATTCACAACAACGCGATACCGGATTATAAAATGTATTAAAGCTTGCAAATCAGAGAGCTTTATTACTACGCGCCTTTAAATCCTGCTTATATTTCAAATATTATTTTAGAATACGTTACTTTTGCGATGAGATGCCTTGCATTTACGTGGACAGAGTGGGAGATATATATATATATATATAGAGAGAGAGAGAGAGAGAGAGTGAGGGATAAAGAGGGGGAGGGGGAGCCGAGCCAAGCAAAATTACATGCTTACGGGCAGTTTTCGAGTTTTCCGTCAATGAAATTCGAAAGCTTTTACGGATTCATTTTCATTCGGTTTTCTTTGAAAGTTGTCCCGACTCGATGCACACTCGCTGCTTCACAATCGAATACAACATGCATTGCTCCAGTTAAAGCCTCGGCAAATTTCGAAAACGCGCTCTCCTGAAGAAAGTAAGTCAAAATAGGTTCTTACTTGTATTGTACATTCGAATTTTTCATCTTTCATCTTTCGGTCAATCTATCCAACCCCCCCCCCCCCCCCCCACCCCGCGTTACGTTTTCGTAATCTAGAATTTAATTATGCAAATTCTCAAGCTCTGAAAATAAATTATCAAAATTTACGAACATCAAGTTTGTAAAAGCTGTTGCGTATAATATTCTTTTCAAGTATTAGTTTAATTATGTTTGCTCGCGGCGGGAGGGGGAGCGGAAGGGGCGTGTGCTTATCTGCACTTTAAACTTAGCTCTTTAAATTTTCGTTTGAAAATTCTGATCTATGTTGGCAGAGATTATTTAAGAAGATTTCATTTAACCTTGTTCGTATCGAGCAGTTAAATCTGAGAAAAAAAATTGCTCAATGCAGTCCACTTTCTGCTTATTATCGCGAATGTTTTGTCACCCGCGGAAGAATTACTCGCTATTACTTCGAGGCTTTCGTGATTAAATCGTTCTCTATAAGCGACGTGAAATATATATACTCTCCAGTAAAATACGTATAATTTTTGCCTTTCCGACGATACAAAGTAAAAGAAAAGTCATTCGCCATAATTTTTCAAACTTAAAATTATAAATTTTATAATGAAAATGGATAAATACGCGAACGTTAGCGCTGTTGTAGTACAACGTTCGTGTTGATACAACTTGGATAAAATTTAATATTCTAGGCATTATGGCGCATTACAGAGTTAATTATATATATATCCATCCATCGTATAATGTATAAAAAACAAAATAAAAAAAATACGCTAATAATAATGTGAATAATAATAAGCGCTTATTACTAATACACATATTATGAAAGATGATGCAAATTGGAGCATTTAAGTTTATATGTATGAAAAAGTTTTTGGGGTAGGTTACGGAAAAGATAAATGGAGTTGAATGGATCGAAGGAGGATTCATGACGATTTTCAAATAGATTTCTCGGCGCATAACTAACGTAAGCTTAAATAAGCCTCATTCGACTAATGCGTATCTAATCTATCACATTATCGAGAACGCTTGCGTACCGTTATTCGAGAGAATCATCGATATGCCTGATAGAGGAAGGGGGCGGGGGGGGGCGGGAGCGGGTAAGGGATAGGATAGAGGCAGTTAAGCATCTTTGAAATTGAGAGGGATTCTATTCTCCGATGTCCCGGGACAGGAAGTCGAGACAGGAAATACCCACGAGGAAAATAGTAACGGAACGGAAGTAAAGACGATTTTACATTAACGAGCCGGTCTCGCAGGCCAATCACAACCATAGGCCACACAAGAGCAACACCAACACCAACACCGTACTCATCCTCATTAGATATCGCGTGCTTACGCATAAATTACGGTGACGGTCTCGGGGAATTGTTCCTGTCCCTCCTCGTACTCGCTTATCCCGGGGGGCGCATTCAAACTTCTGGCCCATCGCTCCTCCCGCCCAGAATTCGTTAACCAAGCTTACACATGTAGAATTGTCGCTATAACTCGATCGCTTTAAAACCGGATTAATCTTTCACCTTTTGAGATAATTACTCTGCACTTCTCTAAAGGAATCGAAAGCTCTTTAACGAGACCCGGACGTTTGGCTTTAAGTATTTTAATTACTCGTTCGTGGGACTTGACACAAGAAAACTTGACACAAGCCACGAGCCCTTCGTCGCACGCGCCCTACCCTCACCTCCCCACCCTACCCCGCCGCTGCCACCAACTTTGGGCTTTAAATTTACGAACGTCGCGAGATTATGCCGAACCGGATTCGGTCCGCGAGATACGCGCATCAATAAATAACGTAGATTTGTAATAATTATCTTTTGCGGTCGGCTAACGCGCTCTTAAATCATTTTTCATTGAATGCCGAAGCCGCTGTGCAAAATCCTTAGTGATTTACGAGAACTTTCGGCCATAAAACTTTGCATAAGATTAGCGGGAACGGAAGCACGAGGATCGGTAATTATATTTTATCACGTACACCCGGGATAATTGTGGACAACTGTTGCGGTTCGCGGGTGGCGGTAAAATTGCAATGGAATCCGGTGCGGAGTACGAAAGTCGAGGGCCGATAATTTCCCCGCTAAAAACGAATAGAATTATAATAGCCGGTGCCGTAGAAGCCATTCCCGCTTCCTCGACGAGGAATCGCGGGAGTGCGAGGAGGGGGTAATTGAGGGGGGTTATTGGGGTAGGGGAGTGAGAGAATATCTTGGGCTGTATTTAAAAAAGTTCTATTATTCCGTCAGACGATGCCAGATAATGAAACGAGGTCAATAATGGCGGAGGGCGGGGTGGGGGGTGGGGGCGATGGGATTCCTAGAGTTCGCCATCTCGACGGTGGTAATTTATCTATCGACGATTACCCTTTACAAATTGCAAATTCGTAAAAATTATTACACGCTTGTGGGTAGGGAGACTCGCGAGACCGTCTCCGAAGCGACGTTCTCTCGTGCCCGTGAAATACGAACTTACTTTCTTTCCCAGCTTACTTAGTTTGCGGTTTACTTAGCGGGGATATCGCGATCGACGTCTTCGATCAGCGCCATCTAACGTACGCATTAAGACGTACTTTTACTTAATTATAATGGCAAGGACACGGTTAAGGGATAACAAGGAGTTACGGACATTCGAGTCTATTTATTACAGTCTTTTAATAATAAGAATTAAGGCCAAAGTATTGTAATTCACGAACGCGTTCCTAAAGTTAATTAACATTTAGGAATGAATATAAAGCGGCCGATGCTCACGTGCCATTTGTTGATTATTTATTCAGCCAAGTGCGACGTTCGCTTTTCAACGAGTATTTATGGCGGATATTTATGGCGATATATAAAAAGAATTTGCATCCCTCAACACGTTCGAGCTAATTATATCACCGCTGGATATTCGCTGGTTGTTCGTGTTAGTGGCCCGTCATATATCGAAATCGACATAAGCATTTTCAAGGGCATTCGGTGGAGGGAGGTTCGGTTGTTGGTTATTGGGGAGCACGGCTAGCACGGCTAGCTTCCTTCCTCTCTGGATCGTAAGATCGATAAACGAAATGAAATTAATGCTTCATATAATTAATGAGATGAGCCATTACCCTATTTTACCGTTGGCTCGACGTTTCAACTCCAAAGCTTTTACAGTAAATTTCATTCAATGTATAATTCAAACGCTAATTTATTGCGCAAGTACGTGCATTTGTGTCGAGCACATTTTAAACTCAAAGCGTACCCGGCTGCTAGTGAACCGGCGAGAATCCAGCTTTAAGTGCAGCTATACGAGCTTCACAATGATTCCGGAAAAGACCAAGTGATCCATCATCATTTTAAGATACGAGCGTAAAATCAGTAAGTATATCGGGAAGGAGGGGCGCATAACGTTCGACTGCTCCTTCGAGAGGGTCACCGAGTTAAATGAAACGAGTGCGTGTGTGATTTATATATAATTATCTTAGGATATGATTTGTGATCGCTTGCAAGAGAAAATCCTTACTCGCTAAGGATCCTTATTCCGACAATTGTCAGAGGCTTTTGTTTTTATCGTTTAAACCTTCGCTCCATTCGGTTATACATCCATTCGCCCCATAGTTACACTCGACGAAGAATATATCACAAATTCTGCACCAACACATCCTCCCGCTGCTTTATTACGTTAAGATTATAGATTTACGAAGAAAGCTGGATCAAGGAGGAGAGCTCGGTGGGTGACGACGTGCACTTCATCGGCCCATTCGACTTGTTGAACGTCTTTAGCTAAATTCGCACTTGGATCTATCTATCTGTCAGTGGATTTACAAGAGGGGAGGAACAGCGGAACCAGTCGCCGCATTATTCGAGCTGTATGGCAACTTAATACGGCGTGAAAGCCACCCCTTTTATATTTCTCGGCTCGGCTGCGATTCATACACCGTTGTATCATCCATAGTGGAAAATAGATTTTCCCTTATTGGATAAAAATGAAAAGAGCCGAGGGCTTTAAGGGCGAGTGGGAATTAAAATTACTATCGATTTGTCAAAATCTTATCTCGGATTTTATCTCCTACATTGACAAATACATGGGATCCATAAGCATTTCAAACGCTCGCATTGAATCGGAACTTGGCAGACATTTACAAATTAATTTCTACAATTATCTCTATTACTAAAGTAAAAAAGTTTAAAATAAAAAATATTCTATTATTGTAAAATACACTTTTATAAATTGATTTACTGAAAGTATATGATTTCACGAATATTTCATCGTAAGGCAGCATTTGACTATGAAACATTTCTGAATATCGAATTAACACGATTACCTGTTTATTATATTAAAATTAATTACTTCGAATTCATAGCCAATTAGATAATAAAAATAGAAAGTATTATTATCGGCAATGACGTATTAAACGAATTAAGGGTTAAAAACGCCGAGGGATTTAATCGTAAAATAAAATTCCGGAATACAATATAATACATAGTTGGCTAGTTATGAATATAGAATTAAACGCTGGGGAGCGGTATCGTGCAAAAATTGAAATAAAAGCAGAGTCGTGTAAATTTAAAATGAGATAAATTGTATGTCGTGTCCGCGGAATGGTTTGAAATTTTTAAACTGAAATCCTGGCAGAGGGAGTAACAACTGCATTAAGGGGCAAATGAAATTTCAGCGTCTCTTTTTTCTTTACCTCAGAATTACCGAACTTCATTGAAATCGGCAGATGAGCGGTTATCGTGAAATATCAAGAGAGGGTCGGGGGAGGCAACGACGGAACGTATAAAAGATGACTCACGCGGAGGCTAAGCTGCTGTAAATGCTCGTTATTTCGACTAACTAGCCGACACAACGTTATTTTGAGGAAGAGGACGCCGAGGTCGAAAACACAGAGCTTATGCAGGTAAACCGGGGCTCATAAATGAACCAATTTGTCTGCCCTGAGCGAACGTTATAGCTTTAGAGATGGGGCGTGGGGGGCGGGGCGAGGTGGCGGAGAGCGGATAGGATGCTTGGCCAATTCCAGGGGCAACTTTAGCGCACTTGGCAATTAAAATTTATCTAATTAATGATAAACATCAGAGAGCGCATACGTAATGCTGTCCGGCAAGGTTAGACTCGGCTTACCTTCATTTTACCCCTTTTCTCCCAAAGAGTCGTCGTCGTCGTCGTCGTCGTCGTCGTCGTTGCCTTGCCCGAGACATTTTAAAGATAATAAAATATGCAGACCTTTTACCCCGGATCCGGGAATTTCTCTCTCTCTCTCTCTCTCTCTCTCTCTACACTCCACCCCCCCCACCACCCGCCGCACGATCTCGCTCCCTTGCAGGAGCTCGACGTACTTAACTTTCCTGCGCGACTAAACGTAATTGGCCGCTTTTAATTAGCGGATTACTGACTGGCTCGACTCCGTCCGAGCGATCGAGCGAACGATCGAGTTGCCTTATATATTGAAGTTAAATTGCGCCTGGGCTCGAGGATCGAGGTCAGCCGTAGCGAGTCGCTTCCCTCCGATACGCTTCCATTTATCGAATCAGGTAATGCGAATTCCGTGGACCTCGTATAGGCGGCAAATATTTTTCAGCCTCTTCCTCCTCGGCATTTTAATATCTGGTCCGCCCGCTCGACCAAACACCAACACAACGCATTAAAGTTTATTTCAATTCTCGGCCTTAATAAAACATATAAAACTTTAAGCGCTCGCCGCCCCTTTTACTGGCTCGACGCGTCACACCTTCGTCTGTCCACCCCCCCCCCCACTCTTCCCATTCCTAATAAAACATCAAGAGGACAAATTCGTATTCCCGTAATATCGGAGCCGATGATAAATAAACCGTTCGAGTGAGCGATCGATTTACGTGGCTTGGGTTTACGTGGGTGTGTCTTGTGAAATATCGACTCGAGGCGTTGGCGAACAAAGACAACTAAACGGGAACGGGAAACCGGTTGAATTATTTAAGAAACTGCAAAGAATAAAGTGCCGACTCGCACGTGGCCGTATTTCAAAAATTACTTTACGCGCAAATAATTACGCGGCTGTACGTGCAAGTAAGTAGTAGAAAGCTGCGCGTAGGTGTCAGGCAGGAGAGGAGGAATGTGCCCATATTTACGGCGCTCGATACTACTACTTAAAACAGCTAAACACGAACACGCGAAAGAAGAGCGAAGACGCGCAAATAAAGTTCTGTATTAAGATCCCGGTGCTCCTGCCCTACTATCCCTGCTTGACGTTTATGATACCGACATCGGGGATGCGCGGAACATCCGGGAGGGGTGAGGAGGGATTATTTTTTTTTTCTTCTTCTTCTCGAGACCCTGGGCTATAAAAATGGTCGAGAATTTTCCATTTGCTTCGGAGTACCGAGCTTCGATTTACCTTTTCCGCCGGTCAGATGTCAGCTTACAGCGACGCCGAAGGGCACTGCCGGTGAATTTTGAGGTCGACAGCGACGGGGACGATATGTCGTTGCCTCCCCGTCCGATTCCGTCAAGCGGACGATTCGTCAAATAGAAAGAAAAATATAATAACGAACGTAAGATATCGGGACCCGAGTCAATTAAATCTAAATGGCTTGGCTCGGCTTTAAAACTCGAGCTAGCCAACAAATGCTTCATTTGCTCCCGGATGATGATAGACGTTTAAGTAAATAGCGCTTTGACATTTTCTCGCTTATTTTGATAAAGTACGAGCTCGGTTACGAGAACTTTTAGCGAATAAGAGATATAAAATGCCAATCGATAGCCCCTTACGTAGACTGAACTATACGTCACGCAGATAAACGCTCGAGCAGACTATACCTTTTGCTTTATTAATAATTTACATTCGTTTAAGTGTAATATTTTAAACCGATAAGGATTCGCCGTCGGAGTTAAATAAATTCATTACCCAGTGATTTGTGTGCTTTAACAATTTTGTAACCTCAAAATCTGAATTATAGCTTCATGTATTCATTAATAAATTCTCGGAATCAATGAGGCCGTTACCGAAGGTGAAAATCTGTCTTCTTTTACATTTTACAAAACAAAAAAAAAGAAGGTATTTCTAAAGCGGAAAAAAGTCTTAAGCTCATTATATTAACCTTTGTCCAACGTTCCATTCTGTTTTTTTTTCTTTTTTTTTTTTTTTATTTTTATTTCTTCAAGTATCGAAGAATAAATCTTTACCGAGTACTCGTAGAAATGCGATATACTTGACAAGTCATGAATAGACGTGCAACGATATTATTACGAATTACAAAAATATTTATGAATTCTATCGACGTCGTTCCTAGTAAAATATTATATTTTTCTATGTAAAAAATTGTACTTTTTTTATTTCACGTGAAATATTATATTTACTATTTCCATTCCATTATAATGCTCCATCCAGTAAATTGAATTAATCGTTTATCTTCTATTATTACTTGTTTATTTAATCGCTTAGGCATACGCGTCGTATTAACCTAATATATATATAAATAATAACTAATTCAATGGAGTGACAATTATTTCTACGTAAATTAAATTCCAATTAGTATTATCAAATATAAGAAATATTATTATTCCAACATTTTATTGGAATATAATTTATTGATTAAATTCCCCGCGTTAATCTGTCATTGACATTAATTATTATAATTCATAGAATTTCATTAGGTATATATATATATGTAATACGTGCACGCGAATAATTTGACGATCTATTCTATTATTAAAAATAACGCGAATTTATAATAATAATCCTTTCTCGCTTGGATAAAAATTATAAAAATATTGAAATAATTATTAAATGCGGATAGAAACGGAATATTTAGGTCGAAACGGGCACTCCAGTTTCCTTATACTTAATACAACATTTTCTCTCTCTCTCTCTCTCGTTAATATGAAATATAATAATATTATTATTAAAATAAAAATTTCATTACTTAAAATTACGTTATTTGTAATTTAATCATATCCAGCATTATAAGCAAGCTGAATTTTGCATTAAATTAAAAAACGCGCATTAAATTAATTGCGTTAAATAAATATTAATGTAAAAAAAATGTAAAAAAAAAATAGGTATTTAATTATAATTTTTTTTATTTAATTCCTATTTCATTAGCAGTTGTATACAATTGCGTAAATGCCTTCGTTTATTTTTTCAATATCTTCTGGAGATTATGAATCACGGGAGTTTAATTACATTCGTATCACTCTCAATACGTATGTCAATAGAACATTTGAAGGATATTTATATAAGTACTTCCCGATGGATTCGCTGACATTTTAAATAAAACTCGAATTAACGGAATGCAACAAGGACATTGATAATACAGCTTTTGAATAATTAATGCATTACGAAATGAAAAAGATTTCGAAGTTGAAGTCGAAATGAAATTGAAAATACAATTTTTAAACGACATTTCTTCTAAATTTATATCTAAGTAGCACATGCTTTTAAATAAATCTTGTAAAACTAAGAGTTATATCAATGGCGTATCATATTGCCAACTGACAATTATTATAGGCATTAATTTCTCCAAGTATGAATATGTTGTAATACGTAATAATATGGAATATTCTCATACCTGGAATCTCATGTGCATATATGAATTTATGTAACAGTATAATTTCAAAGTCCCACATTCACTTTTACGCACTTATTTCAAGTACACAATGTATATAAATTTGCAATTTCGTAACGTAAAAATGTATTTTAGTAAATTTCCAATTGGTTGACATGATCTTTATAATTATTACCAAATTACGCTTACAATATGAAATTCATAAAAAAACGTTTAAATATGAATTTTAATAAACTTAAATAAGTACTTTACATCACGGGCTTATGCTCTTATGCAAATCCTTACCTATATTAAACTAAACAGGATAAAATAGTAATAATGACGTATAATGTAATCTAATGTCATATAATTTAGTCTACTTAGAGGTAAAGGAGTAGTAAAATAGCCCCTCAGTTTCTCATAGATCAGGCAATAGTGAACCAAGAGAATTTTCATTTATATGCACTTTTCTCAATCGATCGAAGCTTTTGAATCTTTATTATTTCAATGTATTAATAAAGTCTAAATAACTAAAGAGTCATTATTTAGGATTTTAACACATTTATGATATGAACAACGTGAATAACGAAATTTCTTTATTAAAAATTATTGAGAGAGAGAGAGAGAGAGAGAGATAAGGTAGATAAGTTGGCGCATCAATCTTTGACGTTGGAACAGTCGAAAAGATAGGTCAGGTGATCGAGGGGAGCGGGCAGAGTGAGGGGGTCGAAATCCATTCAACCGGGACAAGCGCAAATGTCGAATACGCTGGAGCGTATTCTCACGTAGAACTGCATAGAACGAGAGATAAAGACATTTTGTGTGTGTGGGTGGCTGGGTGGCTGGGTGGTTGGGTTGGCGTGAGCGAGAGGTAAAGAGAGTGAGAGAGAGGTGGGAGGGGGGGGGGGCAAGATTAGTCTGAGGATTATCGAGAATTAAGCGGATTACACGAACCCGTTTCGCGTACAAGACCGTTTCCGGACTCTCCAACTGCATAAACACGAGGCAACCCGGTTAACTAGAAGAGCCTTGGGGTTTGCTCTCGGTCTCGAAGCAAGAGAATTTTTCTTTTCATTTCCTCCGGGCCTGTAGCCATCGACACCTCCACCCTAAATCGAGTCGGGCACTGCTTCCGAAGCTTCCTTTTGCCGACACTCGAGCTTTTCACGTACCTTTTATCCCGATTTATTTCACAAAACTGCAATTATATCCGACGTACTGACAAGTCGATCAAATCAAGCCTTCAAAGGAAATTTCATTTATTGCCTTAATTAGTACTTAATGCTTATTAGTATTTATTCATTCCGGCACTTATTACTACTTTGATTCTGATATCACATGAAACATGATATGCGATTATATATACATACATATATATACATATATATATATTGACAATTAATTAGCTAAACGATACCGATAACTTCAAGGAAGGAAAAATTGAGATTTTGCACGTACAAGTCATTAAATACCTTTACATTGCTAATATTCGTAATTACAATTCAATAATTGTGATTATTATATGCGAGGGCACTCGCTACTATGTAGAAATTAACTAAAAAATATATATAAAAAAAATATCATTTTAAAACAACAAGAGCCATATTTATGTTTGACAAGACCACTTTGATGACTTCTCCTTTACAGCATAGAATTTTTTATTTCAAATAAATTTGTTGGCCCACCTCGTTTATTTCTCTCTATGTCAATATCATTTTTCATTTTTTTAATTGAATGTTATTTTTCTAATTGCAATTTGTATATTTATTGTAGATTCCTGCGTCTCCAATGCTACAATTGAATACAAGTCTTTTTGTAATAAGATAAGTTATTAAATATATAGTGTTCAGCCTAAAAATTTAGCCGGTTTTTAATAATAAAAATTAACGGCATTAATTATGATTCTTATTGTTGTCGTTATTTACGTGTTTTTGTTATATATATACTATTAGGTTTTGAACATTTGTTTTTTTTTTATAAATTAAATAACGTAAGTTATTTAAATAAAATTCAGTTGGTTTTATAAGTTTTATGATTCTTTTACAACAATATTTACGACTGAATATTGCAAAACAATTTTTTTTTTTTTGTTTCAATCAAACTCAATTCCATTTTTTAAAACTTTGTCATTAAAAAGCATTTAACAAACATTGCGATTTACCCGAAAAAACAAGTTTTATTGTTATTAAAATGATAAGTCTTATTCGTTACGCGATCGATAATAATATCACTAATAAATGTATGAATGGAATAAAGTGCCGATTATTTAAGCTTTTAGTAATGTTAATTAAAATAATTACTATCGGGAAACAATAATATTGACGAAATTTTTAATTATTTAAGAGCCACAGAGACGGAGCGAATGAAAATCGCGAGAAAGAAATTAGGTTTTATCTCTGCTTCGTCGGGCAGAATTTTAATTAAAGGTGCATTTGAGATCGATAACAAATAATTAAAGAATCAGCAGGAATTAAGGGCACATACGAGGGGGGGAACTTACTTAAAATATCGACTTTGAAATAAAAGTCACTTGGTGCGATGCAATTTACGTAATTAGCATTATCGGATACGCTCGGCACTTGTGCGTCATTCCGTATATTTTCAAAGAGGTGACTCGAATCAAGGATTCTTAATAATAAATAACGTGATACCGCATTCGAGCTATGAAGGGCCATACGGGGACACGTGCTTGTGCATTATCGCGCGTTTTGCAGTTATTACTTGATGAGGAGCATTTAATCGAGTACTCGTAGCAATTATTTGATGAATTTAATCGATCCTCCTTTGTTCCTCGTCGTCTTCATTAGTATTAATTCCGAGTTTTGCTTTCGTTTTTCCTTCGTTCGCCAACTACATTGACTACACCGAACTACACCGAACGTTAAGAAATATGAAAATGGCAGAGAACGGAACTAATGGAACCAATTACGTCGAATCCTTGTACGAGGTCTTTATATTGATTTCTGTTCTTGCTCTCAAAAAGTTCATTATTTTCTAAATTGACGATTAGTTAAAACTGTTTTAACAATATATTCTTTTGTTAAAAAGTCCCATCGAACGAATGAATTTGTATGTACAAAAGTTTTATATGACAAATTGATTTTTTCCGAAAAATCATTTCATTTACATCAATTCTTTATCATAGAGGCATATAGAAAAAAAATAAAAAAAAAATCACGAAAACCGTTCAAATTAAAATAATTTTCTTTCAAAAATATAAAATAAAATGGTAATTTTTAAAACAAAAACTTGCTAAATTAATGTACATGAATATTCAAATGAAATACGTATGTAAACATACGCTTTATCATAACCTACGGATGTAATAATACGGATGAACCTATTAATATGCAGGCTGCATAAGTTTAAAATAAAATAAAATGTTTATATTATTAATAAAGTCAACGTCGATTGGTTGAAATTCTTAAATCTCACATTCTGATCAAAGATTTTTTTTTTTGACGTCAGCGTTCGTTTGATCGAAACAAGGGTAACGATCGATCACTTTTGATGAACCAAGTTGAAAGAAAAATCCGTTATTTAACGAAGAAAAAGAATTAGAAAGGGAGAATTAGAACAGTATAAAAGCTCAAGGCTTTCTAAATAAATTCGGCCCTTTAAATATAATTGAGGGGGGGGGGGGGGAAATATGTTAAAATTAATTGTCTTGTTACGGTCGACTCATAACATTTGTATTGAGCAACCGATCGAACTGGACGATAAGCAAAGCATAATAATAAAGTCCAAAAGAAAAAGTAGGAAAGAGCGGGTCGGAAAAAAAATGAAGTACGATTCGCGAAAGAACGCAACAGTGGCAAAGATCAACTAAATGTAAAAATTATTTTATGGCCTTGAAGATTTATGGCTGTATTTCCGGGGCGGCATTCCTCCTATTTGTGTAGGATTTTCTATTGAGTTTAGTATTGCCATTATTGGCTGACCCGAGGACTTTTTGAATTACCCGTTAAATAAAATATTTCTAGAGGAATTCCTTATCTATTAAAGCATTTATTAATACATTTATCAGGACATTATGTCGCTGCATTGTGCGTAATATTTATTCGTTTTAGTAAATTCTCCTCCCCACGAGTGCAGAAATACTAGAAAATATATATATAAAAAAAAAAAAAAAAAAAATTATTTATTACATTTCAAACGGACGCGATCGGGCAATTATAATACGCAATAATCAATGTTATGAAATAAAGATATAAAATTAATTTGAATTAACTAAAGCTGAAGGGATAATGTAAAATAGTATTTTAAAACTATTATGTTAATTTTAGTTGTCCAAGTTGTGTGTATAGCACCAAATGGAACGTGAATTTCGCCATTTTAAAATCGAATTACTAGATCAAAGACCTATAGTATTTCAACTATTCAACATAATAAAGCTTTATACGTCAAAGCTGACTTTTTAAAATCAAAAGCATGAAATTCGATTAAGCGGACTGCAGTGTGAAAGTCATTGGTTCGATTTAAACGGAGTAGTGTATAGATATGACAATACGTGTGCGTGCGCGGGTGCGTATCTCTCTACGGCAAGAATAACAGAGCCCATAATTCGAGGCCGTTTTCAGTGTTGCCGCTCCTTTTTTATCTTTTCTCAAAAAGAGGCCCCCGATAGCCGGGCATTTTAAATAAAGGAAAAATAAGAGAGAAAAAAAAAAGGAATCTGAAAAATTGGTAAGAAAATTTTCTTCTTACGGTGAGACATAAGTCTGCGCGATAAAAAATATTTTACTTTCTTCTGTCAAAATCTATTCCCCTCCCCCCCTGCCCTTTCCTCAACTTTATTTTTTATACGCAATACATAGACGCATTACGTATACGTTCTGCTCTTTCTATGTTTTTGTGCTCGAGTTAACCCCGCACATTTACCATCATCCCTATACGCACTACGTGTTATGCGTGTTACGTGTCACAGAGGAAAGAGATAAAGCGATCGCGGCCTGAGGTGCTAAAGACTCATTTGCATGTGTCTCACGTGCCGATCGATTTTGTATGCTTGACCCGAGACTATACGTCGATCTATATATATATACATACATATATACATACATATATTCCGAGGAAGAAAAACATTTGTTGGAGTTTCACGTATATATTAAATATACAGGGATGCGAATTCGAGAAATCAGAATCGAAGAGAAAGAAAAGGCAATGATGCTAAGGGTTTACAATTTAATTTCACGCACCAACACATTCACGTGACAACAGATATATATGTATATATCAATTAATCATTCGTTTAGTTCGAAACTAATTTTGAAATATAAAGTATTCCCCGTTGACTATAAATTCCTCACTCTATTATAAGTTCTCTCTCTCGTATCGCAATATAAATTTAGTATTTAATAATAACCGCTTGGCCTTATATGCAATTACATTAACGAAAAAAAGCGACGAAATTACGATAGAGTAAATGATACGAATGATATGTTGTTTTGATTGAATAGAGTATGTGAAAATCAGGAAAATATAGGAAGAAGGGTTACCTCATACATAAAGCTCAGATGGCATACAGTGTTGGCTTTTTTTTAAATAAAAATCTATAAAGCGAATTGATTGCTTTTTTTTAAAAATTATAGTGCTCAGAGCGAGGCGGTGACATTATAACACCGGCTTAAATAATAATGTAAGATGAAATATAGTAAGAAACGACGATGGCTGGCTAAGTTAATGCGAAAAGTACCCGTATTTACGCATACAATTACAAAATGCTACTTGAAATGGCGAAACAAGAGGGGCTTTTATGAGCTCGGAAGGGAATAGCCTATTAATTCGGAGTCGGATTAAAAAGTCTTCCATTAAAGGGAAGCCGACCTACTATTTTACATTATAATTAAAGTATTATATCGAAAGAATTATGTCATACGAATGTTTCGAATAATTAATGCGGCTAATAGGGCATAAATAAGGCCTCATGACTGTTTTCACGAGGTGCAGAGAACAGTAGTATAATGCATGTTTTTTTCTTTTTTTTCTTTTTTTTTTTTTTATATTCGGATACTTGAAAATATAGTATAATAAATTTTCCAAAGCAACGCGATTTTCCTAACCTTCGTAAATTAATGGAAATATATCGTGTTCCCGTCCCGATTAAAACAAAAGTAATAACGACGGTTTAGAAATTTTGTATCTAAATTTTCAATTTCATGCGTATGCGTGCGTGCGCCTATATATATACATATGTACGTATGTACGTATAAATTCGAATTGTCAGAAATTTTTAGTAGAGAATGTTTAAAAAGTAAAAATTTGAGGTTCCTAAGAATTATTTGTAATTTACGAGAAAAAATCATTTCTAATTTTCAAAGTTGATGAGTAATTCAAGAGAGGTAATGCATTTTTAATCATTTTAACGTCCGTTTATGATAATTTATGAATTTATCCGTATGAGAATTTTTATACGTTACGTGCACGTTTTCTGAGTCGATGATTATGCTTTATGTTACTTAAAAAAAGTTTCATTATAACGACTTCGGCATTTCTGAAAAGCAACAAAGTCTGTAGTGGAATTTTTTAGTCAATGATGAAATTTATTACTATTTTATGAGTACTTTGGTTGTATAATAAAACCTTTAGCGTAATTTTTATCTTTTTACAGCCCATTTATGTTCTGGTCAATTTTTTAAGCAAATATAAAATTTTCTTTTTTTTTTTTTTTTTTTTTTTTTTTTTTTTTATTAATAACCATCGTCAAAGAATATTATTTTCGTACAATTATTCTTATATTTTATGCGAATTGCCTTTAATATTTAATAAAATTAGTCTATATAATTAACGAAGTTAGGAAATAGAAGGTGAATAGACGGTTTTAAGAATAACAATTACAGTTATAGATTATATACTTTACATTTTTAGCTTGAATTATAAACAATGTCGGTATTATTCATATATCGCGAGCGAAAGAAATCCGGATACTTTATAAAACATTATCATCGGGTTATCCGATAAATATTGAGGCTTTCAAACTCAGAGGAGAATTAAATGAGGTGTCATCTAATACGTCTCAGGATAGTCCTAAAAAAATGCATTATACACTCATTCCTTTTAACATGAGCTCATAAGATGGAGTGGATTTTTTTCTACATAAAATTTACTTTAATTACTTCATTTTCCTGATTTCCATCGGCATTAATAAATCTTTAAAAAAAAAGGATTTATTACGTAATTATAGTATTGCGTAATTTAGACGTTGCACTGGCATAATTAATTAATATAAATATTAACGTACGTCTGGACACTTTGGACAATACATGAGATCACGACATTTACTAATTTACATTCGTTTCGTTGCATTCAAACGAAATGATTATTTTTAAAATTGTCCTAACTTTATCAGATCAATGAATCAAATTATTAGATCAATGAATATTTCAAAAGTTTTCCGGATATTTTTATAATTGAAAAAAAAATTGGATAAAATGAATTGGCGTAGCGCAGTTACAGGGTATCAATTCCGTGCTTTGCAATTCTAATTTTTAATTGCTATATTAATAAATTGAAATTGAAAGTAAATTAGTTATTAAAAATCAGATAGATTGGAAAATAGTGAATATTTCTGACGAGAGTTGGAATGGTATTAACGAGATTTGCACTAATACGGATCGAGTGGGGCGAACGTTATCAATACTTAATTAATTAGCAAGAGCTTTCAGTGGAGTGGGGGGAAATTCCTTGAAAACCTACGTATCGCCAAAACTACGTTCGTAAATCGCAGCAACGATAAATCATGCAAACGATGCAGGGCCGTGCAGTCGGCGTGATTTTATAAGTCCAGCAACGCATATTGTATCGTCATACGTCGCTCGAGCCTTAAATATGCTACGTAATGTCATTTATACGTGCATAACTCAAGTGGTAATCGAGCTATTCTTTCACTAGATTTTCAAAAATTGTCCCCATCCTTTTCTCAATTATAGAGATCATGAAGTTTAAGTAGTCTAAACCAATACGTGCGTGTAAAAACTGTTTACTTAGAATTTATTCTTTCATTTCCATGTTAATCAGAGAATAATTTAACATTATTATAATATCTTATATTTGTGCCCTTATGTCTCTACGAATATCTCTATATACGTGTTACTTATTAATGCCAATAAAAGAATTTAATACAACGTAACGTTAGTATTTAGATAAATAAAGGTATAATTGCTCAGATAAAGATGGAACTATGAAAGATAATGTGTAAGAGAATAGGTTAGTGACAGGAATTTTTTTTGTTTTTTGTTTTTTAAATCTACATAACACTTGGACTGAAATTGAGAAGTATACGTAGGTAATAAAGAATAATATTTTAACATCGGACTGTTTTGAGGAACTGATTTACGTAGGACGTAAAATATCGCGGATTTTATAAAGGGACGTTGGTAGGGCAGAAGAATTTTACTCCTCTATGTTATAATTTTTCAATTTATCATTGCACGTATTTTATAGAATTCAATAGGATGTTATAAACTTGAAAGTCAGAGGAAGCAGGTATGGTGATTATAAGAATTTAAAGGCGGATAATAAGACGAAATAGGTTAAGTAACGTATGCAAGGAACGGATAAGGCAAAAGGATCTGCTTTCGAACAATATGAGCTGATCAAGAAGACGGGGAACAGATCAGAATCTGAGGCAGAACGCTTGCCGCGCTTACGTATGCAAGGAAACCTTCTTTAGCTCTTATAGTTTTTCTCCTCCCCCTCCCCCTCCTTTCGCTTACAAATAATAAACCGAATTTTTACTGCAATCGAGAAATTCATTCTACCATGGCAATCTTTTATTAATTCGAATTGCGAATTTTCAAGCTTTCCAATACTCAACGTGTACATAATGTATATATGTATATACGGGAAGAAAATTTGAAAGTAAATACGGTTGATTAACATTTACTTCAAATGTATAGCCATCGGTTTATTGATTCTGACATTTTGCAAAAACGCAAAATCATATTTTAATAAAAACTAGACGGAAACGTATAAAGGCACGTCTCGATGAATATCGCAGGAGTAAGTATAAATGTTAGTTACTTAGTTGAAAATACTTGCTTATTTAAAACGAAGGCTCAAAATTCAGCTCGAGTGGAATAATTATTTATAATCACGTAGCTGTTGGAATATCGCGTAATAAGAAGTTGCATACGAATATGAAGGGAAACTTCCTTTCAATGAAGATTAAGTAAAATTTTTTAAATTCGATTAATCGATTTGTTTGATTTCTTACACACGTATAGAGTATCGTTGCCTGATTTTCATCATTCGAGGGAACTTTTAATTCTTACTTCATTATTAAAGTGCTAAAAAAAAAAAACGTAATTATTTATTTAAGAAAATTTTTTATTTCTTAAAAACTATTGGTATTGTGTAGCTTTATTGAATGTCGTGTAAAATAATATTTAGAAAGCGTAAAAGTCGCCGGAAACGAGAGGATTTTTTTACTAGAAATGTCTTCGGTGGTGGGGGGAGGGGAGGGAGCGGGGGCGTGTCGTAGAGAATTAATTAAAAAATTTAAATAAATCGTAGAGTTAGAAGATCGAGTCACTTTAATTTTGAAGAGTATTTTCTTCCACTCGAGTCTGAGCTACAATATTTGTTGAATTATTAAAGCCATTGAATTTATTCAGCCAAGTTCCGAAGAACAAAAAACTTTTTATATCTCAGTGAATAACAACTCTCGTAATGGGCGAAAGTGAAGAGAAAAAAAAATGCCAGGGGAGGATTCAAAGTGTCCCTTCGAAAAATCGATGAATGTATTATTATTATTATTTGGCAAGACCGTTGCCAAAACCGTTTCTGTTTTTCTTTTTTGTTTTTTTTCTTAATAATTTGTCTCTTCTCCTTTTGTAATGATTGAACGCGATCCGCTCGGTCCTGCGCACCAAGGAAGGTCAAAAGCGTGAAGTTTTAATGCAAACGTAGCCCGTTAGAATTAGTGTTAGAGGGACAACGAGTCAATCGTTGCAGTCGTAAACGGCGTTAAAGTTGAATTATAAGGCGTCGGGGATAGGATATGGAGGATAGGGAAGGGCGGAGGGGGTGGATATGAAGCGACGGATGCCGAACTTTCCAAACTCGGCTATGGGATTACAGTTTTGTAAGTTTTCGAAATGGTGGAATGGCATATTTTCGCTTGCGAAGCTGCTGCTGCTGCTGCTCTATTCGTCGAATGAGAGAGAGAGAGAGAGAGAGAGTGAAAGAGGCGAAAAGAGTGAGTGAGTGAGTGAGTGAGTGAACGCAGTCGCCGAGCGTCGAGTTAGAGATAGGGAGCGTGCGTCGGAGCGGGCCTGTGGGGGGACGGGAAACTCGGACGATGAGAAACGGCGGAATAGAACATTTGCTTTCATCTACGTCGCAGCTGGTACTGTAGATAAGATGATCGCTCATTTCTTCTATACTACCCTCGCCATTTTTTTTTTTTTTTTTTATTCAATACTCCCCTCCCCGGCCCCTTGTGTCTTCTTCCTTGGCTCGATATGTACTTTTGCCGGGATAGATGAGTCAGCATAACAGTGATCGATTACGAAGCGCGCGATTCCTCATTCTACGAACAAATTCCTCGTTCCCATTATAATCGCCTGTATTCCTGCTACTTTTATAAGCCGAATTGGAATTTCTTTTTTGTCACGTCTTATTGAATTTACGTAAATTGCAAATCCTTCTCTACTATCCTTATACATACATTGTTCGTAATAATAAAATGGATGGAAATGAATTATTGTTTATTCTAACGTATTGGTGTGGTAATTTTTCACAATGAAAATTATTGTGAAATTCGTGTTGTTACGAAATTTTTTTTTTTTTTTTACCCAGAGGAAGTACGTTGTTTATGCAACGTAAATGAAATATTTAAAAAAAAAATTCTGAAATATAATTGAAGCCTCGATTGTCTGAGACTTCAAACGCAAATAATAAATTCTGTAGCGATATTTAACGTGTACCTGACGATAAAATGAATTTAATTTTTGTACTAAATATATTTTTAATTGAATTCCGCGACGGAATTTGTCACGAATTTCATATTAAATTATGTGGCAATAAAAAAATCTAAAGAACGCATCGGTGTATGTCATAAAAGTAAGATTCGAAGATATCTTTTAGGCAAGTTATTCATACCTGTAATACTTAAGGAATCGTTCTAGAAATTCAGGACTCCGCTCGTACTTACGACATATGTATGCCTAAATACATGTAAATGCATTGTATAAATTTGCAGAAGAGATATTCCCGACATGAACACTTATTTTTACATTTGAAAAACATGAATAACCAGAAAGTGGAGAATCGCATGCCATTTCTCTCTCCACTTGCATTCCTCTTCTTCTTCTTCTTCTTCTTCCTCTTCTTCTTCTTCTTATTCTTCTTCTTCTTCTTCTTCTTCATCTTGTCTGTATAAGGTGAGAGTACCGAATAATAAAAATATGAATACGTGGGAGTTATTAAGTCTGCTGGCATTCAAATACGTATGAGTATTGCCTGTAACGGTTAGCAACATTACCGAACAGGTTACGCTTTAAGTTTTTCCTTTGTCATTGTATTTGTTTTACAAACGAAATTTAAACGAGTCTTTGCTTGATTCGGTACGAATCTGCTATTTTTTTTCATGTTGGAAGTTGATATGTCAATTATCATCAATAGTCGTTGAGCAAGATAAGCAATTTCTAAAAGTTTTCTAAAAACTTTCCTAAAGAGGTTTGCGAAATAAAATATTCGCCTACATTGACGTTATTCATGCTTGGTAGATATTATATGGCATACCATATATACTATTTTGGATTTATAAATCATGACCTTACACAATTTTACGAATAAATGTAGCTTATGAAATATTATTAGTAACATATAGTTTTAAAGTGTTTCGAGAGTCAAGCGCAGTATGAGGGATGCTCTACTACGACTACGATACGATGGATTAATACTTTCATGATTCAGGTGATTTCTGATAAATCAATTATAATGAAAAACCTAATGTAAATTCTCACATAAAATGCAAAAAAAAAAAATAAATAAATATATAAACAGTTTTATTATTGTAAAGGTAATTGGAAATTTTTGGAGATATGTATGTATATAAGGAACGAGTAGGTGTACGTGTATCAATAAAGGCGTAAGTATTGTTGACATTTAGGAAAGGAAAAACAGGGTGGCGAATGAATATACATTACGATTTTGCCGGATATTGAGGGGACATTTTTATTTATACAAGGTAAACAATAATTATCCTTCGACTATTAATTAATTGCCTTGCAGTCATTAATAAAAGTAATAAAAATATTTCAAATTTATTTTCTAGGAAGCAGACGAATGAAAATTCTTCCTCACTGTACTTCTTACTATACAGACTTTGTTACTCTAAAAATTATTTTAAAACGATTTTTAGAGCTCTCCCTCTCTCTCTCTCTCTCTCTCTCTCTTATTATACTTTAATGCATTTATGCTATTTTAGTAAAATGCAAAATTGTCATGTAATAACATTACTACTATTAAGTAGACATACTTTTTCACGGAAAATTTTTTAACAACTTTATTCCTGAAATATCCTCTAATAGTATAATATAACTTTAACGCGAAGGATTCGAGGACTAGGAGGATAAGCCAATTTAAAATTATTCATACATTTTTAAATAATTTAATTAAATATACTGCGTATGATTATAAGTCTGTATTGATTGGCTGGTGTTTTATTCGTTTTCCCTCGTACGGAACGTGTTATTCACAGCGTCCCCACGATCGATCATCTCCATTGCACAATACGTTTTAAAATAAAAGAGAAACGAGATGTTACGTCCACTTATAATTTATACCACATTATGAGTTGTTTAAATATTAAAACCGTGAAAGCTTTTGTAAAAAGAAATCATTCGTAGGTTCATAGAACGAAAGTAAGAAAGTTAATTCTTGTATTTGGAAAAACTGTTTTAATGAAGATTTTTCTTATGAAAAATCTTAGCGAGAAGAAAATGTCGAGGAGCCTGTGTAAACGACACGTTGAAGGAAGCAATAAGAAGTTACGGAAGTGAAAAAAAGGAAATTGAAGTAGGGAGAAAATTGAAAAATAGAAGGAATAATTCGGACTTTCAAGTTTCCCGAAATTCCTTAAGTGAATGCCATTTTGCTTTATTCAAGTACAGGTCAAGCAAAAACCTTCTTTTTCGAAATGCAAACATTTTGATAAACCCTCCCGCCCCTCCCAACCCTCCCTCCCTCCCTCCCTCACCGACGCAGTACCCGCGGGCGATCATTTTCCGAGGACAAGAGTTGGAAGTCTCGGCTCTCTTTGAATCCTGCATGAAATAAAACGGGGTGAGCTAAGGGAGCGTGACCCGTGTGGCTGATAGGGCGGGTGAGGGGGATGGGGAGAGGGAGGGGGTCACGGAACCGGGGTTGCAACGCTCAGGAATGCGGCTAAAAGGAAAAGTTGCGACTCTTGGCTGGAATAGGGCATTGCGCTCGAATCTCGTGACCACGTGAAAGGATTGTACGGGAAAGGGGATTGGGCCGGGTGGTGGCGCAGGGGGGAGACAAAAACGAGCTTTATCTCGAATTATGCGATTGGATTTCCCTTACTTTTTCTCGACGGGGACAAAGTTTACGCGTCCCGTGAAGCGGCCAGGAGCCGTTGTTTTTCACTTTTCTTAAAAATAGGTAGTACGTGACTGCTTTTATTCGACAAAGTGTCAAAAAATTCGAGTGGCGGACTAATCGTTTGCCCTACCCCCCTTTGCGTGTCAATGCCAGGAAGAATGGTCGGCCCAGCATCTCGTCGACAGACCGACATTCCCCTGCGAATAGAGAGTTGTCCTGGCGGAAAGTGGATTAGCCAGGGCTGCCCGGTCCTTTAAAGGTTATTCGGGCTTGGTAATATCGCCGTGGTGCGACCATACACCCTCGCCTATCTTTTTTGCCCGAATCAGATTCGTTTCGGATCTTTCGCTGATCCATTTTTATCCTGGAAAATTATGTTTCCCACTCGAGATAAGCAACAGGCTGCGCGTATTCCGTGGACTCGGCAAGAAATTCAGTGGCCTTGTTAATTGGAAGCGGATTAACGCGGCTATAACCTCTTCTTTTTCCTTTTTCTTTTTCTTTTTTCTTTCGATTTACCGTGGTTCCTAAATTATTTGCCCCTGTCCGGCAACCGGGAATTTCTCGTAATCAGGTAAAATCGATGGGCAATTACATAGAGGGAGGATTGCGAGTCGCCGTTATACCGCCGCGTAATTTAATATTAAGGAAAAGCGAGCTCAATCTGCCTAGCACTTTCCCGCTCTCCAGTTACTTGTATATGGAGTGCGAATTAAACGCTCTAACGGACTCTTCCCCCGTGCCCCCGTGCCCCCGTGCCCCCAATCCCCTTCGCCGCCATCACCAAACGCCAACCTCTCCACTTCCATCCAAGTCGAAAATGAGTTTAATTCTATGGAAGTCGAACGAACAGCACTTACGGCCCCTCTGCCATTCCCCACCCCCTCCCTCCCTCCTTTCCCCACTCGGAGTCTTTTCATTTTCTGCAATGAATTGCAATTACATCCTCGGATAAGGGTATAATAAACACGAGAAGTGTAAATGGTAAATGAAGATACCGATGCGGCGATTCCTCTTCCGTCTTGTTAAGCAAATATTTTACGTCAATTATCGACTTTGCTGTATTTTTTGTAAAAACGCCGAGCTCGGCACTGACTACGAACCCGGCAAAGTTAATTTAACGACCTAATAATTAAAATAACCGTAGCCGACAGAACGGCATAGTTCATTGACACGGACACTTTTATTGCCGTGAACTAAGTTAGATTGGGCCGTGTAACATAAGGATCATCGTTCGAAACTTCAAAATAGTCCCTCGAGCCTCTTCGCAAATACGTCTTCGAGCGTTGCCCTCCTCGTTCATGTAAGTTATTGTAATTAATTTAATTACGCTCAACTATAAACAGGACTACACAGCTAGCACAACAAACTAACTTGCCCGAATAAATTGTTTGCCTGTTTTTTTTCTTTTTTCGTATTACGTAATCCGTTACGTATCTCGGCATAAAGTTATTCGAATTAATTAATCAGCCAGACGTTCTCTCGTGGATCGCGGGGGGATTTATTTTATTTATACACAGAATTCGAAGTGGCAGGCGTGGAATTTCACGAACAGGCGTTACAAGTTTGTAATTCGTACGCGACTGTATTTATATAATAAAGTGATTGGTCGAATCGAATCGAATCGAATCGAGAGGATGAATTCGCGCTGAATTTATGCTTAATACAAAACCATGGGATAGAAGATTGTGAACGTTGCCCACTAAATCTAACGGGCCTTTACAACTTTATCGGTAAATTTGCATAATAAATTTATTTTACGAGGCAGAAATTTCGAATATTACGAGAACAAAAAAACGAGTATAGGATGGATGAAAGATCGACGGGGGATATTGATGGGGAAAAATGAATGCGTAAGGGTTGAAGAGTCACGCGCGGGATCGTCATTGGCAGGCAGAATGTAAATTGCAAAGTCGTGAGTAATTTCCAAATGGCTTAATAATAAAAGTATATGTAGTTGAGGTAAGGAATAGTCGCGGGAGATAATTATTCAGCGTCGGGCTTGCAGAGATTCGTGGGCGAACAGTACGCGTGCGTACGTACAGGTGGCTCGAGATAAATCGAAAGTTATGGGAGTAGGATTGAGGTCGGGTGGGCGGGGTAGCGGGGTAGCGTGGAGGGCCTCGGGGCGGGGTTAGACAATGAGGGAATTAAAGTGAGAAAGGAGTAGCGAATCCGCATCGAAGATAACGCTTGCTGGATGCTGCGGATTCGAGGCCGCGCTCGACGGTGGTTTAAGAGGTAAGTGACGGCGGAGGGTTGATGGGGGGGGAGGGCAGGGCAGGGCAGGGCAGGGTTAGAGGCTGAAACGAGGCGAAACGTTTGCTCGCGTAATTACTTCGAGTGACGCATTACGGCCGATTCAATTACGGTAGCCGATTCGTTTTGCGGATCGCGATTGCGCGCCTCTCTTCTCTCTTGCGCGGACGTATCGCGATAAGGTCTCGGTGAAATTGCCGTTCTAATTGCTATTATCCTACTCGACTGGCACTGATTCTCTCTCTCTCTCTCTCTCTCACTCTTACTTGCTTACCCCCTCTCAAGAATCCTTCACATAGTCGACTTTTATCGTTTGCCTACAGGCAATAGGATTCCAACTTTAAACGATATATAACGTATCAAGATATCCAGAGAGAGAGAGAGAGAGAGAGAGAGAGAGAGAGAGAGTGATCTTTCATTTCAAACTCTTCACCCCTTGGAATCATACATTAGTTAGAGCCAAGGGTTTCTCGGACTCGCGGCTCCTCTTACAATATCCTTCTTTGCCCTCCGGCATGCGCCCCCCCCCCGCCCCCTCAACCCGCCGCACCCGCATCAAGCCTTTTTCGAGGTCACTAGCGCTTATCCTTCCTGGCGATCAATACAATTTCCAGCTCAATGGAACGTTCATCCCGTGCTGCTCTGCCCTTATTGCTATCTGGCAATACTCTTCTATTAAGAATCTCAGCTTCAATATCAAGTCAATATTACGAGGTAAAATTAAAAATGATTCGAGAAGAAGGATTTTCATATTCTATCGAGTCCATGGAGCTCTGGATCAAGTCCTGGCCGACTGATTTGATTTTATTCATCAGGAAGATCTAGTTGCAACACACTTGATTACTCGGGGCTAAATCAATACACACCTGGCTCTCACACATTTCTATCTAGATCTCGGATCGATCATTTTTTTTATCCGCTACGTACTCGATCGACAGAGACCATAATCTTCCGCACCGAATGTTAATCAGCGATTGTAACGACACGATTACGCTATATAATTACTTATATTTGGCGACATTAACATTGTATGTTTAAAGTAAATGTCCGCTCGATGGGTAGGGAGTCTCGTTACGAGGAAAAACCTTATCGAATGAATTACAGCGGCTATTATCAAATTAATTTAACAAACTCTTGTCTGGGCATGGCATCTAGAGGGGATAAATCGAGTTAACTGGCCGAATAAATAAAATTAGCATAATTCATAAGGGCATATTGACGGAAAGTACTCGGGGAAAAATTACAATTTCCGAAGGCTCTATCCAAGCTCATAAAGCTCGCAATGTTATCGAGAAAATTGCGTGCAATATTATACATCATGAGTATGACTATCTCTATCTGTATGAAGAAGAAGAAGAAGAAGAAGAAGAACAATAATATATACTTTATGCAATTAGAGCAGCTATTTAGCTCAAAGGGTAATCCAATCGACTTTTTTTAATTCAACAAGGTTGCGAGTATCACCGTTGCCGCTAATTAAAGTTACTTTATCAGGTAAATCTGCATGAAAAGTATGACAATGCGTGGGCGTTGCAAACATTCGTGTGTCCAAGGGGGCGGGACTGATGTGCAGCACGAAGCGCAAATCTTAACCGAATCATCCGTCACTTTGTTTTCAAGATCGTTCTAACGTAATTTCCGAACGCAGCAGCAGCAGCAGCAGCAGCTGGATAAAGCGTACCTGGGGAAAGCCACGGGGACTCGAGCCCCGTGAAAGTCGAATCGAAAGAATGGCCCGGCATACGCCAGTCGCCATTTTACGCGCGACTTGCCAAAGTTTTTTAATTCACTTTTCCACGGTACGCGAGAATTTCGCTAATCCCATTTGACGTCCGGACGGCGGAGTCCCGTATACGTGTTGCGAGCGCTCGGGGGCCATTTCGAACTTACGCCGCTTCTCCGTCTGTCTTTCTCGATCGATCGATCCTTCCGCTATCCTCGTACCCCTCCCTATGCCACCCTCCTCCGCCATCCATGCACTCCTTCGCTCTTAAACTCGGATCTCGTCCCACTCGGTCTACTACATGCAACGCAACGCAATCTCTCTCTTTCTTCCCGTTAACTCTGTCCCCCTAGCGGACGATCATTTTGAACCTGGAAAACGTTCACTCCGTGACATTAATACGTTCTTTCGTAGCATAAGCGGTTCATCGAGCCATGCCTTGTACGGCCTTCGCTCAATACTATTCGGTTGCATTGTTTCGCTCGATCGCGACTAGATTTCCCTACAATTCCCCAAATAATTAGATCGAACAATTTCTCTCCGTATAATCATTGACCTGTCAAAATGTTAAAGCCACCTCGCGAAATCCATTTCAAGGAATTTCCCAACTAATAGTTTTCACGGCACGATAGAACGGAATTCGGCTACGTTACGGCCTCGCCATCAAATATTTATAATAACCCGAGCTATTTATAAGACGAAGCATAAAAACGAATATTTATTAATATATCGAAATTTATTGCTATATCGTTCGTGTTTTACGTGTATTTTATAAAAAAAAAAAAAAACCTGCCGGTGAGATATTCGGTCTGATTTAATCCATTTTCCATCACGAGAATTTCTTCTTTACCTTGTTCGGGGAATTAAAATACTTAAAAAAGGAAAGGCAGCACTTGGGGCATTACGAATACATGAATTCATCTGTGAATAAAATAGTTTCTTTAGGAGCCACGTTTTTCTTGGCATATCAAATTTTTTTCTATTTTACGTTCGCCTCCACGTGTATTTGCTTATTTTTCTTCGTACAAAATAAAGATTTTAAATTCCAGATACACGTATCTATCTGGATATACGTGTCTCTGTGTGTCTCTGTGTGTGTGTATATATATATATATATGTAAACGCGCGCGCGCGCAAAAATGTAGAATCGCATACGAGAATATTTTTTTGGTCGGACGAAACAAAAGATGAATAAGTTTTGTGCCATGTCGATCTGAAATTTTTGTTCCTTGATTCACATTTTTATGTGACATTTAAATGTTATTTATGAACGCTCTATATCAGCCAGCCACGATCTATATCTCGTAGCTTTTTTCAAAAATACGCAACCTTCTAGTTCTAAATTTTTACATTTTCACCGCTGTTGATCTTTATTTTACGCAATGCGTATCGTATTTAACGTATCGATCGAGCGGTAAATATCACTGATCCACTCGAACAATTTAGGTTATTTAATAATTACATTTTTCTTTTAATTCTATTGTTTAATTCACAGGATCCGCGTATTTGGGAGTTGTGAGACTGCAGAATTTATTTATTAACGATATCATCTGGCTTATTATTTCGAAAGCAGAGGCTTCCCAAATGCAAAAGTTACAACGTTGATAATTAAAAAGAAAAATATTTTATTCACCAAGAGTGAAGATTTTTTTTTTGTCGTAGATAATAATAAATTCGCTAAGCATACAAAGCAGTTGAAAAAATGGGTAGTGGAAAAAAGTAAATAACTTCATCCGCATCGACCATACATAAATTTAAATAGGGTATTTTTGTGAAAAACTGAAAGAAACTGAACGCTCATGATAGATGGGGTGCGGTAGATGTTAAGGGGATGACTACGGAGAGAGAAAGGAGCGTGAGAGAGAGAGAGAGAGAGAGAGAGCCAAGAAGCAACGAGAAGGAAAATAAGGCCTCCGCCCCCTTGGCGTTGAAAATGAAGAAAGTGCTCTCGAATGAACAGAAGAAAAAGCGTTTAAAAGAGTCAAGTTTAAACGGGCTAAGGGAATCAAACTAAAAACAAAGAGAAGAGCGAGAAGGACGCGGAAAGCAAAAGAAAAGAGGGGAGGGGGGAAAAAGTTTGCCGAGGCACGGCAGACGTTTTCAACTACGCCAAGGGTAAATATAGCAATGATGACCTACACCGCTGAATCCAAAATAGAAAGGCAAGGGGATTGATTGGCCATGGCTTCGGTAGCTTGCTAGGGTGGAGGTAGAGAAGGAGGAGGTAGAGGAGGAGGAGGAGAATTCGAAGCGCGACCGGACCTCGTAACAAAATATTTGAGATAACGCCGTCCTTGTCAGTGACATGTAGCAGAGCCGGTGAAAAGCTCTGTCCCGGCCCCGCGCCATCAGCCAGCCAACCAGCCAGCCAGCCAGCCAGCCCCGTACGTAACCTTTGCCCTTTTTCAAGTTCGTTGTGTACGTACGCCACGTAACCGAGTTCTAAATTCTCTCTGTCGAGGCCCGTAGTATAAAATACTTTTACTATTTTTTACTTAACCTTTATTAAGTGATGCCAGTAGTCGGGACAATTTTTCGTAAAGCTTTGCTTCACGGGCTCAAAGGGAAATGGAGCGGAGAGAGGAGGGGGGAGAAGAATTTAATAAAGCGGCGATGGTAGTATCCCTTTCGAAGAATTCCAGTGCTGCTGCTGGTGGTGGTGGTGGTCGTGGTGGTGGTAGCGGTGGTGGTAGCGGTGGTGGTAGCGGTGGTGGTAGCGGTGGTGGTGGTGGTGGTCTTGTATGCCACCGACAACCGGCTAACGAGATTTTTCTCCCAACAAATACTCTCCCCACCGATAATAACTCAAAAGAGGCACTGGACCCCCCCGCGCGCTAATTGCCTCCTCGTTAAGTGCGATATCGCGATAAATCGGCCAGCGTTTCTACGACCGAGCCGTCCAATGCCCTTCTCACCCACCCCCTACCCCCTACCCCATACCAACGCATTGGCTAAGTTATTGAGATTAAAAGCTCTTTCGAAGTCAGCGCGTGAAACGTCGAGCTCTTTCGGCATTTCAAGTCCGCGGATTTTACTTCGCTCCAAGCTCGGCTCGAAGCTCGAAGCGTAAAAAGCACGAGAAGCTTTTTCAATGATTCAGCGACGTAATTACGGGATTTACACAGACCGCGGCACAATTCGAAAGGCCAACTCACGCGAACCATGCATTAACCTACAACCCATGACTTTCGCATGACTCACTACTGCCTCCCGACCCCCCTCCCTACATTTTCTCTTCACTTAGCTGCCCGCCGCTCTGTTTAATATGAAATTAAGCTGCGGATTTGCCAGTCGGATCCGTCATCTGCGCAGACTCGTGTACGTGGCAGAGGGTTACGTTTGTCCGGCACTTAATTTAGCGGCCAAGGAATTTATAGCCTGAATGCACTTCCCTTGCGGAGGCCGGCCAAAACGGAATTCAAAGAGACGATCGGGGCTATGATCTCGGGATCTACAATAACCCGTCCGAGAAGCAGGGGGGAGCCAAGGATCCCCGACTCCTCGGCTAACTTACGAGATTGCCCGATGAATTAAATTCCCGATACAAACTTTGCTTACGCCGTAAGAGAGAGAGAGAGAGAGAGAGAGAGAGAGTCGCTTACTTTTTCCCATCTGCGAACAAATTTCCGATTGAATTTACTTGGTCGTGTTATGCGGGGCCCTTAGCATCCTCATGGATTTCAAATAAAATCCGAACCAAGAAGAAAATCATCATTTCGTATCCGGTTACTCATAGCACATTCGCGTTTGTCACGTAACTAAAGTTATTACTTACGGCTCTCGACGAAAAGCCGACGAGGTGGCATCGGGGGGGAAAAAAAAGTCCTCTTACTTACTCAGCTGTCACCTTGACTTTTTGACTTTCAATTTCATTCGTTTCATCAATCCGGCCAGAGGGAGAACTCTGTGTGTGAGTGAGTGAGTGAGTGAGTGAGTGAGAGAGAGAGAGGGGAGAGGTTAATGGGCAACATCTCATCCGAGGTCGATGAGAATGGCGACGAGGGGAAATCATCCCTTGAGCATGTAAAGCTCGAATTGAAACGTCGTTATGAAATATTTATTGTTAAAATAAGCCTCGCCACATAAAAAGGAACTATAAGCTTTACGCTGAAATAATAATTCGTGCGCCTGATGATCGAGAGTCGAGGAAATAAATGCAGAGGTAAGGTTTATGTCGTGTTAAGTGGAGGCTCTTACATTTAGAATTATTAAAAATGAAACCCGAAGCTAAGATAGCTCGAGTTTTTTACGCTTCGTTCCGGTTTTAAAAGCATAAATTAGGATAGAGAATAAAAATTAAGATATTCATGAATGTTATAAAGTTTATAATGCAATTCACTGGTTACGCAATGCCGTTTTTTCCCTTTTTCCCTTTTTCTTTCTCTTTCTCTTTCGTTTTTGGCTCGCGAAACTGAAGATTATTTAAACCTTACGCGCGCGTTTACGGAGCTATGAAGTTTCATTTAATAATAATCAGTGATAAATTGTGGAATGTATAGCTCGATTAAAGGGGAAATTGTAGGGGAAATTGTAGAAAGGAAAGCTTAAAGGAAAGCCTGTATAAATTTGTCTTGGGGGAGGAGGGGTGGGATCGCCGGCCTCCTTTAATTTCAATGTAATTTTTAAAGGGCTCGATCCCGGCTTCGAAAAGCACGAAGTATCATTAATTAAAAGTACCTCAGCAACGCGTTATTCAATGTGGGGGAGTTCAATGTGAGTGAATGGTAAAGCTGAATTATAACTACGGCCTCTCGGCATCCAACCGACGACTACGACGACGACGAGGACGACGACGACGACGACGACTTTCAGAATTCAGCCGAATAGACCTCGTGTATCAAAACATGCTTGCCTTTTTACGAGTACTTTAAAGATCAATCGTTAAGCCATGAATCGCAAAAATTACGATCCTGCCACGACGCAATAAATTCTTCGTCTGCTCTATCGTGAAACTTGGTATCGCTATTAATAACATCCCGAGTCCAGTGTCAGAGGAGACTCGGGCGATTTTTCACCGAGCGATGGGGGAGCTAAGTTTTAAATTTTCCGAGACCTGCCGACGCGAAGTCGAAAAGTCGGAAACCAAATGGATGCTCCGTGTTTGGCTCGAGAACCGACAGACGCTTCGTTTCGCTTAACAAGAGTGAGAGAGAGAGAGAGACGAACTCGGAGGAAAATTGGGAAATATTATCGCGGTCGGTCGCGATGTCCGTCCGGCTTTTCCTTAAACGCGTTTAATACGAGAGAAATAAAAGCCGACCATCGGATAGGACCACGAGAGACAAGGGCAAAAAAAAAAAAAAAAAAAAAAAAAAAAGGAAGGTAATTCAAGGCTGAAAGCAACGCCCGCCATCATATAACGCACCGCATACGTTCCTGATTATTTCAGACCATCTGCTCTCCACGCGTGATCTCCGTAATATACTCTAATTAAGAATCCGAGGCCGCAATGGTGGTGGTATTCGTGGCCGGGGGAGTGATAGCCGCGCCGCTCCCTTATAATCCAATAAAATGACGCGAATGTGATAAGTATGTGGAATAGTTTAATGCGGCCAGTGACCATCGCTGACAAGTGTAAACTCCGACTGCCGAAGCAAGAAATGCGTTTGAATTGCTGAAGGTACAGTCGGCGAGCCATGCAAATATCCCTCAGCCGGTAACCCCCCTCCCCTCTCCCGCCCCACAAGCAAATATTTTGGCGCAGCGCAAGAACTTTCGTAGCTAACGAGGAAGTTATGAGCCGTAAGCTATAATTACGGCGGACTATCGTCCGAGGGCATGGACGGAATCCATCCCTGAAAACTCTCGGATCTTATATTTTAATGTAAAAGAAAAAGGAAAGATAAGAAGAAAAAAAAAACAAAGGTCGAGGAGCGAGAACACGACATTCACTTCGTACGTACGTAGGGTTATTAATTAACGTTGTATCGGAACACGTGTCGCGAGTGGGTCGAATACGTATGACCACGGCCGGTGGTATTTCTCAGGACATTCGTCCCGCGTCCAGGAATTCCCATCGCCAAGGAATTCCGAGGAAAGCGATCGCCTGCGATCTGCTTCTTGCCAAGCCTTTTAATCATTCGGCTACGCGTATAATAAAGTATATCAATTGATCAGGGAACGAATACCCTTACTCCTCGTTCTCGACGCTAATACAACTACGTAGTTTAAAGCAAGAGAGAGAGAGAGAGAGAGAGAGACGCATGTACACGTGTAATGAACTCGACGACGAACTTTATTATCCACCGACTGAGGGTGAAAGTAACGCGTTAGATTTCTTTGTATTGGAAATGGTATTATATTATACAGAATACGAGCGCATATGTAAGACGATAGATAATATCAAAACGATTGTCAGATAATTTACGTAGGAAAGTTTTTCAAAAAACTTTTAATAAGAGCATTTTACTTCTGTAAAATGTCTCCTTTGAAAGCCTCTTTATAGCGAAATAAAATCTACGTTAAATTATTAATCTAGGGAAAAATTTTCATTACTCAACATAAACTTGTTTAAAGAAAAGTAGAAAACTTTGAAGCGCGTCCTTTTTTTTCCCTTTTCTTTTTCTTTTTCTTCTTTTTTTCTTCCTTCCCCCCCACCCCATTAAATAAAGGAAAGATACGAATTTCGTGTGAAAATTTTTTTTCGACAAATAGCTCGTACTTTTTGTGCTTTCCATCCAATCAAATTCATTTTTAGAATCCTTCTCAGCCTTATATTATTTTACATGCTTTTCATTCAATTCCATGCAAATGAAACGAAAGTCTCGGTGCATTTTTTAAATACGTATAAAATTAGAATATTTGATTTTTTAACTGTCAAATATAAAAAGTTTTACTTTTTTTTATCTTTACGTCGACATTAAAAAAGTAAGTACGAACGCGTTTCTCGAGCAACTATTTTCACTTTGTTTGATTTGAAGTATTCAGTGGATTATTCGACTCCACTCGACCTCCCCCCCCCCCCCGCTCCGTGTTTCTCTCTTATATTTTCAAAAATATTCCATAAATTATATAGGTTTACATTTATTTTCTATAAGCGTAATTCGATTTATGAGAAAGACATAGATGACAATTATCCGTCAATGTAATTATGAAATTGCAAAGATATTTGCACGATAAAGTAAATTTTGTCTTATTTCTTCAAAACGCTCTTAGAGCTTCCGAAATCTACATTATTTAATCATAACAAATACGGAATTAATACATTATATGCAGACATGTTGTTTTTTCCGGTCGGGAAAATTAGATGGAAAATTAAATGTTGATTTTTCTTCGTACTCTACACGTACAATAAACACTAATGTAAACACAAACATGTCATGACAGGACGTTCTGTTTTTGCTTTTACTTATAAATAAAAGTATCTTTATATATAGAAGACAATGTCTACAACGTTTGATTTTTATTCGAGAAAATGAGGTTAGATTTATAGGTTAGATTAATTTAGTCAGGAGCTTTTGGTAAATACATGTATAATCTGCTATAGGAACGTTAGATGAAGGGGTCTTGCGCCGTTGAAGTGCTCGAGCATCATATTACCGCCTTACTATATAATATATTAAAGTGAGTTGCTTTTAAAATAAAGGACCGATTTTCATGATTCACTCCCATTCCTATTAACCTGCCAATTTCATGGCAGATAGAAAGTTTACTCTATCAATATTACACAAGTTATAGCCTACTCAAGTTAAAGTAATTAAATGCACTATAGCAAGTGTTATACAAAACTTTATATTAAACTTTCTTTATATACCGGAGACTTGGATCATTTGAAAGTGCACTTTCATTTGACGGTTCGGTGTTCCTCTGTATTTATAAGCTTGGGAAAAAAAGAAGAAGAAGAAGAAGAAGAAGAAGAAGAAGAAGAAAGAAAAGGTAAATGAAAATATTTAGATCTCGGTGGATTTAAATTCGAATTAAACGTGTTTAGGGAAAAAATTTTCTGAATTGAAAGACTGTTTATCTTTAATTTTATTTTACATGACCGTACGTTAGATGACTTGTCCTTGGAACTCTGCCATGCCACGGGATTTCTTTTGAAATAAGTTATATCGAACGGCCATGTTCCCTTTCAATCAATAATCAACAAGATTCCCCCCCACCCCCCATTTCTTTATCGTCAATTATTAAACATTACATTCATTACGTTTCGTTATGAATTATACAATTTTAACGAGCTTTTTAAATTGAATATCTGTCGGCGTGAGCGAGGGAAATGACACCCACGACCATAGATAGGCAATATTTCAATAAATAAATGGATACGTGTCACGATTCCATCCATTTTACAGTTAATTGCTAATTTAATTATTTCACCGGGATCTCGGCCTCGGTCGCCATTCTCCGTAGTATAGATTAAAAGCTTCCTTAAGAGCTTTGACAGAACGTTTCAGTCTATTGCGACTGCTAATGCTCTGCATTTGATAGTTTATTTATAAGAAAAAGATTATCTTATTGATTGTGGTCAAAAGTTTTTTCTACCAAATCTAAGAAAATAAAAAACAATAATCATTAGGTAAATTAATTATATCTTCAAATCCGTAGTACTTTTGTTGTTGTTGTTGTTGTTTTTTTTTTTTTTTTTTAAATAATCAAGTATTTGTTTACAGTTATTGTCAGGAACAATGAAATAAGACGTAGTATCTAAAATAGTTTCGGACCTTCGGAAGTAAAAGTTTTATTACAAGCAATCCAGCGGATGAATAAGGAAAGAAAAAGAAAAAAAAATCTTTCGTGAAAAGCGCTCGCAAAGTTTTTCCCAGTAATTTATCAAACTTCTTTTTTGACGGTGAACTGCAATAACCCCAAAAGCCTACAACATTTGACTTTATTTCATTATTGAGAATTCGTAAATGAATTAGAAAAACTGACAAATAGGACGAGCGGCAAATGGATTTCTAAATTTATCTAGCGTTTCGCATGGAACGAGCCCTTAACCTAATAACCGAGACTCAACGTTTAATTTAATTGTTACTACGGAAAACCGTAAGTAAGAAAGGACAGGAATGGCTTGCAAAAATCTGTATAACGCAGCAGCTCGGCACGTAATCGGCACGTAATCGGCAATGGGTGCGATTAAGAAACCTTCCCGGACTGAGTGTCCCGAACTCATCGACGTCACTTCCCCATTCGGAACTCGCCCTTATTCTCTTATACTTGGGGATGCCTTACGTTGCCGGTATTCCGTGCGCGCCATCTACATACGAAAAAAAAACGCAGCAGATACGAACTGTTTTCGCCGGGGCAGTTCGAGATGGGAAGAATCCTTCCCTCGGGAAGAAATTTCATTCGTTAACAAGTTAAATCAGAAGCCGTCCCGTCTTTTCTTCATTTTCCCGTTTGGGGAAAGATTTTTTTATCTTCCTCATAGGAACCGCTCACTTTGAGGAAAAAAAAGTTACTCGGACGGGCTTGAGCGCCACCATTACTAGTCTCTACATAATTTAAATTGACACTCTACTTTTTGCATTTACTTTCTCGCTTTAAAAGCTTTTTAATCTTACGGAAATACAGTTTTATAAACGGACTTTTCAAAGAATCCATTAAAGCGCACCGGAGCGCGCTGCTTTACCGGCAAATATTGTATTTAGCAGTTCTTTTATGAATATATAAGGATTTTAGATACTTTAATTGCTCCCTAATGATTACCGTCAATGAACCATTATTAAATATCTGCGTTTTTTCTCTCTCTCTCTCTCTGTACGATGACGGTTCCGAGGAACAATATGAATAGGTCGGTTCGAGGGGGAGCGAGGGAGGATCTAATTAAAAAGCGTTTTCGCACAGAGTCGCGCGTGTAATTATTGCGGCAAGGAAGGTAAAATACCGACGGGCCCGCAGATGCTCCTTGCCTCCTTCGAGTGCCCGGCACTCGACACTTTGTGCCCGCACCCGCAGGTAAATAGGGAGCCCGCGCTAAAAATAAGAAAACAAGCGCGAGCGGGCAGCCTTGCATACTTAAGTCTTAAGCGCCGGAAGGAATAATGCATACGTAATATGCGATGCAGGGAAAGCGAGGCGCTCCTACCGTGTCGGCCTCGCTCGCCACTTTTAATTCCGAATAATTTCCATAATTCGTCGCTGAATAAGGAAAAAGGCGCAAAGGGCTAAGATAAACCGAACGCGCATGTCGCAATTAGGGGCGCTAGTCGCGCCCTGCGCCCTGCGCCTTCAAAGCTATAATTGGCAATTGGCTTCAATTACAATTTTCAAACGTACTGCGAATTTCGTGTACAATTGCCGAAAGGATCTAAAATTCCATTTAACCGTCGATAATTAATCAGCTGGCTGAAGGGGCCAACTGTGCGCGCCACCAGCTGGAAATCTTCGGCTGGCTTCGCTATCGACTTAATCTTTGTTTTTTTTGTCGATTAACGAAGCTTAACCGATTACTCTGCTCATTACTCCCTTACTGCTCCCATACTCTATTTCGGGAGTAGGTCGAGGCAAGTAAATAGTGGACCTGACTAACCATCTAATAACTTGACGAGCGCCCCTTCTTCCATAAATTTTAATTGAATAATATCGCGCGACTGGCATGATACGCTTCCGTATACGAAAATGAGCAAATCACAGCAGATAACTTATCAATCTATTATTTTGCCATTAAATACTAATTCGTGCTCTCGTGAGTTTCGTTATAAAATAAGTAAACGCATTAAAAGGGGATTGTAAATTAAGATTTTACGAGAAGCTCGTAACATGAAGAGTTGCTTAAGAAATCTTGATTCGCCGTTGGTTTTGCAATGTCCAAGTCTCCAAGTCTCCAAGTCTCGAAGTCTTTGTAAGTAGTAATAGACAATCTATTGTCGATTTAAATTATCGATTTGTGTTTGCCGTCGGATCGTTAACTCGTATAGATACTTTGTCATTAATCTGGCGCTCGTTATGTATAAATGCATTTTCGATTAGGCTCGAAGGCACGGAAAGATGATGTAAGAAAATTACAAGTGACTTTAGGGTACGTTAATGAAATTATCTTAGTTAATGTTACAATAATAATGAAAAAAGCCTGTGAGTATAATAACACGAGGAGAAGAATATTGCCAGCCATAGCTGTAATATATTAGGCAGATAAATTTTGCAGACAAGCCGGTAGGGGAAGCTCGAGGATAGTTTATGGCTACCTTTGATTCTAAAATAAAGCAAGTATCAGCGTTAAATATTGCAATTACAAGGTGACGAGCTTACGTTTTCTAATTAAAGTTTATACAACGTGAGGGGTTATTGGGCTCAGTGAAGAAAAGAAAAAATAATAAAAATAAACTTGATATACATGGTATCGTGTGACTTGTCAATGTCGAGGTCACGTACGGGAGTATTCGAAACGAAAGCGAAAACAACAGACGATAGCCGAACTGGTAAGCAGAACCTTATAACGTGTCCTTGGCTCGCGTTAAATTAATTTTAATCCCACCGATGGCGAAGGGCTTGTGTCCGAGACGTTTCTCAAACTCTCGCATCTCCTTGCCTTGGCTCCTATCTCTCTCTCTCTCTCTCTCTCTCTCGCTCTGTCCTTTTCGCATTTCATTGATCCGGTGGCATCCGCTGGCGTTGACTGATGAAGGTCCTCCGTGGAAATTCCAGTTACTGACCCTGATCGATACGCGTCGATATGTACACACGCGTGCGTGTACGTGTTGACTCACACAAGGGCGAGCATTTTGTTTAAACGCTAGATAGAAAGGGAGGATTTATTCCTTCCTTGCGTCTGAGGGAGGGCATTAGTTTCTTTATAAAAACGCCGAATGCCCCTTAGCATCGAGGTTAATAAAATTTTGCTGCCCCCAATAACTATTACACCGATATCGCCGCTCGTATAGTTTAGACAATGTCCATGTAACCGGGGCCGAGCGGCTTACGGTCACCTTTTTTTTTCCAGTTACCGTAAGAGACGATCGTAAGAGTTCGTCAACGCGAACGGGGCACACGTACATTAAGTATTTCCATCGAGTCATCGAGTAGAGGCTCACCAAACGTAATTCCTGGAGAAACATCGGCTTTCGTAACGCAGAAAAAGTACTCTTAACTGCACATTGAGTTTATCAAAATCCACGATTTTCAAGTCTAACCGAGCGAAATGTAATTTATACCGACGATAAATGGAACTGTGATTAATAATTAAACTCCCGTTCAAATAAAGTATTCAAATGCAGATGATTCGTTATGTAAACTGAGAGTGTGATTTGGGCTGATTAAGTACGACGTCACTTAAGTCACATAAACACAAACATCTAGTTTTGCATTTTGATTACAATACAATGACTACTCGATATATAATGAAGAGTATTAATAGTGACATAAATGTCATTAGTCACTTGAATTGCAAGAACATATTAATGACGGAATTGTTTAATTCAACCGAGATAGTCATTTTAAATCTATCTTTCATTAATTGATTGACAAGTTCGTGTACATCGATCCTTAACAATGACTGTGTGCGATACGTCCCAAAAAAAAAAAAAAAAATAAGACGTTAACGTTTGCTGAATGTAATCTGAGTTTGCGAAATTACAAAATCTTTCACGCGTTAATATCAAGTTAATAATACCATTTTTAAGTCTGTCAAACTATTAATAACAATGATCGTCTGGGCATTTCGGAAGCATATTTTTTAGAAACTTGATTTCAGTATCATTTTATATGCATGACGAAAGGAGGGAATTATGCAGATTCCATTATGGGCTATATGTTGGCTATATTGGATTTAAAAAGTACCGACGAAATACGAAGACCATATCATTTTATTTATTTCCACGGACTAGTGCTTCGATGTGTGTAAATTAAAAATTAATTTACACGTACAATCCTGTAGGATAATTAATACGTTAACTTTGATTAAACATGCGCTTATTTTTTTTATTTTTTTTTTATAACATTACCATGGCAAGGGTTGGGCGGTAGTTTTATTTACTCGTAAAATTATTAAAAGATCGCAGTACTTGATAATAATACGCGGATGTACTTCAAGATAAAAGTATTTAAATATAATATTAAATAATTAATGGAAAGGGTAAATAGTATTGAAAAATAATTTATGAAATTTATACACCTTTTGTATCATAATAAGTAAATTTGTTATTAAACGAAAATAAGTCGAGTGCGCGACGATTAAATTCCGTGCATAATATAAAATGCATAAGCATAAAATAAAATGCGTTTAAATTCATTGGAATATTTAGCAATTATGCTAAAGTGCGTTATTCAACTCGAATGTGATTTTCATCCGATTCAACATCAATCCGATTTCGATTTTTATACTATTCTCATTATTTATTTTGTTCGTAAATAAAATCTTATATATATATATATATATACATATATAGATGAAGGAAATATATTATTCATTTCTTCAAATGTGCATTTGGAGACATTATGTATTAAAATTATTAACGATTCCGTACAGTTTAAGGGACATTGTATTGTAGTAAAGCTCGTTCAATATTTAATTGTTAATATGTAAAATGTGATAATATATTTTTTAAATATTAATAAAATTTTCTAATGTAAAAGCTGTAAATTTTAAAAGATTCCGTTCTCCGTCTTGGATTACGAGTTTAAATAAAAAGTCTGCGAGATCGATAGTTTAATAAAACGAATATTGATTTGTGTATGAAACATGCATCTTCTCCTGTATATATTGATAGAATATATAAACTTTAATAGATTTATTAAGTTAAAAATCCTTGAGGCTTTTTCGAGGATATATTTATAACTTTTATATACAAGGGTCGAAAAATATTATAAAAAAATATTCTCAGTACGAAATACGGTATGGAATAATTAATGGAAATTATGTTAATTACAAATAAAAAGACAAAACTGTTTCACGTTTCTGTCTTCTTTTCAGAAAAATAATTAAAAAATAATTAATAAAATAATGTATTTTATCGTTTAATATTAATAAAACCCGATGAGAAAGAAAACTGATCTTCTTTAGAACATTTACGGCTTAGCATATACATTATTTAAAGTTTTATGTTAATGCAAATTGTTCGGTGCTGTAAAAAATCTTATGTTTACCTGGCACGTAACGTTACCGTTTCTCTCATTCGAATATTATTGATCATTCGGATATTTTAAATCAAACATTAATTAATTAATCTTCCTTTTTATGTAAACATAAAAAAGTCATTGCGTTGAGTTGGAATTATTGAAATTTAATAGTCCCGGGAGGGCGATTAAACTCGAAATCAGGCGTAAAAGCAGACATATAATTAAAAGTAAATGCGAATGGAATTTTTGGGCTTAAGCCGATAGTGTTTGTAATTTCAAATAAATCAGTGGCATCAATGTCGATCGGCCGTTCAAATTTATACAGCCTCCGCGATATTATGCAAAGGTCTCCTGCATTAAAATGCCGGCGAGGGGGCAGGTTATGTCGCCGCGCGGGACGGTGGGGAAGGTGGGTGGGGGGGTTTAGAGGCGGGAGCCGTAAAACTCAGCGCAAAGAACATGAAAACTTTAAGCTTTACAACGTAAAAACAAGAGCAGTTGTCAAGTGGTGCGATTGAAGGAGATTTTTTTTTGTTGTTGTTGTTGTTTTTTTTTTGTTTGTTTTCTCGTTCACGTACGGTAAAATTTTGGTCGCTCGGGTCAAAAGTATACGATGCCGGTGTCGGGTAAAAAAAAAAAAAAAAAAAAAACAAAAACAAAACAAAACAAAAAAAAAAAAAAAAATATTCT
This sequence comes from Ceratosolen fusciceps, assembly GCA_018883505.1. Taxonomy (NCBI): domain Eukaryota; kingdom Metazoa; phylum Arthropoda; class Insecta; order Hymenoptera; family Agaonidae; genus Ceratosolen; species Ceratosolen fusciceps. The sequence goes on from RCIC01000010.1 coordinate 1,311,739, forward strand.
CAAATAAATGAAAATTTTGATGAGTGCCGAGGAAATAGATGAGGGATTGTTTGTGTTGAGCGCGTCTAGCCTAGCAGGAACCGGCCACTACGGCGATCCATATACATCAGCGAAGATTAAAGCCGAAGCTTTTTATCTAAGGGATTAACTGCGGCCGCGATTTTTCATTTTTTCTCATCAATGGAAAATCTTTGCAATAAGAGCATTGTTGGCAGCTCTTCCTACAACGTGTAAATGCTCGTGCTGCAACTTTTTCCCGGGCTCATTTCCCGGCGAACTTAATTAGCCGCGGCTCGGAAAAAATCACCTCGAACTATTTCAAGATTAAAGCATTTGGGCAAATAAAATGTTTTTCTCCGCCCCTTTCGGAGCGATTGAATTTTCATGCGACGGGCGCCACTAAATAGACCGACGATTCGTCGGTCAACAGAGTCTCCCTATTAAATCTCACTTTTAATATACCGCTCTTTTTTTTTTTTCAATGGAAATTCCATGGGATTCGCCGATTCATCAGCTCGCGTGATTTTCTCTATACGAAAGGTTATTGGGGCGCGGGCGGAGAGAGAGAGAGAGAGAGAGAGAGAGAGAGAGCCGGCGTGCGCGTCTGATACACGTAGGCAATCAAGTCTAAATGTAAATGAAGTTTATTGTATATACGGACCCATGACCTCGTAAATCATCGAAGCCGTATTTAATATTTTCGCAATTTAACGCGTATCGCGCATACGGTTTCGTCCAATAAATAACGCCGGGCACATTTTTCATTAGCTCGGTGACAATACGTGATTATATGGGACTCGGCAGACGTTAATAATATAAAGTGTATTAGCATGCGGGAATAGACGGTAAATTTTCAATTAGCCGGTAAAACGTGTACGGATCCTCCTTTAATAATCCTCCTAACATTAGCCGATCATTAAGGAACTGAAGCAGCGTCTTCCTCGGCGTCGGGACGAAGAGAATAAGCGCCGCTCGTAATTTCACGGTGATAATCCGTAGCGTGGCCGACATTTAAGACGTAATTTTGACAAGAAAAGCGCTTCGCTTCCTGGAGCTTGGCCAAAATCCTCGCTGGGAGCGAGCTTTTACATACGTAAGAACAACGGCTACGTAATACCATCTGTCCGTCCCGCTTTTCTTGCGCTTCCTCTACCTCATGGAACTACGGATTCCATCAGTCGAAGCTTTTTTCCAAGCTCAAGCGCTCTCGTCAAAAATTCGTAAATTCAATGAAAACATTCGGGCGGTCGAATTCCTCGTCAGTCAGTCTTATCTTGAGCAGCAGCAGCAGCAGCAGTCCCTCACCCGTCCCCCCGCTCACCCCTATCGTATTTATAGTACGATTTCGTTAAATTCATTCGGAAGTTTGTTACGAAGGGTTTTATAAAAATATCGGCAATACTTAATCACGTGCTGTAATCGTTAGTTCTTAATTTTCTCAGACCGCTCAGACGACGCTCTTATAATCACCATTTCCACCCATTAGATCCAACGATAACCTATCTAAAGTTATTATATTTATCTTGCAAGGGGCGAGGAGGGGGGTGTAAACAAAAAATTAATTAAAAACTTTTCATAGTTGGGAAAACTTTTGGTAAAGATAAGTAAATCTGCCAATAAAAAGTACCATAGTAATTACACTTCATTCATTAGGAGCGAAAGAGTTCGATCAATACTACTTGTTAGGCGACTGTTTTATAATTTACACGATATTAAATCCATCGGGTAATCAAATATCTTCTATGCTGGTGGAGACCCCTTTCAAGCAGATCTTTATCTTTATAAACTGAATTCTGAATTCCCTTTGCAGCTCCTACTTCACATTGTGGATTTCATTTAATTTAATTAGCCACAATCAGGAAAGGATCGTCCATTCTGAGGAAAACTGCGCACCAAATGTGAAAGGTCGAGAAAGGAAATCTTTATCCTTTACCTTACTTTGCTACTTCAAAATACAAAATAAATTGTTTTTTTTTTTATTATTATTATTGTTGTTGTTATAGCTACTAACTTGATCACTATCATTATTCTTTATTATGTAATCAATGTTAAAGCGTTGGGATGAGCACGTATACAATGGTGGGAGGAGTATAAGTATGGTAACGTGGTTGGAACACTACCCCCCCCCCCAACCCCAGTGTCACTCTCCCTCGAGCCATTTTTTTTTTTAGTGCCACTCTTTTCCAACTCGCTCCGTTGCCCCACATTTCCGTGGTTCTTCGGTTACGTAGCCAGGATTAATGCTCCACCGTCAAATTTGTCACGCCCGTACAATGATAAAGCAGTAGCAGTAGCAGTAGCAGCACCAGCAGAATAAGAAGAAGAATAAGAAGAATAAGAAGAAGAAGAAGAAGAAAGTTAGAAGAAGGGCGCGTTGATATGACGAATAAAAAAAAAAATATATATTCAACAAGGTCATCTGCACGTGGATTTTTTATACTTTTCTTAATCTACTGCGCCACGGTTTCCTAGATTACGCCTGATAGATGGATTAAAGGATAAATTGCAGATCTTCCGAAATCGCTCGACTTAGATTATTTAATTATTTCTTATAAAGCCTGGAGAATGGAGAAGTAGGTCATAACTGCGGGTGAACAACAAAAAAATTAAAACACGAACAAATGTTTGATTATTCCAGAAATATATGATAACGTGTGTCGGAGCGCAGATTTGAAGAATACAATACATCATTGGTATTGATAACTAATTAAAATCTCATCCTTTATCATGCGGAATCGAATAAGTGAGGAATGCATTTGGATTTGACAAGAGGCTGTTTTGATCGATTAAATTATATTAAATTAGTCCCGCTAATAATTTATTTTTACGCGTTCGGCGATATCCCGTATTACACTTAACCATACGGATCGCAAATAAAATCCACTCTAATATACCTACCCCGTCAAAGGGGTTAAAATATTTCATTAAAATTAGGCCAATCGCTTTAGACAGCAATTTATTTGGATTTATTAATTTTCCATAAATATGTGACTAGAATGGAATTACTGGAAAGTGTGCGTATAATTTTTCAAGAAAAATTCCGAAAGAAATGCAAATATCTCTGTATGGAAATATCTTGCTGATAAATCTCTTTATGCGAGCGTCTAGTTTGTCAGCTATTTTTTATTGAAAACGAATGACGTGATTTAATGAACGTTGCTGCATTTTTTGTTCCCCTCCTGTTTTTTTTTTTTTTTTTTTTTTTTTTCCCCCCTCGAATTTATACGAATCCCTGAAATAATTCATAAATTCAATAAATATTCGGCTTTCTCAAGTCAGTGGACCGGCGACGGACTAATAAGAAGAGAGAGAGAGAGAGAGAGAGAGAGAGAGAGAGAGAGAGAAAAGAAAAATGCGCTTATTATAGGACGACTTTGATCAACGGTTCGCGAGCTACGAGTCACAGCGGATGCGTCGTCACGCGCTAGTTTTGCCGCAAAGAACAATTTCAACGGATAAAACAATTAATCGAATGGGGGGGGGAGGGGGGAGGGAAAGGTAGTAATGGAATCATACGACTAGAATTCAAACGGAGCTCGTGGCGTCAACGATATCAGTCGCTTCCACGGCAAAGCGAATTTCCCGTGCGCGTCTCCTTTCGCAGGCAAAATAACGGCGAAGGAGGCGAAGTAAAATCAATATGTCCGTGTACGTGAGGCTCGTGCATAATGTCTCATTGGGCATCGGAAGCGGCGTACGCGACCGCTCTCCCCCCGAGTCTCCCCCCAGGATACGAGGGAATTTCACGAGCCGCACGGAGAGGATCGCGCGGTCTCTGGACTTTTACCGTAGGACTTAGAGCGGCTCTAATACGGACATTACGATGAGTTGAGATACTGGAAACTTGCTTACCGCCCCGACCCCCCACCTCCCGAGGACCGAGCCAGCTAATTTCCTTCTCTAGAGTTCGTCGCGTCGCGTCGCTCGTTTGCTATCGGACAGTCGCCGACTCCTCCCTCTCTCTCCCGCATTCCAGTGCAAAGCAAGCTGATTTGATCGCAGACCCTAAGCTCGGTCTTTGGCCTCCGATTTTCCTTAATTTTCCTTGATTTTCCGAGTACGAAGATCCCTATTACCATCGCCGCGGACGTTATTACTTATTGCGCGCCGCGGGTCATCGAAGTTTACGAGAGCTTGAGGTTTTTTTTTTTTTAGCGAGACCTTATGACCCCCGGCTAGACAGACAGCTTGTACGGAATGCAAGGGGATCTACGGACGGACGCGATTGTAGGCAAGCCTCCGTAATGTAATTATTGGAAAATTAATTTTCCGCTGCGAGGCGCGAGGATTTTATTTAACCGAAAAATAAATAGAGGCGGAGAGGGGAGCTCATTAAAATCCGGGAGGTCTTAACGAATCGAGAGGGCACGGCAATGCCGGGATCTTATTAGTATTCAATAAAGATCGTAGGCGAAAGTGGGCGGGCGGGGCAGGGGAGGATTAACGAGTTGGAATTATTGCCAAGGGGCGAGAGAGAGAGAGAGAGAGAGAGAGAGAGAGAGAGATTTGTGGACGTGAAAATGCTCGTCGTTTGAAGCAGAGTCTCGCTACAGGCCAGCTACTGGGGCTAAAAAAGAGCACTTGTCCCGAGGCGCGGGGGTTAAAGAGCGAGGAGGGGGAGGAGGAGGAGGCTAAAGCAACGAAAAGCTACAGGAATTAAAGAGTTGAGAATGGAAAAAATGAAAAGCAGGTCGAGTCCGGCCGGGCTTTTGTAAACACTCTTTCAGCCCTAATACCGAGGCCTCCTTTACACGTCCCCGTTTTTTGCAATCCAGTGCCCCCCACCCCTCCTGCTCCTACTCGTCCCCGCCCATCCCCTAACGGTATCTCGCGACACCTAACTCTTCCCGAGCCCCGGACCCTTTTTATTTGCGGCTTAATTTATTATGCTAATTACTTTTAGGAGTGCACCCATCCGCGGCAGCTCCGAGTTTAGCTAGCCCGGCCCTCCTCGAGCTCCACTTATCTCTTCCTGATACTCCCCAAATACACCCTCCTCCCGCCTATCCCACCGCCGGCACTTATTCCTGTCTCCCGCGGTCGTTCCTCAAAGTGACCCACTACTGCCGGACGAAGTAACACGGGCGAAGTAACAGTGGGGAGTCATGGCGCGAAATGACGAATGAATTCATTCGGCAGCTCTGCTCTTCTTTTCTACTGCATCTCTTACGGATGTACTTCGGTACCGAGTACCCAGCCCAGGCACCTTTCCATAAATCTCGCGTAAAGTACCGGCAATGGACACCAACCAATAGGCTTTAAGATTGAGCGGCCCGAGGAAAATGCCCCGCTACTCTTACATCGATTTTCCTCTCTCTGATTTACGATTACGTGATTCTTTTTATTTCGCTTCGATTTATCTTTACCCTTTCTCATCTGCGTTACACGCTTTCGTCTTACGTCTCTGTCTGCTTGACAGATAATCCTTTACAATTCGGATGTTTCAATTATTCACCGCCGCCTTCCACCAACGACACTTCAATGCATTTTTTTTTTAACCAGTTTAACTGGACCTTTTGGGATTTACAACGTTGAATTTCTAATGCTCGCCTTACTCCCTTCCCCCGCACAGATTTCACAGATACTATTTTCATCATCTCGAGATCAATCGGACATGTATCCCAACTCCCTTCGTAGAATTATTATTATACGGCATCACTGTAAAAAAATTGTACGCGTGTGTATGTGTATTTATATAAAGTAAGTATGGGAATGCGATAGCGAGGCGACACTGCGCATGGATTTATAGATCTATTATTGGGAGCGAAATTGTATTTGCAGATATATTTTACCGGAAAATTCATAAAATCGGAATGATGAATATTAAAAATAAATATACGAGGTTACATCGAATAAGAATTTAATTACGGGGCTAGAATTGATAAGTGAGTAAAAAAAAAAAAAAAAAAAAAATAAATGAATTCAAATCTAGCAGGGTTTCAATTTACAAATTATTTTCATATTAATTAAAAGTACGTTTCGTCCGCTCAACATAGTGCAAATGTTTGATTATTTTTAGACGTAACGTGTACGAAGCGCTCGAGTTTTACTACGATTTGCGGAAATTATAAAATTTTACTGCACATTTTTTTAAATAAGCAGCCGTACGGTTAGATAAAATTCAATTACAAAATTTTATATCACAAATTAATGTGCTTTTAATCGCAACACGCGCACGCGCGCTCTTCGCCTCACTTACTTTCTTCACGTTCTTTTTTTTTTTTTTTTTTTTTATTTCAAAAAATTTAATAGCAATTAATGATCGGTCACGTATCGGAAACACGGATGTGAAACTCGAACAATTTCACGAGTTATTTAGGCGTATCGCTCGCTCCCGAGCCCAAATGCTAAAGGCATACGTGAAATTTTCACTTACGAGCTTGTAAAATTTCTACGTAAATAAGCGAACGGAATTATGACGTAGACGTAGTAGCAAGTAACTTTGTGTGGAGGAGAGCGAGGCGAGTTCGTTGTGACGAAGAAGCAATTCTCGCCAGACAATCGAGTGTAACAAAGACGAACCGGGGCGTTATCTTTAAAACTCGCGATATTTATTTAATTACACGGCGGCTGAGGTATTTTTTTCGATCGAGGGTCCTTCGAATTACTGGAAAGTCCGTGTAAGTAAGGGGAATATTGAAATTTTTACCTTCGAATAACATTTTATGATTGATCGTGGAACTTTGCATTTTTATGATCTTCAATATCTTCGAGTGCAGTAGTATTAGCATCCGATGTCGATTGATTAATTGTATTCCAAAGTGAATATCGATGAAAATGGAATTTTTCTAGAGCACCTACCCCCCAAAGCCCCGCCACCCCCCCCAAAGCCCCGCTCCGCCGATGGATTAAAAGGCACTTTTAAAAACCTCTTGAATTTTATAATGTAAATAGGGAAAGCGAGAGAATGTAAGGGGAGTTCGGAAGAGCGCAAGAACGGCGAGACGTCGATATAAATCCCCGTTGCCGTGAAAATGCCGGGAGCCTAATATATGCCGGTCGTCTGATAAGCTCGTGCCAAATGAATAAGGACGGGTGGGGAGGGGGTGGGGTGGGGGGTTATTGGGGTTATTGGGACTGAAGAACAAGGTAAGTAAGTAACAAGGGTAAATAAGGGAGGGGGGAGAAGAAATCCGTTTAGCGCGGAAAGGAAGGTGGAAGTCGCGGTATTTTCCGGAGGGAGGATTTTATTTGTATTGTCAACGATCGCGTAGCTCAAAACTGCGAGAAGGCGGTGCTGCGCGCGCGGGTACGACGGGTATTCCCCGGCATTAGGAGCTCCCACCACCCCTCCCCCTGCCCCACCGGTCGGAGAGAAATCTGGTGCGAGATAGCGTCTAATGCTCGTCTCGCTGAGCTACGCCATTATCGAACGGAGCCCCGACACCGGGGATTATACCGCACCTTGGAATAAAGCGCCGCCGGCCAAAAGCTTCCACCTCCCCCTCCCCATCCCCCTCAACACCCCCCTCCCCTACGCCCCGAGCCACACGACCCGTTAGCGGCAGTTCAACGTGGGCGCAGCGGCGGCGGCGGCGGCGTTGCGATACAAGTCGCGGCCGGAGCAAAAGAAATAACTTTCGAGGGCTCTTTGTGAGAGCGGGCTAAAAGCAAGAAAAAGAAATGGGGGGGGGGGACGAGGGAAGATATGGCCCGAGGTGGGAGTCCGCGCCGAGCGAGATTGAGGAGACTTTCTTTTAGTTTAGAAGCCGAGGGAAAACTTACAGAGCTCGGGACGAACCTGGCCAAGGAAAATAATGCTAAATTACTATATGTATAAAATATGAGCGATTCGTCCGAGCGCATGTATATAATACATATACGCGTATATGTATGTATATTTGTAAAGCAACTCCTCTCTCTCTCTCTCTCTCTCTCTCTCTCTCTCGGTTTTACGTCTTCTTTTAATAGCATTATGACCGACCCGTGTGACCTACACTACACTCGGCTTTACTTTCGGCCAGGACATATTTCCTTCTTTTCCTTTTAATTTCCCCGCCACTGCACTCGTAATCTTTAATTTAAAGCTCCTCTTCCTACGGACTTATCTGCATGTTTACTCGAAAAATACACACGGGCGTTTGTCTTCATAAATTACCGAAAGCGTTAAAATGAACAAACACAACACAATATCGGACTGTTTAATTATTCGTGCAGCGGCCGCGTGTACGCGCGTGTGCGTACGCGTGCGTGCGTGCGTGCGTGCGTGCGTGCGTGCGTGCGTGCCTGCCTGCCTGCCTTGGCTCAAACAGCCTCTCGCAACTTCATTTCAAACTTAAAATTTCAAGGAAATCATTTAATTCCCAAGCATTTTGCAGCTGCTAACAAAACAATCATATTAATTAACATAGCTGTGAGATTTTCAGAATTATAAAGCAGATTATAATTGAAAACTCAGATTTAAGCTGAAATTAAAGGTTGTCATTCCCAAGTTTGTTTGGCCTCCTTTACTCTCAAGTTTCTTTATGCCGTTCACCCTCTATTCAATTATATTTTTCTTTCCCTATTTTTTTCTCCTTTTCTTTTTCATTTTTTGTTTTTTTCGTTTTCGTTTTCGTTTTCGTTTTTGTTTTTGTTTATTAATCTCTTACACCACTGCCAAGATTTATGCGAAAATTAATTAACCGCCAGGTCAGATAATCATTAGCATACAATTCCTGCAATTTTAATAAGCGAAAGGTCATTAAAGGACTAAATATTAAAGTACTTGGGAAAGGATGGGGATTGGGAAAGCGAGTAATATATAATATCGACCAAAGCCTGTATTATCCGCTAAACTCTTTGATGCTCTTATATATTTAAACTTAACATTGTCTTCTCCCAGCAGTAGAATGCCGAGACTCCTTTGCTCTACCGAGCTATTTTTTCTTTTTTGGCAATTAAACTTAAGCCACGAAGAATTCGAATATGCACTCAAGTTATTCTTCCACATAAGCAATGTAAATAGAAATTATAATTATTTATACGTTCGAAATGTTGTTAATCCTCCTGTTGCCTAACTATACCAGCTTATCGTCAGTTGTATTATTCGTCTATTATATTATAAATTTGGCATTTTAAAGTAAATTGATTGAGCCATACCGTTGATATCGAGAAAGCGCTTTGTACCCTTGTGAAGCGTCACCACTCCCAATGCTATTAAATAAATATAAAAATATACTGGTTGACGTAGAGCAAGCGGAGAAATCGTCGGAAAAATCATTAAAATATCCTTTTTTTTTTTGGTTACAAATTTCATTACGAAGGCAAAGCGTGATAAAGAACAACAGCCAGATAGAACATTGAAGAAGAGTGCGCAATCTCCGGTCGGATATGATTCTCGGGTCACAAGTGTCCCGAACGCTCGGATGATTCAACTTTGATTGACAAATATAAAAGTGTGTATACGTGTATACGTAAGAGTGCTAAGGAGAAAGCTTGATTTAGTTATATTTCTGCATCCTCGAGATCCGTGCAAGATCATTCACAAAGTGAAGTATATTGTTTACATTAACGTGGGTAGGAGACATTGTCATACGCCTCCTATAAATTGATTGAAAAAAAGAAACGCAGACACGCAACGAAACACTTCCGAGCCTTTGGTGAAGTTTTATTACTTTTTTACAAATTGACGCAGATTTTCTTTGTACTCTATTTAAGATCTCGTCATTTAAGTTTTTCATTTGTCAAGCCCCGTGTTATTGCGAAACACTAATGTGATTGCTATAAAAAAAAAAAAAAACTTTCTCACCGAGGTCACACTTGCGCCAAACGTCAAGTAATGTTTTGGCCAATGACTCTTGCCTCTTCGCACTGGCATTTATTTTATTTTTTTTTTTTTCTTGCTAAGTTACGCATTTTTTAATCCTTGATTAAAACTTAATACTTGTGTAAGGTCTTGTCGGTTACGGCATTTGCCAAAGGTATGTTACGCAAACCGATCTCAATAAATACAATTGATTATCTTCTCAGTTAAAAAAATTGGATCAATGGAAAATAATACGTCCCCGTAAGTGAGATACGCTGCGCGTAATATTATCAGACTGGAGGAGGTGGTGGAGTGGGAGGGATGGAGGGAGGGAGGGGGTAGGTAGCGGTAGAGGTAGCGATTTACACATTTGGATGGAAAAGGAACGGATCTCAGTAATTTCTTGTCCCCCGGTAAATGTGTCCTTACAAACGAATCGGTAACCGAAGACTCGGCTGCGTGAAAGTCAAACCGGAGCTCGTCCTCGTCATTGTCCTCGTCATTGTCCTCGTCATTGTCCTCGTTATCGTCACAAAGCAAAGATAACTCGTGCAATTATCTGCCTACCCCGTGCGCTCGAACTTGTATGGGGGAAGGTCACATTATAATCCTGGCAGCACACGCGACCACCATCACAAGACAATCGAATTTCTCCTGGCCACGGTTTCCCTCCGCTTATTGTCACAACCTCGGTCTTTCGTCCGTCACAATTATCCGAGTCTATTCCCAGCGTCTGCATTACTTTGGCGAATAAACGAGCAGCAGCAGCAGCAGCAGCAGCAGCAGCATTAGGAGCAGCATCAGGAGCAGCAGAAGCAGCAGCGGCGGCGGCGCCACCGAGTCTGCCGATGTTAAATTGGATTGGCACTTTTCAGAAATGGCCGACGAGCGTGAAAAGTCGGATTTCCCAATCTCCTGGAAATCATACCCGACGAGAGGCTGGAACAATTAGCTCCGCGCTACTCTCCTTTTTCCAAGAGCACAATAATGCTGCGACGTTACAGTATTAGACTGACGGACAAACACATTCTGTGGCGCATGCGGTGACGGCTATTGTTACGGTCACAAGGGCTTCTCATATATTCAGATCCCCATTCTCGTCCCCTAATTGTAGAGACACAATCTTGATTTAACATTCAATTTATTTGCACAATATGCATTTACGTGCACATCTCACTAAGCCGGGGCCTCTATCCCTTATCACAAAGTACATTAATCCCGAGACGACCAATGCGCTCTTTATTAATTATTTATAAAACAAGCCCCATCGGTGACTCCCGCGACCGTTCCAATCATAATAATAATAACAACAACAACAATAGTAGTAGTAGTAGTAGTAGTAGTAGTAGTAGTAGTAGTAGTAGTAAGTAGTAGTAATAGTAACAATAACAGTAATAATAATAATAATAATTTACATTCATTCAAATTCTTCTTACGATAGAATGCCGGCGCTATTAATTTTCCACATACATAGCCGGGGGAAATTTTTTTGAAAAATAGCCAGGATTCCTGCAGGAGTAAGATAACTCTGCAGGTATATGCAATAAAAAATTACAAGAACATCGCTTCGATACGTGCTTCTCGATTTTATTAAAAATAATGTACTGGAATATCAAATATTAGAAATTCTACAGCGCCATCTTATGTAGAAACGTCTTTTAACATCGACGAGCCAAATAATCTATTAGCGAATGAGATATTAGACGAAAGCTACGTATACAACAAAGAACAGAAACGAAACATTAGTTTTGTAGGGCAAATAATATTCGAGCGAGGCGTTATTAATTAACGATGAATACCACGTAACGATACATTTTCTTGGCAATACGAATAGAACATCGAAGATAAATCGGAGCTACATTTACGTAGTCTATGTATAGGAATGAATTTTTGCTAAAGCTTTAACCGACAGTTGTATGTATTGATTAAAAATAGTTGACAGTAAAGAAAAAAAAAAATAAATAAATAAATGGAAAGAAGACGTATTTAAATTGTAGATTTGCGCTTAGAATGAGTCCCGTAGGAATTCGAGGAAAGCGTGTGACAATAGTTGGGGAAATATGTTTTTTTTCGAATATCTGAAAGTCACGCGAGAATTCGTATACGTAGAGAGTAACCCGATCTTTAAGGGAGTAAGGGAACAATCGTAACTCTTATACGTAAGCCCGACAGTACAGAGAGAACAAAGAGGTTGAGACAGAGAGAGAGAGAGAGAGAGAGCAAGCATAAGGAGCAGCGAGTAATAAAGAAGAGGATCGCGAATGAAGGTGCTCCGTGAAAGGAACAACAAGTTGTGGGACGGAATTATTGGGGGTGAGGAGGTGAGTTCTCGGTGGCCTCGTGACAAACTGAGAAAATCGCTTAACCTTACTTAGCCGTACCCTTAAAGAGCCATATAATCACCACAGATCTACAGCCAAGTATTTCTTCCCATCTCCGTTTCGTCGTCAAAGGCCATCTCGTGACGAATAAGCCTTGCCTTAATTCACAGCGACCTCCCTCCCTCACCTCCTTGGGATCCGCCCAACTCCTACGGGGCTACGTCTCTCTTATACCCGGACGAGCAAACACAATTACTTAACAGGTAATCCATAGATACGCTTAAGCCCGGACGCGTAGAGAGCTATGCAAGAACGTCGGCAACAAGGGCGGCCATGGTCGATCCCTACTATTAGATCCAAGTTGGATTGCAGAGTCGCCGATATTGCATGTCTATCGCAACGGTCTTTGGTAACTATAATTTTCGTGAATTTGCGCGGCCGAGAATTTCTACCTAAGAACCAATCACAATTAGACGCCCTTCCCTTCCCGTTCACCCTCCCCCCTCACCCCACATCGCTCCTGACTCTTCGAGTTACCCTCTATTTTGCTCCAATATTTCTACCTCTTATATTACTTATTCGTATAAGTAGTAATCGAAAGAGGATACTCAAACGGGCTGACTATATCCCAACTTAAATTACTTCCTTTTAACGTCTATGCATATAAATTCCCCGGTTTATAAGAAAAATTAATCCTACGGCTAAAATACTTTTATTTGGTATGCTTATTCCCGCACGAATTCGGGCTTTTAATTTTTAAATATTCTACAATTAATGAACAGTTTAAATTTATTTTCCTTTACATATACGTACGTACGTGCTTATGTGTATATATATAAAGAGAGAGAGAGAGTGAGAGGGAGAGGGGGGGAGACAGAGATGGAGTAAATTGAAAGAAATGTAAACAATGAAATGTACCTTTCGCGTAACAGTTTTAATTAAAACTCGTACGAAAATACAAGTGTACGGAGGCATGGGCTATTCCAATAAAGAGAATTGCATATTACGGCTATTTTCATGGTAGATTTGCCCATCGAGTTTATCATCGTCATCGTTTTCGTCGAGGGGTTCAAGTAAACGAAGGGTCAGCCGGGTCTCGGTATATTTTTAAAGAGCCCATTTCCACACCGCTCGTAGATATTATTATCATCTTATCTCGAGCCCATGCTGCATCGCTGACATAAAAGTTTATTGCAGTACTTGTCGGGACGGTTAGGTGGGGCGGGGGGGCGGGAGAGCGGACGTATAGACAAGTTTTACTTAGTATTGACGGCTGCTAAACGCAAGAGGGGAATAAAGGAGGAGGAGGAGAGCGTACGCGCGTGACTGAAAATGAAGTGCGGAGAGGGGTCTGGCGGGGATTCGGGGGTAAGGCATTATTTAAATATCCTTTATTCGAAAAGCGCATGATATTTTATATAAACATTGAACGTCGCATTTGTTTATTTTGCCATCAGCGGTTTCGTAATCGTGGAACAACATTGCCGTAACCGCAAAATCGATTTCAGTCAAATATCGGCGGCGCCTATCGATATTTTTCTTTACGCGGTTATTCTAAATAAAATCATCAAGCCGTTGATTCTGTAGAGATAAGCGTCAAGCGATAAAATAAGATAGAACGGTATTTATTATACGATTCGTTTATTCTTATAACTCCTTGCCGTATTTAAGTTCCATATGGTATTTACCATTTGAATGATATTTAATGGGACCGAGGAAGACTTTGTTTTCGTATTACAAGCGGTGCATTAAATAAAGAATAGATTATGAAAAATTTGCATAATGCCTATGCCACGCATACGAAATTATTGCAAGGGCGGTGTAATATGAATATATCCGAAGGAAGTGCTGCTGGCGCGATGGCATGAATCGTTTAAAATTCGCAACGACTTTAAAAGCCGCGTTTACGGTGTAAGGGACATTAGCGCCACGAGAAGGGATTAACAAGTGAGCGGCATAATACAAAAAAAAAAAAAAACGGGGGGTGGAGGGGAGGGGAGAAAAAACCGAAGGAAATGAAGGAAAGAACGGCTCTCGTCAGTCGCACGTGGCTTTGTAAGATCGTTCGCAATTATTAATCATTCTCGTGGCCTCCTGCATTGAGTGCACTCGAGTCGAAGCGAGAGGCTCAAGAGAGACTCTCGGAGGCGATCAGCAGACGTGTGAATAACGGGTTCGCTGAAATGAATAAAAAATAATGACGGCAAACGGAATCGTGCTTTCAGGGGGAACAATGTGATCGAGGCCAAGGAGGGAGGGATCGGAGTGACTGAAACGTGTGCCGTTACTCCTTGCACATCCGGCCGCTGCTGCTCCACAGCCATCAGCAGGGAGTCCGCTCCGAGGCGGCCGCTTTCAAGTAGCCACAGCTCCACCTCCCCACCTCCCACCTCCCACCGCCAATTCCTCCCGCCTCTGTTGCTTTTACTCTCAACGGAGCATACATTGTCATACGGTTTTGAGAGTCCTTTCCACGAATACGATCCTCCTAGACTTTATCCATTCGCACTAACCTCCCTCCACCCCCCCGAAGAATTAATGCCGGCCGGTGTAACACGGTTACGCGGTATTGATAATATAGCGGGGGATAAAATTTCGGCTATAAAAAAAAAAAAAAAAAAAAAAAAAAAAAAAACTACTCGTTCGAGTGGTTATCAGGAAAATAGTTTAATGCTTTGGTGACTTTTTCAAAACTTCAATACTGCCGCCTGCGTCGTTCGCCTTTTCTCCGATGAAAATTTCACACGTCAAAAAATTTCCGAGTCTTTTTCTTATTCTTTCGAACGAGGCCTTTTCAATTTCCCCTTACATTTCACAATGGAATGCTTCGGTCAAAAAATTTGAAAGCTAACCGTAACCTCGTCTCGCGAATCAATAATACGCGTACCAGTTTATAATAATATAATAATGTTCAACCCTTGTTACTAAAGCTTCGGAGTAAAAATCTAATTGTAATTTAAATTTAGAGTTGACTATAGTACGTGCAAACCTGTTTTACAGAGGCAGCATAATCAAATGTATAAAATTAATTCGAATTACGCCAAAAGCTACAATGAACGTTTTAATGAAACTGGATTGCGGGCCGAAGCAGCTTTAGCTGTAGTAGTAGTAGTAGTAGTAGTAGTAGTAGTAGTAGTAGTAGTAGTAGTAGTAGTAAGTGTAGCGTCTCCGCGCGCGTAAAAATAAGTGGGAAATCTGAAATAATTGTAAGGACGCAACAATGCGCCTTCGGGGATTCGCAGTTTCCCAGTCCTTCCGATTCCTTGAGAGAAAAGACGAAAGAAATATAAAGGAAAAGAGATACCGAGGTGTCCATGAATACGCCTCGCGAGGACGTCGTCCGCCTGGTAAGAAGAGCCACCGGGGCCACGAAACCTATTCAAAGCTCGAGTTTGAAAAGCGAACACCCGCACCACGTACGTCCGAGCTACGAATGCACCTAGGACCAATGGCATACCATGGAGGCCAAAAAACTGTGCAAACTCTGTCCCTGCTCCCCCAACCCCCGTCCAGCGAAAGGATCTGATCAGGCCCACTCCTGGTCTACGTGCCCCCCCCCCCGAACCTAAGATAAAATGAGGTTAAGGAGCAAGGAAGAACCGCGAGCGCTTCCCGTCTTTAAAATATTTGCAAACTCGCGAACCGCTATTATAAAATAACGTCAAATAAAATAAAGTACGAAAAAAGAACAATTTTTTTTTTATCTATCCTCCTTTCGACAATCAAGAACAGAAGGTTATTGGGGATTAGAGGGGTTGCGGAAATTTTAGATAATATTGTAATTCAATAGCGCGGTAGAGTTAAAATATAGATTTTTTAACACCGTAAATGGAGAGTCAATCAAAAATATGTATATATATATACGTAAATGAATATGTGTATGGCACACGATGAAATCGCACGATTATGTATACTGACCACTGACTACCAACCAGTATGGACTGCGAAAAGAGAGAGAAAGAAAAGGGGGGGGGCAAATAGGACCAAGGAGTACGGAGGCCGTTCCGTGACAGTTAATTTTTGCAAAGCCGACCGTGAGAAGACTTACTTTTCAATAGAAAAAGGCAAGGACGAAGCGTCTACGTGTAAACATCCGCATCTAACAGTTTAAGAAATGTACTCGTTTGGCCGATTGGAACTGTATGTCATATAAAAAAAAAACTGAGACAACAATTGCAATAATACTAAGGGTCGAATCAATAAATCGATGAACTGGTGTAATTTATGAAATATAAACATGAATGAATATATTTCTTGATATTTTACTTCGGTTACCGATCGAGCAATGAATGTGCATTTAAAAAAAGTCTATTTATTTTAAATAAAGAGTAAATATGTATATTATATTTATTTAAAAACTCACATTCTTATGAAAACGCCATTAGCAGGGACATGTATAATTGAAACGGGAGATGTTACAATCAATCGGTATTGGTGTTCGTTCGCTACAATGCATAGATGTGCAACTGAGTAAGTAGCACGAGCTAAACCAACAGAATATATGCATAGCTAATTAAATACACCGGTGGCCGGTATTCTTTATCGTTAATTAAAATGTAAAATTATTGTTAAAGTGATTTTTGAAGACGGGAAGGTAATTAAGGGTCAATTAATAAGCCGACGGAAGCTCTCGAGGCGCATTTTTATACGTGCCCTTTAAGATTCTTACTTTATTTTCTTACTCGTGGCGAAGGAAGTCGGTAAAAAAAACATGCGGTAGATTCCTACGTTATCCGCGAGGAAATGTACGTACGGAAGCTTAATTTTTCGCTTTCCCCAAGCTCGGCGCCGTTATTATTTTGAAAAAAATATTCACGGCATACCTGGTGGCAGATATGATTTTTTTTTTTTTGCGAAGGCAACTATTAAAAAAAAATTTAATATCGCCAGCTTCTAGGGCGAGTGCGCGAACAATTTTATTACAATCTTAAAAAAAAAAATATAATCCGAGATATACCAGGAGAATGAAATTATTGTGCTGCTATGTAGGAGTAGTGAGCGCTCGACTCGATAAAACGAAGAGTAAGCAAGAAAGAGGAAATCAACGATCTGCGTGATTGGAGAGTCACGAGACTACTACGATAGCGATAAAGAAGAGTATGAGTGAGCGTTGAACGACATCGACGGCAAGGACAAAAAAACCTCGACGAGAGGAATAAAGTTAACGCTCCCCACCCATCCTATCCCCCCCATCCCCCCAATCCGCCGTCACTTCTATTCTAGTACATTTTTATCCCCCCCCGCCCCGCTCCGTCCCCCCTTCTATCCAACATTTTCCCCGCCTAACTTTTTTCGCGCCTCTTTCACTCGAAGCTCAATCTTTTACCATCAATCTAACCATTTCTTTGCATCAGTATTCCTCTTTTGTGCCTTTGTAAGCCATTTAGTCAACCGTCTAGGAGAAAAAAAATTATATATCATATAGTCGGCGGCACAAGTACCGTGGAACTGGTTTTCCTCCCCCGCCTACGTATCTGACTGATACTTTTTTGTTTCCGCGCCACGGGAGTAAGAATTTTATGCAGGAATTCATCATTCCGAGCTTATTTCGCCGCGTAAATGCCACACTAAAACATCTGTTTACCGACTGGCTACAACGGACGGACGTTGCGATGGGGCGATGGGGCGATGGGGGCGGCGGGAGGGAGGGGGCGAGGGCGGGGGGCTCCAACCGAATCCCATTACCTCCAATTTTTTTCCCTTTCTTCTCCCTCGGCTTGTTCTATCCCTTTTTATAAATATCTATGAAATACGTATGACTACGGTATATAGAGAGTAGGAAAAAATGGTACTTTTTTTGCCGCTTGTCACATAACTTTTTCAAATAATAACTAGCTCAAAGCCATGTCGGGAAATGGGGATTACAAAACGTTCACGTCTTCCAGGCGATTTTCACGCTATATACATGCTATAGCAATGTTTCGCTTCATCTCCCTCGACTTTACGCCTTATACAAGCAAACGGCTATACGTGTTAGTAAAGCTATTTGCTTATAAAACGAATTCGTGTATTGTCAAACAGAGGTAGATATAAAAAGATTGAGAGAGAGGTAGAGAGGGAGAGAGAGAGGGGGAGAGAGGGAGCGAGCGCAGTAGCGTGCAGTATTTTTCGTCAGGCCGACACCCCGTTTTTTTAATTTACTGCAAAGTAATGTATTCAACCGCCATACCATACTTTTTCAAAAAAAAATATCATCTCCAAGTCTACTTACTTTGCTCCGACGCTCGATCAATCCAATAATCGATAATCCTCTGTTAATTTTTCATCATTCAGTCAATATTCAGACTCTAGGCTATTGGCAATACTTTTTTATTACGTATCTAATGAGATTCTGAATTTGATTTGAAAAAAAATCCATTGAAATTAGCATAGGAAATGTCGATGGTGAAGGACAATGTCGAACTTTATGTTATCTGTCCGGATATTAAAGTAAGTTAATCGATGTTGCAATGTCAGCGTCAATTGAAGTCAAAAGTTTCGATGGTTTAATTAGAAGGGTCATCTCCAGTGGGTTACCCGGATCCGGCCATTGTCCCGGTACTCTTGTAGCAGACAGCGCTCGTACATTCGTATCTCCTGGAGGTTGGAGCGACGTTGCTTCCCAACTCCGAGATTACATTTAAAATCCGCTCGTCAAATGTTTTGCCTCGTAATATACGAATTCGAAATTATTCGAGCGAGCCGACCTGGCCAATGCATCAGGATCGTGCCGAAGACAGACACGGGATTATTTATTAAACTCGTCCTGAGAATACGCGTCTTCGCCGACCTCGACGACCTCGCCGAGTACCGACATTGACAAAGCTATGCAAAAATAATCAAGTGTAATGAGGACGGGACGCGTGGCCAGTGCTGGGAACGTGACTCGCGCTCAGACTGCTGCTACGACTTCCTTATCGGGGCTCTCGGCTTAATCAGCTATTCCGAGGACACGGTCTCGAGGAGCTTAATTACACCGGCAGCTACGAGGAGTGACGACGAAATTATGGTCCGAGCAGCAGGGATTAGTCACACTCGGACGAACCTTTTAACCCTAGGCTCTCGAGCACTTCATTTTCACACGAATTGACACGAGGGGCTGTAAGAGGAGCAGGAGGAGGAGGAGGAGGAGGAGGAGGAGGTGTAGGAGGAGGAGGCGTGGGTAGCGTACGTGATAGCGTTAGTGTAAGGGCCTACCTTAGCTACCTTGGACGTTAACGATCGGTGAGCATTCGATGAGAAAGTGCCGAGATGCCCAGATCGGGCTCGTCGACACTGTCGGTGCTGACGGCCATTCGCCTCAGACAACCGTAATCGTTGAGTGGAGTCACACGGGGCTCGCGTGGCCCCTTACGCGCATTGACCGGCACTAAAAGAACATCGGTAAGGAAGGTGCGCGCGGGATCAACGTACTCGGGAGCCGCAGACGCGCGTTCCTTTAGGTCGCGCAGCCTCGCGCAAACTGCCGAGGCGCCAGCGCTTGTTTTCCCCGCACCAGAGGCCGACGGGGAGACCAAAGGACTCTTCTCCTCGCTCCCACCCCCACCCCACCCCCCTGGGAACGTACACCGCGACGGCGCAGCTTCTCCTGCGGTCCCGCTGGCTGGCTGGCTGGCTGGCTGGCTGGCTGGCTACCTACAGCGAACACCGGCCTACCCCCTACCCGATCCACCCCCACCTACCCTTTCCACGAACACGGCTCTGTCGCTCCTACGCTCCCACCTACGATGCTGCCACTGACCGAGTGAGCTGCTCGTCCCTCCCCGTCGCCCTCCTACTCCCGGATACCCCAATCGATTCCACCTCTGTTGCTCGCTCGTCCTCTGCCAGACCTCACCCCTCACCCCTCACCCCCATCCTCCTATCCCACTCCCCGCCGACGGTGTCAACTCTCTAGGTCGTATTCCTATTTCCGACCTTAGCCACGGTATAACCCCAATAACCTCCCTCGATTTCGAGATTTTTTGCCCCCGATCAATGATATCCAGCCGCTTTTCATTCGATCCCCAAGAAACATTTACATCTCTATGGCCTTACCTTCGAAGACCCCTCCATTCTCACGATTTATAACTAATATTGCAAATCAACGCGATGCAGCTGCTCTGGCTTGTTTTTTTTTTCAAAAAAAAAAAATCTCTTTAATATCTTGGAGCCATGGAATAAGTTCGACCTGCATTATTTAAAAAGTAATTCTATTAAGTCAATTAAGCCAATTAACAACGGCCACGGAATTCGCGTATTTTAATCAACCTCCTTACTATTTGCCAACAATATCGTCACTTTTGTACTATTTTAGAGTGTTTAGATTTTTGTTTTTGTTTTTTTTCTTCTTCTTTTTTTCTTACTACAAAACCTTTATTGCATCGCACAAGCAAACGAAATTGTATTACGCTTGAGCAATAAATATTTGAAATAATATAACAGTTCTACGTAATTCAAAGCTCAAAGCGCGATGATTCGCGTAAAATAACGTTAAGGTAAATCTGAAATGTATTTAAATTACACGTACCTCGGGAGTACACTGTTTTTCCTAATTACTTTCAAACTCATTGCTGCTTAGCTTTTGGTCACATTATATTTAAAGGAAGAAACAGCGACTCCAACGTTGAAATTGGAGAATCTCATCCACTTTCTCGGATAATACTATTACAAGATACCATGACCGCACGACATTGCTGTTTATTAAGTATTACTTAATAATACGGTTACTACCCTAGCTATCGATGTGCGAGTGCATTGATACAGGATGTGTGCTGGCTGTCTGTGTGGAAGCAAGGGAACTGATTCGGCGATACGTGTGCACTGAACGTATTCGTTTACGTGGGAACGCCGAAGATCGCATTATTATTTCGATTAATGAAAAAAAAAAGAAAAGAAAAGAAGAAATCTCAAGGTTAAGAAATCTGAACGATTTCAGAGCAATTGCTTTTCAAGGACTATTCGCCGTTACGTTATATTCCGCATTTATGCATTTAATATAGTTAATTTTTCTACGTAATTCCACACGTCTTGGATTGGATTCATAATAAATGAGAAGATGCAAAGTAACGTATTAAGATCGATATTAAAGCTCCGGATCTTGTATTTTCGCGATTGGCATCTTAACCTTACATTGCCGGCGAACTGCCAATTCGCAATTCCCAAGCCCATGATTGTTTTATTTTTGATTCTTAGATATCAATGTACGTAGCCGAATGGGAAGGAAATATCCGAGAATCAAGAATGAAAACCATCGGTCTCCTCATCCCAAGAGTACTGAACCACTCGTACTTTGCTAGTGATGTGTACGAGTACGACGACCCTTGTCAGATCAAAAAATTCTGAAATATTAATGCATACATACATACATACATACATACGTACGTACGTACGTATATATATCTTACCTTATAGAATCGTTTATTTTTAATGTTCGAGTACATTCAATAAGAATTGATTAGAAATCTTTCACTCTCCATTGGAGTATCACTTACCTGGAACAAAAAATAAGGGTTTCATTACAAAATATGAAAAATTGAGTAGATCGCTTATAACATAAAATGTACGATAAAGTAAAAAATAAAGTTTCTAGCAAGTGTATTCAAATTTGTTGAATTTCTAGTGTAAATGATTTAAAGGAATACGTTATATATACCATTCTCGCGTACAATACTATAGCCAATAAACTTGCTTTAGGGTTTTTTAATGTTACATTATAAAGACGCTGTATAAGAGAAAATTAAAGGATCAACTGTTTATTTAGGCTTTGCAATGCTTATGTGCAGAATGAATGCAACCGAATGAATTCAAACTCGAGATTCGCATTAGAAGATTTAGTCCTGCAATTTAACCGTTCCTCATCACTACGAAAGCTTTCTCTTTGAGATTAACGGAGTTTCACTTCATTAGGCTCAACTGGAAGCTTCCAAAACTGTCCTGACATTCTCTTACTTAGTCCTCTTTTCTTGTCATACCCCCTCTCTCTCTCTCTCTCTCTCTCACTCTCACTATCCTAAATGCCTCTATTTATAACTCACACTTCCCTCCCCTCGCTTTTCTTATACATCCAGTTATATATATATATATATATCCATCTTTCTCCATCTCCATCACGTTTCTGTATAATTCATACAGGCGCTTGTCCGAAAAATTTGATATTAATGGCATTCAATCTCGTTTCTCGATAGACGTATTCGCTACAGGTTTTCCCTTCCCTCGTGATTTCATATTAATTACATAATAAATAGTAACGTAGCTGCACATGTAAGTATAAACACATGTATTCTTAAAAAAAAAAAAAAAAAAAAGAAAAGGTTCGGCACGTTAAAGCATACATTTAATTATTTACGTGATAATTAAATTTTTCTCTCGGCCAAAAAGTTATTTTAAGCTATTTTTTGAGTAATAGCCACCTTCAGTACGTTTTTAAAAAGAAGTATGTTATGGTGAGTAACTTGTAAACAGAGATACACTCTCATGAAATATGATACACATTAAAAATAATACTCAAGACAAAAATACGCGTATCATATATTACAAATGTTTAACACTATGTAGCTTAAGTTATAACTTTAGCGGGAAAAGTTTATCGAATATAAGGTTTTTTAAAGT
This sequence comes from Ceratosolen fusciceps, assembly GCA_018883505.1. Classification (NCBI taxonomy): domain Eukaryota; kingdom Metazoa; phylum Arthropoda; class Insecta; order Hymenoptera; family Agaonidae; genus Ceratosolen; species Ceratosolen fusciceps. Next base: position 1,334,356 of record RCIC01000010.1, read on the forward strand.
AAGTTTTCTAAAGTCCTTTTCAATACGAAATTATGGAAATTAAATCATTGTTAAAATAACAAAAAAAAAACTTTCTCCTCAACAATGACTTGGTATTTGTCTTTAAACTGGCTTAAAGAATTAGATTGAAATACTGTGTGGGCTGTGGGCTATGGGGGACACAAAAAAAAAGGAAATTTATATCGTATGAATAAATGTACTAAACTCGAGACATTTTTATTTTGCATAAAAATTTATAATTTAAAAAAAAAACTTTTTTTTTTTTTTTTTTATGAATGCGACATCTAAGTGACTTGTATTTATAAGAGAGAGAGAGGGGGGGGGAGAATGTCTTTTTATTAAAAGAGAAGTTAACTCTTTTAAAATGTTGAAAGAATAGAGAGAAATGCTGTACCGGTCCCCGTTTAATCATCATTTCCTCGAGTTTCTCCTGAAGCTCCTATTCGCATAAGAAGCGTCGGCATCAAGATTTTTTTCTTCCGTGCGCATTAAAGGAAATGGGATTTTTTTTCTCGACAGCGGGGCCGTGGACATTAATTTAATTCGTCGGACCTTTAAAATTCAGTCACGATCGTGCGGCCGACGCACTTTAACGACTTAATAGATTTTTAATGAGAGAGTCACGTACGTCGTGGCCGATGCTTATCGTTACGGAGCCGGAATTCGCAGCTTTAAAGCTCATTCCTAAAAAAGGACTCGCGCTTAATTGAAATCCAACCAAAATATTGAATTACTGCTCGTCCTCGCGAGAGCCTGTACACGTCTGTGCCCACGTACAAAGTAATCCACGTATAACGTACATGCCACGTACTTCAATTTCAACTATTACTTATATAAACGCGTCCCTCTCTGTCCGAAGTTGAAGCGAATTATTTCTTTACTTTATACGCAACCCAACCTTATTAGAGAGTTCTTAAAGCTCTACGGGACAGGGGGAAGGAAATTAAAAGTCCTTGCTTCTTTCAGTGTATTTTAATCGAATGTACGTGTCGATTATTAACCACTACGTGGTGTAAAAAAGCCCCTTCGCCTAGTATCCACCTAGTACTATTATTACCTGGTATTATCATTATTATTATTACAGATTCTTGCAATTATCTTTAATTTCGATCTTTAACTCTCGCCGAAGCTCCGATGAGCCGCGGATTCCACACAAGCCGGACGTACTGGATGGCGGAGCCTTGTGCAGGTGCGGACACCGAGTTGTCACCAGCTTTATTTCCTCTGGACCGGTTGCCGGAAGATGCGAAACATCTCCCGGGAAAGCCCAATCGCGATGATCGACCGTAGTCTTTTGAATTCTAGGCGCAAAATTGAATTGTCGGCGGCCAAAGCGGGAGGGTGATAAAAAAAAAAAAAAAAAAAAAAAAACAAATCGATCCGATCGACTTCGTGTCCCCAAATTGTCCGCTGATCGCGTGCCCATCCCCGATAATTGTCACAAAGAGACGCCCTCGGCCACAAACCTAACCGAATGTCTAAGTTATCGTTACATATTACGAAGGAATGCGTAAGGGATCATTGCGCCAAGAAAAATTTTCCTGCTTTAGGCTAAGAGTCTCCAACGGTATTCACAAAATGTTCTTTATAATAATATTATGCAATTAAATTCTTCATTCTCGTACATCGGCATGTGGCACGGTTCTTATTAAACTTTTAATTGTAATTTTAAGTAATTTGATAATACCTCCAGCCACATACCTGTACAGCCTTTTGAAGTTCGTGCCGTCGATTTTTTTTTTTTTTTTCGAACGAATGTACAGCTTTGGTTGTATGGGTCAGCCTGGACCGTCTGACAAGCGCCGATAAAAGATTTACTCCCCCACCATATATTAATTGGAATTTTAATTTATTTATTCCAGAGGGAGAGGTTACCGATTTCGGGGCATTTTATTATCTTTTATTCGTTCCCGAGTTTTATGGAACCCCAATAACCTTTATCATGAAATTATACTTCCTTGGTGACTTACACATGACCAGCGAGCAAGGCCGCAAAGGATAGGGAAAGGTAAAGTCCGGTATAGCGGAGAGCATCCAGAGGATCTTCTTCTTTATACGATTATTACGTTACATTGTAAAAGAAAAAGAGAAAGAAAAAGAAAAGAAAAGTCCGTGTAAAGAGGGGAATACAAGAAATAGCTAATAACCCCAATAACCGACTGTCTGCTGCAAAATTCAATAGAAATTTCATGTACGCGTTCAAGTGCTGCGACTGAGCCCTCGAATGAGCTGAACGGATTTATTTTTTTACATTCGCGTTGTATAATTAAAATAAATATAAACTAAATTGGCCGGGAAAATCTCGCAAGACCAACGAATGGGATCGGAGTGAAAATATAATTAAAGATCAATAACCCCGATGCCTGAGATTATCTCGAGGAAGGATAAAAAAAGAAGTTTCCGGTATAAGTGTCCAAGTGATTAATCTCATTTTTCTCACAACGAAGCTAAATCATCTACTTCTACATTAGCTGGAGAGGTTTTTTTTTTTCTTTTTTATATAGAATTTATTAACACGGAATTAAATGTAATTCAGTGGGGAATAAATTTCAACTTGGATTGCGCCTCTGGACATGCGCGCTTTTACATCGGGCAGTTCCTCGGCGAAAGACTTCTTCGACGGGCACTTGGGAGGCAAACCTCCTGACCACCGACTCATGACAACTATTCACAAATACGCCCAAGTAATTTTGATAGTTCACGAGCAGCGAAGGTCCTTACCGTTATCCTCGCGCTTCACGTCGCTCAGACGGCCTCCGGCTAACAAAATTTCTCACAAAGTCGTAGCTTTCTCTCTCTCTACGTCTCTCTCTCTCTCTCTACGTCTCTGTATTCATTTCTCTAGTAAGCACTCTTACGGCCTCTCTCCTTGTAAACTTTATCACCTTTAGAGTTAACAAGCTCCTCCGGCAGGGACAGGAATTTTCTTAAACTTCCCGTGACATTCGTGTCCTCGAATGCATTGCTCCGACCGCGATAAGCAGTAACAACTGAAGCAATTCACCTGCGTGGCGAGTTCTCTTCCCTTTTTTTTCATCTTCTTCTTCTTCTTCTTCTTCTTCTTCTTTTTTTTATTACACGATCGTACCACGCGTGACTGCGCTTACAGCGCGCGCGCACACGCACACGCACGCACACGCGAACTGAGACACTCTCTGTGAAATTATACCGGATTAATGTATATTAGGAATTATACAAGTTTAAAAACAACGGAAACCGAGCTCCAAAGCGCAGACTTACTAAATACGTTATAATTATATATTCCATCGAGGCATCTGACATTTCTCCTTAATTAAGGCATTATATCTTCTTTTCTTTCTTTTCTTTCTTTCTTTTTTTCTTTTTTTTTTTCTGCAACTATATTGCATCGAGTGCAATTCACTCGGGGCATAGTTCACTGAGCCAGATATCCACGATTTCACCAGAATAGCGTTGCCTGATTTGTTATCGGGGACTTTTACAAAAACTTGTTACTGCGCATTTTAAATGTAAACCAGAAGTGCAGAAGTAAGAAAATCTTTTGTCAATATTCAATATTATCGGGCAAATATGGCCAAGTAATTTCTTGCTGGCATAATGCAACAACGAAGCTTATTCTCTAAGTTTGTAATACCAAAGCTTACGTTACAATAGATAACTCCGAACTGCTTTAGCACGGCTTTCGCGTTTAATTTTTATATTCCCCTCCGCTCGTCCTTCTGCCTCGCGCAGGTAAATCATTATTTTTCATTTACATTGCACGTCAGTGTAAATGAAGTAAAATCAATGTCTTACTCTTCAACGTAATCCGAGCAATGTACGTCTTATTCTTCAATTTTTCTATTAAGCGAGCCGTCAACTGACGTACGGGGGGGGGCATAACCTTGTGAAAATAAAAATTAAGAAAAAAATAAAAAAATAAAAAAATAAAAAATAAAACACATTGATTATAGAACGGCATACCCTTATTGAATTTCAAAATTAATAGACAATCTCGATATTTCCGAGTTACAGGTTATGTAATTAAATTTCCCAACAACAACTATATCTACACATCTCCGTAGTTGTATATCGAATGAACGTGTAAAGCTTCCAGACACATTAGCACAGCGTAAGTTTTGCTTTTGTAACTTCAGCAACTCGGAGCAAAGATCCGCAATTATAGTGGAAATACGAAATAATGCAGCAGGAGCTTATATTATTTGCTAGTTCCTCACGTTTCTCTTCGATAATGTTAGGACGCCTATCCAAGAGAGTGCAATGATAAGAGAAGGCACGCGCCGACACTAAAATTCCATCCCTATAATTGTGAGTATAACCATAAGCTTTAGTTTTGCACTGTTTGAATCGAATGGAAAATTCGATAGTAACGTTTTTACTTCTCCGCGTGGAAACTTTAACATTTATAACTTAAACATTTATTTTCAAAATAATATGAATGAATTTTCGCTTTATACTTCCGAATGCATTTACTCGATTAGTTTGAGTGCTGTGCGACGATGTAAGTGATGTAAGTGTATCTACTTACGGACATTTGAATTCCCTCGAAGAAAGAAATTTAACTATTTCGAACTTTTCATAAGTCTACTTTTATTGTACATATATAAAACTTAGAACTTTTAAGCAATGTAAATATGTACTTATATTGATACGCATACGTACATAAGTACACGCAATACCAAAGCTGAGTTTGATATGAATTTTTAATAATAAAGGAGTAAAAAATCACGTTAAAGTATCAATAAAACAAACTTCTTTATTTTAATACCACCTTCGATTTTATGACGTTTCATGTATTTAAAATCTTGCTAGTTAAAAAGTTTTTATTACACGCCTCCATTTAGAGTCCAGTTATTAATGAATATTGCTAAATGTTTTGAACTTGAAAAAAGTATTTTGCAAATCTTTTAATGTACTGAATATCGCGTAATGGGTTTTTTTTTTTCTGTTGTAAATTATGATCGATCTATTTCTAAATTAATGAAGAAGAAAAGGGGGGGGGGCTAAAGGAGATATGGATTTAATTGGTATATTTAGAATTAAAAGTAAGCAGCTGTCGCAGTTTAAGATTTCGAGAGCAATCTGATAATGCAAAGAGGAAGTGAAAAGGAGGGTCGAATCGGGGTCTTTGAAAGCGGAGTAGAGTGCAATATAAATGAGGAAAAGGCTGGTAGGAGATAGACGAGAACGAAAATAGAGAGGGAGGGAAAGAATGAGGGATAAGTGGAGGTGTCGTCGCTCCGAAATTTCAGCGAGGCAATTTTTCGATGGTTAAAGTGAAGCCAAGAAGGGCTAAATTAACTCGAACGACCATTAACCTGTTGTACGTCATTCGAGAAAGTTAACTGACTTCTCAATTTCAACCCCCCCCCTCTCTCTCTCTCTCTCTCGTCTCTCACGTGTTTCAACTTTTATTCTTTGTATTCTTACCACGTGCTGATTACAATTGTGCTGCTCTACCCCCCATCCCCATCCCCCATCCCCCATCAACCCTCGATGTAGTATATACCCTCTTGCTAACTTTATCTACCGCTCTCTCTCCCACCATCCCTCCCTCCCTCCCGCTCTCTCTCTCTCTCTCTCTCTCATTTCTTCTCATCGTCATCATACACTCGATCTGAAATTACGATCCGAAGAAATTCCCGCTTGTAAATCAAATATTTACAGATCTATTTACGATTGCAAGTGTAAATCATTTAATTGTAATTCAATTTCATTTCAATTCGGCTACAATTGCAGAAGAATTATTATCCTTGTTAATTATATATTCATTATTATATTTACGTATAATATTGGCATTTAAAATACGTATTTTTTTATATTTAATAATACTAATACGTACACACGCTTCTTTACTATGGATATATATTCCGATGAGATACTTCAAAAGGAAATTTTAAGCGACAAAGTTACTCGTTCATTAATTATATAGATAATTGAAAATATGTTCCATAGCTGAAATTTATTATATAGCAATTATTTCGTCATATTTCGTAAACAGAATTTATAAAACTGTAAATAATAATATCGATAAAAATCCTTTATATCGTAGACTGATTATTTGATAAAGTAACTAATTGTAAGGCTCAATGTTAATTTTAAAATGTATAAATTAACACATTTCTAACGAATAGAACTAACTTTTAGAATAAAAAAAAAAAAAATGTTTACATCGCGAACATTTTTATAAACGAATGAATATACTTTTTTATTGAAAAGCAATTTTTCAAACAATTTTTATGATTTTCCCTCTGTTGAAATAGTATTAGAAGATTCATAGAATGTTTTGTAAAACTACATGGCAATATTAATTAAAGTATTATCGTCTTATCGATACTTTATTTCGCGTACGTAACAAAAAATTCAATCATCTTTTTTATTTTCTAAAACATACGCATTCATAAATTAGAACGATGGCGATAATATAGCGAATGTAGCGAGAAGCGAGAGCGTAAGCTCCTTTGTAGCTTACGTTCGCTTTCAACTTTAGTTCAAACATATTCATATTCTCGAACTTAAGAGCTTAAACTTCTTAAATAATAAGTAATTTCAATTTACTCAATAATACCTTTAATTGCGAGAAAAGTGATTAGTCACGAGATAGTAAATATTATTAGATAAACTTTTCAGATAATTGTAAATATTCTTACGTAGTCCATAATTGTACGTAAAAATATAAATAGTATTGAAGCGTCAGTACAATAATCATAATGTTTTCAACGCAGTCGGTCAATCCAAGCAAAAGTTCGTGCGCGTTCAAACATGGGCATAGAATAATATTTCACAACTATATTATTTATATTTTTTTTTAACGCACTTGTTATTAAATACAGCTTGATCGTAAAATTGTGTTCATAAACATTTATTTACGAAGAAATAATCGTAAAATATAAGTGTCGCTTACATTTTAATCTATTAAATTCAACTTTTAACCGGATTTCGTATTAATATTCGTCCATTCGCGTTATTATTTTTATTTATCTATATTTACGGCTACGAGGATAGAATTTAAAAAAAAAAAAAAACTTTATAAAGTACCGAGTGTGAATTATACTTTACGTACGTATCGGTAAGTTATTGTTGAACGAAGCTAACTAGGCGGTGAAAAATTCTACATGTATATACGTAAAAAATATCTTCTAATCGTACTAATTCTAATAATAAAACTTTTTATAATTCAATGCAAGCAATTAATGCGTACACGACAATACAGACACGGGGCTATTTCAGTAAAAAAGTAGCATTTCAATTTTTTAATCCATTTAAAGACGTTTGAGTGTCAGGCGAGAAGTACCGAAACAAAAAACGCTCGCACCTCGGGGCTTTGCTATTCATCTTTTTACGTATCCAGTGACAGGCTCCGGGCGGTTTTGAAATTTTCAGCAGATCGACCGAACTCGCGCAACTTGCTGCTGTCGCCTGACACCTGATTTTTCTACTCCAACGTGAAAAGCGTGAGAACCAGAGCATAAAGGGAAGAAAGAGGAGGGACGGGGGGTTGGGGGTAGGGGAGGACGATGGCAGGCGCGAAGCTTGAAAGAAAGAGTCAAGTGGGTCGTCCGCGACAATCGGCCGGAAGGTAAAAGTCTGCGAGTCAAAATAAATCCGTAATGTGCTCGAAAAAGTCCTGCGAGAGTTTAATTTACTTCTTCGTGAGTACAAGCAACGTCGGCGACTGCAGCTCCAACGACTCGTTCTGAGAAAATGCTGCGTTTGACGAAAAAAAAAATTTTTCGAGCATTTAAGAATTTTTTCCTTATTTTTCTCGAGCGCGGCTTTAAATATGACGAGATTCAAATAAATGTCTTTGGGCCCTTAAGTTTTCAAATAAATCGCTGCCACGCGCGTCCTTGGTAAATTAACAGTCAACTCGTGGCTTCGATCTGTACATGTAGATATACATGTATAGAGAAAATAGATAACAATTAATCGGCTGATGATTTTTGTTTTTTTTTTTTGTGCACGGGATTGAATTATCTGAACGACAATTTAAATTGGCTCGAGATAATTAGGCTACAAAAAGGTTTAATGCGGTCCGATACGCAAGAATTAGGTTTAATGGAGCATTAAAATAATCAATATTATAATATAAAATTACGATAATATTATTAGACTTCGTTCTTTTAACCATTAAATATAGAATAGTGTCCTGTTCCAGCGATCTACGAGCATACATGGATAAATTCAATTTGTTTATCGACTTGAAAATTGATTTTTCGGACTTAAACATTTTACATTGTTGCAGTAATTGTATTTATACATCGAAGTAAAAATATAGATCAAACGTATAAAATCATTATTTATTTCGTCATTTCAGGATTTTAAAATAAACGAAACTCCATTAGATGTATGAGTAATTTACTTTTTACGATGCGAACTAAATCCACTTTTACTGAATAATAATAATAAAAGTGGCTTCACTGATTCCTTATCTTTAGCCGTATCATTAAAAGTTTATTTATGAACTTAAGATGAAGTTAATCTTAAGATGATTGATAATTATTTCCAGCCTTCCAATTTAGCCTTAAAAGCACCTTTCCGAATGTTAATAAAATTACGAATCTTATAAAGTAGTTAAAGTGTTAATTTATTTCCCGAAATATTCTAATTGTAAAATAATCTTTGTAAAATATCTGAAATTAATTTTAGATTTTAGAAACTGCGATACTATTTAATAGTTCATAAATCCCATTTCAATATCACGCGTATACAACAACAAGGCTTATTATTAATTCCTGTTTCAATTATTACTTCGTTCTGAAGTATTGAAATTAACAATTACGCATAAATAAATCGGCTTAATCATAAATTTTTAATTTCAAGTTTTATACTTAATTATATCCCTTGGCATTATTGATCCCTTAATTGCATAAATATTCCGTGCTGCGGCATTAAATTTTACACGTATTTATACCATAGTATTTTATCTTTGTGTTATTTCAGGTATTAAATGAGATCAAAATCAAATATTCAATAAATCAAATGCGAATTTACATGTCTATCACTGTTACCAACCCCGATTAACATTAGGTTTTCATAAACGATATCGATACATTCAACGAATACGTTATGATAATTACAAAAGGTCTCAAGGAAGTAAATATCATTAACCGTAAATAAATTTAAAAACCTGTAATCATAAATTTTATTCACAGATATGTAAAGAATAACGCAATGTATTGTCCAGTAATAGTTCGTCGTTGAAAAATGTTGTTATTAAAATTTCATCAATAATTAGTTTTATTTTAATAGCCTTAATGCAACAAGATAATGCAATAATAATGTAGTAGTAAGCGCTACAAAATATTGCATTATCGCTTGACCACAACATTTTGTAATGAGAAAAAGTACGCGTATAAAGTGCACTGGGTTTGTAATACAGTCAGAATCAGTGACAACGCGTGTTCGTATTATTTTACACGATACGCGGATATTTATGAGGAGCTGCAGAGCAATGACATCTTCATCGTGTAAAATGTATTATTAGTCATTTGCGTCATTTAAACGGGGCAATTTAACAGCGTCGCGAGCCTATGGCTGCAGAAATTATCTTTGTCGATTAATCGAATGTCACGTGAAAATTCCTCGCATTCACTTGGGTAAAAGAAAATCGCTCGCACTACGTGTGTGAGTAATTAGCGCAAGAAGAAGTGCTCGCCAGAGAGAGAGAGAGACCGAGGCCATTATTCGTAACGCGAATGCCCGTAGAATTTATCGGATTGTCTGTCCCTGTCGTCGTTATATCTCTCTTTATTTTTGGTCTTGGCCTTCGGTCCCCGGGGGGGGTGTTGCAAAGTGTATCGCCGCAGATCAGTGCATTCAAGGCATATTTGCCAACAGCAAACGACGTTGCGGCTGCCTAAATCCAAGTTGAATTTCAGCACCGCTCCACGTAATAGAAGCACCACCACTCCCGTCTACTTTGATCTCTTCTGACAAAAATCCGATTTAGCCCGCTCCTTCTCTCCCTCTCCTCCCCCAACCCCACCCCACTCCCACTTCAACCCACCCCCAGCCACTCTTCTTTTCTTTAAAGCTCGCTTACAACGCATAACGTACGTTGTTACACTCGTCGCGTCTGTTTAACACTTACTTACTTACTTACTTACTTACTTACTTGCTTACTTACTCATTTACTACTATTACTTACTCATCCACGTACGTGGGTCTTCAGTTTTCAATTTCTTTCCGTTAAAAATACGGAATTTCTCGCCTTCGGTATTTTTATTTCTTATTTTCAATACGATGACAATTAGTTTCAAATACATTTTACTTTAAAGTAAAATATATTGCTATTGTCATTGTTATTATTATTATTATTTGTATCATTCATTTGAATGCAGTGTATGCGTGGAGGCGTTTTACTTCTCAAGTCTTTCGTGATTCTGAGAAAATACTTGTAACCACTAAACGGTGTAAAAAAAAAAAAAAAAATTCCCGCTTATTGTTCTAACTAAAAACAAAAAAGGAAAGGTAAAACTGAAACAAACTTATTTCCCTCTCATACTTTACTTGTTCACATTATTTTCAGTATCAAATTATATATCTAACAATATCCTACTTTCAAACAAAAAGCTTGCTTATTATTAAAACGTTGCTCAACTTCTTTTTTCAGCAACTATTTGCATTAACTTTACGTGTGCGTGTATGTGCGTGTGCGTGCGTGCGTGCATGAAAACTCTTCTGTACGAATGAATCGATATCTCGTTTCGCGTTATACTTATTCTTACGGGAAATATTTCAACTAGAAAACTGTTCCAACTCAGTGCATCAAAGCCAATTTATGTTTATCAGCATATATCCGTTTTATATAAGGCGCGTTGTAAACCATTGAATTCCAATTCTTGGCTTTTAAATATGTCCAGTAAAAAGGCGCACGTGTAGTTAGATGTAAAAATTATAGACATCGTCCTTTTCTATATTTCGCAAAATTTTTACTCATTTATTCATTTTGTTAATATTTTAAATACAATTAATAATTAAAGTTATCGGCAAATTTGCGGATTAACGTGAATAACGTGTATGCGGTAAATCATAACTAATTGTAACATTAAAAAACCTGATAAGCATTTTATAGAAATTTTTATAACGGATAAATGAATTGAGACGTAAATTTAACTGTATAGAAGCTAGAAAATTTAGATTTACAATAGAAATTGATTATTATAATAAAAGAAAATCCACAAATTGTCGTTACGTTGCTTTAACTCGATATTGACGTCAATGAATACAAATCGATATCCAGCTTAGGTTACTTTTTTCCAATTTTACTTCCTCTAACATTGTTCACTTCATTTTTTACAGTCTCTCTCTCTCTCTCTCTCTCTCTCTTTCTCTTTGCTTTTGTCGCCTATTCGGCGACTCGTTATTCTTCGCGTGTATAATAAAGTTACGGAGCTTTCGAGATGCGGTTAAAATGATAGGGCAACATGCAATGAAGGGGAGAGGGCAGGGATTATTGAAAGTAAATAGAGAAAAGAGGACTCGGGGGGTAAGAGCGAAGACGAAAAAAGCTGAAGACAATACTACTTTTTCCTCGAGGCAGTTTATTTTCCTGCGTAAAAGTTAGATTGAGAAAGACAAAAAGTCGTCCGGGAGATTTTCGGTAGAATTGTACGTCTAGGATATTTGGAAGTTAAATCGAATGTAAATAAGAAGGTTGACGATCGTCGATGGGGCGTGATAAATCGATACACGAGGATTTCAATAACCGAGGCCAAGATCGCGTAGATGATCCTGCATTAAAGCTGCGATTAACCGAGGCTCCTGTCAATGTATTATTATTATATCCTGAAATATCCCTTTAGCACCGGCAGGTAATTAAATGCTCCTCGTCTTAAAGTAGATCGAATTAGGGTATCGAAAGACACGTAATTAAAGATTAAAGGCGATTGCTTGCGGAGTTTTTCTTTGTCTCTGTTTTGATTAAATGTATTTGACAATGAAAGACATGAATTATTGCTAATAATTGAACCGGGAGACTTTAATCATTTGTAACGTGATGTTATACGTTTCCAAAGTGCGAACGAAGAGCCGCATTTTATGAAAGTAACATAATTTAGGCCTTTTAAACGTGAACAATAATTAACATATCATATTGGCATCAATATTCGGTGAAATCGTGATCGAGGATGCGTGAAACGCGCAACGATGTCAAACTGTTCAGCCAGCAAGGCATTATTTTGCTACTGACAGAATAAAGTAACAAGGCCCAGCAGTACAACTTCGTATTCTACTCTGTACACGAAGAATAAATCGATAAATAGATCAGCGAACGGGCTGGGAATGGGCTGGGAACGGGCTGGGAACGGTACAGGGAACATCCTGGACTTGTTACAGACACTTGCTTGTAACAACTCATAATCGGATATACCAAGGACTAAATTTCTGTGCTTACGTGAACTATCTTCGTTGAAGTTCTGATGCTTGGGGTACGGGCCAGTACTTCTCGATTATTACATCAAGAGCATAATATACCTACTCGTATGTATTAAAATTGCCTAAAATGATCGAATGGCATTTCTGGTGCTGTCGAATAACTGTTTCGAAACAGTTATTTTCTTCATCGACGCAGATCAACGGAGTTTTATTCACGACTTTCTGTATTCGACGAAACGAATACGCGCGCGCTCGCGATATGTATTAAATTATTATAATTGTAAAAAAAAAAAAAAAAAAAAAAAAAAAAACAGGTACCGTTAAAATTACGTTCGATGGAGGATACGTGTCCGTTTCCAAATGATCAATTATCCAAATGATGTTAATTAAGTTAAATGGAAAATGGAGGGCGAAAGGCACTTTTGCAAGTCGATTCGTATTAAGTCGATGTTTCGGTGAAAATTCATGGGAAATTAGATTGCCTGACCTGTATTTATACGTATACAGATGTCGGTAGCGCGATCGACGTGGCCGAGAAAAGCTCCGGCGAGAAAATGGCGGTGAAAATTTCCATAGCATAACGAGAACCGTGGCTGGCTCCTTGTCGAATGCAATGACGAGCTTCGCATCATAATGCTCTCATTTTTCATATCAATTCCCCTTCGACGTATTCTCGTAATTCCCCGTGGCTGAGCTACGGTAACCAAGGGAATTAAGAAACTCGCCGCGAGAGCAGGGGAGGCAAAGCTCGCGAAGGATAAGTCCAAGTCATTTTATTCGTCATGTAATCTTTGCCGCGACTAATTTTCTCAGCTTTACACAGATCGTCGACGACGTCGACTGCTCAGCTCGCCCTACGACCAAAACTCCCATAATAACAATCGTTACTGTACGAAATTAGGGCTCGTTTATAATTATTATAATGAGGTATTATAGGGAAAGGGGGAATGCGAAATTAAAATTTCCTGAATTCCTGAAGGAGGCGAAGCCAGCACCGGGAGTCGAGACCAAAATTAAGTGATAGCGAGGAAGGCTGTAAGACCACCACTGTCTTACCAAATTGAAATATGGGCTGTCAAAATAACATTTGAATAATCCATATTTAAGTACTTGAATAATCTTAACTGTTACGGCATCTCATTGACTACATTATCTGAATTTTCTATACCATATTTTCTTCACTGTACTTTACCGCACCATTTACTGTAAATGTTAATTACACGTTACGGGCAAATAAGTAATTATATGACCAGCCCTACGTTCCGTCCACTTCGTTATTATTCGTTCGTTAAAAAGAAAGCTTTCACTTATTCGCCATATTGAGCTTATTTGCTTCGGAGCACTACGTAAATGGAAAGAATTGCGTGTAAAGAAGACTTCTTTCCCGTCTTCGTGTTCGCACATCGACTGCGCGAAGTAGTCACGTGACTTAGGATAATGACACTCGACGGATGGCTGTAGTGTCGATGATTCGTCAGGCATACGGACGAAGAAGTGCCCAAGAGGTGAAATTTCGAAAAATCCCCTCGACACCCTGTACGAGTGTCACTGGCTCGAGAATCTATCGGCTGTGCAGACCCTTAATGCGGATGAAGTTTTAAGGGCACGACTCGGCTTCCACTATTATTCCATACGCAAATGCACATTTGCGTAATAGATTTGAATAAGATCTGACTGACGACAAAGGGGCTTCTCCGCCATCTATTCGCTTATCTCGGCCTATTAACCGCAGCACTACTACTTACTCGCCAGGCCCGCATTCCCATTACTCTCTCCGCCGCCCCGCCCCCCCCTCTACGCAACTCCCGCTCACTCTCTCTCTCTCTCTCTCCCCTCCCCTCCCCAACCCTCTCGCACTCTAGACGTCATGAAACACGTCCATTTTAAAGAGGAAGATTGTTTAAGTGTTCGGATAATGCGCCCCCGCAATTACCTTTTCCTCTTTACATTACCTTTTTCAGAGGAATGGGGCCGTATTGCCCATATATATTTCAATAAATTTCAATAGCTTGCACGTAAATTATAATTATAAAGTGAAACGGGCGAGCTTATAGATTTTGGAAAAAGTAAATAAATCGTATTTGGCAATGAGCAAGCAAATAAGGTAATTGGCATTGCGAAACACGTAGAAATTTTAATAAATTTCTCTTTAGTATTTACATTTTAAATTGTCTTTGACTTGCTTATGTAACATTTGATTTTCAGCATACGAAATATTGGCCTGTAATCATGTAAAATATTGATTAACGCTGGCTTTGTGTCTGATAGAATGACAAAGCTGGCCAAAACTCGAATCACTGCGGCAGATCTTTCTATTGATACATATGGATGATTGTCAATTGAGTTTTTTTTTATTTTTTTCTTCTTCTTCTTCTTTCGATTACTAATTCAATTGCGTATGACGTACGTACGTACACGTATGTACGACGTAAGGTTATCGTGAGTGTGTGAAGAGCGAGTTCGAGCGTAACAATAGGGGGCTGAAAAATTATCCAGAAAAAATATACCGAATGAACCGGTAAAATACGAAAGTGTGGCTGTAACGAAGAGAGAATAATGAGAGAGAGAGAGAGAGAGATAGAAACTCGAGTGAAATGAAAGAAAGATTAAAGAAAGAGAGAATGTGGATGGCTGAGGATATTATTAAGGAAGTATCGACAAAGCTCGAAGTGTACTGGTAATGTAATAAATTTTTAATTATTTATTGGCGTTTCAGTGGTATTACTTATAGAAAAGTAGGGTATTTATTATATACGATACGGAGTGACTGTACTTAAAAGTCGATATATAGTTACAGAAGCCCGTTTTAATCGCACGGGGAATAATTTTCACCGACGCTCGCGATTCCGATTTATTCATGAGCCATGCCGCTGCACCAAAAACCGAATTCGGATTATCCTTTCAAGAAGACCGGGGAAGAAGTAAAATTCATAAATTGATACGTAAATGCGTGCGCCATCGGGGAAGCTCGTTAACCGAGAAATTAAATAATTAATTTTACATTAAATTAATATCGGCCCGCGTGTACGTACATGCGGTCATGCGTGTACGTGGGTGTGCACGCTCTTCTTAATTACGAAGGATCGGAAGCAAAGATGTGTACAAGAAGCTTGGCGATGGGCTAATTCTGAAATAAGGCGCGCACTGCTTCTTATCGAAGACTTGTTAAGCTCGATTCATCGGCCGCTGCGAGGCTTTTCCTGCGCTTAAAATCCATCCGAAGCACTCGCCTCGCGAATAGACGAACTGTTCGCAGGGGCGTTAAGAGATAAGACTTTAACTATTCGCAGTAACAGCCTCGTCATACGTAACACTTTCTTAAAGTTGCGTAAACTAACTCACCTGATCTTTCATTTCCATAACATTGACGTTTGCTTCTTCTTCTTCTTCTTCTTCTTTTTTTTTTTGTTTTTGTTTTGTTTTTTAATTCAGTCCAAGCGACTTTCTTATTTACCTTGTGCGTTTAATAACCGAGACCGTTTATTAAATTATAAGGACATTGTTCCCCCAATAACCTTTAAATCATTAATTAAACTACTTAAGATATTTCTGGAAAAAATTAATCGCCATACAAGTTTTTATAAATATTTATCCATTTTGTAAATTAGTTTTTAAAGATTATAATTCTACGAGTTATGTGTAATAAGACGCCTATAGCTGTAAATATATTTATGACTGAAGCTTACAAGAATATGAAATTTTTTACTCTATACAATGTATTACTTAATAAGTGGCCTTGGATAACGAGATATCCTATAAATTAGATTTTAGTGCAATTTCTTATGCAATCGATAGAACGCAGGAAGAGAAGAATAAATAGTTTCGCATCAATAATAATCATAAAGTGTTGAGATCCTAAATCCATACCGAGTACACATTAAATAACTGTAAAACTCGATCTCAACAAGTGCCACATAAATAATTAATAGGTTCGAATGTATTAATAGCGGTGAATTTCAGTAATAAAATGTATTTTCTGAAACCTAAATAACTCCAGATTGATTATTGGGGCAAAAAATATTGGTCCGTAAAACCATTTCACCGTATTCTTGTTTCATTTATTTATTTATTTATTTATTTATTTGTATATGTATTTATTTATTTCTTATTTGTCAGTCTCTGCAGTTTAGCTCGGTTCGAAAAACTGTCAAGAGACAGAGCGAATCCAGATATTCGCGTGAAATCCGCGCGCGCTTTTGTTTCTCGTCTCCTCTTACCGTCTCGATGGTCCTCGTATTTTCTATATCAACGAGAGATATCCTTGGAGCTAAAACAAGAGGCTCAGACGGAAGAAAAGTGTACAAATAACAGGGTGAGGGAAAAAGCGGCGAGGCTTTGACATCGAGAGCAGAAACAAGATGGGACGACTCACGTAATACTTCACGCTCTCGGCTTCGCGAAACTCCGTGAAAGTACGCAAGGGAAAAAATTTACTTGCCCCTGTCTTTTATCCTTACACAGTTTACTCTTTTAATTAATATTACAGTACGTGCGCATAGGGGAATATTCGTTTAAAATAAATAAAGACCTGTTATTTATTCAAGCTGCTACGAAAGTTAATGTCGTGCACGGCATACGTACAAGTCGGCCACGTTCATTCTACAGTCCTATAATCTATTAAACGAATTAGCTAATGTTTTTATAATTAATTTTAATAAATAAATTATGAATTATTTAAATTGAAATACTATTGCCACGCCCTTGTTACTATAGAGTCACGAGCGACGATTCCCTCGAATGTGCCCATATTTATTCGGACATTATTAAATCGCAAACAATTTTATCTATTACTGAGTA
The DNA here is from genome assembly GCA_018883505.1 of Ceratosolen fusciceps. Lineage (NCBI taxonomy): Eukaryota > Metazoa > Arthropoda > Insecta > Hymenoptera > Agaonidae > Ceratosolen > Ceratosolen fusciceps. Next base: position 1,351,510 of record RCIC01000010.1, read on the forward strand.
AAATTTAAGTTTAAAATTACGATGGAAATGACGATAGGAATATTATTAATATCCGAGATCAAGTAACGTTACGTTCATTTTTCAATCTTCTTTACTATCTCTCTAAAAAAAAAATAAAAAAACAAAAAAACAAAAAAACAAAAAAAAGATGGTAATATTGTTTTAATGCATTTAAAAAAAAAGAAGAGCATTAAATACAGATAAAAAAATATAGTTTAAATGTATAAAAACGATTTATGATAACTATAAAATTTATAATAAAGTATAATAGGTATAAAAGATATTTTTTTTTTTTTTTTTTAATATTACATATGGAATACTTATTTCACGTATTCACTTATTTCACGTTTTTACAAAAAACCATATTAATTGAATTAAAGGCATACTCTTGAGAAAAATAATGGGAAAACAAAATTATTTAAATTTATTTTTTTCAACACCATTACGAATTCTTCGAATACTGATGTAAATTTTATTTTTAAATTTCAAACAAGAAATTGCATATTAAGCACGAAATTTACATAAATACGTAAGCAGCAAAAGCATTTGAAAATTGTAAAAATTTCTTATCTTCTCTCTCTCTCTCTCTCTCTCTCTCTTATCGCGTGAAAATAAACTTTTCATAAGGAATTAAAAAATATTCAATGATGACAGATAAAACGAAGTCGAAATGTCCTCTTTATTAATTTATTGAATTAAATAAATTAAATAAATTACACCCAAAGTGAATCTACTCATAACTTAATAATTGTTTACTATTACTATTACTATTACACTGTAAACAACGGTAAAACGTAAACCACGTAGATAAATTATGTTTTATAAACGATGCGAACGAGTAAAGAATCGTAACAGGTGACTTAAAAAGGCAATTGTATCATAATAAGGAACTATAAAAATAAGTTACGTTTAAATTACATAGCAATCGAAGAAATTGACTTGCGGCTCGAGCCGTATGTATTACGCTGTCGATGAACCGTATCAGTGTGATTGTGATGCAGACCTGATTCTCTTGTTATTCTATACCGAAAGTTATAATTACTCCGTCCCAGAATAAATCCTTAAATAAGCAATGGAATCAAACGGTAACAATGCATATAGAGTATTTATGTTCAATACAGAATAATTATAAAGTAATTATAGAATAACATTTATTTATAAATATTATTAAGAGACAGTGAAATATCCCTTAAAATAAAGCGCATTGAAAGATAAAATTGATTGTTGAATGTTTCGGCATTGAAGGAACTTATGATAAAAAAAAATACACGAAGGTACTGATGAGCGAGATTATTGCCATTAACATCGATTTTCCGTTAAGTAAACAAAAAAAAACAAAAAAAAAAGAAGAAGAAGAAGAAGGAGAAAAAACTAAAGCATTAGCTTTTTTTATGAAGTAAGAACAAATACATGGAAATGCAATAGAACTCCGAATCCATAAATGCCGAGGCGAGATGAAGTTTTTGTTTAAAAAGTAAGAGGAGTTAAAAAAATAAATCACCGCAAAGTGGGCCATTATGTATTATAATTTTTTTTTTTTTTTTGCGTAACGGCATTTCCGATCCTCGGTAATGAACTAATAAATATTGCCGAGGGCTCGCTCGCGGTTATCATTCGTGCTCTCGCGAAGCGGAGACTCGGAAGTGTGCGCTCGTACAGCCATGTTTTCTTTGTACGTCCGGGCCTTCTCCGACATAAGCCTTACACCTCGGCCTCGAATCCCTTTCCCTTTTAAAAGTCTCCGGGGTCGGTCAAGAATCCAGGTTTTGGAGCTCCAGGTAAAACGCCAAGTTAGGTGTCTTCGGTACACGTGAACTCGCGTATATGTCGATACAGATGAAAGCGGATGACCTCCGGTAAAAATGGATATTGCGCTCTAATATATCAGGCTTTAATATATTCACACTTGCATGAATTCGAAGTAGGTGTCACGCGCAAAACGAATCCCAGGCGTCCTTTTTGTAGCGCATGTGAGCTGCTTCCCATACACGCGCGACTTTAGCTTCCTTCCCCGAGGATGTAAAAATAAAGGGTAATAAATTTTTGGTGGTGGAATCTAAGCGATGGCGGAACGAAACGACGACTTTTTGCAATGCAGCTACGGGGAAATTTTCGATCAATAGGACATTTTTAATAGTCAAACGCTTTTAAAAATTAATTATCAGTCTATTGAAACCTTCCCTTCCCGTACTTGTTGTTATCCAGGTTATAATGATTATTTTAAAATACATTATTCTCGAATTCTTGTTTCAAATCTTCGTATTAAAAATGAAAAGACTTTTACATACTAAAGCAATAATTAAAATAATTAAGAGTTAAAACGTATTGCTACTTTGCAACTATTATCAAGACAAATTGACAAATAGATATTGTTTGCTTTGTTTTTTAGCTTCTTGGTGTTGGTAAATACTTGAATACTATTGAGAAAAACCTTATGTCTATGCCCCGAAGAAAAATAATTTCTCATCTTTACATCGATTTCCCCAATGTAATTTTACTGCAAAGTCAAACTGATTGCAAAACATTAAAATTAAATAAAAAAGATAAATACTTGGTATATTCGTTCGGTGTATGCCGCATCCGAGACCGTGTCCACCCCCCCTCCCGCGACCCCCGTACCGCCGTTAAACGCAACATTCCTTCCGCCATAGACATCTCGTGCACGCCAAGGAAACGCCAAGTTGCGAAGTAAACAAATATCGAACGACACGACACGGGGTCCAATAAAAGTATAAAGACGCAGTCTCCTCGAGTACTGCGCAATTGACCAAGACAATCTCTAGCAGCAGCAGCAGCAGCAGCAGCAGCAGTCGTCCTTGCAAGTTTATATTCAAATTTTCTACGACTCACCCTAGACATTTCATAATTCCCTACTTTATGGATAGTAAATATCTGTTCTGACTATTAAATTAAATTAAATTAAAAAAAAAAAAAAAAAAAACCTTGTTCTGAAATATAAAAGCAAGATTATCGGTTAATTAAATTGCCATTAATATAAGTAATTGATATATTTGAGAATGGTATGTATGCTTGTAATTTTGATATAGAGCGGACTAATGAGATTATTACTTCGTAAGTCTCGATTCGAAAACAAAATAAAACGAAGCGATGGAGCGAAAAGTTGATTTCGTAAAGAGTTTTGCGCGTTAAATTCGTCATTTGCATAAAATACTTTTGATGTATTGATAAATAATCGAATATGGCAATAATGGAATTACGGAATAACGCGCTTCGTGCGAATCTTAATTGAATGTTACGAGTCAGCGTAAATCTCGATATTCCGAGCGAATTAATAAATTTTGCATATTTCAACCACAGATCCCGTTTCAAAAATAAATACAACGATGGAAGTAGAAAATGTAGGAGCACTCGCTCGGGTCACATGCGTAAGAAAAACGATAATCCGGGGGGGGGGAAGAAAAGTTGCTGGAAACGCTGCCCATTAGGTCGGACAGAAGACGCTAACCAATGACGTTTCTCGTTTAACAATTACTACCTCTTTCTCTTGCACGTTCTCTTACGTATTCCTGTCCTGGCCCTTATCTTCAGAGGAAGAAGGGAAGCATATACAGTTTGTCAAGTATAGTCCGCGTGCTCAGACTTCTTGTCCGTATAAGACAAGAGACGAAGATAAAAGGAGCGATAGCTACACGACCGATGCCCTCTGCTATTTGCTCTCTCTCTCTCTCTCTCTCTCTCTCTCTCGCCATCCCTCCCCTCCCCCACTCCACGAGTTCTCTTATACGTTCTCTATTTATCCAGAGAAGCCAAGACTAGATCTCTCATACTGCGCTTTCCTGCTGAATATAAGTAGCTATAAAGACTGTCATCTGACGTATGCTTATACGAATGTGTGCGTTTGTTTCCCCTCACTCGCCATATCTAATACATTCGTTCTTCGGAGATTTTAAAAAATGTGTTATATTTGAATACACGTTTATAAGCACGAAAGGTATTGAGATGTCAATTTTCTAATTGAGCAAAGCTATTTCTATTAAATTTACGAGGAAACGAGCTCGGGAAACAACCTCGAATTCTATTCAAAAGTCAAAACGTTATAAAATAATTTGTACCAGTTATTACGTACTATCGTTCCTCGCAATTTATTTCCATAACTATTTTATTTACATTCGATTTAATTTATATTCAATTCGAACGAATACGGAACGAATGCGGCTGAACTGTTAATAAATTTATCTAAAACACTTTGCAAACAAAGTAACTTCCTCTTATCTATAATACTATTATTTATGTGGAAACTATTGTTTTATTTACCTTTCGCGTTATATAGAACTCGAATCTGTCACTGCAGAATGTACATCAATTGTTATATCGAGTCTGATTCCTTTCTTGGAAACACGGGCATGCACTCAGATTGGTGTGTAACTAACATCTAAAAATAAAAAAAAAGCGATATGAAGTATTTTATTATGAAAAAGAAAGGTTTGAAAGTATTTTTGTCAAAATAGTAAAAAGTAGAAGGTTATTATTGGCTAAAGTAGAAGAGACCCAATGAGCGCAGCCTTAAATTATTTTTCAGAAAAATACAATGATCGACAATATTTCTAAAATCTTTATTTCAAAATAGTCAAAAATAGTTCGTTCGTAGTGTAAGAAATCAGTGAACTATTCAAAATTTCATGAATAGTCGTCTTTATAAAAGAGGAATTTCTTAAAATTTAAAAGGGTTATTAAAGATGTGATTATAAGTATGATATTAATAAAGAGTACCGCAGGATTCTTTAAAAATTTACAATTCTTGATAATATTCAAAGTATAACTAACATTTGACGATTGAAATAAAATAATAAAAATACTTATTGGTTTACACTCAAATTTTATATTCGATATTTTATATTAGAAGTTGGCTTTAGTAACGACTTCCGTAACTTTATTTATACTTTTAAAGTTGTTGAATTTTAGTCACTTTAAATTATAAAAAGTTTTTCAATAGATAAACTTGAAGGGAAATAAACAGTTAATAAATCCTATATTAATTTATCCTTTTTTAATATCACATAGCATTAAGAATATAAATAATATTACGGCAAATAATTATAAAAGATTACTAATTTTAAATGATAGAAAGCAAAGCAAATGCATCATTTTTGCCATTAAAAGAAAAGTATTGCTTTTAATATTGAGGGTAAAATACAAAATTGATATATTTATTGAATCATTAATGATAGATTTATTAAATATAAAATAATTGTTTATGAAAATGTTTGGAAAGACTTTTCCATTATGCGTATATTGGATTTAATTCAAACTGGATATTGAAAATATTAACAGCGAATCCTTATTAATACGTGAGCACAATTATTTTCCTGAAATTTATGTTATAATTTGCGATACGATAATTTCAATAATTAGCTTTTATCATCCTATAGCCCCATTCGCTACATATGATTGAAAACATCGTAATATAAAAATTAAAAACAACTGCCATACAGAAGTTATGTACTACGTAGTTTAAAAAAAGAAATAAACGCAAATCAGAAAGAAATTAAAAGCGAAGAATGTATTAGATTATAAAATAATAAAATGAAGTTTAATGAAAGACTGGGTAAACGGAAATAAAAGTTGGAGAAAAGTGTAGCCGGGATTCGTTATTTATCACAATCTCACTATATATATATATATATATCTACGATTACATTTCTTTTAAAACCTTTCACGATCCTTCACTCTTTGTAAAGTAATGCTGAGTTTCCTTAATACTGTAATTGAGTGCAAACGTATGTAGCCGAATGAATGGGGTAAAAGAGAGAAAAAGAAAACAGGAGGAGAACAGTTATATAAGCGTTCGAAAGACTCATCAGTTTGAGTATATACTTTAAATTAAACGAAAATTGATAAAGTTTGATACTTCGAGGCTTGAACAAATTATACAAACACGTAATAGTTGATACCGTAATCTATTTACGTGCCGAGAACCTATCAGATATTGTTAATTTTATACCAATAGTAAAGCAATTTCTCGATCATTACACGTCTGTATCAATTGTATTATAACAACATCTTGCGTCCTTGTACTCTATTTCTATAGTATTTTTTTTTTCTATAGTATTCTTTCTGAATCCATGATCAGAATGTGAATAACTGCTGGATTTTAATTCATAATTGTTATCATACATAACAAATCTTTTGTAATAATACACTCGGTATTTCATTGATTTTAAATAAACATATTGGAATCTTGTTTTATTCGCCGAGAATGCTTTGACGTTTTCGCGAAACGTAGATCTCTTGTATCAAATAGCAAATTATATCGAATGATTTCTTTCATTTGACAAGGTATTATTAAGAAAAATTCAATCTAAGATTTTAAACTTCTTTTTCTATCGAATACAATGAGGCTTAGGAAGAATAATAGTTGTAAGTAGTAATAATATAATACGTAATAAATACTTTCATTGAATTAATCGAAATTTTATAATACCTTTTTAATATCTTTTGTAAGATATTTTGCTTGAAAAGATGAAAAAAGAAAAAAAATTTTAATTTATCAAACCAGCCATAATGTAAAAAACTGATTATTGAAAATTGTTGAAATTCAAGAATTCAATTACGTACTTATTCTTGAGTAGCCAAATACTAATTCTTCTATTAACATTTTTAACTTCATAAATCTGATGTTGCCTATACGATAGCTTTTTTTATGAAATTTTAATACGCTGCATGTAAAAAATAAAAGTTGATAATTTGAAAGCAGATAATACGTAAGCTCGTAATAATAAATTGAAAGTAAAATAATGATAATTATTTAATAATGTTCTTAATAAAAATTTACTGAATATTATTTTTAAAAATAAATGCGTCTCGATTATCTGTTTAAAATCTTGCAATAACGAGATATAATATCAATATTGGAAAATGAAGTTTTTAACGAGCCAATCAAGGAAACTAAGGGAATACAATCAGATTTATCGCATTGAGTGTATTTGTTTATATTTTATTAACATACTATTATTAAAATACTAGATATTTCTTATTAATGTATGCCGATTGCGTTTAGAGAAGTTTATTTTATCCTAATGAACAATAAAAATCTATCTACGTATAATATGTTTATTAGTAAATAGCACTTGAAATTAATAAGTAATTCACGAATAAGAGCATCAGACACTTCAACGGTATACCCTTAAATAAAATAGTTTGTATTCTCGCGTATTCGTTTCTTAATTATTCACAAGGAAAGTAATGAAAAAAATTTACAAAATAATTTAACAAATGTTCTTAAAGCATATTGCATTTAAATGTAAAAACAGAGATTATTGAATATTATAATAATAACAATACACTAAGCAGCTGTCGTTTTACATACTTAATACCCCTGCTAAGCTACCACTTCCCTCTCCATAATCCACTCAATCTACTTTTGACTGTACGCTCTCATGCTCATCACCTTAATCCCTCCACTTCTCCATAATAAAGCTTTTTAAATTTTTCTAGTTCCAAATAGACTCACACTTACTCGATATCTATCATCATTACTGGATTATATAAAAAAAATTATAATGCTATAGAAATGATAAGAAATACAAAACATTTCATTAATAATTGTAAAAGTTTTTTTAACGATGTATTACAGCAATAGTCTATTAGTCGATTTGACATTTAACCTATTAGTAGTGTAAATCAGTTTTGTAATGAAATATTAAAGAAAGAAAAAAAAAAAAATAGACAAAGTACGTAGAAAATCAAAGGCATCGAAAAGTGCATGAATATTTTTATTTCATAAAAATCCTTAAGAAGAATATTAAAGTTTTGAGGAAAATAAAAATAAGGGATAATATTACACTGAGAGAAGAGAGAGAGAGAGAGAGAGAGAGAGGTTAGACAAAGAAAAGGCTGGGCCGTGAGAGACAAACGAGCTTAAATGATTACTACGGATTTAAAGCGGACATGGATTTAGCGGTAAAAAACGTCATCAGGCTCCAGGATGGACGTATCGAATATTTTTCCGGACTTTTTTGCACCTCCGTCGTGTAAGTAATAAAGATACAGGAGAAACAGAGAGGGAGAGAGAGAGAGAGTGGACCGTCAGCACTCGTATGTATGTGGATAGCTCGATTGCATTGATAAACAAAGTAAGTGGAAACTTGGCGAAAAGCGACGACCTCCTAACAGCAATTCCTCTTAATCTTCCTCGTATGAGGGACGGCACCGGTTGTTCTGCCTTCCACGTCATGTTTGACTGCCTCCAGTGAGATTTATGGGAAGCTAAAGCAGCCATCTTCCGCGGTATATTCGATCCGCACACATTTACAAGCTCGAAATCGTCGTTCTTTGAGCTACGTGCTCAAATATTCTCGGCTCTCGCATCGACGTCTCGATCACTTATTTCGATATGGCACTTTTCAGTAAGAACGTGGTACGTATGCACCCCTGCATATTTTGGGGGGGGGGGGGCGGTGGGGGTGGGAATATCTGGCACTTTGGAAATTACTTCGAAATCAGAAGTGAAGCAGCGGAGGCTGGTTTTTCAAGAAGAAAGATCATAAATCAGGTACCTGCAACCGATAACCAAGTTCCTTTTTTTCTTCCTCTCCTTCCTTTTCTTCTTCTCCTTCTTCTTCTTCTTCTTCTTCTTCTTCTTCTTCTGCTTCTGCTTCTTCGTCTTTTTCTTAAAAGTCAATTTTATGTGACCCCCTGAACTTTCTCAATTCAAAAACTTAATTTATTTTACTTCCCTCAGGTCGCTGAATTAAAAGAATCACTTTTAAAGCCCAATTCATTAAAGCCATTCTCGACTAATCGAATAAGATATATTTCTCAAGTTCAAACGTTTATCTTGCCCAGAAATAAGCCCAATAATTGCAAATATTTATAATTATTTTTAAATCTCCTCTGTTAATAATTTGCAACGTTTCTTATTAAATCCTCGTAAACGAAAACGAAATTCCCCATAGGACGACGTTCTTCGTTCGCGATCTACCGTGTTTTCGTAATAACGTGATGTTTTTTGTTATAACCGCCATCGCATAAAGATAAATACAATTTTCATCACAACAATGTGGACTTATTGAGGAAACTTCGAAACGAACAAGAATTAAAATAAGGACGGGTGGGGCGGGGGGGAGAGAAAGAAAGAAAGAAAGAATGAAAGAAAGAAAGAAAGAAAGAAAGAAATAAGCTTTCGTAATCCTTTTTAATTAAATGAAGAATCAAGTGGAAAGTCGTATTTTTATAATTAATAAGGCTCGTAATGGCTTGTAATAAAGTCGTATAAGAAATCGATTGTCTAAGTATTATTGATTATGAAACTTTGGCAGTTGGTTGTAGGGAGCTTCGACGCAATAATTGTAAAGCGATAATATTGTTGAATTAATCATAATTCGAATGCGTATTGGAAAACTTTGCTCATTGCTAATTACAATATATATTCTTATTGCGGCCATGTTGGGAAAGCTCTCGGTCCCGAGCAGGCCTACGTCCAGAAGGAAAGCATTTTCATATTTTCTGGAGGAGCGGCGGCTAATTTTTTTAGACGACGTAATAACTGCTCTTGAAAAGTTTCCTCGTCTCGGCGAGTCGGCGAGAGAATTTTCGCGAATGGAAAAGCCGCCCTGGTACTCCCGAGTGCGTCGAGCGGTTGGCGCCGGGGTTGGGGTTGGGGTCGGGGTTGGACGAGTCGGGGTCGGGACGGGGGGAGAGAGAGGTTCCGAAAAAAGTGAGTTAAATAATGTCGCGATGAGTCGAGTGACTTTTACGAGCATCTCCGCATCGGCAAGATTGCGCCGACATCAAAATTCATACGTCGCTTTACATAGCTTAATGACTCCGTCCAGCGCATTTCCTACCCCCATCCCCCCATCCCCCTCGCCGCGGTATAAGAGTCGCTGTTCTCCCGCTCTCCGACTCTACCGAGTACTCTACGCGTTCCTTCTCCTTTCTTCGCTCATCTCTCGCTCCTCTGCCGTCCCTCTCCCTCCCTACCCCCCAAACGACCCGGCAGCCCGTCACGTTCATTCGACCCGAACTTCTTCCATTTGTCGCTGTATGTTACTCTCGCTGCTACGCGGCGAGTTGATAAAACCGGAGCACTGGCTAATTGCCTCGTTAAACTCACCGCGACTCGCTCCCAAGATTTTCGGAACTCATTTACCTACGATCTTTTTTCCCTTCAACGCCCGAGCGTGCCTTAATGCATCTTTTCTTCCTTTCAAACTCCGTAGCGTGTGCTCGGCTAGGCTCCGACTCGCGATCTCCTCAAGGACGTTACAGCGAACGAGCACCTCGGCTTTCTGCATATCCCAGAGTATTAATGTTTGTGCGCACCATGCGTTTAGCCAAAAAGATGCCAAAAGCCCCCTCAACGTTACATCAATCGTAAATAAATGGCATTGATCTCGGATTAAAGTATTATCCCCTCGTAATATCTCTACTCGTAAGTTTGTGTACTTGTAAGCGAATGCCATTTCACTTGCCCATTGCAGTATTCCACTTAATTTCCTTTTGGCGGATGTCAATAGCCGTAGATTAAAAAAAGATGATCAAAATTTCTAATGCTCTAGTGGAATAGTCGTGAATTAGATGTACGTTGTCGATATACATTGCCGCCACCCGTCATTTTCATATACGCGTGTACGAACGAATCAGCATGAAAAAGTTCTTGTACTAATGAGGAATCTTTAACGGCGTGTTTACATAAATTTACCGCGCATTCGTATAATTACGTAGCGATACGCAAGTCTACGGAAATTTATATGCGCCTACCGACTTACTTAAAATATTTAACAATTAAAATCTCGTAAGAACAATAATCAATTATTCTCATTGTTATTCTTTCTATACGTACTTTAAAAATCCGTGTAATAAAGAATTTCAAGTTTTATTGTAAAGCTATTGGGGGTTATTATTGGTGTACTAAAGGATTACATTTCGAATTATTGATACAGATACAAATGCGGTATTGGTATGGTTCGTGCTCTTTATGGCCGTCGATTATACCGAATAATGTTTCTCCTCTAAAGGTTCAAATTCTACACTTTCTTCATAATAATTATTAAACGCGCGTCTTATGAAATTCCTTTACAATGGCTTTACAAAATTTCATTCCTCGTGATAATTATTTTTAATATAAAGCTTCATTTTCATCGGCAACTAATTACTTATTTAATTTATTTGATTCAAGCTCTGTCGATAATTTATTTACTATACGCATGATTAGTAATATAAATTGAAACAATGATATTTATTTTTAATTATAAAAATTATATTACATTATATGTATATACATATGTATATATAAATGTACTGTTATCGTTGAATTAATGTGATTATGAAAATCAATTGCCAAAACGTCGAAATAAGCAAGAATTTCCATATTAATAAATCCCCGCGTATGAGAATATATTTTGCTTTAATATAGAATACTTAATGGAATTGATAAGTCATGGGATGATTTAAGATAAATAAAAAGAGGAGCTCGAAGAGCTTAGACCATTAGAAATGGGCGAAGAATAACATCGATAATTAATAGTTAAGGGGCAGTGCTACACGAGCGCGAAGCAATGAGCCTGAGCTTTTGGCGAAGCCATCCGAAGCTCATCCAAAGCTCCGACTAACAAAGAAATACCTAAATAAGAAATGGCATAGAAACAACATTAGACGAAAACTCGAATTAAAATGAGCGTGCAAGCATGTATATTTAACGGGAACCAGGGGTTAAATTATATTCAGAGTGAGTAATTGATGTTAACGAGTAAATTTATGGACAGTATTTGCGCTTCAAAGCTTATTCAAATGTTCTTTATTAGAATTCAACTCAATGGGAATAATAATATTTCCATAGCATGTATTATAAAATATATATCCCTTTTTATACATTGTATGCCGATGCGCGGATAATAAATGAACGACGAACAGTTTAATCTCCGGTTATTCTACAATTTGTTAAAACTGTTTAACGAATTAATTCCTCCCGCGCGTGTAACTGCGTGTAGTTCTGTCGATGAGTGAAGGGGCGACGATGCGCGATGAATTTGTAAACGATGAATCCGCATTGAGAATGTTTAAACGTAGATTTAACGGGACGATTGTTGAGCAAGATGTCCAATTAAAATGTCTCCGGAGTTCTAAAAATAATTCCTCAAAGAGCGGCCAACGGAGTAGGGAAGTCGTTAATAGGGGTCGCCAGTAGCGGGGGCGGCTATCACATGCAAAAGCGAGAACTAAAAGTTTCGAGGTCAAATTTATGCCGGAGGTGCGGTCGCATTTTAAGAGAGGCTACCCACCCACCCACCCTGCCAACGACAGGGGCAAACCCGTGGAAAGTAATTCGTCGTCGTCGTCGTCGTCGTCGTCGTCGTCGTCGTCGGGCGTCTACGGACGTGCACGAGTCCCCTCGTCTTCTGGGAAAGCATCGCCGCCTTGTGCTTGGCAGGGACCAACCAAAGTGGCCAGGAATTTGGGCCTTACAAATTGACGGACGCTTGACGCTTAACTACGTAACGTTAAGAGTGGACCCCTAATTTCCACCCCCAACCCCACTCCCTCGCCCCATCTCTCACCCTCTCTCTCTGTCTCTGTCGCTCACACTATCGCGCCCTGGACTTGCACGAACTTTTGCACTCTGTGCGTCAATTAATTGGTCGTGATGGGGCGCCGTGACGCTCCATTGATTACGTAATTCGATGATTAATGAATTTGCCGAGGCGAGGAGCAGGAGCAGGAGCAGGAGGAGGAGGAGGAGGAGGAGGGGGTCAATGAGAATGGAACTTTTCTTAAACCAACTGCTTATAAAACTGCTTTTACGCGCTTTTAGGTCTAAAGTCCAGCCGAGTAGTCTATTTCAGGTTTTTCCTTACGAAATATTTGCGCGACAGTCCTGACTCTCTGTCAGCTTAATCGAAGAAACTGCGGATCCAGTCCCTTTCAACGCAAATGTAACTTTATCCCCATCAAAGTTTTGGCACATTAAATTTTCATTGTCACTTAAACACGGATTTATACAATATCGTCGCGCATACCTTTTTACAGCTTCTTTTTCTTTCGTTTTTCTTTTTAATTAACAGAGCCAGAATTGCCTTGGGCTTTCAGAAGTAAATGTTAACAATTAATATACGAGTACACAGGAATTTGTTGTATGAAATCGGACGAGTAAGCAAACACGTGAAAATTTAATGCTTAGCGGCTTTGGCGTTTGCCTGGAAACGGGGGAACGAAACCAACGGAGAGTCGGGAGAATCGGGAGAATCGGGAGAACCGACGGAGCCCGAGGTAAAGCGTACGTACATTGAACTCAATCAGGAAATGTTCTGTTCTCGAAGGTCAGTGTGTAGGAAAGGACGAGAGTCAATCGGTGAGCTCGGCAGGTTATTTTTCAATCCCCTAGCAGTTAGCCGATGACTCCCACAAGTCACAAAAGATTCTATTGCCGGCGGGGGAGGGACGGGGGTGAAAGATGCATTTATACGTATAAGGTCAGGTTATTTGCCGTTATTTCAACGGGAATACTCTCTTTAATTGATCAATGCTTTATACAAATATTGGCCTTCTGCGAAACTATACAATTTTATCTTAATCAAACGCCTTTCTTATTCAATTAATCTTTCTTAGTTCAGTACGGAAGAATTTTCAAACAAATGCCTGCAATTTTCATCGTCGAATTAAAATACTTTACCACTTGGCTATCGAACATTTTTCCTTACGGATTTAATATTCGCAGTCATTGATTAACGTTGGCACGTCGACGAGTTCTCACGTAGATAAAGTTTTCTAAAACGAAAATTTCACTTCAAAATTGCCATACACAAATAATACAACAACATAAAGAGCGAATATTATTTACTTTAAAGCGCTTTAATATCATTTAATGCGATGGTTTGATGATACTCTTTATCAACTGCTATTAATAATAATTACGAATATTTTAAGGAAAGTCCCCATTTACAACGTATAATCTACTTAAATAAAAAACTTTGTATTAATAAATATTCATGAATTTAAGACTTACATTATTTGGTTTTATTAATATAATGTTAATATTTTTCATCCGTATTACGGGTTAAGATTAGAGCTGCTGGGTTTTTTAATCTCTTTTTTCTTTTTTTTTTTTTTTTTTTAGGATCGGCTTACTTGGAAAATAAACGCTTTCGTTTAAATTAATAATATATCGTTCGCGAAAGATGAAAAGCGAAAGGAAAGAATAAATAACAAAAAAAAAAAAAAAAAAAAAAAAAAAAATGTTCTGACCAAAATTTTTTACCTTACTTCTCGATGAAATAAAATGCCGATACAAGTACGTGATATTTATGCGCAGATTAAAAGATGCCATAAATTTGAATTTGAATAACAATGCGCCCGATAACGTGCAAATACATTAACGAAAACACAAGATTCGCAGTTTTACATGCAGCCCAATAAATCTTTTGCCCATTATAAATCAAAGTTCTGCTCTATTGTTATAAATGTAAAAAAATACATTCGCTGACATAATCTCGTCCTCGTAATTGTAATTGAACGCAGCGGCCTTCTCGCCGGGTGCTTTATGCCAACTGTGCGACACAACTGACACCCTGACACGTCCACGGCCGCGTGAAAGGGTGAAAATACGGCGGCGTCGCGACCGCGTCAACACGTGGCGCGCAACAAATAGCCCCGACGTCTCCAGCGAATCGCCTAAATGCAAACCAAGGCCTTTTCCATAAAGTGTGCAGAGAGGTAGAGAGAGAGAGAGAGAGAGAGAGAGAGAGAGAGAGAGAGAGAGAGAGTCGAGGAAACTGCGCTCGAGGTCTCGTAAATCCACTTACCGACTGCCCGTCCACTCGAACGAGCCGCACCTCCTGTAACAGCTGAAATTGCAAGGGTGGTGTGCGTTACGGTGCCGGGGTTGCACGTTACCTAATGCAATTCTAACACGGTGAGGCCCGCGAAGATACGAACGCCGTCCTCTCGGCACATAACCTTTAAATGCATTCGCTCCTTGTTCTCGAAGCCATCTGACACTTCACAAATATTTTAGACCCTCTTTATGTAAATAATTACTCGGCGAATAAATAATAAATAACGGCATATTGTTTACGGCTTCAGACCGTCCGGTTCCATTGTTTTAAAGAAATTTATATTCGCCTCGAGTATATCATTTGTTTCAATTTCTCTCTATATGACTGTAGTAGTACGTAACAAATGAATTATGACTGGCTTTTGGCAAATGTAATTGCAGAATATAAATAGACGATCGCGATCAGCTAAAGTAACCCGTGAATTGTGCCTGTATTTTTAAAGCTCCGTATTAGTCGATATTAGTGGCTTAAGAAATAATTTATATTATGAAATCAATAATACGTTGAAGGTGAAACGAGCATGTGTTTGAAACCCGTAGCCCAATAAAGAATATCGCTTGAGAGATGGAGTACGGGTGAGAATATCGGCATATAATGATGCTTTAAATATAACATCTTGTGCTACAAAGAGCTAGAATACCTTTGTAGGCCAAAGTTGAGCTGACGTATTCGTCATGTACTTCGTTAGTCTCGGTTATTTTGACGTTCTTTTAATACCAGCCCTAATACTATTATAAAACAGCATTTAATCGCTATAATTAAGCCTCGTATTTTATTCTTATACGCTTCGAACGTTCGACCTTTAAAATATTTATAAATTTTTATCTAAATAATTAGAATTTTAGAAGGAATAACGTCTAAGCCAAGTATTTCGATCGAACTCCGTTGTTGACTTTCAAATAACGTTTTAATGTTAACTGTATGTCAATATCACGCGAAGTCATTTTGGCCGCCATGTGAATTTGTAGTTAATCAACAAGGTTTCTTCTAGCGCAGCGATCGTTAACTTTAATATAATAGGAAAATTGCATCGGTTACATTAAAGGTAAAGCGTGACGCGCTCACCACGTATTAACACATTAACTTAAAATTAAAATAATTATAATGAAGAGCGTTTTAAACAAAGTGCATTGTTATAAGGTAAAGCGTAAGGAAGTGAATGTCTAATATTTTTCTAATTATAAATAAAGGAAGATGTGCTTTTATTGTTATTACGAGTTTCCGCGGAATAGTCTAAGGCTCCTTTACTAAAATCTTGCCTAGATTTCGTAATTACGTTATCTAAAAGACCCCGGCCCGATAATACAGAAGCTAAACAAAATTGACGTTTAATTATAAATATTATCAATAATTATAATCTTCGGGTAAAGCCGCTTGTTATATTACGTAGGAATAGATTCTTTTATTGATACAAGATAATAAGCTGTGAGCGGCATCGATCACGATATTCGTTGGGTGGGGAGGGGGGAGGAGTCGCGCCAGGATCAAAGAAGCGCGAAAAAACATTAAAAACACCCTTTAGCAAGAGCTGGAGCATAGGTGCGGGCTAGTTTTTAGAGGGTAGTTCTCGGCGCTTAGCGATTAAACTCGTTTCGGGGAGGTGGGTGGGATGGGAGAGAGGGGGGAGGGGCTCGTAGCTTGCCTTTAATTATCCCCGATAACTGCAGTCCAGCCTCGTACCGCCAGACAAGCTCAAAGGCTGAGAATAAGCGGCGGAGCTTGATTTTAACGCTGATATTGTATTCTCTTTTCACGAATGCCCATCCCCCCCCTACCAACCACCACCACCACCGCCACCTTCAATCCTATCACACTCTGTCTAATCTACGACTTGATGCTCTTTCATTTTTAATACCACTTCACCAGGTCTGCACCCACCCTCCGAGTCATTTAGCTATCCGATTAAGGACGTACCTCCCTCGCCAGCCGACGTAATCAAAGTTTTTCGCGAAACCACTTAAATTGCCAACTTTGTATTACTACATATTTTTAATGAGCTTCATGCAATTAACATACAAATCACTTACATAACTTTAATAGATTTTTTCATTGCCCATCCACGCCACTTCAATACATTTTAATTATTCCTCCTTTGACATTATTATTATTATTATTATTAATATTATTATTATTATTATTATTGTTATTATTATTATTATTATTATTATTATTATTATTATTATTATATTTATTAACGCTAAATATTGTAATTATGCATTCGCGTATCTTCGTTTACTTTTCATACTATTTTGCAAATTTTACCGAGAATATTCACGTTATTCCTACTTTTGCCTCATTTTTTTTTTTTTTTTTTAGTTTTTATACGAGTTTCTTAAAACAAAAACTAAACTAATACTTCGGAAACCGTTTATCCATTTTATGTTGGCCTCGAAAGAGCTCGAACTAAAAATTATTTCCAATGCGCTAAGGTTAACGTAACATACTTTAAAAAATAATAAAAACTTTTATTCCTTAAAACTTTTATAATGGTTTTTCATAGCTTTTTGCATGCATACTTTAGCTTAAATTAAAAGCCGGGAGCATAAATATTGATCAGTTGTGAAAAAGTACAAATCCAGTCATCCATTCGCCAAATCAATTATCATACGTTCCCTTTAAAGGCCATCACCTACGCCTTTTCAATATATATATATATATTAAATTACATTTACATATTTAATTCATATACGTATAATTCACAGCGTAATAACAATCTCCAACTTTTTAAACAATTTTATTCATTGCACTCTTATTTGTATTCTCAAAAATTTACTATTTACTTTTTTAAACGTATTTATGTATAAAATTAATCTAAAGTCGTTTAAAAAAAAAAAAAAGCCAATATAAATAAGCTGTCACTATCAAAGTGTTAGATTATAAATTGAAACGAATTTTAATCTTGAAAAGACGTCGCTTAAATTCTTAAAATGCTTTAATGCTGTACAAGAAACTTTAATAAATAATTTATATATTCGTGCGCGTGATATTATTTATTGTTTATGTTTTTCCGTAAATACTTTCCATTTACTATTCGTGCATATTTTATTGCTTTTGTGTATTGATAAATATTAAGTCAGCTATATTGAGAAATGGATTCTCTATGAAATTTTGAAATTTATAATTTAAATTAAAAAACGATTTATAAAATTATAAAAAGGAATAATTAGGCATTTTTCTAAAATGGTTAGTCGAGCTATTGCATACGCGGACGCCGATTATACCGAGCGATGATAAGGAATGATTTATTTAATTATTTCACTTGCGTGTTAATAAAGTAAGTAATTGTACGGCGCCAAGTGCGTG
Organism: Ceratosolen fusciceps; assembly: GCA_018883505.1. NCBI lineage: Eukaryota > Metazoa > Arthropoda > Insecta > Hymenoptera > Agaonidae > Ceratosolen > Ceratosolen fusciceps. The sequence goes on from RCIC01000010.1 coordinate 1,369,605, forward strand.
CGAATTGCGATCGAGAGGCGATATTAGGGCATCTGGACTCGAATCTGTACCAAGTTTTTACTGGTCAGAGTATCGATCTCTTGGAGCGGAAGTTGAAAGTTCACTATCCTCCCCCATGTTTACGTTATAAGTCGCGATAAGTTAAAGTTGTATACAGAAACTCGGTCGGTGTAAAAGATGCTTTGCTATAAAAAAACTCGAGCAATATAAGGATTACGTTGAAAATTTTTCTAGTTTAATTATTTATTTATAAAGGTAGTCGATCAAGTTCACCGAAGTGTGATACTCATTTTGTTTATTCATTCCTACGATTTATCGAGCGAAGAACTCTTTTCTCCTTCACGACATATCGACGTTCATTATGTATCATTATTATTATTATTATTATTATTATTATAAAATACGCATCCCTTATTTACAGATCTAAAAGTTCCCTCACTAAGCAACGCTAATACTATACTTCATTTAACTTTATTAATATAATAAAAGATAATAGTTTACGAATATATACGATATATACGATATATAGGATATGTAAATGTATACGAAAATATTCGTATAGCATATAATTATAATTTATAATTGTTATTTATGAGTCTAGCAAAAGGCTTATAACTACAGTAATTTAAAAAGAATTTAAATAATAAACTTAATTTATAGGGAGATTTATTCTATTAGAATTTCAACGTACTTAAATTAGGTCTGATTTATTAATAAAAAAAATACCATTAAAAGAATATATTCGATTATTTATTATTATTTGAGTAAGAACACTTTGGTGCTTCAACGGTAAATTTAATTCAAACTTAATTAACAATATATCTTGTACTTAGAATTAATCGGAAAACATTTGAATGGCAATTGCGATGTTTGCTTAACCTCCATAAAAAATAATTTCTCCGTATAATCAACGTTAAAATAATATACCATAGAACATGATATTGTACAGACCAAAGTAAATGATTAGCTTTAATGCAATATTATTATAAGATAAAGAATATAAGAAGCAAGTAAACTTGACTTCCCAAGCTTGTAAAACGTTTAAAAAGAAATTTTATACAAAAAAAAAAAAATGCTTGAAAAACTAATTTTGCATCCCTTTAAACTTATTGGTTTATTAAAAATACTTATTTATTGATTTAATAAAATGATTGTGACTTGAAATTAAAAAAAAAAAAAAAAATTTTAGCATTACTTCCTTTTCTATGTAAATGCAATTTGTATTTTTATTTTACGATTCGAAATTGTCAATTGTATTATTATGAAATTTCGCGTACATTTTGTTAATTGAAACAATGAATTTAAAACTGTGCATTATGTATGAGATACGTAGGGAATGAAATTTTTACCTTCATTTTCTTTAATTTTGAAAGAAAATTTTTTTAAAATTTCTATTTTACCGTATCATACCTAAATAAATCATGGATATGCAAATAAATTAGACGATTCTCCTTTTTTATTTCTATATAGTGCAAATTGATCATAAATTAAAGAGAATATTCAATGCTCATAGTAAATTGAAAGTATAAAATATACCCAAAAATATCGATAAGCTTCTTCCGTTATATAATAATATATTCGCGTTATGTCAGTATATAATACTTACGGCCGGAAATATAGTTGAAATATACTTATGATTGCAAATTCTTTCATTAGATTTTTATATACAGATTTGCATGAGAATACGAACGAATGAATGCCATTCAATTTTTTCGATTTAATAATATACTTAAAAAAAATCTATTATTTCATATGAAAAAATTATTCTCTTTTTTTTTTTTTTTTGTTTAAATTAAACTGAACGTTATTGATTTTTTTTTATTTTTTTTAATAAGTAGCATCTCGATAAACACGAATTTTGCATGAATTATACATTGGAAATATAATTAAATTAAATAGTAAAATAAACAATTTATTATTGGGAAAACTAAATTGCTAATATACAATATAAACACAATTAATTGTGAATGGCAATAAAAAAATATATATATATATAATATAGATATACCGAGTCGTATATATGAGTAAAAGAATAAAACCGAATAGTGAAATTTTATTTAAAATTCCCTTATTCCACGAGTCATTGAAAGTAAAATACTAACTGGTAGGAATGGAATAAATTTGAAAATAAAATAAGAAAATCGTTAATAATGCAAGATCCATTGATAAAGAAGAAGCCATATCTATAGTGTCAAACTTATTTTATTTAAAGAAATCAGAGCCTCGCTATACTTAATAATATTAAAATTTATTTAACTTTCAGTAGTCGACGCTGATTTCATCGGGGATTTGATTTATCTGAAATATCGAATACTTACTTACACAATATTAAACAAATATTGATTTCTTACGTGTCTCGTGAAACATAAGAAAGTTAATGCAATGGACTTTTATTTTATTAACTAATACCGTTAAATTGTCTGTCTGTCGGAATACAAAATTTTGCTACTACGTAAGAGTCACTGTATAATGAAAAATCTAGTGCAGGTTTATGGGTCCAAATATAGCGTTTCATCGGTATTATACTTATACTGATAGTGTACTAAAAATGTATCGTTAGTATTAATTGTTAAATTTTTTTTTTACTTCTTGCATTAAAGTGTAAGATCGATTCATGAATACGTTCCTCGACAGTATGCATTATTCGGTGTAAGATACGTGCCTGATATTACGATTACGTGATGTACGTAAAAACTTAAGTTCTAAACCTTCCGATATATTTTAAAGTGCCAATATCTAACAATCTGTGTTTTAAATATTAACTAAGTTTACGTAAATCATTATTACCAAGATCTATCATTTAGCCAAAAAATTCTTCTGTCTATCACGTATCACTTTCTTATGTATATAACGGTCAATAGTTTTATAAATTAATTGTTTATTACATTGTAATGATATTTTCAAAGCTTCTTGGCCTCTTAAAATTATAATTTTCAAATAATAAACTTTATTAATACAATTACTTACATTATTTTCCTATTATTTAGCGGACTAAGGTTTGCAGTCTAAGGTTGTTTTCCTGTTCTGTGTAATAAAAGAAAATTCAATTAATTGAAATTAAAGAAGTTTCCTCTGACAATTGAATTTTATATCTCCAATGAAATTCTCTATCCATTTACTACGTTTACAAAATTTCCTAAATATCCAGACATAAAAAACTTAAAGCTTAATACTTTTTAATTATAATCTACTAATAAATACATTTCTATCATTCACAATTACGTACCTACGTGTCTTGTCGTTGTATTCCAATAGAATCGTAAGCAAGTTTATTATGAGTGTTGCAAAATTTAACGAAAGATCGATCGATATGATTTTCTAACGTGTAAATCGTAATTATTTATTCAAAGTATTAAATCTAGTATAAAAAAGCGTCGATCGTCCTCTCTCGAAGTAAAATAAAATAAAAGCAGTTATATGCGAATGCACATATGCACGTGGGCCTGCAGTAAATCATTTAATTAGGAATCCTTTAGAATTAGAAGGAAAAACCCCTCGAGCAGCTCGAAATAATAACGATGGGATTATTAGAGGTATTTTGTGGATTTGTAAAGTGAACGAGAAATTTATAAGGGGTCGGAATGCGCTTTGAAGCAGTCAGAGTTAAATATAACGAGACAGACATCGTAAGTTTGTTAAGAACAATTTTGCAGATCCCGGGAATACGTCTGGTTCTCGTGTTTTGCCTCTGTTCCCGGTCGCCCTTCGCACTAGGTTCGTCCTCCGATGACAATAAAGCAAAACATTGGCGAACCACTTTATTAATTACAAGTAAGGCGGTGGCTACAAGTAAGGCTGCCATTGTTAGACTCCAAGTCTGCGGGTCTGGCGAGATATCTGCACTGGGTTACTGTAATTACCAAATGTGGCGCAAGAGCTAAGGAGTCGAGTCAATCGAGTAAATGTCTCGACCGAGTCAAGATGCTGGGACTACTAGGTGAGAGGGTGGATCGGCATCCGAGCACAAAGCTACGCGAGAGAGCGACCACCGTCACCCTCACGTGTCTCGTCTCCTCAAATACGAGTCCCCCCCCGCTAAGCCTTAGACTAAACAACCGTCGGTCGAGTTAACACTGGCGAATCATTATCGGGTTACGAAAACTTTCACAACCCAACTTCGTTTGCTTAGAATAACTCGCATCGGACGAAACTACCGACCGATTAATTTTATCGCCTACTTTATTGTCTCATTTACCTTTACCTCCGGGCCCGCCCTCATACTTATACTTCGACCCTTCGACCCTTCGACCCTTCGACCCTTCGAACCTCCCTTTTACATTACACTTTTTACTTCTTTTTATTCTTCCCCCCGCCCCACCCCCGAAGCGATAGTAACATAACATAAGTTCTCGCGCTTTTTATATTTAATAATTGTATGATTGAATTACGCGGCGATTAATTAATCGCCGAAAGTTGATTATTCGGCAGGGAAAATGAAAATACAAATTGACGATGTGCTGCGTTATTATGGCCAAATGAAGGGAGGAACTTTTGGACGATAAATAATGCATGCCGGTTAATTAAAATTTATTTTAATTGTCACTCGAGCTTAGTAACTGACGCCGCAATTTTATATCAATTAATATTTATTAAATTAGACGATATTAAGGCAAGCGAACTGTAATTATAATCTGCCAAGGCATTAATCCCGCAAATCTTTACGAATAGCCAACATTTATAATAAATTTGTACTGTTAAATTTATTTGCTATTGTTCTAACGTGACATTTTCAACTAGTCTTACGAGCCGACACTGTAATATCGACATTATTAATCTAGCCGACTGAACAACATTAATAATAAATAATACGAAGTTTTTTAATCAGTATATCGCTGTATAAGTATTTAATTGGAATTTCATGTCGACTAATCATCACAAATGACTACCACAAATTTAATGAATTTTATCATTTTATTGTCTTTTCTTTCTTTTCTTTTTTTTTTTATGGATACGTGACACGTGCATAAAGCAATTAGAAATTTACAATACAATAAAAACTGGCTTTTAAATAATTATCATTTTTTTTATTTATCTATAGATATGTACGTATACGTGTATATAAAATTAACAGCTTTAAAGCGATAAAATCGTCAAACACTGACTTTTTTTCTTTTTTTTCTTTTTGTTTTATTTAAAACAGCATTGAACGAAAATTGGAATTGCCTTCCATCTATTTGCACATCTTTCTCTGCAGTGCTGTAAAGTTAATTAAAAGAAGAAAAAAAAAAAAAAAGAAAGAAGAAAAAATGAAAAACAAAGATTACAAAGATCAGAAATGATTTGATCTAAGAAAAAGTATTAACTGTGAGAGTAAACAAGAAAAAATGTAGAAAACAATCTTCCGAATGTATATATATAGTAAATAAAAGAAATTATAAAGTTATTTTACGAAAGGTATTAAAACAAAAGTAGAAGGTAGAAGCTCAAGTTCGAGCTTTTGCATTTTAAGCTGAGATTCTACGCTGAGAAAAGCTCTACAATTTAAGCTGACCCATGAACTCGGAACTTTCACTCGAGGGGATTATATTAAATCTCACCTCTCGGACATTCCAGCAAGCTGAGCTACTACTATCGTCCTCTTATTTTTTTTTTTTTTTCCCCCCCAGTCTCCATTGTTCGTGCATTTTATTTTTTACTTCGACCCTGAAGTTCATTCATCTTTAATCCCTACTTTCCTTATTCCCAACATTGACTAAAATGATTATCTTTGCATTCAATACCACAAAGGATTACTCGATTCAGGTAAATTAACAATAGTCTTTCCTCCCGGTAAATTAATACGAAGATCTTAAGATGTGAACATCTTCATAGATTTACATGAAATCTGATTTTCTTCGGTAGCGCATTACAAAACAAATGATAATTCTGATTTTACGTAAATATATCGATTTGAGCTATAAGAAAAATACATGAAAAATGTTACACTCGAAATCCGTTTGTACTTAAAAGATAGCTAAAATTAAATATTCTGATAATTATATGAAGAATTTTCTTTATATAATTTATAACGTTTTAAAACGCTTTTATTAAAAACGGAGTGTTATTAAAATTTGTAATAAAATAAAGTAACATATTATGAATAAATGAATCTGTAAATGATAGTGTCCAGTTGTCAAAGATGATTGCAATCAAATAGAATGTAATTCGTCAGATTTTCAAAACATTCGGGAAATTGGAGAGCTGAAGTGCACAGTTAATGTTAATAATCATTCGAGTCTACATATGATATGCAGATATACCGAGTGCGTGGATGAATATGTATTTACAGCTACTGATAACAAGCCCTGAATATACAGCCCGATATCAGAGTTAACCTACTAAAATTAGCAAACCTGGTCATTAAAGACAGTAAATTCTTGTATGCCCGTGTCCGTTACATGCAATTACCGCAATATAAGCTACCGTTGAACAAAGTTTAAATAAAACAAAAAACAAAAAAACAGAAAAAAAAACAGAAGAAGGTCCGTTAACGATCTGTAGGCAATTGGAAGATTGGCAAAAAAGAAGGGAGGGTAGGGGAAGGGGAAAAAAGGGTCTGGAAGCCTAAGCCGAAGCCTCGCCTCGTATTTACAAGTCAAAATGACCAGGTGCGGGCGACGCATGCGAAGACGACGTGTCCATCTTATGCAAATGGCCCCGGAATCAAACATCAAATCGCGCGGAGCAATATTCAAATGCGAGCAGCCTTGTTGATAAATAAATTTGCATACATAGGTTGCCGGGGACCGGGCGGGGGAGACTCAGCGAGGGGCGAGCGCGGGGACCGGAGCTTAACGGCTCGGCAAAATCGATTAACAAACTCGGCTGTTGGGTGAAAATAACAACAACAACAACAAATAAATAAATAAATAAATAAAAAAGTAAAAAAAAAAAAAAAACAAAAAACAAAAACCCCCGAAAGGGCGCGCGACCAACGACCTCTCGCGATTCGTCTTTTGACGAGGATGGATGAACACGCGAAGGTAGATTTTTCACAATACGAGGGAGATTCCTCCGGCCCTCGAGTGCTTTATACTTATTTCGAATAAAAAATTGATGTCACGCTTGCTTACGTAGCGCCCTAACCAATTTCCATTTACGTTCCCATTCGCATTCCCTATATATTTTTTTTTTTTTTTTCACCCGTTCCTCTCGTTGCTCCGCTACTTTCATTCCCAATTAATCATACGTTTTAAAATTAATTGCAAATTATTTATTATTAACGCTACTTTTTACCTCGTACACTATACGTCCTGCACCACTATTACATTATTATCATTAATTTTCATATTAATGCATTCGCATGCATTAAGAATCTTATACGCACGGTATACGCATACGTAGCCGTTTAATTTTTCACCCTATCCTTTGACCGTTATTCGCCATAATTTCTCCAACGAGCGAATTGAACATCGACGTACATTTACAATTAATATTTAGTTATTTAAAAATAAAGAAAAGAAAAATATATAAAAGAAAAATAAAGTTAAGCTATCCACTAAGGATTTATAATAGAAATGCAAAGGATACGACTTAATACGTAAACACTTCATTCTGGGTTTTGCAATTAATCGTTAATCTTATTAATCTTAGAAAAAGTATAGATAACTTGTCTGAAAGGTATACGGAGGATTAGAGATTTTTATTCATACACATGCTAAGCCTGATTAAACTGATCTCTGCACATGCACTTGTTCCTGCCATCTACTACAATAAGAGATAAATACGTTGCTTTATTTTTTTAATTTTTTTTTTTTTTTTTTTATTTTTAATATGAAAAATAGCACGAGGAGGAATTTTTATTGGTTCACAAATTATACGAAAACGTAAATGCTGAAACTTTTTTTCCAGTTAACTGAGCATGCGATATTTTTGATAAAATATATAATAAACGAACTTTGACCAATTGGGGAAAATAAATTCTATTCTCTCAAGCAAGAAGTTAATGTATCTGTTACGAGAGTAACAGAGATGCCTGTAACGTAGCATACGCAGTAGATTATTATACATTGAAGTTTTCGCTTAACTTTATTCATCATATTCTCTTGTCTTGACTATGTAGATAATGAAAAACTTTACAAGAATGGAATATCGTAATAACTTATTTCTACAACGAGATGACGGCATTACATCAAAGATTCTTCCTTTATCTTTCAACTGAAAAAATTATTTCACTGCAGGTGTTATTACATCCGTATTATTATTATTATTAGTAGTAGTAGTAGTAGTAGTAGTAGTAGTAGTAGTAGTAGTAGTAGTAGTAGTAGTAGTAGTAGTAGTAGTAGTAGTAGTAGTAGTAGTAGTAGTAGTAGTAGTAGTAGTAGTAGTAGTAGTAGTAGTAGTAGTAGTAGTAGTAGTAGTAGTAGTAGTAGTAGTAGTAGTAGTAGTAGTAGTAGTAGTAGTAGTAGTAGTAGTAGTAGTAGTAGTAGTAGTAGTAGTAGTAGTAGTAGTAGTAGTAGTAGTAGTAGTAGTAGTAGTAGTAGTAGTAGTAGTAGTAGTAGTAGTAGTAGTAGTAGTAGTAGTAGTAGTAGTAGTAGCAGCAGTAGTAGTAGTAGTAATAATATTATTATGATTATTAAATATTACTATCCTTAAGAATAGTACGAGTGAGGGCATGGGCGAGCTTTAAATGATAAAAGCGTCAGTGGAGTTGATTGAGTAGCCGCTGAAACGAAACTAATATCAAAGAATCACACAATGAAGTAGCAGCCGAAGCATAAGACCGACGTTGCCCTGCTTATGACATCCACTAATTAGTACGAGAATTACAAGGACTCTTCAAGCAAGTAACGTTCGATCATCGATTCTGGCCGCGGGATCTGATTCGTTTACCCAATTTTAGGTACGCGTAGGCAATCAGGTGACTAATCGCTCCGACGTTGTCTGGACGTGCATGAAAGGGGGCGGGGGCGGGGGCACATTATTTCGAGGCGACAGGCTTACACACCAGATGCCAAATCAATTAGCTTTGATACGTTGGAGTTATAAGTGCGCCGGCGAGTCGGGTCCCGTTGTCGGTCCCGCATAATCCCTGAATACCTGAATAGAGTATCCTTTTCTATCGCATGTGGATGCGACGCGCGCCCCTCTCCACTCCCCTTTGTAAAAAGTCACGAGAGCCAGCTGATTTTATTTATACCTGAATACTGCATTACAATGACCTACTCGCGCGTTTTTATTTTTTGCCAACAATTTCGCATCCATCCTTGCCTTGCAAATGCTAATCGTTAGATTTTTATATTTAAATGCGACCAAGAGCTCCGGATTTATTAGGCTTTTATGTAAAGCCTTGAAAAGTGAATACTTGAGAATATAATTCCTCTGCTCCTCGTCGCTGATTAAACAATTATTCCTCTTTATTAAAGAGGATAATTGAAAAAGGTTTACAAACTTGTATTACAAGTGTTTGAAATATTAAAAACAAAAAAAAAAAAATAAGTAAGTGGAAGGTTTTCACAGTATGCAGTAAAAAAAAAGAAAAAAAAAGAAAAAAGAAAAAGAAGAATATTTAATATAGAAAATTATAAACAAAGTATTATTGTCTTTATGCCAGACTTTAACGTTATTGCCATCTAATGTGCATATAAATCAATGGATTTCTCGCGTTTTAGTCATAACGAATACCCAATATAACACTTTGTATATACGGAATTACAAGTGCCGGGAGCTTTTTTCGTAATATATTTAATATGTGGCCGTGTGTGTTGCATAGGCGCCGGTAGCAATAACGAAGACAAGAAACGAGATGTGGAATGATAAAGCGCAGTCGAGGAGTAAGGTAACAAATCAGGTTTAACGCGCTGCGGACTTGTACCTGTCAGCCGCAACAATTAGGTAATCTAAGTACAAATCCGAGAAACTAATTGTGCGGCGTAAATTTGTTTAAGTATTAACTCGGGCGAAGACAGAAAAAAAAAGAGTATTATTATCCGGATGTCGTCGGTCTCGAATTACCCGGAGGATGTATACGAGGAGCGAGGTCACGCACGCACGAGAGTCGAGAGTCGGCGATTTCGCGGGATTGCCAAGAGGCACGTGGCGAGTGATCGAAGGCTGAAGAATAGCTTATCGGCTGGCCAGTGGCATCCGGAGCATAATGACGAGGCAATCCCTGCTACAACTCTCTACTTTCTCACTTACCCTTACAATGTAGCAGCAATGTGTGGTGCGTATTATTTTCGTCAGGCCGTAGCTCGTCACCCCCGACCACTGAACAACGGACGAGCTTTTATCGTGGCCGACGCGTGCCATCTTAGTCGTTATTCCTTCTCGGTCTTCTTTGTTTCTGTTCCTCTCCCTCTCTCCCTCTCTCTCTCTCTCTCTCTCTCTCCATCGAGCGATTTTACGGGACAAGGGGAGGAGAAGGAGTGGGAGGACGAGTCGGAAAGGTCGGATCGGAAGTTACGGGGGTCGGGCTCGTTCCTGGGCTTCGCTGGTTTATCGCGGACTGGCGATATTGACATGGTAATTCTGTCGAAATTTTACGACACGTTAGGATTATCGTGTCTTGTAATAGTACTACTTTTATAGCTTTCGGAACGCGTCGAGTGCACGAAGTATGCCCGATCTTTGGGGGAGTTAAGTTAACGTATATCTCGCTTCGTAATTTTCATCTCGTACAAGGAATGGGGGGGGGGGAAGCGTGAATTTTTATTAAATAAATTACGATACGTTAGGCGCATATGTACAATAATATACAATGGAACATGTGAATGAAAACTTCTTTTCCGGAATTCAAGGAATATTTTACTTTAACGGCAAGCTTAGATTTATTTCCCATTACACAAAACGGATTTCTATCTCCTATTCATATTGTGCATTCATATTTCAAATTATACATTCATAAATCTTAACCGATTTAATACATTAAAATAAGAATATATATATATATTAAAGTAACGATGCTGTCGAACATAAATATATTATTATTCGAGAGACGAAGTTCTTTATTATATCATAAATTAATGCATGCCAATGGATTATATCGCTTCTTATAACCTTACCCTCGAATACTTCTTAATAATAATAATAATAATAATAATAGTAACAGCATTATCTCGTTATCAAACCAAACTATTGAATGATTAATGTAATATTTGTAATAAAAATATATATATATATATGTTTCCATTTCAATTACTCTGCACTACGTGTATCAAGTGCTTTATAAAGTTTTTCTATTATCAATCAAAGAAAAATATCTTGCTTAATATTCCAAGGATGGTACCTCGAAGCTTTACGAATAAATCATGTATTATTACGACAATTCGTAATATTTCATTGTCGGCATACAATAAAATGGCCATCAAAATTTCTGCACGTCTAATCTGTCGTAAAGTGCGCGAAATTGAAGCACATGAAAAAGATCGGCTCTTTCGTAGGATGGCAGTAAAGAACGAAAAACCGTAAATCTACCCAGCCTTGCCCCCTCCCATATAGGGGGGGGAAGGTCTTCTATAAAGTGCCGCTATCGACTGCGGGTCCCATAATCCTTTTCAAATCAGCGACCGATAATGCCAATAAGCAGTCATATCAAAATTATCTGATTATAATGAGCCAGCCAGACACTCCGATCGAACTCTTGTTTCCTATTTTTCCTGATAAACGAAATCTCTTGATCTCGAGGCCCGCATCTTCGCCCTCTCGTACCCACTAGCTCTATCCCTCCACATCACATCTTCGCCACTAGAGAATTACAGAATCTCTAGCTTTTGATTTTCCAGAACTCCGCACAAACTTTGATTCCGTATAATGATGTTGGAAGGGTCGGCTTGAAACTCCCGTAATTTACAATATTTGATAACAAGCGCGAGCGCCACCTAACCGACCTACCGAGCTTCATTTCGCTAAAGCTTCATTTACTTCGTATAAAGAAATTCTCCTAATATCGGGGTAATTAACTTCTACGTCTTGGAAGCACACGTGCTCTGGTTATCTCATTTATACTTTTCTCTTCATTCGTGTGACAGCATTAGGACGTCGAGGGAAAAAAGTCCAAGCTAAAAACCGATAATAAACATAAAACGACGTAAACTGAATACTCGCTTGGAGCCTTACGTTATTCATCTATCAACGTCACTGTTTTTGCAAAATTTTCTTCTCCCGATTAATCCTAATTTTAATCACTCTTTCAATCTGCGATTAATTCTCTTCGACGCGTGTCCATTAAACGGCTTCTCTTCCTCCCTGTTATCTATTTTTGGCCACATTCAAACGAGATTGTAAAATCGTTGTCTTTCACCGTTTATTTCTATCGATGTATAATAATAACGTTCAGTCGTGAACCACAAAAATGTATCTGTTATGGATTAGTGTACATCATTAAATCAAAACAAATACAATATTTTAGTTATTCAATACTACAAGTGTTCCATCCGATATGAATCGAGCCCTTCCTTATGAAATATTGATTTCAATTTATATTTTAAAAACACAACAGTTCTTGTTGTATACCGTTGTGAAGTTCTTCAAACGATCACAGATATTATCGAACTCTTGAAATCTATAGAAATCGCATCGAATTTCATGTCGGATTTACAATATAAAAACTCTTACTTATCGTCGCAACCTATATATATATTTTAAGACAAAGGCTTAACGAAATACAGCTTCGAATAACAAAAAATATTCCAAATCATTAGATACATTTACCTCGATTTAAGGTATATCTACAGATTCATCACTTGCAGCTCGTTTTTTTTTGTTGTTGTTTTTTTGTTGTTGTTTAGTGTAGTATGGACGCGTTAAGCGGTAGTGCGAGCCAATATCAAAATGCACATCACGAAGCTGAAGGAAAATAATAAAATTCATCTCCGCCAGTGTCCGAAGACAACCGGATATTTTCCACTTGGCGTTATCTCCGGCCTCGCTTCAATAGTTACAGATACGTCACGAAATTGCACGAATATCCGGCCCGGAAGTCTCAATATGCTTTAAGGTGCCGACGCCTGGCAGAAACTCGTTGGGCTCGCATCCGTCTCCTGACGAGTTCGCCCGGAGCTTTATTGAAAGGTTAGATACGAGAGGACAAATATAGCGCGCAACACCTTTTTTTTTTCATCTATTCGTCAGAGAGTAGTTTAATTTCTTATTATCGGCCCGGTTTCGGCGAATATCAAGAGCCGAGGCCGTGGAAATTTGAAACTTATTTATTCCTCGACGATTCGACATAGTCGAGCACTCGGGAGCATAAGCGCATATGTATGGGTATAGGTACGTCGACTAAAAAAAAATATCTTACGTTCTGTATTTATAGCAATACGAAACTGCACGACGACGCAAAACACTTATGCTATTCACATGTATTTAACAATGGATGTTGTTTCTATTATTGAAGATTACCAGAAAAAAAAAATAAATAAATAGATTCGCTTCGTAAAAGCACTTTTTATTGTTATTTTTTTATTTTATTTATTTCTATTTTTTTAATCAAAGGCCAATATTTATCTTGCTTTACAAGAGTTTCCTTTAAAAAGTAGAAAAAATTGATGAAACGTTGAAAACACGGGTTCGGTATATTTGTAACATTTTTTTACGAATATACTATTGGCTAAACAATTGTAAACTGCTTTGAATTTTATAGCTTATTGTTAATAGAGAAATAAACCGATTGTTCAGTATTCTTTATTTTTAATAGTAAAACTGTCGGTTTTACGCCACTGCGTCATTAGAAAATTAGAATTTGTTCGAGACCATTCCTCTTATTGCACTGTAATTAAAAGAAATGAGAGAAAAACTATAGGTCTCTATGCGCGCTGTGGAGGGGATGCAGAGGTACAATTGTTCTTTCGGAAAAGGCCCCACTTGGGAAAATGCAAGTACAAAAATTTGGCGTAAAGAACAAAGGAGTAGTAAGTACCCTGTTGACCGGCTTAAAGAGAACGTCGCAATATTCTGTCGTTACAGTGTTATTTCAACTATAAATATTAGCAATAAGTATTTCAGTTAATTTGGAATAGAATTCGTCATGGTTAGTGTAATAGTAATTTATCATCGCGTAATAGTCGGAGCGTGAATCGCAGTTCGAGTTCTAAGAGGTTCTAAGTCTCCTGCTTGTGCCCTGAGTGGGCAGCTACAACGCAACTGAGAGTGTGTCAAATACAGCAGCAGGGCAACACCTGCAGGAGCCCCGCAATCGCACTTGCGGATCCTCACGTGTTTATTAAAACCTGCTTCATACTTGTGAGGTAAAGCGAAATAATCCAAGTATTTATAACTTTCATTATTGCTAAGTATTGCGAATTGATTGTAATTGGCTTTTTCCTCCTTCCATACAGAAGATTTTCTTTTCTGCCTATAGGGAAACATTCACAATAAACAAGTATATTTAATTTACCTGATGTGCCAATTATTTATCCGCCATCTCATCGCCTTCCTAAACTATAATTTATAATAAAGATAAAGGCCGCAAGAGAATTGTTGAAAGTCGTTGCGTTAAGACGTTAGAGACTTTTCGAGTCTTTGATAAGTATGGAAAATAGCGTAGACGCAACATTGAAGATATAAATTTCGGTTAACCTTTGACTCGTAAGTACAAGTAACGTCCAGACAAACTAATTCCGCTCAAAGACATTATTACCATGTAGAGCTATAAAATTCGAAAGCGACTCGTTCACGTACTTCTCTGAGTCTATTGTGATAACTTTCTTTTCTACATTAATACCGTAGTCCTGTTTTGCAACAAAGTATAATTATTCTATAAAGAGACGTATCATCGTATCTTGAGATTTTGTAAATTCGTCCATTTTACAAAAGCCTGCGTCTCTTTAACTGACTAGTTAACAAAGCGAGCGTATGTTTTAAAATGTTTACGAAAATGTACGTATTGAAGAAAAGTTTTTCTTGACTACTTTTGTTCCTGAAGGGAAGGAATCTCTCCTGCCATGATTTGTATAGAGCGAAACAACAAAATAAAGACTAACGTATAAATAGGAGTAGAAAAATACTAAATTGCTTTCACTATTGCTGACGTAAATTCACCGAAAAATTAAAATAAAATACTAAAGAAATAAATTTTACAGAGAAAACAAACTTATTAAGCTTGAATTGAATAGGGGGAGGGGGAGGTAAATTACTTTATTTTTTGAAAATAAATTATAATTCGGGTAAGAGCGATGGGCGCATTAAAACAGAAGGAAATCAATGAATGAGAAATCCATAAAGATTCATAGCGAAGGGGCGGATGAATTTGAGCGAGACGCAGTTCTAAGGTATTACGACTTTATTCGGAGACCGGGCCGCGTACATATTGCCGCTATTTTTCTCAAATAACCGAGATGACAAGAAGAGCAGAGGCACTTTCCTGCTTGCACGCGGGGTAATCCATTCGCTTCGTCGGTTTCACGTGGCATGGACAAATAACGCAATAGATCCCGGACTACCTTACGACAATGCCTTGAAGACATTCCAAAGTTGGTGGCCCTGCTTCGACCCTAACCTCCTCATTGTCGCTATAAAAGATTTCAACAAGGAGTCGGGTCGTAACTCGTAACTCTTTTACCTTGTAAAATATCTTACTGACGATTCGGGTCAATCAGATTGTAAGAATATTCTAGCCGCGGCTCGAATTTCACTCAATCCCTGCTTGCCCATAATACCTTTATTTTCTCGCTCTCGGCTAGATTAGCTAAACCCCAGTTATAATCAGTCGGATGGACGACTAGATGACTTCGAGATTCAAAGTTCCGAAACTGGGGAATGAAGTTTCTACGAGATTCCATTACGAGCCTTCAAAATCGGCCAATAGCAGTGCTCTCTTTATTTCTCTCTGTGTACCTGCTTCTCTCCGCCCCTATTTTCTCCGTATAAACTCCGGACTTCTCCACGTCGTGTTTGGCTCTCTTTCTCTAGGCCACTATTTTCCATTCAATTCTGCACTTCTTTGTCGCTAGCGCCGAATGTCCGACACATTTCCCTCTATATTGACACTTACTTTCATTTCATTCGTTATGCTTGAAATTCAATTTTAGTCTCGAATCAACTGCATACGCCGATTTTATGTCGCAAAGCTTCAAATCTTTGTATATGAAATCCATTGCCTATTCGAATTTAAGGACATTCGGGAAAAAAGGCTCGTTCAACTCATTACCAGACATCGCACGTGCTCAAGGAAAACAATGGATTGTAAAAAATATTAAAATAACTTGATTTTATTCAAGTTGAAGTTAAAATTTCAACTAAATTCTCCAGTCAAGAAATAATAAATAATAAATGCAAGATGGACAGATAATTGTCGTCGAGCTTGCGGATCCCGCTCTATAATTTTATAAAAAAACTTAGATACGATCACGTATGAGATCTTTGCAGTTATGGAACGTAGATAACTTATATTCACAATACTATTCACGATATCTGTAAATCAAGCTCCTTATGTCTTTGCATTGGATTTATATAGGTTACCGTAAAGCCATAATATTCCTTCTACAACAACGCAAATTGTTTTATATGGAAAAGCATTTTCATGAATTACTACTTAAGTTCGATACATTAATAACAAACTTTCAAGTTGACATTTTATGAAATTGTACGATAACGGAAAACAATGTGGATTCATGTCAATGATAGAACTTGATATAATTTTGAGGGAGGCGGACTTGCTTTTTAAATAAATCACACTATTTTTCTTATGAAAGAGCTAATTATTCACTACTTTATCAATAAGAAATAAGCCCAATGGCTTTTATATAACAACAGAAGCTGGCTTTTAATAAGAACTTGAAACTCTTTAACGGGAAAACAGTTGCGTAATTAATTTTAGTGTCTGAATCAATTAAAACTTCCTGTACCTTTATGTAAACAATATGAGACTTGATAAGCGAAACTTTCTGTAAAGGAGCTCGGAGAATTTTATATAAGTCTAAATAACGAGCGCTATCGAATAAAAAGCAAATAAAATTACGATCAAATTTTCAGTAACAAGAAATTTGGCTGAACAAACGCGGTATATCACCGGCCCTGTGCTTCTGTAGGCGTAGTCTCGCTCAAGTGCCGAATTAGCGATCCTACAGTACAGACGAAAAATCGCTTATTCTATGAAGCCCCCGAACTAAACTCCAACCAAACAAATTGAGCGTCGAAACCTGTTTGATTTCGAAAGTGTGAGCGCCGAAAGAGGGCGCAGCAGGGGAGATATTTACTAAATAATCTGATAACGCGGCTCAAGTTTATGTGTCATGCCCTACACGGACTTTTACGTATAATGGCTCGCGTGTGATATCGACTCCCGTACAATCGGTACGGGGCATCGTAAACGAACGCCAAACTGATAGGGAATCTACGAAATAGCCCCGAGGTGCGGAAGATGTAAGTTACCGAGCGTTGCTTAAGGCCCATAAGCCTCCTCTTCTAAATTATCTGATCCTCCAGTGATTTGTCAGCACTATTTCTCCTTCGAGCGTCTCTTCAGGCTTAAAAGAATGTTCGAGAATCGCACGATTGCAAGATAATGGGAAATTACGGCAAAGCCGCTCGTCGTCACTTGCTACGGACATGTATTAGAGATTATAAAGTACTATTTAGAGAAAGAGATTAAACAATTAGGTGGGAAAGAAAGTTTCCTAAAACTATGGACGTAGGATAAAAATAATTTTATATTTTATTAAACCGACTTTTGAAATTCTTTATAATTTAATGTTTATATCAGCATTATTAATAACTCTAACGAAGTACAATCGTTAAAATTAAAACAAATTTTCATCGCATACGGAACAATTACCTAATTAGATTCTGCATTGGAAACAGTGCCCTTTCTAATGAGCCTCCAACACTTTATTATTTCAAAATTCTAATTCAGTTAAAGTTCTGTATTCTAAGGCACATTGTTAATCTCTTTCTAAAATTTTACAAATACACCATCGGGGTTATTCCCTAAACGATATGAAAGATATCATTATCTAATATTTACGAATTACCATAAATTACTATATAAAAATACAACGTAATACTTGAAATTCATAATTCTGTTCATGTAATTAAAACATGACTTTAAAGGCAGTATATCGTCGAAGTAATAAATTTACATAAAAGCCGGGCAGAGGAAAAAAAATTCAAAGAATAAATTGTTGGATGACGTTGGGATCAGGTCTAATGAACCGTATGAAAAATGTAGACATAAGCAGGTGATTTTAATTAAAAATCTCAGCCTTCTAACGACATCTTCCGCCCTGGGAATAAGTTGAAAAAATTATTTTCCTTATTTGCGCAGCAACCTCCTCCCACGGTTAAAAAAGAAAACAAAAAAAAAATACGTATTTTGACGTTAACTAAGTACTCGTCTATGCTTCGTAAGCACGCTTCGTCGAGCTTCATGATTTCCTACGCTTCGTTTGTATATGCTCGTCGCGACTTTGGTTATCGTAAGGACGATATCGAAATATTCGAAAAAATTCGTCGTTCCGAGGAATCGGGAGTTCGTGGAATAACCTTGAAAGCTGCGCAGAAATTGTCGCATATTGATCAGGCTAACGTAACGATCGAGAGACAAAGATAATGAAAAATAATGAATCGTCGACGTAAAAAAGGTAAAGAAGACAGTACCCGATGATTACCATGCTTCCGGGCTCTTAAATAATTACCGACTAACAAACTTTCCTTCTCTTCGTCTCTCATACCTACGCTTTTCACGAGATGCTTGCCCCTATCGATCCGACCAGTGGTCGTGACTTCCCGAATATGTATATATATATATATATATCTGCATGTAC
Organism: Ceratosolen fusciceps; assembly: GCA_018883505.1. NCBI lineage: Eukaryota > Metazoa > Arthropoda > Insecta > Hymenoptera > Agaonidae > Ceratosolen > Ceratosolen fusciceps. Next base: position 1,388,285 of record RCIC01000010.1, read on the forward strand.
GTATACGTATACGTACATGCATGTATATATCGTACTCACGGTCCAAAAAGTAATTTGATTTATGCAGTTTCCGTTCGTACGCGTCGCTATAGCCCCTTCTTCCCTCCCCGTGTTTCAGCGACGCCCTAAAGCGTCCACGCACGAGTGAGCTTGATCGAAAATATCGAAGAGGAAATGTGTGATTAAAAAGGGAAAAAGGTAAAAAGGGGTGCATCGCGATTAGTCGACCACGACGTCGATGTGTAAAAACGACGATACGAACCCAGCTGGTATTATTGCGAGTGCCATTCTAGTCAACGAACAATTTTTCTTTACGATGCCATTATATATATATATATATATATACACATACATATATCGCCTTTAAAGTTTTCCCTCTACGTCTTCGTCGCACCATATCGATCTCGATGAGCTTGAAGATTCTTGAATATTCTCGCGATATCCTGACATTTATTTGAATACTCTTTACATACACGTACGTAATTGCTTTTCACTAAGTACGAATACGTAATACACCAGTACAGTAAATCCAAGAATGTATCAAACTGAATATCTGTATTTATATACTTTAATCAAATATAAATAATTCCATTTGCAAAAAATGTATTTTCTTAATCGTAATCGCAATCGTAATCGTAATCATTTCGCCTATGGGTAAATTAAAATTTAAAAAAGCTCCTTTTTTCATCTTATTTAACTAATATGCAAAGGAGCTACTACCGTAATTTTAATCGGATATCCATTCACGTTATAACTGTATACATCTTGTATACATTTACATTCTACTTTAGGATCAAATAAGCTAATTTTATTTTATATGCTGTGTTAAGTAGACGAGAATAAAAATGATAGATCGAAAAAGTAGATTTTTATAAAATATACCATAAGCTCTAAAAGAAAGAAAGAATTTATATTGAAATTCTAAAAAAAGGAGGGAGCGGGGGAATGAAAGCCGCAAATTTGATTTCTCACAAACATTGCATTCGGATAAGCTTTACAAGGTTTTCTGTTATGCGATAATCTAAGTAATAAGTCGTCCGAAAAGCATTTCCGGATTTGGCACGCGTCCCGGCCTCTGACCTCCCTACCCCCAATTTGGTTCAACCCTTCACAACGAGACCAACCACTCCATAATATACCTCGGGCCTCGTAACGTTGACTCTCAAGAACGACCATTACATGAATTATCCTCGTTATATTCTTCTTTTCTTTATCAAGATTTCATTTTTGTGCAGCCAGTTCCATCCCACCCCCCTTCTTAAACTTTTTTTTCCACCTTTCCGTCATTTTTTTCATCATGGCTCTAAGCAATTAAATTTATTCGTCAAGAACTTAATTCTATACTTGAATTCGTGATTATTGTTCCTTCTATCACCGCCACTTTTACTAATTTAACGTAATTTACCATTCCAATACTCTAATTACTCTCTACCGTAAGAAAGGGGTAGCCAAATTTAAAAGTCATTAGCAACACAATGATCTGTCGAATGCAGTCTCTACGAAAACTCAACCCACCCCCACTCAGAAGTCCATATTCGATTTGTAATGACGAAATAAAGTAGTTATGACTTTCGCTAACACGGAAAATCTGGGATAATACAGCTAAAGTTAGAAGCAATGAACTTGGATGATAATGCAGATGGGCGGAATATTCACTCGCCACGTGTGATTCTGAAACGGTAAGTGAAACTGAGCAGTCTGGGCTTTCAAATGCTCGAATCGTGACGCGTGGCCAGAACCTGCGAAAGTTAGTTCCACCATCCCTGGGGGATGCGCTCTAACCGTTCCACAATTTCCATGTTTTAGATGTATTGGCAGCTCGACGGAGACGAAAAATCGAAATCGCGTACCCGAGACGAAGACTTGTCGCTCAATAAAAAACATTTCCCTACTTTTTTCTTTAAAAACAACATAATCAGCTCAGATTTATCTTGATTTTTTAGCAAATAATCATTAGGTTCGGAGAAATTATCGACGCTTATGTATCTATGAAATTTAATAGAAATAAACTAGATATCTTTTTAATTATACTTGTTCTTTTAATAATAAAATCTAGATAGATGGTTGTCGACGTAATTGGCAACGTTTCCAAGTTCTTAAAATTTAAAGAATATTTTTTATAACAAAAGATTGAATAATTTATATCTCTATATTATTGCAACATTAATTAGAGTGAAAAAGTTTTCGATGAATTCATCTGCATACATTTCAGAGAGAGAGAGAGAGAGAGAGAGAGAGAGAGAGAGAGAAGCGACCGCACAATGAAATATTAATCTTAATTTAGAAAGCATACCGTAAGTCCATGTATACAATATTTTTAGGATATCATTAACTTTAGACCAGAATTTAAAATTATAAACACGCTTAACAAAAATTAAGCCTTTCAAATTAATATTAAAATTAAAGTAGAATTTAAAAAAATATAAAAAATTATAATTGTTCGTAAAAAAGTTGGTAGAAAAAGAAATTCCAAAAAAAGTAGAATGAGAAAATGCATAATCAAAATGGAAAATTCCAGAACTCCGTAAAATATTCTAAAAGTAATTGAATTATAAATATTAAGCATATTCAATGCTCGTATGTAATCAAATATAAAGGAAACGGCATACGCAATTGTAACTGGTATAATGGAATTTAAAAGATCTCTAAGAAGGCAGCAAAATTAATAATGTAAAATTGAACTTATGGTTGAAAATTCATAGATTTTCATAGATTAAAATAGAGCTTTAAGTATTAGTTAATAATTATAATAAAATTAATATTATAAGAAAAAAAATGTGCGTATATATTCAATTTTCAAATACTCTTAATAAAATTAGGAACATAATTTTAAATGAAACGTTAATGAAATTTTATCAAATGAAAGATAATAATTAAAAATAATGTTTAAAATATTAATTTACTAATTCAGTTTTTTTCTGTATATTCTGTGTACTCACAGAAATGAACTATTAATAATAAATATAATTTCTAGTATAATACCTAAAAGAAATCTTATTATTACTAAGACAATTTATTTACTAAATAAATAACGGCTTACCGAATAGGAAGTAAACTTCTGATTGATTCTTAAATAATATTTGGATTTCGATGTTCCGTACACGTTTTTCTAAATTGTCTTTTGTTTGAAATTTTCTAAAATGATTTCTATCGATCCCGATCTTTATGAAAAAAAAAAGAATATATAATAATTAATTTCAATTATACAATAAAGTTTTCTGATGTTTGTTAGTCATTAGAAATAGATAATTTTTATTGAATATAAATCTTCCCTGCGGAGCTTATTTATCATTTACATAATTTGTAAAGTACCTTAAAACTTTTACCGCAACTTATAAAGTACAAGACTTGTTTGGCTTTAAACACCGCTTAGTAAATAAATATTGGACTTTATGTAATTATTATGAGTTAGAACAACTATATGGAATAAAGAATAGATGGACACGAGGAATTTAATTTTTGCGTCAACTTAAGATGTAAATAACGCATGCTCGATAGATCCTACATTTTATATGTAATAAAATATTGTATACAAATCTCTATTTCCAATTTGTTTAGACGTTGCCTAAATTATATTTAAAATAATGTATTAATTTTTCTTGATGTATTTGTAATGAAAATGTTTACGCACAGTATGACGCATGCGAGTTTCAAGGATATCTGATTACTTTGCTACTAAACATAAAAATGGGCTGGCGCTTGTAAAGTGATCGTCTTTCAAAATAAATATATAAAGTCAAATTCAATGACAAATAAATATGACCGTTAAAATATAATCAGATATTCTAGAAAATCGTACGATATAGTCAGTTGCTATTCGCTCCTCGTGTCATAATCATTGTATACCGAGTGCTGAAAATAAATTAAATCGAAAAATATCCAAACCGTTGAATTAATTACTTATTTCAACAATCTAACAAAGGCACAACTCATTAGTTTGACGAGTGCATTGCGTGTACATACTTAAAATGAATATAAAAGTATTACACGCCCGAACACAATTTTATATATTTATTAGGACATTTTATATAAAATACACGTGAAGCTCATTGCGAATCGTCTTGCTTTGCAAAAAGTATTTTTGTCGAGCTCGCGTATAATAACGTTTTCAACATATTCCAGTATATAATAAAATATGCGTGACATATAATTCCAGGACGTTTACTTAATGAAAAAATAAAAAAATAAAAAAGTGTAATGCTATTTGTAACGAGAAGACAAACGTCATCCAGGAGTAATAACCAAAAAAGGGAAATTTTATTATTCATGTATTCATGAATTTGTAGGTAGAAAATTTTACTACCATACGCGAACCCTCTTTCGGATTATTTTGTTATTACCTGGGCTGCATGATGAACCGAAAATCAGCTCATGATTGAAGAGCAAAAATCACTTACGCTTCGTTAGTAGTAAGCTGATATATGAATATAGCGGAGACACAGGCTTCCCGAATCCTCGACCGCGTATTTCCCTCTAATTAATCATTGGCTGTCACTATCCACTTCCTGGCTCAGCACCAGTGCCTAAATCAGCTCCAGGACCATTGACACTATCATCGCGACCCTCACAGATTCAGACCTGTCAACTCAACTTCGGCCTTTCAAGGTTTTTCTTATTATTTCTTATATTCTCTTGCAGCGTTTGTCTCTATTATAAATATTTTAGAAAGGGTTGAGATGGCGGGTAAATAATTGGCACATTAAATAATGCAGAATAAAAGAGATCTTTATTGTTAAGGTTCCCTATAGGCATAAAAAACCTCCTTCAGTTTGGAAGGAGGAAAAAGCCGTCCTAGGCGTAAAGAATCTTCTTTCGTCGGAAAGAAGGAAAAAGCCGTTTACAAATATTGCGCAACTTAACGTCTAATTCTTATAACTAATATTGGCCAATATTATTCTACACGCGTATTATTACAAATATATTAGCAATTGCTACCTTAAGTTACCTAGTTTACCTTGCAAGGTGGATCCAGATTGAATTGCAGATTTTGCCCACTGCCCGCTCAGGGGGCATGCAAGAGGTTTGGCACATACGCCGGTGTGCAGCTGCCCACACAGGGGACAAGCAAGAGGTTTGGCACACACGCCGGTGTGTAGCTGCTTACACAGAAGATATGCAAGAGGTTTGCCACACACACTGGTATACAGCTGCCCACTCAGGGGCAAGCAATCGACACACGTGAATTTGCACTGAGATTCACACTCTGCATCTTAGGGCAATTACAGCTACACGACCTGAAACAGATTTTTTCTAAGGGGCAGTTCAAGGAATGGTCTCGAACATATTCGTTCTGATATCAATGATAGTCATGCGTCACCAACGGAAGTTCTTATATAGGTTCCGCAGCGATTCTGTTCTTACATTGAGATTATTTGTGCTTTCGTAGAAATAACTTGTTACAATGTTTACAACAGGTAATATTGTTCATACAAAGGATATGGTTCGTAATTTATTCGTGCAATTCCACCAAATTATTATATTTACAAACAATAATATTTTTGATATCTTATAGGCAGCGTGATAAGGCAAAATTCTCGACTTGCTATGAATTTAAGCTACGTAATAATAATAATAATAAATCACAACATTGTAAAATAACCAAATACTTTATTTCCATTGATTAAATTATCATTAAAGAAAGCCATATAAAATTCATTTCGTGGAAAGGATTTTCACAACAGAAACACTTGAAAACCATTTATTTTAAATCGAAATATAAAAGCTTTCATTATTTGTATTTACCGAAGAGGAATAAAAGATATGAATTAAAAAATAATGAGATATTTATTATAGTACTTGGGTACACGTGTCCTTAAAAAAAAAAAGAAGAAACGGGGTACAAAAGAAAAAGAAAAAATAGCGATACAATTTTAAAAGAAAGTTCCGGTAATTAGTGTTAGGTAATTAGCGAATAATAGGTAAACGGACTGTCATTGATAAAGTTTGAAGGAGCATCCAGTCGAGCTTATAGCCCCGGCTGTTAAAATTCGCAGGGTTAATTCATTGAAGTTTCTACAACAGCATTTATCATCTAATTAAAGTACGCGGCATTCCGCGTAGAGAGCAAGGTGTTGTTCGGGAAAAATAAGCTCGGCTCTGAACTGTAGAAAGTCTTATCTAATAAAAGGGACGGAGAAAAGTTTTGCCAAGCGAATGAAAGGCCAGAGAGCCAACATCCTACAGCTAATTATCGCCAGGGAATATTAGAAAAAGTGAAAATGCGTCCCGCCCTCCACCTTTCGACATCGCGCCAGAGTTCGCGGTTGTTCACTTTTTCGCACGAGTCTTCCTCCTCGACGGCCACTTGTGCTTTTCATCGCGCCCACATATTTATAATTACCGGGCCATTAATCACGGCGCTCCCGTACTTGATAAATTTCCGTTAATAAAATTAGGGACGCCGTGCGGGCGCTAAGTCTAACAGCGATATAAAATTAAGCTCGCGCGGCTTACATTTATCGAGCCTTTAAGCGCATTAAAGCATAAACTATGCGGCCTCGCTCTGCAGGTGAGAAGCAAATTTCCATGGAGACATTTCCGCGCGACTCCGCTCGATTTCATTATTATTAAAGGAAAATTCTCAACGGTCTCGAAACAGTCCCGTATTATTCGTTAAAATTCCCTCGTTTAGATAACGGGGATGAACAATTCACTTTTTAAAATCTATTTCGAATGTATATATTTGCAGGTCATTGTTCCCCAGTGAAAATAATTTCGCTGCCCCATGAGTACGGGAAGTAAACGCAATCACCCGCTCGATAGCATCAACGTGTCCTCTTCATTATCGTAGCTGCATTATTAATACGAATGCCATTTACATTATTTAAATCTTATATTGTCATTTACTCTTGCTTTAAAAGAGTATAACAACAAATAGCCATGTTATTACACGTTATTACAATTATTTCGCATACCAAAGGTCACAATAAATATGCAATTTACGATGTATGAAGGCAATCGATTAGAACTGGTGCATCGGAAATACATTTTAAATAAATTTAATTAATTCAGTACTACATCATAAATACTTATTGTACTTATTGCGTTTGGAAATATGCTTTAAGAATCCATTAGAAACGAATCTTACGTATTTGAGCTCCGAACATACTGTGCATAATAGAAAAGAAGACAATTAGTATGCTGATACGCAGGAATTAATAGCGTAGACCTAAGTCCTTACGTGCCTCTTTTATTTGAATACATTCAAGTAATAATACGTAATACGTATTATTATTTAATGAGACCAAACGATTAAAACTAATTTTTTCTTCTTCAAATTGTCTTATTTTCTATTATTTCTTTAAGTAAACCAGTTAACCGGAATAGTAATTACGATTCCAGAACTGGAATCATCTGAGAAGAATGAGTATTGCTCCTTATGAAATTAAACGTAATTTGGGTGATAATCGTTCGGCCGTTACAGTACTATTGAAATATCGTAATAAAAAGAGAAAATCTGCATGGCGTATTCTGTGTTAGGAAGGCGCAGTTAGAGGGGAAAAAAAAAATGAAATCACTCGATAGTTTGCCGTTGGTAGGAGACTCGGGAAATTGTTATTCATCCGGCACGGCGCAATAAGCCCGAGGAAAACGGCGCACGAAATGTTAATGCGCATCTTGGAAAAGGCCGTTGCGTAAAAGGGGAATCCGTTAAAATGTGCCTCTAAAACAAAATCCCCTGGCCTCCCTCGGCGAATTTACATGAGGCCTAGGGATGCTTTCGCAGGCCGAATTACTACTATGAATGGCGGGTCGGTGAGGCGGGGGGGGGGGGGGCTACCGGATTAAGCGGACCTATACCTCCTCCACTATCAACGAGCCGGAAAATTTTACGAGCACGAGCCAGGTCATGAACTTCTACGCCTATAAGTGCACACGCATATACACAATAATGCAATTATACACTCGAGCCGATGGACCGGTACTCGGAATGACGCGACGAGAGAGCCGAGGATCAAAGCGACTCTCTCTCTCTCTCTCTCTCACTCTCGCTCGCTCGCTCGCTCATTTGACAATTGCAACAATTCGCAATCAGACGAATCTTGCGCGCCATTCCGGAACCCCTTGCACCTGAGTCACAATGCCGAGGCACCGACCTCCATATCCTTTCACGGCTGCAATTTCAACTTTTGAGTGGGTACTTCCGGAATCGATAATACGGCCGATAAACGCGAGCCAATGTTATGTATAATTGACCAACGAATATTGTAGATTTTAGCTGATATTGCATCTGCACTGCATTATTGAGACGTCGCCAAAGTTATTCCTGCATTTTCCCTAACTTCGTTTCATGGGGCCTTGCGCTCCGTGTCATTTTATGAGCTTTTAATTTTATGGAGTTCCAAAGTGAGTTAGACGGGAGCGAAATTCATTGAGCCCTAAAAATTAGTTTTTCTACACAAAGTCTTATTACCGAGACATATTAAAAAGTCTTAACGACAAAATATTCCCCTGAATTAATAATGTTTTTGCGTACCCTGTAGTTCATGCGAGCAATTACTTTAATAGCTTATCAGGTAAATGATAGGCGCAAGGCCGCAATGGTCGATCCGACCAATTATACCGGATAATATACTCCGAGCACTTATTCATAACTTGTTATTCAAAATTTCAATTCATTATTAGTTTTACTTGAAAATGGCTGATTTTTCTTACTCATCTTGACACGAAATTCTCGTTAGTAAGATTATTGTTGCTCGATTATTGTAAGCGTTCGTTGACAATGAGAATCTATTGAGCACCGATTTATAATAATTCGGAAAATCTAATACTGTTACAATCTTTAAGCAGAATTTGATATAATACTTATTCTTTCACATCACCATCACCATCACCATCACCAGTTTCCGATCCTTGTTTATTTATAGAACTAATTTTAAATTTTAATGCAATTTCCTCAAATTCAAGTTATAAATTCAATGCCAAACATTGCTAAAAAGTTATTTGATTGTTATATCTAACGAATATTAACTTAATTCCACGCCATAAAAAGATTTGAATCGTTAATTAGTACTTAACATTTTACGTTTCGGATTATAAGAAATTTATTACAGAAATTAAAAAATTAGACTTTAATCTACGACTGTTTGGAAAATCTTCGTTTCTAGGTTAGAAAATTTCATAAAAATCCCCTTTGCCGGATTTATAAACTTAAATAAATAGTTTTCAATTATTTTTGCTTGTAGACTTCTATGTGCGATCATTATGGACTCCGAGATAATATTGTAATTTAAGCATCCGTACACGTGATTATAATGTATTTGCTAATATATGGTCACTCTCGGGAGTTGTTTATACAACCATATGATCGATATTGCGAGCCCTCTTACAGTATTTATTGTTATTGATCCAACGTTTAGTAAAGTAATCATCCGATAATCTCCCGATAACTCAAACAACAATTACATAATATTAAATTAACTTTAGTAAAGTAGATCTAATAAATTATTTAATCCATGCGAAGTGTACGTATCATAAAATCCCAATACGTTAGTTGAATAATTTAAGTGACAGATGTTCATCGGATTTGGAGAATGTTGAAGCTGCATCTTTAACTACAAATATAAGACATCATCATTATCCCCACAAAGTCATACCATCCCCCCCCCTTTTACTGCGATTTTAAACTACAAATTTGGTTTTTACGCTGAAAATTTTGCAAGTTTCGTTTTCTTCGAATCTATTACACGTGATACTTTATATTCCTGGACCTGTAAGAACAAAGTGAGCCTTCCAGTTGACGTGCACACGAGTATATCATATTTATACGAGGGCGGTCGAGTACATTATATTGATCGGACCTGTATGCCTTTCTGCGTAAGGGGGATAAAATCGCGAGCGCTCCAACGAGAGTCAAATGCATGCAAATAGCCGAGACGTAACTTTTGGCCTGAAATTTCTTTGGTACTTTGGAAATATCTAAACCGTAGGGATCGCGATTTTGCCTTTGCTCCGGTGCGCCGAGCAAAAAAAAATGGTATTTATAACGCGAAACGCTAAGTTTCTAACCGATAACTTCCAATCTAACGAGCAATCTCGGTTTTTTTTTTATTTACGATTATGCTGGGAGATGCATTAGAAAATGTAATGAAAATCAATGACTCTCGTACATTGCCAATTCGAACCTTTCTAATACGTCTTTTCATGCCGGCGCTCGGAGAATCGATCCTCTTCAATCAATTGTAAAGCTAATTATTAACAGTCCGGATAATTAAATTTGTAAATGTAGAGTCAGGTTACTTGACAAATTCTCGTTACAAGAAAAGAATTAAGCCGATAACAATTTCCTGTATTTACATAATCACGTTAAATAGGGTAAGTTTTTTTTTTTTTTTAATTTTAGATTTTCTACTTATTTGCCATATATTTTTGAATTATTGATATTACTAGTAAATTCAAGGTGAAGTTTATTTTAATACATTTAATGGAAGTTTATTGAAAATTTTAACACCACGTCTTTATTACTTTTTTTTTTTTTCTTTATCATTTTATACATTAATATCAAAGTTATTAAAGCCTACTATCAAGTAAAGAATATCCGTTAATTTTGAGCGTTTAATCTGTTTAATGTTTTTAATTTTTCTACACTGAATTTAGGTGGCTATTTACTTTTATATTTAATTAAGTCTTTTAATTATACCGTAGAATTAAAAGGGACTGAAGAATAATAGACCATATACTAATTAACTTAAACTTATTACGCAGAGATGATTTATTAAAAATATTTATTTGCATTAAATAAGTATGAAAGTTAAATGAATTATCGTTATTCGGAGAAGCATACTGAAGCATAATTATATTGAAGCTCAAAATTAACAATTAAGCTCGATTTTACTATAAACCGCCGATACTCTATCTATTACCTACGAGTTTTTACAATAATTATTAATAGAAGCTCTAAAATATTAATATACCCTAGCAAAATAACTAATTACAATGCATTTGTTTTAAATTTAATAGGTTGTCAATGCCTGGCCACTGAGTATGAAGCCTTAGTGGAATCGTTTTAAATTCTTTACATGAAAAATTCGTTTTATTTGCAAAGGATTAAAAATTCAAAATTTCCTCTCTCGAAAACAATAGTTAGTTTTATTCTCCTTGTTGTACCGCCCGACGAACAAAGTTTATATACCGCAGAGTACATTGTGTGCGATGTTGTATGTAGCATCTATTTTATTTAGCATAAAAGATAATTCACGAAAAAATAATTTACCCTCAGATCCCAAATTAAACAAAACATTTAATTTAAAATTTATCAGACGCTTGAATGACTTAATAATATTCTATTACAATATCGAGGGTAAAAGATATAACTTCGAAGAAAATCATTCGACTAGTTTAGAAATTTCGGAAAATATCAAGATACTATTTTCAAGATATATACCCTATTTTTATTTCACTCGACAAGCAATAATAATTACACTTAGCCATGATAGACGTGTATTACTGATTACAAATCCGATCTACCTTTCACAAGTTTCAATGCGCATTTACCCGTATTCTCGTTAATACATGTCCTGAATTATACAGAAATATATAGTAAGTATACAAAAAGTACGTATAACATATACAAGTTTATTACGTATAGTATATAATGAATTTCGATATGTATACGAAAATGTCTGTGTATACAATATGTATATGTATATATATGTATATTAATTATCGATCGTTATTATTAATCTTCGAAAGAAATTTATGTTTGCCTGTACGAACACTTAATAACTCTGTTTAAACAACTTGTATAAATAGAAAATGTGTGTTTACATTGTTTTAAATTTCCCCTTTTCTGAGTTTTATACTTTGAACGAAAACATAGTATCTTAGTAAGTTTACTCCAGCCGCGTGGCTGTGCGGGTTTTTCGCATACGCTTATGCTTATATACTTCACGTGCTTTGAGAGCGAAAACAGGCGAAACTCATTTTATTTCTTTCGGTATAATACACGGACTGAGCTAATTTCACGAGAGAAATAGACAAAAACCGAGTTCATTTTCCTTAATTAATAATAGAAGATTCCACATCTACATGAAATTACATAAAAGGTAATTTTATCAGTAGTGTACACTATGCTTTTAAAAATTATCCTACTAAATTAAGGAAGAACACGTTTCTTCAAGAATAAAAATAAATAAATAAGTAAATAAATAAATAAAAAGAGCTAAAACTATAATAAGTGAGTATGTTGAAATTTATTTGTTAATATTATAAACGCTCGGGGATGAGTATTGGATGAATATTATGTCATAGAATATTGAAAGCTTGAATTAAAATGTGATATAATGAAGCAGAAATTTTATAGATTGATAAGAAAAATTGTCGTTTCCCTAACTCATCCAACTGATTACGAAATATAGAACGCTCGTAAATTAATTTCTGCAAAATACTTTAACCGGCTGTTTTTTTTTTTTTTGAATTCTTATTCAAACTTGTCCTTTATTTCTCAGCTTCGTATAATTTAACAAAAAATGAACTTTTTTTTAATTACAACGAAATTCCATTCTTTTCTGCATTAATAATTATTCAAACTGATTTTATCAAAATGAAGAAATAAAGTGCTTCTAAAAAGAAAATTAAGAAGAGAGCGAGCGAGCGAGCCGACTATACGTGGCCCTAGGAAGCCTTAATAATTTATTAACAAAATGAATATGTATATTGAAAAATATTACTCAATAACTTGCTATTATTATCGAGCCCTGTCCCATCAATTTCAGAATAAAACCACGAAGAATGGAACTCCGTCAATTAAAATTTCGTCCGTTATGATTAATTAATGTAATGAATTTTTATGTAAAGAGCGAGAAAGAGCGAGAAAGAGTGACAAAAGAGGAGGGGGGCGAGAAGAAATTCTGCCCAGATGGTTCAAAGTAAACAGTAATTTTGAAAATGTCGTTACGTAGTCATGAAGCAGACCATTCCCACGAACCCTTTGCCAGATTACATTCCATTCATAAGTGCTTAAAAGAGCTTATACATGAGCCTTCACATGCATAAACATACAGCGTACAGATTGAAATACCGGGAACTTTGAGATGCGAAGGAATATTAGTGAATAGATGAATAACCGTGTCAAGAGTCCATACGTATCGGCCTCCGTAGCTAAAGTAATAGCAGGACATTATGCATATCGAATGGTAGAAACGCAGTTGGTAATAAATACCAATGGCTCATAAAATAGTTGCAGTTCTTCTCATTGAAATACAAATCTTTAATATAAAAGGTTAAATATTAAATTTGCAACTCCGAAAAATTCCATCCTCGTGGCTCCGTATAATATATATATCCGTCGTAATATATACTGTGTATTGACAGAGAAAAAAAAATACGCATAAGCTGATAGAATAACGTGGATGGGCAGCTTTTTTTAAGAAATCTTTTCATATTATTAAAGATAAAGTCTTAGACAATGTGGAAACATTGACCTCGATTGAAAATAGACGATTATTATAAGACGATAATAAAAATTCATCTAAGAGAATGATTTTTCGTTTTTAGATATCGGCATTAGAATAGAACCCAGATGTCTTTAAAATCAATGAATTCGCGTATACAGGGAAATGGGCAATGAGGAAAGGATAAAATGACAATGTAAATGCAAAGCTTCGCATGTGCATGAGGTCGGGGGTATGGGGGGTAGGGGGCATTAAACCGAACGAATGCAAAGGAGTTAAAATGACGATGATGGTATTACAGTGGCCAAGGACGTAAGAGGAAAAAAATAAAAATGGAGTAATTATTTAGCGCAGGGAAAGTTAGTTGCTCGGAACGTGAGGAATTAGGGACGAGAGAGTAGAGAAAGCGAAGGATTCGAGAGAGAAAGAAGTGAGATGAATGACTATTCGTAGAGGGATAGAGGGAAAAAAGAAACCACTGGAAGTATCGATTGCTTCGACCGGAAGACAAAGTGAGCTCTCGCTGATAACGTCTTACTTTAGTTACTGGATAGAGCAAATAATTAAAAAGCGCAGAGAGCCGATTATCACTTTTTTCTCCCGATGTCCCCGATGTCCCCCCCCCACCCCACCCCCTCCTACCTACCTACCTAGCATTCGTCCGATGGGTCTAAGGTCTCGTTTATCTCATTAAAATATTCCAAGGTAATTGAAGAGAAAAATCTCGTTATCCAGGATATTATTATATAATATTTTCCTAATTACTTAGCTCGAGTTTTATAAGTGCATTGCCGAACCTTGCCATCCAAACGGGATTACGTAAAAGAAACAATCTTTTAAACAATAACAAAAGCAAACTTTTATAATAATGAAAAGAGAATCGAGTGCTTATAAAAGAAAATACGAAGGAAAGCCGCTTATGAGTAATAATAGACGACGACGTTGATCATTTATCGTTACCGATGTTTCCGATAAAAAAAAATAAAATCTCTAAAGTATTTTAAATATCCATAAGTACATATTCGAACGTGAATGGGCACGGGTTAATCTGTTTTTAAAATATTACAAAAAAAAAAAAAAATATCCCTTATTAGACTACAAAAATTTATCTTTTTCCCCTGGATATTTCGTAGTCGGAAAAAGTAGCGAAATAAAACGAATAGAGAGAGAGAGAGAGAGAAAAGTTTGTGCAGAGAAAGCTGATTGAAACGGTCTTGCCTATTACGAACATATTATCGGATTCCAGTGCTTTTCGGACAATAAGAGCTTCACGTGTATACCTCTTTCTCCCTTTTTATCTTACCTTGCACAAAGCCAATCTCTCTCTCTCTCTCTCTCTCTCTCTCTCTCTCTCTCTTCACGTTGAGATCATGGGTGAAAAGAAATACCTCGCCAAACAAGCGCGTCGATATATTCCCTGCGTAAATTCTTAGCGCTCTTATTTCTCCTCCGAAACCGTTCCATCAACCGAGCCGCCCTTCCAAAGAAATTTACGCGATCATCCATAATCCGACTTTCTTAAAAAGTTTGATTGCAATCACCTTCAGGTACAGACAACAGAGCGAGCATCTGTTAATGGAACTCTTTTTTTTTTTTTTTAGCCAAAATACAAATTTTGCATTACACAGCCAAATGTCTTTTATCTAATTACACGAGGGAATTTACATCGTTTGTGGTCTTAAAAATCTTTCGGAAGACAGTCGAAATGAATCACGGACGACAATTCCTGTTCGTTGTAAATATAAATTTAATGACTAATAAATCTTAATAAAGTTTGTACGAAAAATGAAACCATAATACAAATAATCATCCTAAAGTATTTATTATTATTATTATTATTATTATTATTATGTATACCGTTTCTAATAAATATTTAAAGGAATAAAGTTTTATGACAAGCACTTAATTCATAAAAGACCTTAACCGCTTTTTAATATCATGATAAAAGGGTCTTTGCTTACGGGTTCCCCCCCCCCACCTCTCTTTTAATCCAAATGACAACTTTTGAAGGAAAAATTTACATTGCACGAAAGAAAATAAATTACTCATAAAGAGATGCGTACAATAAATTATAATCGACAATTTTTTTTTAATTATCATGACCTCGGAGCTTAATCTATTTTTTTTCCGCAGTAACGGAACGGGGAAGGGTGGAATTGGAATACGGCTTGTCCAGTCTCGTGCAAAATTGAAATTTAATAATTTACGATATTCACGAATCCGGCACTTATCTCGACAACAATGAAGAGCGACGTAATAGAAAAATATTCGTGCTACAAAGCTTTAACGAGCCTTTCCCCGACCCCAGCGCATACATCTCATAAAGCAAAAATCTTATGAAAATAATATACAAGTTGGCAATATATAAAAACTGATTTCAACAGCCTGAGGATTCCTCCCTCTTTTTCTGATTATGAATGCAATTCCGTTTGCTTTTTCACATAAAAAACACATGTTAATTATATTATATACACGAGCTTCATAGCTGTACAACAGACGTTAAGGTTTTCCGAAATCATGTATTTCACGTAAGCTCAGCAATACGTCTGCGCACATTTTAATTACTGCACTGCCAGTGAAAACATTAGATAGATACTCCCGGTATTTCTTTGGTACTTTATTACAGCCTCAAATTAATCTGTGCTTTCATGAATCCACTGATAAATAAATATTCCCTCCGACTACAAATATTACTGCTGAGGGAATACGCAAGTTATACGCTCGGAATGCAAAGTAATGCGTGAGATTTGCAATAATAGAAGAACTAATAATAAAATAATTAAAATATTTCGATAATAAAAATATTCTCTCTTAATGAAACGACGGTTTAATCCCCCCCCCCACTTATTTAACGCAATCACAATCAACAGGTTAATAAAAGCGTTTTGCGCAATCTCCAAAAGAAACAATCTTGGACATTAAGGAAAAAATAATTCGATTATTTTCATTGATTCGTTGATTTAATTGATCCCCATGGGAAAGCAAAGAGTTTACCTAAGCAACAAATTACATTGCGTCCTTGTCAATAATTATAAATAAGAATTCCGAAACGAATCTGCCGTACTCAATCTACTACAAGTTTAATAAATCATGATATTCCAATTTAAATATATATATATATATGTATATACATAACTTTATAAGTGTATAAAAAGCTACGAGGGCTCACATCCATACAGAGAAAATAAGCTTAAGTATTTCCATCCTGTAAACTTATCTATTCGTACGTGTGATGCTTGTGTAGGTTAGGCCCTTATTAAAATTGTATTAGCCTTAATCTTCTTTTCGAACCTCAATCATAACTGTATAGGGTAAACTAAATAGGGTTAAAAATATTCATTATGAGAATTTTTTTAATTCGTAACAAACGTGTAAAGGGAAAAGAAAAAAAATATCGTCGATGGAATTGTATGGAATGCGAAGCAAGGAAGGAGGAATGTACGGAATAAGGAAAAATGGAATAAACTTCAGGTGCATCGAGATATTGGAGCTGCATTTGTATGAAAAGACGACAGGCTCATTCTTCCGCGCTATTGTAAATTATACACATTTCTACGATTCCGGCAAATTCATCGCTCGCAATTGCTATTCCACATAAATATATAGAAGCGCATTTATCAGCGCCTCTACTCCGGAGAAGAGCCCTGAGCGATACTGTAAGAAATTACCTATTATTTCCTCCGTATACTTATTTTGAAAACCTCCTGGATTAATTTACTTTTTCTACGTCTGTTTATTAAATGCCGGCGTTATTAAAATATTGAATAACTCATTAAATAAGTTTTAAATTGTTACACGGAGTGACAGACCTTACTAAATTTTATATTTAATTTTTTTTAATGATAAACTCGGTGAAGAATTCAATAACACCGAGGTTATTTAAATAAAAAATAAACCCCCCCCCCAATAACCTTTACATTATTAAAACCTTAGTTAGTTTTTACCTAAATTAAATATCCTATATTTTGAAGTTTAAAACGTGAATTTCAATTCAAATAAAGCAACGTGAAAAGTTTTATTTTTGGATATTTTGTGTGTTTTATGTATAAACGTTATTTGCAACAAAATATTTTATTAAACTATTTGCTCGTTTATTTAAATTGTTAAAAATCTAAAAATGCCTTCTGAAATCTAAAGCCAATAATATTTACATATTTTTTCATATTGATAATTTCGTTTATAACACAAGAAAAATGTACATATCGGCTTATTCTATTTTCAAGTGAGCTGAATAATTTTGGTATTTATCAAGTGCAGGAGCATAAAATGTTTTGTAAACATTTATTATTTTAATTTCAGTAGCTTCCCGTAACTGATCACATTTCTCATTAAGCATTTCTTCCATTTGAGAAAAGTAGGCAGACTAGCGAATGTCAGACTACGTAAAGTAGAAAACGTTTTTAATTTATGATGGAATTCAAAGTTCAAACAACATTTATACAATTTATTCGAATTTTTATAGTGCGCAGACATTAATTACGGCAAATGAACTACTTTCCCCCAGCCTCCCGCATTTTTCCTCCATATAATAATAAATAACGCGTGATTATGTAAAAATCTAGCAAGGCCATGAAACGAAGGCCAACTACAGAATCGGAATTTACGAAAAATTCGCAAGAACGTAGTGAGAAGAACGGCTAAGGAGGACTCGATCAAGAAGGAAGCTAGAACTTGCGGCTCATCAGACCCAAATGAAATTCACGAAGCTACGGTCCTCGACGTCGGCGAGCCCCAATAATAATGATAATTTTCCGCTCGACGGGGCGCTTGTCTCGACTCTGCCGTGCACCACCACCTCCTCCTCGTCTCATTCAAGGAGCCAATTTATTTCCCCGGCCGCGAAAACTTGTTAAATCCTCCCACCCGGAGCTTCTCATCCCATCCAGCCTCCGTGGAAGGATATGCCTGCTTTACGTTCGGCGTATCCTTCTGACAAATGCCACGCCATTAGCGCGTCCCACGGCATTTAGTTTACAGTTTGTCGGCCTGACACACGTGCACCGCGCGAAACGAGGTCAGCTCAGAAGTTAAGCAGAGAAAAATTCACCCGATAAATAAGGCTAACAATTAAGCGAATGGAAATTAATGTTAACGAGCGCATGAAAGACTGCAGGGCAGCTTTAATCGATGGCGACCTTTTCCACGGGCAGACACAGCCCTGCCCCTCCGTACTCACTCCCTCCCTTGTCCGTTGGAAAATCAGCGCTCGAAGTTTAGTTACTTCGCCAATGCATTCACGATCCGTCAACTAAATATAAATAATACAATAGATTTCCCAAATGAATTTTCTAACCTGTCTCCTGCAACGAACCTGACTCTCAAACAATTTGAGTCACTTAAATTTTTTCCTTCACTTCGGGAACATTCTTTTTTCATCATCATTCGAAAGAATATATAAACATCAATTTATATTATTAACCTTACGGTTATTGTGCTTCTAAAATATCCGAATTGCAAGTACTTGTAAACATTTCAAAGTTAATTCCAGTGCCGTACAATTCGACTAAATCTTGAATGGCTGTGTAATGCATCAACATCAGATGACTGTACAGACACTACTAAGATTACGACACTAACTTGAATTGTCGACGATTCTAAGCGTCGGCTCAATCTAATTAACGAAATTATAATTTGACAAGCTAAACATTTTGTACAATAAGTAGATTCATTAGCAGCGATAACACGTGTAATAATTGTTTTCGTTGCACTTGTGCACGTCTATAAAACCTATGCGTGTAACTACTATGTATGTGGTGAACGCACGCAAGAGTTAAGTTTTAAAGTGTATAAATACGCGAAAACATATGTTTATTCGCACATATTTATAATACAAGTCTTAATCTGACATGCGTGGTGAAAGTTTCTACTAATACCTTTGATACGTATATATATATATATATATTGAGAAAATATTATAAATTCAGAGTTGCAAAAATGACGAGTAATTAGTTATTTCCTAAATAAGGGATTCTCTTAGCTGATCTGTCCAATGCATTAATTTTATAAATACGTAGGTAGGGCGTGCAATAGGAAAAATGGATTAAAAAGGGAGTGGCTTTAACCCGAGAAAGAGTTAAAGGGAAAAGAGCAATTTGGCTAAGTAGATAAAAGATTTTATAGCATTCCCACAGGAAGACGCTTGCACTATAGGGTTACTTGGTACTTGGTGGGTGATATTTTTTGTGCGAGAGCGCGATTCAGATGTCAAAAGCACAAGAAGGGTAGGGTAGGTCAAATGAGAGAAAAGCAACGGATAAGAAGCGGCGCAGCTAAGGAAGTGAGATGTAGATGGAGGAATAGTTGTAGGCGTAGTAACAAAGAAATAGAGCAGCACGCGATGCCGAGAAGCCCGAAGAGGAACAAACATAATAAGATACGTGGAGGAGCGTAAGAGCATCTGACCAAGGGTGAATAGAGTGCTCTCAGCAAATTGGAGCGTTTCAACCTTTCTATTACCAGATGCCTTTTCTCCTTCTCGTTCGTTCTCTCTCTCTCTCTCTCTCTCTCTCTCGATTTTATTCCTTCTCGCTTTAACATTTATTATTCCTGCCTACCCCCCCTCCATTCCTCCCGTTATTATACATTTCCCTGAAAAATAAAACCGTCATCGAGATGCAATAATTAATTGCAAATCTTTATCATCTCTAGATACGAATTCTAATAATGGTCAATCGGCATTTAAATAATAATGCAAGAACGAGTAATGAGCTTTTTTAATAATCGATGCACGAAGCTAATACTCGGGAATAAATTTATCATAAGAAAAAGATAATAGGAAATATGAAATATCGATACCCCACTTACTTCTATCTTAATATTTAATTAACTGAATTCCTTTATTTAATTTCTGCATATTCTCTCGTTCTGTAAAAATAGGGTGAAAAAGAAGGTATTCTACATTTATAAAGATACAATTCAACGCTTTTAAGTTAATTTAGTCGCGGAAATTAAGAATAAAAATCTTCCTCGTTAAATATATTTTTCACCTTATTTACTTTTTTTCTACTCTGCTTTTAATTCGATGTCGCAATATAATTCTGCGCTCAATTTATAACTTATAATATATAACTTTATGCAATAAAGTTATAATTATTCTTATTATTATTACTTGTATGATAAGGCTGTATATATAAATTGCACGCCATCCAAGTCGAACCGAATATACATGGGGATGTGCACACGTCTTTTATACGTTTATCAAAATAAAAATAGCAGACTACATGTCTTGAATGCACATCCTCTCTACTTAAAAAAGTTACGAAATCAAGGATCGACCTTTACGTAAATTCTCCGTTCTGTAAGCTACAATCAAGATTTGCAATGAAAAGGCAAGAAGAAAGTGAAGAAGCGCCAAAGTTACGGGAAGACAGATATTTAGGATTATTTGCCCGAAGCCGCCGAGAGAGAGAGAGAGAGAGAGAGAGCGAATGATGCGAGCGAAGCAGAGAAAAAATTTCTTTTACGCGAACTTTCCCATGGCTTCTTAGATCCGCATCCTTTTGCAGCTTCTGCAATGGCAACAGTCTAAGGGGTTAGAGGTTCTGCTGAATAGAAGGAGTCGAGAGGAGTCGAGAGGAGTCGGAGGAGTCGAGAGGAGTCGAGAAGGATTTCCGATGGCCCAAGATAGCTAGCTAAGAGAGACTTCGCATCCCGTGAGAATGAGAGTAAAAAACGAGTATGATGAATTCCGTTATAATGATGAAAATGAGCAGGAAATATACGACTCTGGTTCGTATAAAAGAAAGACAAAGTAAGTTCACTGGAGAAGTTAATTATCTCGACTATCTTAAGCAGTCTGCCATTATCACGAGACCCCTTGTGGAAACCCCTGTTACAGAAACAATATTTCTGTTGTTGTTATTGTCGCCGTTCCTCCTCTTCGGTGAGAGTTCTACTCCCTGCCGCTTTTTGCATTACTCGACTCGACACAGGCATACACTCACGCGCCTGTATAAACATTCACGAGCGCGCGCGAGACAAAATTTTCCAGCCGTTTCCGCTAGAAGCCAATATTTTATGGTGAATAAGGTTATCATCGAATGTTTAGGGAGCTAAAGCGTAAGTGGACGCCGAGGGCTTTGAAAGTAACATCGACGATATTCCAAGGAAATTGATAAATTTTTAAAAACCTTCCTTCGGAAAATATACTCGCGGGGAATTTTACCGAAAGACCACGAGCCAGAGAATAACAACGGCTACTGCCAAACTTTTCGTCGCGGATTAAATAACGTAATTGGATTATTTACACCGTTATCCTCGAGTTTGTAATTATTTTGACGTAGCAGCGAACTTATTTAAGCTTTGAATTGTAGAAGTGAGAGCGTGTCTAACTACTAATGCCTGTTTCACGTTAATCCTAACCTTATTTACATATTCCAAATAATTTAGTCGGGCATCTGTAATTCCAGGGGAAGGGCGACGACCCCGAGCCCCTGGTCTCCGGCTCATAAAGTATCGATATCGCTCGCCGCGGATGAGTAACGCCCGATTCCATGAGGGTAAGAACAATGGACGAAAAGACGATAAGCCCCTGGGCTCGAGGGCGAAAGGCCATCGCGCGCGATTTACAAAACTAACAAACACTCGGGGGTCGACGTGCCAATGTTTGTTACCCCGATGTCCCTAGCTCGGCGTGAAAATCCGGGACACGTACGCCTGTTTTCTCTGGCGTATCAAGTAAAACAGATATCGGGCGCGCAGCCGAGGCACGGATGATTACGACTTCGTGGCTCAAACGCGCACACGCACCCGCGGGCACACGGCTATGTTTTTTTTTTTTTATCAAGGCAAGGGGGGAAACAGATAGCCGCGGCTCCAATGCGTCAACTTGGCAAAAATCTCGAGTGACGTCGAATCTCCTACGCGAAACCTGACCGGGTAATACGTGCCAGCAGTCACGGTACCAACGTATAAAAAAAAAAGAAAATAATAATGTATTTGGGCGCATAAGTTCCAAATGAACCTTTAACAGCCTACCTCGACATACGTTCCCACACAAATATATAATTCTTAAAGAAAATATGAGGTGAACATTCTTTCCGATTACCACGTAAATCTCGACGTCTTACTGTGCCACATATCTAGTATGTCTCTGTGCATGGATCCCTTAAGAGTCCATATAAGTACCACTAAATTGTATTCTTTTTTTTTTTCTCTCTCTTACAAACCACTTTTTACAAGGAAAGTATCGAGTCTGTTTGAGTTTTTATCTTTTGCGATTAATCTAGCTCGTAAACAAAATTGCGCGAATAAAATTTTATAATGAAATATAACTTTGGCTGCGTACAAATTAAGCATACTAACGGTTACCTTAGTTATTGCAAAAATAATACAATTAACTTGGAATGACTACTCAGTATAGAATCAAGCTTTCGTATTGTATTCAATATATATATATGTATATAAGAATATACAATGAACTTTTACATTGTTTGTTTGATATCTAATCCCTTCCTACTTGACATTTATAAATATTCCGATTCCTGTTTCGTTAATTTCTTGGAAATTAAAAGAAAAATTCTTTAAAACTTTTCAATTTAAAAGTATCTACGAAATATGTGAAATTCAATACTTTCGAGTTAATTTTATGCATTTTGTAACTGTTAATGTAATCTATTTTCCATCTATTAGGTGCGCAACTTTGATCCCGCCGATTTATTTATTATATGATTTATATGATTAAAAAGTGATTACTGTTTATTATTCCAAGTAATGTCCGTCGCTATCCACTACTTTTTTCCACCTCGAAAAAACGATGCGTCCTTTGAGACGATCCACGGAATCGATTCATTTTTTTACTTCTTCATAAAAGTGGAAATGCTCCTCGGCTAGGCCATGTGCCATCGATCGGAACAAATAAGAGTCAGAAGAAGCAATGTTTAGAGAGTACGAGGGTATGGTAAGGGTTTTCACTATTATTTTACAGTTTTCTTCAAATGAAAACAGAAAATCAACACTTCCCACAAATGACGAGAATTCGGCTCGAAGACTGCATCTTCGATCGAGAATACACTCCTGATGCAACACACAAATTTCAATAACGTGGTGCTGTATTATACTGTAAGTTATTTAAAATCAAAATTTTGTTAACTGATTAATTTTATTAAATCAGCCTTATCCTATTGTTTACAAAACTATCAAATGTAAAGAATTTTCGGTTATCTAAGACTGTTAAAGTGTACAGCTGAAAAAAAATGTATAAAGATCCTAATTTAAATATGTTCAAATTAAAAAAATATCAACTCTCAGTTTATTCAATTATTGTAATTTGAATTTTCCTAATTATTTTAATTATTAAGAATCAAAATTATAATAACACGAATCAACATAGTCTCGATAAATAATTTATAATTTCAATTTTATAAAAATATTTACTTTATATTATACATGAAAATACTTACGTGCCAGTTGACTTTTTCTTCTTTCTTGTTTGTAATTCTCCCTTAACCATTTAATTAAATATGGATTTTACACATTTATTTCACAGTACGTGCTTTACTTTATCTAGGCTCATCTCGTACGTTTATCTTTCTTACAAGTCCAATCGTGTCAATACATTTTATAATTATAAATTTATTTCACATTTTTTTTTCCTTAGACTTAGGCTTTAATAAAAAAAAAAAAAAAAAAAAAACAACAACAAAGAAATTAAATTGAATACATTGCATACGTCCCAATTTAATATACTTTCTTAATTGTATTGACAATTATTAATTTTAATTAGAATAATATGATAACAATGAAATGTTCAATTAGTTGTTTAATTAATATGGAATATTATTAAAATCACACAAACAGGCATCAACCGATGTTTATAAATTATTTAAATAACTTTTACTTAATTATAAGACTAGAATTATACGCTTATGAAAAACATTTGATCTCTAAAAATCCCTCGCAATGCTAAGAAAATGTGAGTAAATAAATATTAAAAAGGCGCCAGAGGTGGAAGGGGTCAATATATAATTAAAAAAATGTTGCTTTGACGCATCCTGGGTGTCCTCTTTATGACAAGGTGAATTGCATTCGTCAAAGTGGCATCAGCAAATCCTAACTCACTTGTTTCGTAACGGGACTCTCGCTTTGATTCCCAGCAATTAAAAGGAGTCATATTAAGCCAACAGCACTCGATGCGTTAACATTTACCCTCATCTGCTTCCTGCTGCTGCGAAAAGTCCAGGCACAGCATAAAAATGCGATACGGGCCAGAGCTCCGAACGTGAGTTCTTGAACAATATGGAAGAATTCCTCTGTCATCCATGTGTTCTTTAGTTAAAAGAAAAAAAAAACCTAAAATATTTTATCGGTCGTCTCGTAACGAGTCATTCGAGGCCAGATCAAGCGACTTCCTACGTTTTATCGCACAAATTAACTCTTCCGTCGTCTCTAATCGACAGCCGCCTTCACTAATTGACCATTAAATTTCAGTTTTTTCTTAATTAAGGTACGTCGGCTCTAGGTCGTTAAATTAGGAAGGGGCCATTGTTAGCGCAAAAATTCGCGAGCCATTCCGAATCGATGAGGTTCCCGGTTATCTTTAAGATAACGCTATCGCCAGTGAACCTTTTGACATTTTAAATTTAAGAATTCACGCCAGTGGTTAATTTAAAAAATTCCCTTAATCTCATAATATAATATTAATATGAGCCAATCCGCTTAATAACTTGGCATAAATATTACAAGAATTGATTCTGTCATTCAACTTGCAAAAAAAAAAATAGTTTTGAAAATCTTCGAATGAGGGGCTGTTTCAAAATTATTTTATGCGAATAAAATTTCTCCTTAAATGGAAAAATCCCTTCACAAAACCTGTGACGCATAAAGGCTTAAAAGAACATGGAGTGTTTTTTTCTGTCAAACTTTTGCAAACAATTTTAAGTATACTCCGCACTTACTATTTGATTAAACCAGAAAATATTTTTTATAAAAACATCAGTGGACTTAGGAATTTGATATAATTATTGATTTACAACATAGTAAAGCATAAATAAGACTTTTACTGTGTAAGCTGAGCTTTCTCAGAATAGGAGTAATAAATCAACTGACATTATAAAAAAAAAAACGCAATTTCGTATTCACATTTACCTTATTTATGCGGTTTCGTAATTCGACTTATTGAATTATGAAATTTACGTTTAATTTTACTTTTTTTTTTTTTAATTACTATAATCATGCTTAGGTATAATTACAGAGGGGCATTAATTACGTTTCCTTTAAAAAATTGTCTTTGCCAGTGTAACTACATGAAAATAAATAGTCATTTAGTAATGTATATGAAACTCCGAGGTATTTAATTAACAATTAATTACCCTTGCTATGTTCGCATCAAATAATACTACATATCGATGAAACGTTTTACAGTTTCAAATATTGACATTCGTAGGTTCATTCAATATCGACAACAGCTGTTTACATATCTAATAATCATAGATACTCTAATTGACATTTCTTGCATTAAGATTATGGAACTAAAATTAACTAAAAATAAACCGAAGTTCATGAAATTTCGCGACCAGTTATTACCAATAACTGGGAATACAAGTGAACTTTAACTTTCATATTGTTCACTATTAAATATATTCTTATTCCAGTTTTGAGTGGGGAATACTCTAATACTACTACACTATACTCTCTTACAGACGCCTTTACTTTTCGCCTTTCATAATATATGAAAATAATGTAGGTATGGTAAGTATTAAAAACATTGTCGATTTATAAACATGAAAAGATAGCATCGATAACCGATCATCTTTTTATAACTCATTTGATTATATAAATATTCCATAATTCTTTATGTGCTTTTAAACCTACATGGGTATGAGTAACAACAGTGGGGAATACGGATTCGTTCAATTTATGTATGAAATAAATTTATATAAAGTGCATAGAGAGACGAATGCTAAAGAATAAATGTTTCAAAGGATAAAAAGTGAAATAAGAATTATAGAATAATCTACACGGCGGAAAATATGAAAGCAGATACGGGAAAAGCGTGTTTTTATTATATAATTTGTGTACGTTCGATGAAGAAGTAAAAATTAAAAGCGTTGACAATGTCTGGCGAAGTTAAATAAAGCTTATAATGGAATTTTTCATTGTAAAAATCTTTAGAAAAAGCGCTTATATAATTGTGCAAGCAGATTAAATATTTTTAATCCTTTTGTAAAGTTCTCTCGCTGCATCTTCTCTCGTCCCGCATTTCTTGCTTCGTTTATAAGCTTAGTAGAATTATAAATATATAGATTAGAAGTACGATAGCTTAACTTCAGTGATGCTGCCATGGTTATTAGCTTTCAACGAAGAAAAACTGATTAGCATGAAGACTATCTAACCTCGTGACTTCCGTGAATATTAATTCAATACTGCGAGGGTTGGGAAATTTTTTCAAGGAAAATCTTTTTCCGCTTGCGCGTAAACCGAATCAATAATAGATTCAAATTTTAAATCTGTACATTTCAAAATTTACCAGCACTTCGTCTTTCCTCTACGAATTAAAAATTCACGTTGAGAAGAAATCTAAACGGAAGACTCGAGATGGACGACTATGTTAGAAAATAAGCTAATACTTTAAAAGCTTTTAAGGCTTTTTATTCTGGCTTTCTATTGCCAAATATCGTATATAAATATTTCAATTATTTTCGAATTTATGGACATCTGCATTAGTGCTTTTATGATTTATGGACGGAAAGTAAAATTCTCTTAAAGTAAAAAAATAAGGCCCAAATCTAATAATTTCAAATTATTCTTTTAAAGTTTTTTTTATTAATTATAATATTCCTTTGGTGTGTGAGTATAAAAAATTCTGGTGAACCGTTTGATAAACGAATATGTATATTCGTGTCCGATTTTCAAAACTTGCTTAACACTAAAATGCTTATTTTATTTATGCTTATTTATGCTTAGTTTATACTTTTCCTTCTCATGAATAATAAAATATCAGAAAATAATTTTGATTTTTACAAAGTGCTTCTGTGCGACATTATCTCTAAGGAGTACTTATTTCTTATACAGACCGTGTGAATATAAATACATATACATGAAACATATCATATTTAGACGTATTGTTAAAATTCTACATTTTCCCACTAGAGCATAGGAAAACTTGTAGCTTAAAACAAGCAATAAGTTTAAGAAAAACGTATTTTTTTAAACCATCAGCAGCATTGAAATTAAAAATTTTATTTTAGGACTACTATCCAGAATATTTTTCTTGATTGCTTTTGCATTAAAAGGGAAATAGTATTAATTTCAATACAATCAGCTTAAACGTACTTAATTCCTCATCAGCAATTTCTATGGCTGTTGGAAGCCTTTAACCTAATGCGAACGAACAGGGGTGTGGGGTGGTATGTTGGAAATGACCGCTCACCGTTTGTAGTTGGCGCGGAAAAAATAATATACAGAAAACATCTGGAGGAAAAGGCGCGGAGAGTTCCGGCGAGAGACTTCGCTTGAAGGTGCCTGGAAAGAGTCTGCTTATAGACACGAGATCGTACAGATCGAGTGAGAACACAGAGCATTTTTGTGCTTCTTTTCACGCTGCCCACAGAATATTAGTTAATAGTATAAATTCTATAAGAGTTGGGAAAGCTGTGGGCATTGCGATTTGCGAAAGGGCACGAGCCGAGACCCTAATATTGATTCGCGAAGTGATCAATAAGAATCCTTCGCGTGTGGTCGTGGCACGTACTGGTACTAGGGTGATTCAGTGACAAAGAGCTTCTGAATCCACCCCAGGAGGAACCTTCCTTGGGAGCAGAACAACGACTCCCGGTGGCCGAGCCAGAGGACAGGGATAAAGAGAGAGAAAGTGAGTTTCTCTGCGGCCAGGTAGTAACCAAGAAGTTGGCGACGACCCGGTGTCTGCACCCACACCCCAAAGTGTTCCTCTGCGACCAGGTAATCTCCAAGACGTTGGAGACGACCCGGTATCTGCACCCACAAACCCCTTAAGTTACCTAGTTTACCTTGCAAAGTGGATACAGATTTAATTGCAGTTTGACACACGTGAAGTGTGTGGGTAACCAGCAATTGACTTGGTACATACACTGGTGTACAGCTGCCCACTCACGGGGACCAACAATTGGTTTGGCACACACGCCGGTGTGCAGCTGTCCACTCAGGGGACAAGAAAGATTCGACACCTTTGAATTCGCACTGAAATTCACACTCTGATTCTTATTGCAAATTACAAGTACACGACCTAAAACAGATACTATTCTAATTAACGGAAATACTTATATGATTTGGATAACACTGCAACGAAAAGTCTTACGTTGTTCTCTCTAAACAGGTTTAAAGTAGTACTGACTCTCAAACCCAAATTTCTCCTTGCATTTTCCCCACATGGGTTTTGTCCGTAGGGACAATTAAGCCTATATTTCTCGGTCAATGTGGACTCGGAGACCCACAGCCTTTTATCTTTTGTTTATTTCTTCACCGTTTTTTTGTCTAAGAGGCAGTTGAAGGAATGGTCTCGAACAATTAGGGTTCTTTAAATAAATCAAATTAATTTCCACAACGCAATTAACAACTTTTATTTTTCCCTTCCTATCCCTTATTTATTTCAGGACTCGCGGAGATAGTACGTAGCTTATAAATTGCTACAATGGCATGAAGTCTATTAGTCAACAAGTACAAGGACGATAGCTGCCCTATAACGTAGTCTAGATAAATACTCATTATCTAGTAAGCGTAGTTTATAAAATAATAAATAACAGATTCAGGAATAGTCAAATGAAATATTCCGATCGAATCAAACAACAGGATATAATAAATAAGAGCTAAATAAGTAAATGACTAAAATAATGAGTTCAATAAAAAGACTCTCTATTGGCACTTTCCAAAGTTGGCAAAATTAAATTAAATTAAATTATATAGGACAGAGTAGGTTCGATGATAATAGATAGGCGAAGAGGATTGTTTGAGGACGTGTGTACTCAATTAATTTTAGTCTGGATATCGCGTCAACGAGCACACCCTTGCTGCCCTATTCCGTTGAATGGACAGGAAGTGGCGTAGAAACGGTTTCAAGAACGGGGATCAATCGGTCAAGATACTTTTATCCAGACGGTTCAGTCAACTAAAACGTCTCGTCTTCGCTGTCCTCTGAAATAACTAAGAGGCGACGAAAGACGGTTTCAAGGACTTTTCTGATCGTCCATACACCTTTAACTCTTTCAACGAATTAACTTGTGGCCAACGGATGCTTCGGTTGTCGATTGATTTGGCCAGCGAATACGTCTAGTTCCTCTTATCCTACTAAATGAACGAAGAAACAGTGAAAGGCGACTTGGAAGATTTTCCCGATTGTCCACAATATTTTGAACAAACCAAATTGTAGGCAGCTGATGTTCCTAGCAGAAAAATTGAGATCTGAACTCTAGGTCGCTCAAGTTCTAAATTCTCCTCCGAGGATAACTTGTGTTGAGCTTTTATAACCTCTAGCGAGGCACCCTCCCCCCTAGGCCACGTTCTTACAACGGTACGCACCAACAAAGTTCACTTGAATCATCTGGATTAATTCATATCTGCTCGGTATCAGCTTCGTTATCGAAAATTTGCTCCAACTCACTATTACATAATGTTCTTAGAAGAGTGATAACCCCAAACCGTAATAAACAGCTCGCCTCCTTATAAATGTAAATTGAGTTACAATTTATAATAATCACACTTGTTTTTTTTTGTTTATAAAATAAAGTCGTTTATGGGAACGATGACGAGAGTAATTTAGCTGATAAGCACCATTACTTTAGACAATATAATAACGAATTTTAATATTATTTAACGGGCGAAGCGTGAGGACAATAAAAAAACATGCGCGCGTAACTCGATCTGGACGACCTCGTGTTTTCTTACAGATTGACCACAGGCGCCACCCAGCTAATTGTCTCGAAGGGACAATTGGCGCCTTTACTTCATTTGTTTTTTAGCGCCTTTCGTTATTGCGCTCATCGAAGCAAGTGGAGCGGGAATTTCCGATTTTTCCCGAAAATGATTTTTCAACCTTCAATTAACGGTCTCCGACAAAGGTGTATTACTAACTAATGATTACATGATTCTTTAATACCGCAATAATAATAAATATGTATTTTTATAAATTTAAAAAATAAAGAAATATATATCTAGCAGCTTTTAAATAATTAAATTTAATTATTCGTGTCCCCATATATATATAATTATTATCATTTAAGCTTGTAAAGCTTTAATTTCTTCATTAGACCTATTGTTAAAATATATATTGTGTAGACATGCCAAATGCACAAATTTATTGAAAATTCATATTCACAAGTGTATCATTGTGTAATTTAATTTTATAACAAAAGTTTAATATGCTTCAATTTACAAGCCTATAGCTCTTGAAATACATTGAAGTGTCAAAATAACTAAAATATCTTCATTGAAATAAATTTTAATTTAAAATATTAATTTAATGAGGAAACATTGTTAAGAAAACTTAAAATTAATAATTCCAATAATAATATAAGAGATTTGAAGTAGCTAATAGAAATAAATAAGAAAATTTTTCAGAGAAATTTGAATTTGAGCTATTGAAATATCTTATAACAAAGAATAGCATATTATAATTAAATCAATTAGTCAGTCATGAAAATCGTAAATGTACGCTCAAGCAAATATCGCTTAATTCGATTTATTCATCAGCAAACTTGTTTCTGTATAATTTTCATTTTCCGCGACCTTAATATCCCAGGCGCAAGCTTGTTGAAATATCAACGTCGAATCCTAAAAGCAATCCTCCGCCCCTCCCGCCCAGCCGCGCTCCGTAAATTTTATCGAGGAGCAAGGCCGGCTTTTGCAAACGATAGTTTACATCGACATGGAGGATGAAACGTGTATCGAATTTTTAAACGTGCACCACGAGCATATCGAACAACGGAAAATGGATGGCAATGTTTCAACCATAACGACGGTCGATGAAAATCATGTCGACCACCATTCGCATCGAACATTGACATGGAAGATTTTTTTCGAATCCCACTCTAGATGAATAATAATGTTGATAAAATAATAGTAGTGACAATACCTTATGTGACTCGAGCCCTCGAGTTACTGCTCAGCTTATTATATTTCGATGCTCTTCTGTATTGAGATGGTTTAGACTCAACTTCCATGGACGAATTGCATCCGAGTCTGACGATTAATATTCTTCACAATAACATTATTGGTACACATAATTGATATACTCCATTATTAATAAATGAATCAAGATGTTATTTACTTGGTCATAAATGCACAATTTTTTACATAACTATTTTATCAAGACAGTATAAAATCTATAAAGGTAATTTAAGCAAAACCACAATCATAAACAGTAAAGAAGAAAGACTATTTTTTTAAATACATTAATAGATATAGTCGACTAGTCGACTGAGTCAACTGAAATTTCATGTACTTGAGTTTACCTTGCTGTAGGAGTAAAAGATATAAATAACGGTAATTAGTATAAGTGTTTTTCAATTGAAATGTTGCATTGGCGAATTATCGTGATTTATATACTGGCAAAACAATAAAATGTACGACTTTGGTCAAACTGTTTCTCCATAAGTAAATTTTGCACCATAAATATAACCAGAATTAATGTTACAACTGAATAAAATCTATCGTCGCAATACAATGATTAATCCACGCATGTAAAGTACAGTAGATGAAACTGATAGCAAACACAATACGAAAGAATTGAATATATAATTTCGTATTAATATTTCATAAACGGAATTAATTTCAAATAATAAAAAGTTTTATAGCGATTTTCGAGCATAACGTAAAAATGTTTTATTTGACCCCGTATAATCTCGAGATTATAACTGAAGGCTGCTGTATTATGAGAATTTAATATAAAAATGATTGTCTCGAATAATATATTTTACCCTAAATTAATTCGACTTAATCAAGTTGAACCAGCCAATGCCGGGCTCTATCAATATCGAGGAATTCCACTAACGTCTGAACGGAATACTGGCTGAAAATGTCTAAATAGCAGGGGAAGCTAAGCATCATTGGATAGGATATATAACGAGAAAAATCAACGAAGGAAAAAATGAATACCGGGCAGACGGGGTAGGGGGCTTTTATAGGGTAGGGTAACGAGTTCGTAAAATGATTTTCGACGTGGCGAGCATAGTTTCGACATTTGCGACGCCTCACCAAACGTCGTTAGCGGCGGACTGAAGAGAAATTTTGACTTGCTAACGAGACCGGACGATCTCTCTCTCTCTCTCTCTCTCAGGCTTTTTTTTTTTTTTTTTTTTTTTGACCAATAAAGGTACTCCTATTTTTCTATCGCGCCACGTTCCTTTATTTATGTGCGACGCGCCTCCATTCGCGCTAAATTCGTTTTCGGATGCATGTTGACACACAGCTCTCTGTGGCTGACGAAGCTGCTCGTCATTAACTTGACTTCTCTCCTTTCCAATTTCGTCCTTAACGATATGGGGGCGCCCAATATTTCTACCACTTTTCGGTCTTTATAACGGATTCTCTGCTTCTGTCATTCAACTTTTTTACTTTTTTACCTACTCATATTCCCTAGGAGACGGGGTAATCGCTCGGGTGTGATATTTTTCGAGCTTTACCCAGACTAACATTGCAAGAAAAATATTATTAAATGTTTTTTTTAGCTTGTAACAAGCCTTGAGTAAATTTTTTTTGAACGCTTTCATCGTTAAAATTAAAGAAAATATATTTCTCTTTTGAATTACTTAAAATGAAAGAACTAACTTAATTCGTTCGGCTCTTAATTAAGAAATTAATTTAGTAATTGAAAAGTGCATAAGCTAATAAGAACTAAGAATTTTATAGTTATTGGATTATGCATGTATTGCTTGTAAGAAGTTCCGATCGATTCTCTTTGCCTACTATTCCCGAATATATATTTTCTCAAAAAGCTTTTTCTATGCTTCAGACTACTTTGGGTAAATATAATAAGCAAGGCACAGGAAAATGGAGTATAAGACGCAAATTAGACTCTTACCGGAAAGTTTAGTAATTTTAAATTATGCTTATGGGATCTGATTATTCTTCAAGAATCTAATACTAAACTTTAGTTGAATATATAGAAAAACTTTATATTTCTAAAATACGCTTGTCAGTACGGCTACATATGTAACAGCATCTTTACAATAATAAAAATATATAAAGTGCAATATCTTTTATTCATGGAAAGTATTCTCATAAATACATACTATGAAAATTTATGGAAAATATTAAATTTAGATTAAAAATTTATAAAAATATACATTATTTATATAATTTTTTAATTCATATTTTATCTCTTAGATGATGCTTATAAAAATGCAAATTAAAACTTGGCTTATTAAAATAAAAAACTATTAAACTTATATGTGTATACCATATACATAGCAAGTCTTATTTCAATAATAAAAGTTTCAATTTTAATATTTCCGTTGTCAATTAATTGTATTATATCTCGAATAAATATATAAAATCCGCTTTATATTGTATAATATAATAAATACAAAATAAAATTTATGCAATGAAAAGAGACAAAAATTATAAATATTTATATGCACGTAATAAAATTCAATAAAAATTCATAATAGTTTTCGTGTAAATTTAGTTTTTTAAATTTTTTTTTATGACACAAGTTTCCGATTAATTAATAACGTATTGGCTAACTCAGACTGGATGATATCCGAGATGAGTAATGACTTGCTCTGCTGAAAGATGTAAAAGCTGAAAATTTTGATATGAAATTTTCTATCGACTTAAAAATAAAATATTCTAACTCATAAGAGATTCTGCGCAATTTTGTAAATGAAAAATTACAGACAAAAAAGAAATATACAAATCGTGTAAAATGTTGAGAAAAAATTTTTTTTTAATAGATTATTTCCATATTCCAACGTAATAATGATATAAATAATTTGCATTATTGCTTGTTTTTTTTTGTTTGTTTTGTACTTTTACATAAATTTTCTTACCCTTCTAATTAATGCAGTTGCTACTTCTTACCTTCCATTTATCTTTTCAAGAAATTCGTGTATTCGAATATCCGAATGTCTGTATGATTTCAAAACTTGGATATTTTCTGGAAAAATAAATGTGGGTCCATGTAAAAATTCAAGGAACTATTTTTTCTCAGTGTCAAAAAAATATTCAAGTGTTCCCGTCATGGCTTTCCTAAATAACTATATGCTATTTCAAATAGGTGACAGACATCCCAATGCCATGGTACTTGAGTTATTCCAATCCTTGGATTCACAAATCAATATTCATCCAAAAACTCAATTTCACATTATTATTCTGACAATTTAAGCCGTTTTGTAAAAAAGTTTAAATTACATTTGAAACTTTTGTTTATAATTAAATAAACACTTTTCTTTTAATTTTAGTTTCAATTAATACATTTAATTCATAATAAGCTTTTAATTTTACTCTATTTTCCATACTATTCGATTCTGAAAATATTACAATTATTAAATTCTATTTTTTTTTAATTATTAAATAAAAAAAAGAAAGTGTCTTGTCTTCCCGAATTGTCAATTTGGATTTTTTAAAATACGAACGACATAGCGCAAACTATAGTCTAATCTAAAGAATGATCTGGAAGAACGAATTCCAGGAATGCGTTTTAAAAATTTTATATCATTCTTAAGATATCGTTTGCTTATAAGTGAAAAAAAAAATTGCGCGAAGAAGATTTTTGAAAGATTTAAAACGTAATGATGATATAAATTAATACGTAAACTTTTTTACTTACTGCAAAATAAGTTCAATTAATCAATATATCCAAAAAACAATGGCTTAGAAATTAATTTAACGTTAATGTTTAATGTTTTTATTATCGTATTTTATGCAATAATAGATTTAGTGCTTCGTTTTTAAAGTTTTTATTTCTTTATAATTTAAAATATGCGTGCACGTATTGAATTTAAGCTTGTCGTGCAAGCTCCTTGACAAAATTGTATTTATATTTTACATTAGTCATTAATGAATTCTACTTAGCGAACGTAAAACGCACGTAAAACATAAACCTCATTAAAACACGGAATATTAACTTTATTGATTTAATTCTTTAGTTTATCAAGAATAATTGGGGCTTTGAACTAGATAAAAATATAACAGAAAAACACCGTTGAACGTTAAAGAATTCGCTTTCGATTCGCGTACGAACCGATACTACCGCGCGCACTTTATGCGAATGAAACTTGTCCGGCCAATAGAGGGAGATACTGTTTCTTTCTTCTTTTTATCTGCGGTGCACGTCAGGTACGTTATGAAAATCGGGTAACCTATTCTCATTTTTATTAATTTATCTCTTAATGTAAATAAACAATTGTGAAAATATATTATTATATCTAAAAAGTGGTATTCTATTTATAATATTGTCGGGTTTTAATCTTCTATTTGTAATTTTTAGTCGTTGATTTTTGTGGATTACTTACTTGATTACTCATGTGTCCTTAAACACTTTGCAGTACATTATGCTAAAAAATATAATATTTTAGTCTTTAAAATTATTGTAACACTCTCTTTTTACTTCAAAGTATATTATATATTATTTGACAATAATGAAGAAAAGTTAATACTTGTAAACAAATCCTATAGTTATAATGTTCCATATTTATAACCTATTTATACTCATAACCTGTAGATTTTACATTTTTTATTGTTAATGTTATTGATGAAAAAGTATCATTGAAAAAAAGATATATTAAAATTCATCGTATTGATTCTAGAATACAGTAAACTAACAAGTGAATCTCCTATAAATAATTTTTTACACCTTTTAGAAGCCAACATGACTGATCAAGCTGAAGTTAAAGTTAAACAAAAACCAGTAGTTGTCAAAAAACCAAAAGAAAAGCCTGCAACTCCCGCACCTTTAAAAAAGAGACCATTCAAAAGACACGGTCGTCTTTATGCTAAAGCAATTTTTACTGGATATAAAAGAGGACTGCGCAATCAACATGAACACACAGCTCTTCTAAAGATTGAAGGTGCAAGAACAAAACAAGATTCCGATTTTTACATTGGAAAACGTTGTGTCTATGTATATAAGGTAAAAATCTCGTGCTAAATATAATGTACCATATAGCTTAGTATATAATTCAATCTTATTTTTAAACTGTTTTTAATTAACTCGTATTTGGATAATTGCTTTTCAAAGTCATCACCCAACTTTATAAAGGTGTTTTTCTAATGAAGCTAATTATTTATAGTACTATCATGTTATTTTGATTAATTGATTTGATAATAAATAATTTTATAATCTTATGTTTTATCCTATGATTCACAATTAATTTTTTAAAAATATTATTTAATTTATTATACAGGCCAAAAATAAGACTCCAGTTCCCGGAAAAATTGTAAAAAAGACAAAAGTCAGAGCTATTTGGGGAAAGGTAACTCGACCACATGGTACTAGTGGCTCTGTAAGGGCCAAATTTAAGAGAAATTTACCAGCTAAAGCAATGGGACATCGTATCAGAATTGTAAGTAATGTTCAATAAATATTTTAAACTACAATAATATGTATTTCATAGATATTAAGACTATTTTGTAAAAATAAGGTGACGCAATAGTACATAATAAAATATCTTTGTTTTTCTTTAATTTAAATCATAGTTTTAATTTCAATTTTCAGTAATAAAATGTATTATGAAAATTAATTTTCTTA
The DNA here is from genome assembly GCA_018883505.1 of Ceratosolen fusciceps. NCBI lineage: Eukaryota > Metazoa > Arthropoda > Insecta > Hymenoptera > Agaonidae > Ceratosolen > Ceratosolen fusciceps. The sequence continues at coordinate 1,425,335 of RCIC01000010.1, forward strand.
ATTAATTACCGAAATTTTTTTATAAAAATTTAAGATAATAGTATTCTCTGGAAGATTTTTAATATACAATAGCAATAATTTAATGTAGATGAAAACAGTAATAAAATGTATTTTAACATTTAATTTTCAAATAGATCGAATTTCCTATATTGTATGTAATTATTGTTTAAATAAACAATTAAAAAGTTTTAGAATTAGTTTTAGTTCAATTACAATGTATACCAATATAAATCCTAATTATATTTTTTCTGCTTATTGTTACAGATGCTGTACCCCAGCAGAATTTAATTTTATAATGTAAAATGTTAATAAAAAAAAAATTACTTTATTGGTATCAATTATACTGTCTTTATTAAACCTCTTAGTAACATAAATTTATCCTTAATATTATATATACATATATTATGTATTATAATTAATTTGAATAAAAGTCAATTGAAATATTTATCTCGATATCGTTTAAAAGTTTACTGAGACTGATAAAAGTTCATTAAATACACATCGTCTCGGTTCTCGAAACTTTGTATCATTTAATGTTAAGTTTTGAAAATAATTGTCTGCCGTCAGCGATAAAAATGTAATTCACTTTTACCGATAGATGTGTATATATATATGTAAGGAAGCCATTTTCATACCAAGCACACCTGCATAACCACATAATATTTCGTAAGCTCAAACAGTGTGTATGTAGTTGTACACAATCAAAATTTTCTGTCATATGTCCTTGGTTAATTGTGCAGTGAAGACTAATATTAAGTTCTTGTTATATTGAATTTATTAAATCAAAGTTGAATAATGTTAAGAATTTTTGACTTAGACCGCTAACATAAAACAATATTCAATGATGGAATTATGGTTATAAGGAGAATATCAATTGCAAAATCGCGTTAAAAAAAATGTTTTCTTGCTTTAGAAATTGTTTTGATAACTTTGGACTTATTACAGCTCAACATGAGCAAAAAAAAGATGAAAATTTTATTGCATTGGATACAAACAATATGGGTAGATTTTTGCATTTTTTCTAAATATACAGGCCTACATAAATGTTCAGATTACATTTGAATGTTTATAACTAATATTTTAGTGGTATTATACATTTATAATAAAGTGAAATTAAATTTTAGGACAAGAAGTTGTTGTTGTAAAGAACTGTGGTAGAGTTTGTGGTCGTGGAGCGGTATTAGGGAATGCTCCTCTAGTACAAAGCAAAAGTTATTTTGAAATAAAAGTACAACAGGAAGGAGTTTGGGGAGTCGGTATTGCAACAAGATCTACAAATCTTGATTTAACTATAGGTGGAATGGATGCTGAAAGCTGGGCTTTAAATTCCGATGGCATTATAAGACATAATCAGCAAGAATTACATAAAGTTCAAAATTATGCACAAGAGGGAGATATTATTGTAACGTTGTTTAAATTGCTTGAAACTATTAACCGCAAGTAAAATATATTGTAATAGGACTTTTTATTTTAGGGAATTTCATACGACCATGTTGAATTAAACTTTTATCTAAATGGAAAATCTGTAGAAGCACCAGTGATGGGCATCAAAGGGACAACTTACCCAGTTCTTTATGGTAAAACTTTATGATCGCGTATACTTTTTCCAAATAACAGCTAATTAATTATTGCAGTTGACGATGGAGCAATCTTGGACTTTATTTTGGAAAATTTTGTACATAACCCACCTATGGGATTTGAAAAAATTATGTTGGAGCAATCGTTACTTTAGTGAATTCATGCATTTCTTTATATTGCATTATTCCCTAATCATCCATTCATGTACATTATAACACTGTAATTAATTTAATTAATAATCATATTTTTTTTCATCTAAAGCATAATCAATACCGAGGGACTGAATCTTAATAATTACAGCATTAAAAATGTATTTAAATATTAATTATTGATAAATGTTCTTTTTAAAGTTCCTTTTCCTTTGGTATTGCTGCTTGATATTGTTTATCAATGAACAAATTTTTATAAGAGTAAACATCAGCCCAGTGTGTATATTAACTTAATTTTATCTACTGAATTGTAACATAACAAAATATAATGTTATCACAGATTGATATTTATCAATATAATATATATATATACAACAATATTAAAAATGTAATTAAAATATATTTATTTTTGACATATTAAAGGATAAAATATATTAAAAGATTCATTTTAAAATCAAAACACTTGAGAATTCTCAGGATTTATTAAAAGATTTACATAAATCAAAGGAGCAATATTTAACAAACTACCCCATATTAATTACAATAACTATTTTTTTATTTTTATAATAGTGGTATACTGAAATCTTAAATATAAGTGTATACAATTCATATATGTATTTTTTATATTCAGTAACTCAATAATATCTAAATCTATGTGGTATATTATTTACACTCCTTTAAACAAGACATAGAAGGCTTAGACCTTTTATTCGCTTAATTAGGCATAGGTCATGACTTCGTTGACATTCAATTGTAATTTTGAGTTTCTTATATTAAACATTTCGTAATGGACATATAACTACTCTAAACAAGTGCTAGACCCTGTTAAAATGAAGATTTATTTATGTGTAATTAACAATTCTAACGTTTACAACAAAGACTAAGCAATAAAAATTGATATAATTTATGATTTTATGTAGAATCTCAGTCTGCCATTAGTTTTGCCAATGCACTTATTTATTTAAATATTAGGTTTCGGATATTATTGATTTTTTTTTCTATTTTAAAATTTTTTTTATTAAATTTAGCGAATCTTGGATCCACTTATGGCACTGTTACGGTATTTTGAAACCTGCTCAAATTATATGTACAATCGTTTTCTGTACTTGTTCATTAAATATAAAATTACAGATCGTAACGCAGTATAATAGCCCATTATTTTAACTTTAATTTGCCATTTTTCACAAGGATTCAATTAACAAATACGAATTTTATAGAAAAATTTTAACAAAAAAATATAGCGATTGCTCTACGAAAAACTTTTAAAAAGCTTACTCAAACGTAATGTATCTTTGGTCCTTAATATTATCAATATCTTCAAAATATAACAAGCTGACATTGATAATACATATCCACGGTATTTTTTTTTTAGTTTAAAATCCATTTTCGATAATGGCATTCGCAAAATCAGTTTAACGATCTCACGTCACATTCACAGCATATTAATGCTCATTAATGAGAATACATTAAAATTTTGTAGTCTTTAAAACATTTATTGTTGACAAGTTTAAAATGGGATTTTAAACTAAAAAAAATATAGCATATTTTAACGAAGGTATTAATAAATCACTAAAAATTTTAAATTAACAAGATTATATAAATTAACTTATGTCCCCATGCTATAAGATAACATATCTTAAGATTATTTGCAATTAGTTCGAAAACTTAGATTATAAAAACCGCACTTGATAAAAAATGTTATTATTTTAAAAGATAGTATTTTTAAGTTACAATGATGTATATACCAATTGCATGAAATAACCACTCTGGTAACCTATAGTCTTATTGCACGTAACAACGTTCATTTGTTGAGTATTAATTATTATCTTATAAGATAGTATAACTTTCTTATTTTGTTTATATAAAACTTAGGCTTTCGCATAAAAGATATTTCGTTTTAAATACAATTTAGTTAGATATTGTGGACACGGGAAAAGAGAACCTGTAAAATTTACATTGTGGTAAAGTAATATATACAAAAAATATTATACACAAAATATTTGTTATGTTTAAGAAGCATTTCTAATATTTCCATGCGTTTATATTACTTTGCCACTGTACATCTTTTTCCCAAAAACTTTTTCTCAGAATGCTTTGTTTCTTCAGAATTTTCAAATAATTGATACAGTAACTTAAAAATATAACGTCTTATTATTTTAAGCAAATCAATAATGAAATGTGTTATTACAATTAACAATACATATTATGACTTATTAAAACCATCTATTATGTACAAATTTAGTCGTTAAGTTTTAACACTATGACAAAAATGAATTATTACGAAGTAATTAAACCTATTGGTAAACGTTAATGTGCACAATTATGTTCACTGTTTTGAGATCTTTGGCCCTATCATCAATACGTGTAATAAAAACGACTGTATTTAAAACCCATAGTAATCTTATTATACATATATATATATATGTATAGATAGATAGATAGATAGATAGATAGATATATATATATATATATATAATATACACACACTCGCAACTAGAAGTGCATGAAAATTCGTAAGATTTTTTTATTTATAAAAATGACGTAAAGATTTAAAAATCAAGATCTAATTAAGTACAAATTTACATAAAAATTTTGATATGAAAAAAATATTACCATAAAAACATTGGTACTTGCGCACGTTAATATGCTCAATTATGATATGCTCTTCATTTTAAAACGATTGGATTTAATTAAATTTTTCTCTATTGATGGGAAATATAGTAGCGTTACAATGGGTTTGCAGGTAAATTTTCAAAACGGTTATCTAAGCCGTTCTAGTGGCAGATTGAAGTAACGAAGCGTTCGGTCGGTCGGTCGGTCGGTCGGTCGGTCGGTCAGAAATCGCTTTAACATCGAATAGATCAAAGTCTAAGATCGCTTGGCAGCCGCATATTTACGTATATGATGCAGATCGTAGGTGACCGCAGAACATAAATCGTATAATGACTCGCACTTTATCGACAATTACAATAAAATTCCATACCTGAGCCCTATTGTACAAAGAATGCTGAAAAACTCGTAACGAGCATTTCCAATCAATTAACAATATAGAAAATGTCACTAAAGTACGTTTAAAATAGTATGTATATCACAATTTTTCCACTTCTTGAGCTTTTACTTGCGCTATAACGCATACATGAGCAATAATAACACGATAAATGAACTCGAATTCTAATGGTACCCTTATTAAACTTTCTTTCTTTTTCTTTCTTTCTTTTTTGGTATTGATTTTATAACTTGTTTTATATATCATTTTTTTTTTTTTTTGTTATCTGTTAAACCAAACAATTATAAATTTATAACTGATATTAATAAAATATAATGTCATAATATCAACTATTTACATGGGTCACGGGTAACAGTCTTAGCTGATTAAATAGGGATGTGCGATCGTTCGAAATGCATTCGCTTCTCGACTTAATTAGAAATGAAAAATTGATTAAATCCGTTGATAGATATGTATTTGTATGCAAGACAGCGCGCTGATGTCTCACACGTTGTGTAAAACTTCTAAAAAGTAATGAAATGTAAGACTCAGTCTTATCTACTCTTGACGTATAATTATCCGTCAACAGAGATAATAGTTTTAATTGAATTCCCAAATCAACCAAAGGTTTTACATATACTATATCTCTCACTTTCGATAGTATTAAGAATTCTTATCTGAAATAATGTTACCCATGACACACGCTCATCCGTTTAAAAGCAAACCAATAACGAATAAACTTTACTCAAAATTTATTATACGTTAAAATAGCTTAGAATATACAGAAAATAAAAAACAAACAAAAAAAAAACAATTAAAATATATGCTTAAAATCTTATAATAAAATCTGAATAAATTACAATTCATTGAGAAAAATATGATATCCGTCTAAAATTAAGCATATGTGCATGTAAGCGGAAGAACTTTGATGAAAAATGGACTACAATTAATAAATAACATGATTTGCATCTGAAATAATTCGTCAATTAATCGAATGCTATTTCCTTTCCTTTACATTATATAATAGCGAAATAAGTATCGAGGATTGGGCCTACATTTTATAATTTGTCTTTGGTTTAGACCGAAAAAGCTTCTATAAAACTTTTGGTAATTTCTACGACGTGTAGTATTTATGAAAATGTCTTTTCGCGTAAAATCATTACGCGCGTATCAATCGACTACACAAAAACATCTACACGAAACAATTAAAAATTTCAAATTCAAGTGACTTTCTTATAAAAAAAAACCACGACGCAATAAAAAAAAATATTTCACATTTTCAAAGTAAACAAGTAAAATTTACAAATTTAACGTAAATCTTGATACTTTGCAAGAATGAAATGCTTGTATGTTCCTTTGCTTCTGGGAAAGGATAAACTTTCATTTTGTGCTTACATATATATATATATATATATAAAATATGTATGTGTGTATATGTGTGTATGCGTGTATGTATGTATATATGCATGTACGTACGTATGTATATTGCGTGTATATCTCACAGAGTTTAGTCAATGTCAGTTGTATCTTCAATCACTGAATCCCAATTAAATTCAGTTACACTTAGCCTTGATGGTAACTCACCAAGGTGCTGGAAACGTTGAACAAAATATGGATCTCGATCTCTGAGTCTTCGAAATCTTTGAAACGCAAGATTCGTTGCAAATTCATAAAGTTCGAGATCCAGTTTATTAAGTCTTCTAACTGCGTCTAGCTGTTCTGGGGTAAGAGTTGCCATTGTTGCAGCGCTAAGTGTTGCATTATGTTGTTCAAAAGCAATGGCGAATCTCATTCCGAAAGTTTCTTCAAAAGAATATTGGCCTACCTAGTAAATATAATTATCAAGTTAAACACTCATCTGTATTATTCATTCGATCCGAAACCTTATAGAAATTAATAATTTCCATTTCAAATCTATACGTTACGTATTAAAACAATTCAGAAAAGTATATATTTTTTTACGCTCAAAGCTTTTTAATTATTATTTAAAAGTATTACAGATAAAGTGTAATATATATATATACGTATATTTCTATCAATGTGCGTGAAAATTTCTCGAACTGCACTTACCTTTTGATATTCTGTGAGCATAAAAAATGGCATGTATTTCAAATTATGCTTTGCACTTGCTAGCATAAGTTGATCGCGGTCCGAACTACTAAGAGACGAATTATAACAGCCAACAAGAGAAAGATCAGCTAACATTCGAGTTTGTCGATTACTCGCCAAATTATAAGGGCAGGCCATAAACTAAAAAAAAATTACGCATAAACTTATCTGTATATTTTCATTCATATCTCGTTTATAATAATGCACGATACATACATATACATATATTTATTTTTCTTTTTTTATGTATAGTTCTATGTATAAAATATATTTAATATACCTGTTCTAAAGACACTCCTTTCCAATTAGGACCTGAATAGCACTGAGGTATATTTGTCTGAGTACCTCCGCACCAATGCCGAGCACCTCTCCAAGTGGCTCCTCTTTGCACATGCCTAAACTCAGATAAATATCTTGCCACAGGATGACGAATAATAGTTATGTAAAAATATCTTCTCTTAAAATTATCCCCTTCAATTTTATTTAATTCCGAGTCAACGCAGCCTGTTAACTCTGTCCAATCGGCATGAAGTCCACACTTCCATCCAGTAGAATATCTTGAAAACAGCCAATTTTCATTTCGATTTGGACGGAAACAAAAGCAACGTTTTCGCCGCCTTTGACACGAACATGGCTTTTGCAAATCAAGATCACGAACCAAATGTTTACCAAATAAAGTGCCACCTAAATAATGTAATACATAATAAATATTATTAAAAACGTTTAATGAGTCTTTTATATTCTACAAAGACAAGCCATTCGTTTTAATAAAAAATTAAATAAAAATTAAATAATACAATTAATTTCGTATGTAATTTAAATGTAATTTAAATTAATTACATTAATAATTAACAATAAAATAAATTCAACAGTTGCATAAACAAATCCAAATAAAGATTTCATTTTTTACGGTTAAGAATATCAATATTACATGCATCAATAAAAATACCATCAAAGTTTAATAATATTTCTATTCTGCTGTAGACATAAAAAATATCATAATAGAATTATTTTCTTACATTATTCATATTAAACAGAATTAAAAAATTATTGAATTTAAATTTTTGTTGTAAAAAGAATTACATAATTAAGAATAGTTTTAAACGATATTGTTCATACCAGTCTTTTGTATATGCAAGAAAACCATCACATCGTGTGCATTGATATCAAACTGAAAGGTGTCGTTTAAAAAAATGTCATCATAACCAAGACTTCCTTGAATGCTCTGTAGTTTAAAAGCGGGATGTACTGGAAAAAAATTGTTCCTCTCTACTTCTACCAAGTTAGATTCTAGGCCTAAAGCATTACCTAAACATAAAAAAGGATACATATTCATGATTGTAAAATATCAAGTATTTAATAAAACAATAAGTAAATCTTTGGCAGAGTAAAACGAATGATACCCAAGTAAGGGAATTAATTTATGATATACATACATACATACATACATACATATATATATATATTTTTTTTTATTTATTTATTTATTTAAAGTATATTTTCCAAAGAGTGAATTACTTATATAAGAGGTATGAAATATGACTTCATTAAACGTGATGCGAATGTATAATACAGAGGACGATAACCATGAATATGCATGAGAACCTGTAAGAATCGTCGTTACTTGTAATGCAATCGTTGGAATATCAAATCTGCGTATTTGCGCATCAACTTGTATTTTCGAATGCAACAAATGCAATGGGCATTGCGAGCGATCCTCCTCTGTATTCTCCCAATGAAGAGCATCAAGCATAGATAACTTGAGAGAGATAAAAATAAAAAATAATGACAATTGCGAAAAAGCGAATCGGAGAGGGCGAACGAGACGGATGTTGCAATGCGAGGGGAACGGGACGTATACGTAGAGAGGGAGAAAACAAAAAATACATACATAGTGAGGGACCGAGGGACCGAGGGACCGAGGAAGCGGGAGCGGGAACGAGAGAGAGAGAGAGAGAGAGAGTGAGAGAGGAAGGGAGTGAGAGGGAGAGGGAGAGAGAGAGGGAGAGTGTGTGCGCGTACGAGATGGCTTACCCGAGAGAAGAGACTCGGAGTATCTCGTGGACTCCTTGGGGTCTCGCGTGCTTAGAGCACATACGTGATCCGGACAGAAGTAACCGAGGTAGAGCATACCAGCCAAAGCGAGTAGTAGGCAAATACCGACGATGTTCCTGAGGCTGTAGCGCCTAGCCGACCTCGAGTCCGTCATCGCGGAGGTCGGCGAGGACTCCCCCGGCTCAAGCAGCAGTGCCAGCTCCTCAAGGCCCGTCCTCGCGGCGACCCGCGGCGTCGTCCCGTCCTTATCCGACACGCGTTTGCTCATCGCTCCCCCATGCCTTCCCACCTCCCCGTCCTCCACCCGTGCTCACTCACGAACTCGCGCCCTCGACTCGACATCGGGCCGCGTCAACGGCGGGCGCCATGCACCAGGTGCTCGCCGACGGGGACGAGCCGCGGCTCAAGCTCCAACTCGGCCGGCTCAGTGCCCTCGGCCATGGCACGACCTAGTTCCTCTATCTCCTCCTCCTCCTCCTCCGCCTCCTCGCCCTCGTTCCTCAACGTCTACGAAGCGGCCTTCTACACGTTCTACGTTCGTGCGTGCAGAAGCGACGGGCAGCGGCAACTGTCCAACGACTCGGAGCGACGACTCACCTCGGCGGCGCGCACTCGAGGACTGAATGCGAACTGCGAGGACGAGGGTTGGCCGAGCGCCGCGCACAGGAAGTCGGAACGCGCTCGGCAGACTCGGCAGGCTCGGAGCTGAGCCAGGGGAGTCGTGTGTATGTGCGCGCGCGCGCGCGCACCTCGCAAACCGAGCCAGAGAGTGAGAGAGTGGGTGAGTGAGAGAGGGGGGGGCGATGTATGCTGGAGGCCTCTCGGCGGACCCTCGCACACTCGCGCTCTCGTAGTCTCGAGCCTCGTCGAGTGGCTCGACCCTTCTTCTTCTCGCGGACTTCCTGCAGTAGCAGTAGCAGCAGCAGCAGCAGCAGTAGTACTCGGCGCCCTGCTATATTCCACTCTAGTGTCGGAGAGCTGCCGCACCACGGGATACGCGTGCGAGATTATTATGCGCGGGCAGCAGCAGCAGCAGCAGCAGCAGCAGCAGCTCGCATTTCCGTATTCGGCTTGTTATTCAATCGTCGCTCTCGCTCGCTCAACCCTAGACTCCTCCTCTCGCTCTCGTCCTTCTACCTCCTCATCCCCTCCCACCCACGGCAATCGCTCCGCTCCGCCCCGCCCCGCATCCTCCTCCTCCTCCTCCTTCCATTCGTCGCCTTCGCCCTCGCCCTCGCCCTCGTCGTCGCCCTCGTCGTCGCCCTAGCCCTCGTCGCCCTCGTCGTCTTCTAAATACAAAGCACTGCCATCCTCTTTCGACCTTTCTTTGTTCGCCAAAGACTATTCCCTTTTTATCCTCCCTCCCGCTGCCTCCTACACACCGCGGCCACCCTCTTCTACTCTACTCAGCAGAGCCGCTGCCCCTCCCTCACCAGCCCCGTACCTTTCAACCTCTCCAGACTTGCCCAGACTTTTTCATTCGTTTTATTAAAGCGGACGGCGTACAATAGACGCGGGGGTGGGGGTGGGGGGGGAGGCAAGGAGGTGGCGATTTCGTTCGGCGATCGGAGCGGAGCCCGACGAAGTCACGAAGCCGGAGGGACGACATTTTTATCCGGATAGCGGCGGGTAGCCGCGGCCAATGCTATTATTATACGGCTAATGCTCGGATTGATTCCGTGGAATAAACAAGAGAGAGCCGGGACGGCGGCGGGGAGCCCCGTTCGTTCGCAAAAACCGAGGGAAACTGCACATGCATGTCTCTTATTGATCTCCTCCTCCTCCTCCTCCTCCTCCTCCTCCTCCTACTCTCGTGCGTGCGTGCATCGCATTATTTCGGGAACGGGTTGAGGGCTGGGGGGGGGCAGGGGGACTGACTCTGAAAATTCCGCCTCCTCGGCCACCGACATCCAAAGTCCAATCGACCGGATGGATAATCGGCATACGACAAAGTTCAAGTACGACAATCGTATCTGTCGAGGGCGGGGGGGCGGGGTGTGTGTGCGCGACGAATGCCCCCTCACTGCTTACTTACTCTCCTTTACTTTCTCTCTCTCTCTCTCGCTCTCTCGCTCTCCCCGACGACCACGCTCCCCGCCCGCACTGGTACCCACTTTGCTTATTGAGTACAGTGCCTGCTGTGTTGTTGTGTTTCAAGTGGTGCTGGCTCCTCGGCCGCCACCTCCGCCGACGGCCCTCTCGCTCACCCACGTACCGCCCCCGTGCGCGCCTATGCTTACTCGCACCGAGTCCCCCGCAAGTGAGTTTTTTTTTTTTTTTTTTGTTTTTTTCTTTTAACGCGCCCCGCCGACGCTTCCCCCCGTATTCGCGGATGGAGCCGCGTGGCTGGCACCGACGGGGTCGTGGGTCGAGGGTCGAGGGTCGGGTGAGGGGGGCAGCGAGGGGGCTCTTCTTCTCAGTCTACTGGTCAGCGGAGCAAGAGGAAAGCCGTCGAGATTTTCGGCATGGCAGCGGGTGGTGGAGGAGGAGGAGGAGGAGGAGGAAAGTTGGCGAGGAAGCCAGCTGGGATCGTGCGGCTGTCGTCTGTATTGCCAACGGCGATCCCGAGCACATTGGCCCAATGTGCTTTACGGGCACAAAACGAGACTGCGGAAGGAAACGGAAAGCTTAGAAAGCAAGACTTTACGATGTTTACGGCCGCCCATTCGGTTTTAGCCGAAAGCGGCTACTCCCCCCCCCCTCCCTCCCGCTCTCCCGCTCTCTCTATCTCTATCTCTATCTCGCTATCTCTCTATCTCCCGTCATCCAGCAACCCCTTATCGGGCATCGTCATTTTTATTTCGACCGAGCCCGAGAAGCGCCGCCCGAGGCTTCGAAAACGAGTACGGGCTCTATGTAGTACACGAGCTCGAGGCCCTAACACCGCCGCCGCCTCCTCTCTCTCTCTCTCTCTCTCTCTCTCTCTAGGATCCGCAAACTGTTATTGCTATTATATCTAAGAAAAGCAGCAAGGCATCGCGTCAGTCAGCCTCTCGAATACTCGCACGAACGCTCCTCCCTCGTCGTATTATTCCCTGCGCGTACTACCACCACCACCACCACTACCAACCACCACCACCACCACCACCACTACCGCTACCGCTACCGCTACTACTACTCCCTTACAATTTATGCGCGACTGCATTCTCATATTTCCGATAGATCAATTACCATTAAACTGCATAATCGCGATCACTGATCCATAATTTCAGAATAATAATAATAATAAAGACCTTAGCTTTCGGATGAAAGTCCCACTTGTGATTGTGTTGACTGCGTCTACTTCAACGGTTCGCATTTATCGGTCCAATAAATTTTCTAAATTACATCCCACTACCGATGTCCCTTACTTACACGCACAATATGTCTACATCATATATATTAAATCGATTGTTTCAAGAATCGAAGATTGATTTGTAAAAACGGATGCTCTACAAATATATATATATATATATAGATATATTTCAGCCAATGTGCGTGCGGCTGCCCGTGTGTATTTAAGTGGCCTCACCCGTTTTATTTATTTCCTACACAAATAACTTCTGCGTTTCAAAATTTACGCTCCTACGCGTCCGTTCGAAATCTTACTTTAAACGTATCGTCCATTTTACCCCGCAATTCCAATTTCAAAAATTCAACAGCACGCGCGTCATCATCGTTACCCCTATCGGATGATCGTGAGTGCAGATATTGCAAGGGTCGCGAGGCTTCCCATTGAAAAATCTTACGGGAATTATAAAATAACGGAAGCTCGCGACTCCGTTTATTGATCGTGTAACGATGCACTCGTCTACCCTTATCAAATATAAACGATTACCACGCTGCTAAAAATGCTCCTACGCAGTAATTATTCGACAATCTTGCCATTCTTTTTTTTTTTTTTTTTTTTTTTTTTTTTTTACGTTTAAAAATAGAATAATCAATTGAAGATTAGCCTGTGGAAGCGCATTGCATTCGAACGTTCGCGCATTAATGGAAGCAGGAGGGGGGACACTTTATAATTTACGTTCCCTAAATAAAGTAAATGCTACGGTTGGTTAATTAACATACGTACCATAAATTATTGTATTATAATTAATAATGTATGGCTGGGTAATTGGGGCGTATTCGGGTAATGCGATGTAAAGTATATCACGAGATTATTTGAATAGCGTATTAAAATTGTCGTATTTATTAAATGTGCAAGCGCGGAGGAAATTGTCCAATTGTCCGGACGACATACTTCGATTACTGCGAGTATAATGAGAGAATCGTAACTGCTTATGTACAATCCGATCAACTAGTTAGTTCATCATCCTCTTTACAACTTGGCGTGCGTACGTAATTCGAGCTCGTTCTATGGGACGGATACGAGGGAGCGAAAACGGGTATCACCCTGGCCCCGGCTCTCCGCTGCTCCCCACGTATAATTAAACCTCAGCGATCGTAAGAAGAGGTAGCTCTGCTTAATTTCCGTTTAATAAGCGGACGTGGGCTCGACAAAAAAATTCTGTTTATTTACCTATGACAGCGGACCCAGTTTCCACCCTATATATACACTATACGACTTGGTTACGTCAGTCACAAAAGCTCAACGAGCTCCGTCGTCCTAAAAACATTGCCGCTTTCATTTTATCCATTCGAGCGCAAACGTTTTCAAAAGTATTGTTTTCTCTAACAAAAAAGGTCCGTCGTTGGCTTATAAATTCTTTTTATAACGGACACTGCTGATAAGTACGGCCCTTCGCAATTACACCTCGTACTTGGGCTATTTTTACGAGCGTTGTTGGCTCTTTTGGTTCCTGAATAGCAACAACGACGACAACGACAACAACGACGACAACGACGACGACGACATTCTTCACGTAATATTGACGATGCTTTATTATGGTATTAATATAAATAATTCTATTCATTTTGACTGCGACGGGATTGGTAAAGATTCGGAAATCAAAAGATTTATTTATTCCCAATTCCGCGAAACGAGGGGAAAACGGATACGCCGATTTATCTGATTTATTTATTAAATTCACCGCCTACGTGACGGCAATGCTTTCGCATTAACAATTCTACCTGCTAACTACGTACTGGCATAACTTTAAAGCACGTTCAAAACTATGAAACCGGTTCCGGTTGTCGAAAAGCCCCCTCACTCCCACCTCCCAATCCCGCCGACCGCTCCCACCCCACCCCCCCCGACACACCGACGAGCCTTTGTGCCCATAGGAGCGTGCGTATCAACACTACTTTGCATTCACCTCACCTGAGATCATGCATAATACGCCATATTGTCTGTCAAACTGTACAATATAATGCATACTTGTTAATTATATAAATAGTTATATATTGTTTGTACATATGCGTTATAAGTCCATGTAAATATTATTGCTTTTCTCATAAGACTTGTTAAAGTTAATTGATACTATGCAGAAGATTCAGAAATTATTTTTAATGTAAAAACGAAGTAGAATTTAATTAATTGTAGTGTAAGAAATCCGTTAGCAATAATTATACGAAGAAACGAAAGATGGGGTAAGTTTTTTAGTGTCGAGATGCCATTCGATTTAATTATTTCAAATTATTTAACGACGATCTCTTAAAAATTGATTTCATTCGACATAACCTAAAACGATATTAACCCTCCAAATTTATTTAAAAGTTCATCGGTCGAAGATATTTGGGAGACTAGAATTACTGAACTGGAGAAAAAGATATTTGGTTTAAATGTTGCACCCAACACTCAGGAGAGTTTACCGCAAGCTAATGTCGTTGAAAACCTTGTGCATGCAAATACAATAATAACGTCTGTCCTCTCTGGTCGAGACAAATTCAATGCATTAATTCAGAAATTGCCAGAAATAAAAAGTTACGCAGAATCAGACTATGAACCAATTGACCTACAGACAGACGTGAAGCTTGAGTATATTCTGGCTACGGAACCGGAATTGAGGGAAAATGCCAAACACTTGAATCAATTAAAGGAACTGTTACCAGTATTAGATAGTGATCGTTTTAAGAATATACCAAATATGTCAGAGAAGCTTCAAAAATTAACATTGACGTATAGTAATCTAAGTGAACAAACAGAGCAAAACAATTCTACGACAAGACACTTAATGTCAAAGTATAATGAAATAATTATGAACATGTCAATAGTATTAATTGAATTGGATGCAGAATTAACGAAATTGGAAAAAGCTGCAGAATCTAAAAAGCACAGTGGATTGAATAATTAATTGAATGCTTCTGTAAGAACGATAATATATTTAAATAATAAATCTTTAATTAAATGCTTTATACATATAAGTAATCATTACATGTTTTATTTATTTTTATGCCATAAAACACATGACTCATATTAATGACTATACAATATTTATTAATTTTTAATACAATAACTTTATAACAATTTGTTTTATTATAATACTAATGTATTATATACATATTTGTCTTATCAATGATTTTCTTTCCATAATTCAGAAAGAACGCACAGGATACATTTGAATCATTATAACAGTATTTATTCATCTTTCGTCATATAAGCTTATTTTACATAATCCTCTGGAAACTAAAATGTAATTATAAAAAAAAAAACTGATATATAATATACGTATTCAATTTCATTTTAATTCTATTTGTTTTATACATTATTTACATGAGTTTGCCGAAGCATGTGTTTCTTTCTAATGTGCCTGCAATGAAGTATTTTATTTGTACAGAATTTCGATGGAAAAGTCGAGGAGGCAGGTCGAGCCTCGTTCTAAATATCGACAAGACCTCTATTGTCCTCGTAACTTCTTTTAACGATATCTCTTATTTTGGCACTTGTGAATTTAAATGTCTTCATGCGTATGATACGAGTCGGATAAGAAGTCTTCAAATCAGGCATAACGATATTGTCCGTAGTCGGTCGGTCGGTCGGTCGGTCGAGAGCTCTTTATCCTCGACTAAGCGAGCACATACCGCTAGCTTTTTACAAAACCTCGAAGCATTTTTTTAAGCGATAACTTAGATATGCGTACGCAAAGCTGGCACGGAGTTTCTTAGCCAAGAAAGTGTGGGTGTTAGGCTTGAATATATTGCAGGATGGCCTCTCGAGCATCTGCTGTGGTGACTGAGTAAGCCCTGGATCTCCCATCGGCCGGTCTCACTCACGCACATCAGCGGTGCTCCTTCGTCGTTCTGAAAATTAAACGTTCATTACGTTAATACCGTATGCTCGCGGCGGCTTAGTCGAGAGTCAAAATTCCTAGTAATTACGTAGCAAGGCCCTTTATCGGTGTCGGTGAATCCAGCACAGATATTATTCTTAGTGATGAATCCTGCGTAATGACTCGTGGCGTTGCATTCCTCCGAATCGTAGGTCGGCACCGGCAGAAACTTCAAATACTGCTGCAAGTCTACCGCTCCATTAACCGGGAATCCCCAACCAGCCGTAACGCACAGCTGTCGAGGCTGCAAAGTATCATCGTCATTAGAACGAGAGATAATTAATCGATAGACACGATTTACATTCAATCCATCGCGATGGTTTCGATAATCTACCTGGAAAGATTGACTCGGAAGGCAGACAGCGCTGACGTTTCGTGAAAATGCCAATGGCTCGGACAGTTCAACGAGGGCAATGTCATCGTTGTATAAGAACTGATTGTACTTCACTTGAGGATAGGGCACGATGCTCTTAACCTTGTAAGGTTTTAGAAGATTCACACCGACAAAAAGCTGCCAGCCGTTGCTCTGTCTGTAACTGAATCAACAATGATCAACAATTATTTAGGAATTTATGACGAAAGAAAAGGCCGGAATAGTTACCGGCTGAGAGAAGCGTCGATTGGTTTACCTGTGAATGCACGAATAACTTGCTAAAGCGTACATGGGACTGAGCACGCTAGCTGTACAAGCGGTTCCGTATTTCGGTTCTTTCAACAGAGCTACGCTGGACCATTGGCCTTCGCTCGCGCGGGTTCCTCCAACTAGTCTAGCAGTGGGACCAACGCTCTCGTGAGAGCCGCACGAGAATTCTTGACACGAGACCTCAACTATTTTCCCGCTCTTGCAGGAACTTTGCTTTTCCAAATTGCCAACGAGGGTCGCATCGGCACTTGCATTGGGAACTAGCCGAAGTAAGTTTTCGTTTGATCCCTGATCGAAAAATTGGGTCGATTCCGACGAGGCGAATCCTAACGATCTACAATATTGATCACTGAATTCGTCTGTCCATTCGTCGGCACATACGTATCTGAATTCGCCACTCGATTGCCTGGACAAGTAACAGTAACAGTAACAGTAACAGTAACCGTAACAACAACAACAACAACAACATATAATAATAATAATAATAACAATAATACGCTCGCCTGTGTTAATAAATATGTGTAATAATAATACCAACCTAATCTTCAATAGGCTACTGCGTACGGAGAATTCATTCTCTTTAACCTCTTTATCGACCTCGGTACCGAGAGACAAAGTCTTATTGAAAGCAGCGAGGCAATTCCATTCGTCAGACCTATCTGGACAGTTTTCAACTCCATCGCACAATTGTTCCGCAGGAATACAACCCCCAGTCTCGCACTTAAACTGATCGAGAGCACATTCGCACAACTTCTCGTCCTCCCCATTCACGCACTCGGCAACTCCATTGCAGTGCCACGTCTGAGGTATGCACCACTTTTCAATGGGACAAAGATATTCATCGTTGCCACAGCTTTCAGAGCACGAGTACTCGTCGACGTGATTCTCGCAGTCCGGGCGGCCGTCGCATTGCCACAGCACCGGAATGCATCTCCCTGCAACACGACAAAGGTTTTATTTAATGAACAGGTTTTGAAAAGTGAATTGCCAGATGAAGCAGACCAGGGGGAATATTACCGTTAGGGCATTGGAACTCATCGAAATTGCATTTCCAATATCCGCACTCCTTCTCGTCGCTTCCGTCGTCGCAGTCGACTATGCCATTGCAAACCAGATGCCGTTTTAAGCATTGTCCGCTCGCGCATTGGAAATTTCTGGGACAACCCTCTTGCTCGCAGTTGACTTCGTCCGACCCGTCCGAGCAATCGTTCTCCGAATCACATTTTGCGGAGAGATTGACGCAATACGCTCCGTCCCTCGAAGTCCCATTCAGACATTGGAATTGCCCACTTTTACATTTTGAAAAGAAAGGTGAGGGATCTAGGGTAGAGGGATGCTCGTCCTTTAAAACCGCTACTGGGATCCCTGCATTATCCGTCTGGGCGTTGGACTTATTTGTCGCCTCGTTTCTTCCCAAAGGATCATCCAGTAATAATGAAGAGTTATCAACACTTGCTTCTAAAATGCCTTGTAAGAGTAAACTAGTCGAGCTATTGAATTCAAGTGGATCTTCCGTGTAGAATTGCTTGGCCGTTTGTGATATGTACTCTGGTACTTGTGTTGTGATAATTTGCTGATTATTTATAGACAAATTGACGGAAGGTTCAGTGACGTTGTAATCGTTCTCGTCTACCAACTCCGAGACGGGAATGAAGTTGGGATATTTCACAGTACTAGTATTTTCTAAGTCTGGCTGACTCTTCGTACTCATCGAGTTACTAATGTTATGCATATGTTGCAAATTGATGGTCTTCAGTGTATTTTCTAAATTTATATTCGAATCGGACGTCGCGGACGTTAATTGCGGGATATTGTTATCGTCTGCTGCGACTCTGCTGCTTTTGGCCCCTGCAATTAAAAATTCATCCGACTTCGTAATCTTTACCGGTAAATTTGACAATTTTTCTTCCGCCCTTTCCAAATTTAATTCCTTTTCTTTTTTAAGTTTAATTTGCTGGTCATCGGACACGACAGCTTTTTTAAATTCATCTATTTCTTCTAGGGGAACGACGCGAAGCTGTTCTTCCGACAATTCTTCCGTTACACGCGACAATTCAGGTTTCTCGGTTGTTGTTGTTGTTGTGAGAAGGAATTTATATTTGATCAACTGTGGTAAAGTGTCGTCTAAAATGACTTCGGAAACCGGTTTGATGTCATCCACAGTCATATTAATTTTATCATCGGAAGTCGGCTTTAAACTAATATCGCGCTCATTGGCCATATGTTTTACTTCCGATACATTTCCTTCGTTCGACTTACTGAATTCCAATGTTCTATTTGAATTAAAAGGATCTGTAGTATCAAGGCCATCCCTTTCGTCGGATGGCCATGACTCGTCGATTCTCTTGTGTATTTGAAAGGCTAACGTCGATTCCGTGTGATGCTCTCGTTTATTATTATCCGTTGTCACCAACTCCTCCGGCAGTATTGGAATTTGCTCTGTTGTTTTACTATCGATGTGGAACATTTTCGGCATGTTTGTCGTTAAAGTTAATTCTTTGTCGGGCTCTTGAGAGGTTGACTCGGTATCGGTTCTCTCCACGCTCTCAGTCGTTGACATATCATTCTGAATCTCAATCGGCAAAATTGGCACTTGAGATGTCATGTTAGGATCCTCCAAATGTTTATCAAGTCCACTGCTGTCCGTTACCAATGGCGTACTAGCTCCAGTTGTTGATTTACTAACTCCAATTTTCGTCGTGGTATACTCGATATTACTTTCCTTGTATGCTTTTTGAATTTTATTTTCGACTTTCTTAGCATCTTGCGAAATGTCTACGTAGTGCTTTCCGTATCCTTTCGGAAAGGATTCGTCCGTAATATCATTGTACTGATCTTCGGAATTTTCTTCGCTTTTTTTATTTATAGAATTATCATTTTCATTTACATTATCAGATGGAAAATTAACTTGTTTTAAATTATCCTTCAAGTCTACGCTTGCAAATGTACTACGAGGACTCGATGCATTATTATTAATATTATCATTCAAACGGACCTACGGTAAAATAATTATTTGTTCCATTAACCATACTGCCAGTGAACTCGGACGTTGTGGTCATTTCGATCATTTTATTATTTACAGTGGATGTATCAATGTCTGTAATATTAAATTCGAACGGATTTGGATTATTTTGCTCGTCCTTATCGAGACGAGGGACGCTTTTTTTAGTGTACTCGTTGTTTGAATTGGAATCATCGCTTGCATGCGGAGAAGAATACTTTTCAAGTGGCGTTTCAGTAACTGTTTGGTTTTCTGGGTATAATTCAGTAGTTGATTTTTGGTCATATTTGTACTTTTCATCTAGTCCTATAACGGTGGCTGGCTCCTCCGGAGATATTGTATGAAATTCCGGTTCTTTTTTCAATTCCGTACTGATATCAGTCTTTGCAGCATCAACAATATCCGTTCCGAGATTCTTTTGCGAAGAAGATTTTTGCGATATAGGTGTTTTTATCGTTGGATCTGAATTATAATTAACTTCTGCTGTTGTTTCAATATCGGACTCAGTAACCGTTGTTTGTTTTTCATTATGATTTACCAATTCGGACAAGTCGCCTTTCATACCTAAAGATCGACCGTTATCATTTGTAGGTAACGTAGAATATTCCAATTCAGTATTAGTTTCAATAAGAGATTCCGGTTCTAATGTAGTTGATTTATGTTCTTTTTCTTTATTTTTGGATTCTTCAGAAGAAATCGATTCGGTTTCTAGAGAATTAGCATTGTTTATATCATTTTTTACACTGAATTCCTGGTTCAGTTGTACGTTCAATGACAGCATCAGTTGTAATAGTAGATTGTGTGCTTTCTTCATTGTTTAATGTTGATTTTGATTTAAGAGTCATTCCTGTTGTAAATACGTCAGCAAGATCACTTTCAGTTTTTGACTCAGTTATAGATTCGAACATTGTATTTGATTCAATAAATGATTCAGTTGTAATCTCATTTTTAATTTTAATTGGTGGTTCTGAAGTTGAATCAATAGTACCATTCGTGACAGATTCTGTTAACGATTCGGAATCACTCTTCGGCTCAGAAACTAAGCTGGGTTCACTTTGTGGCTCAGCGATTGCTTCTGTTTCGCGTTCAGTAGTTAATTCAGATTCGACAGTCGGTTCGGGTTCACTTTTCGGTTCATGAATTGTATCGGGACTACTTATGGGCTGAGTAGTTGATTCTGGTTCTATTTCCGATTCACCATGTTGCTCTAATCCATGATTTAGTTTGGAAGTTAAATTTTCTTCTTTTTTTGGTTCGTAAGTTGTTTCTGGAATATTATTTGAATCGGCAGTTGATACTTCTCTACCTTTTGGTACCATAGCTGATTTCGATTTATTTTTTAAATTGATATTTGCTTGTTCAGAGTTTTCTGTTACAGCAACTGGTTCCGGTTCACTTTCTGGTTCAGGAGCTGGTTCGGGTTCGCTTTCTGGTTCAGGAGCTGGTTCGGGTTCGCTTTCTGGTTCAGGAGCTGGTTCGGGTTCGCTTTCAGGTTCAGAGGTTGGTATCGGTTCTACTTTCGGTTCATCAGCAGGTTCTAATTCGGGTTCATTTTTATGTTGTATAGTAGGTTCAGGCTCGGTTTTAGATTCTGTAATTGGTTCTGGCTCACTTTTCGGCTCAGCAGTGGGTTGTTCTGATTCACTGTTCTGGTGGGTGAATGGTTCCGATACAGTTTCAGGTTCAGAAGTAGATTCTGGCTCATTAGTTGCCTTGATTAGTGAGTTTTGTTCTATATGAGGTTTCGATGAAATCTTAGTATTACTATTAACTTTAGGAATAGGCTCAGTTTCGCTTATAGGACCCACAAAAGTTTCAGATTTATGTACAGATTTCGGGACTGCCTCTTCAGTATTATTACTTCGGTCTGGTTTACTACTCTGTACTGATTCGCTAATAGGTTCGGGCTCGCTATTAGGTATTGGTTCGCTAATAGGTTTTGGCTCGCTTTTCAATTCGGTATTGAGTTCCGGTTCACTGCTAGGTTCTGACTCAGAATTCGGTTCCGGTGCACTAGTAGGTTCTGGCTCCGTTTTGGGCTCTGGTTCCGAATTCGGTTCTAATTTACTACTAGATACATGCTCCGTTTTCGCACTTGATGCGCTATTAGATTCTGATTCAATAATTGGTTCCGGTTCACTTTTTGGTTCTGGCTCAGTCTTAGATTCTGGTTCAGAATTCGGTTCCGGTTCGGTATTCGGTTCTGGTTCAGAATTAGAGTTTGGTTCGGAATTGGGTTCCGGTTCAGTATTAGGTTCTGGCTCCGCATTAGGCTCTGGTTCACTTTTAGGTTCTGGCTCCGCATTTGGCTCCGGTTCACTTGTCGGTTCTGGCTCCGCATTTGGCTCCGGTTCACTTTTAGGTTCTGGCTCCGCATTAGGCTCCGCTTCACTTTTAGGTTCTGGCTCCGCATTCGGCTCCGCTTCACTTTTAGGTTCTGGCTCCGCATTCGGCTCCGGTTCATTTTTCGGTTCTGGCTCTGCATTAGGCTCCGGTTCAGTTTTCGGTTCTGGCTCCGCATTTGGCTCCGGTTCACTTTTCGGTTCTGGCTCTGCATTAGGCTCCGGTTCAGTTTTCGGTTCAGGCTCCGAATTAGGCTCTGGTTCAGTTTTCGGTTCAGGCTCCGCATTAGGCTCTGGTTCACTGTTTTCGGTTCAGGCTCCGCATTAGGCTCCGGTTCAGTTTTCGGTTCAGGCTCCGCATTAGGCTCCGGTTCACTGTTCGGTTCAGGCTCCGCATTAGGCTCCGGTTCAGTTTTCGGTTCAGGCTCCGCATTAGGCTCCGGTTCACTGTTCGGTTCAGGCTCCGCATTAGGCTCCGGTTCACTGTTAGGTACTGATACACTTGTAGGTTTAGAACTTGGGTCACTATTTGGATGAAAATTTGATACTGATTCGTCATTCATTTGTGTTTTTTCCTTTCTAAAAGTAAATATGTTTCCCGTATCGTTTTTAGAATTGAGTTCAGTTGGATGATGTTTATTAAATAAATTGTAATGTGAGTCATGCCAACTATCATCTCCATGATATCCATCATCAGGTGATCTACTCCTTCCTTGAATATCATCTGATCTCGAATCTTCGAAATTGATGTTACTTAAATCATTATCATTGACGCACTGTTTACCACTTTTATCTAAGAACTTGCCCGGAGAACACATACATGTGAACATTCCTTCTACGTAATCATACACACACATATCACTGCACCCCATATTTCCAGAATAACATTCATCGACAAGTGATTTAATTTTTAATCGATTTACATGGTATTTACCAATTACACTACCATTTTGCCGAAATTTATTTTCGAGATAATTTTCATTATCTTCAGGTTTTTCGAAAATAGGTTGACCAATATGAAATTTTATTTCGCCTTCTTTAGACATAGACTGAATTTTAATTAGTGGCTTAACATTCTTTAGACGCAACAATTCGGCTAAATTACTTTCAATGTCCTTAGCAACGTCTCTATATACTCTTGATTTCGGATCGTTCATATCGTCATTCCATTGCAAATCGTCTAATTTTATAAGACCATCTAGTGCTTTAGGAATGATTTTGTAAATTGTTTCGTCCGTTGTTTGCCATTGCGGAAATGTAGATGTGGCAGGAGGCGGACTAGAAGGAGGGTTTTTTATATATTCTTGACTTCCTGCGGTCTGTACATCACTGAATTGTCTAAAATTAGTCTTATCGCCATTTAGAAGCGGTTGTGTAGCTTCCTGGGTGAGTATAACGCCTGCTGAAATGAAAACCGTTATTAGACGTTGCGTTCACGGATAAGGGAAGAAAAGGAATAAATAGTAAAAAAGCACAAAGCGATGTAGTTCAAAGAAAATTCGACTTACTTCCAGCCAATATGGCAATGATCGCAGTGATCGCTATAATAATAAAGCCGCATCCCCAGCAGACTATTCTTCTCCAATAAGAGCTCGTGGATCTCTTATCCTTTGTGACATAGAGCTTCTCTCCTCTGAAAGACAAAAAGAATTAATTAACTTCTTGTCCAAGCAATTGAGTTCGGACATCAATCTAAAGCGGTTTATACAGCTGTGCAGGATCCTGAATGTCAGCCGCTAATTTGCATATTAAAAGCTTCCTCAGTCTTGTTAAACCGATTTACACCTGAAGAACCAAGAGTGCTTTATTA
Organism: Ceratosolen fusciceps; assembly: GCA_018883505.1. Taxonomy (NCBI): domain Eukaryota; kingdom Metazoa; phylum Arthropoda; class Insecta; order Hymenoptera; family Agaonidae; genus Ceratosolen; species Ceratosolen fusciceps. The sequence goes on from RCIC01000010.1 coordinate 1,449,198, forward strand.
TTATATCCTATGTGATGGTGTTAAATTTTTTTCATGCCATCTGCGTTGACAGTCAGCCTTCTCCATGATATTTATTGATGACAGTTTTTATTTATTTATTTTATTTATTTATTTATATGAATCCTATACCAGTGGGGTTGTTTTCTATACGGGGACTATTTTCTATGTTTATCTAAAATGGTCGTTTCAAACTCAGCTAATTAATATACAAGGCCATGGAACCTGGTCTAAACGAGTCTATGTCTAAAACAGTGTGCCCCGTAAGGTTTGTGAAGCGAGTTAGTGTGTATTCCTGGACCACAGCATCCGTCTGGGTGGATACGCAATTCATTGCGCAATCACGCGAAAGCATCCCATGGGATTGCAATACCTGAGGGCTGTCAGCCAGTGGGAATAGTCGACCAGTCCGGCAGCCGGGTCTCTCAGGCTGAGTCCCTCGCGGCCGACACCCGGGCCCAAATCAAATCGGACTCCAGCCACGGTGGTCTCAACCTCTGTGTCGGAGCTTCTGCTAATTTTTGGGGTACAATGACTAATAAACAATACCAATTCAAGCAAAATATGTAACTGTTACAAAAGGAAAAACACAATAACGATAGCAATGTCATGTTGGGCGGGCCCTATCGTGTAATCGAAGGCATGCCGGGCTGGTGCATTACTGGGGCAGGTAATAAAAAGGATTTATCGAATTGGAAAGTAAGAAAAGTTTTTTTTAATTATTTATTTACTTATTTATTTATTTGTTTGTTTGTTTGTTTGTTTTTCTTTCGTTTTTCTCTTTTAAGCGCAGAGTAAGACTTTTCGAGTTTAAGGAGGTGGAGATAAAATGCCCTGATAAAATGATATATTGAATTGGACGTGGTATTATTTGTGCGATTATCATCGGCAGGCAAGGTCTACGACGTTATATTTACCTGATGTATTTCCTGTGCTCGTTAACCGGCACAAAATATTCCTCGTAAGGGTCGCTCGGCACTTCGCAGGCTTCCTGATTCTTCATCTGCAAGTTGTTCGCGCCGGCGTACGGCTTCATAGACACCAATTCGAGGTTCACAGCTTCGATTTGCTCCTTCTTATCATTGTGATCTGAAATTCGTAAGTTCGATTGTAACAAAAAAAAAAAAAAAAAAAAATAAAAAAAAATAAGGTAAATCAAGCGGTTTCGGTCGCCGCCTCTCGAGGTATATTATTACTATTGGCGCTCGACCTATCGAGCGGCATATAAAATCAGTAAGAGAAATTAAACAGCAAAAGTGGAAGTTTCTTTTTGATAAATTAAGACTCGCGTAGCGCAGCCAGCAGATTAAATTCCAATAGGAAACTGGCTTTCTTCTTGTTTACGGCATCGCGTAGGTTCATGACCTTGATCGATCGTCCGGAGATATCGGGGGAAAACTTGGTTCGACTATTAAGGTCGCCCGGAGCATGCGACATGGCGATAGCACCAAGACGCGGATAAAGTGAAAACGAACTTTTTCTCGATTCTCGCATCTACCCCCCCCCTCCTCCCGCCCTCCTGGCGGTTAAGCATGTGCGCGGCAAAAGGCTTTTATCGACAATCCCAATAATAATAGTTCCATCCGAAAATACATTGAGCAACGGGACGCCGGTATTCGTTTTAAGGAAAAGTCATTAAACAGTGCAACATAACAGCTCTCGGATATAAAACGTGGATATTCCATCCATAGCCGTCGAGTCGAATACTTATTATAACTCACTTTTTATTGAATATAAATACAATTATTATTAAACCCTTGATGCATTTTATGCGTCGAGGCTTTTATCTATTCGTTTGACTTATTTCTAATTTATTGCGTATTCCGCGCCGATAAATAGTTATTAAAATAACTGCAGATTACGGGAGCCCGATGTGCAAGTAAATTACTATACGTTTATACATATGCATATATACATATGCATATATACATATGTATATATATATGATTTATCTTAATTTCTGATCTCGGGATTGTTTATTATGAATAAAGGAGAGAAAGAGAGCGACAGAGAGACGAAGGTCTGCACGTGTATACGTAGTATACGTACAAAGTGTTTTGGCAGTGATTGGAAACTATGTAAAAGATATTGCAAATGATTGCAAAGTGAGAATCGTGAATTTTTTAATTTCGAGTGTATAGCTATAGAGAGAACGAAATCTCTAGGCTGTGGAATCTTTTTATGGCTAAGCATATGAAAATCATCGTTTTAATGGAACTGGAAATAAATTTATGTAGATACAATCCACTTCCATATAGTTTTATGGCTTTTTAAAGAGTGATTAAAAGAATCTCCGAGGTTTTCAAATTTCATAATTACCATATAAGAGTAGCGGCGACGTTCGCTTGTTAATACAAACCATATTTTTTTTTCTAATATTCGTTTAAAAAGGAAGGAGGAGGAGGAGGAGGAGGAGAAACATAGTTTCGTACATGGCCAAGTCGGAATTCGTGAAAACGCGCTTTTAAACGACAAAACTGAACTTATGAAAAAACGAGTAAAATCTGAGCTTAACCTTTGAGTTAAAAACATCACGTGATGTATTATGTTTCGTAAGACATGATCGATAAGATTTTTAATTTTGTATATAAGGTATGACAGGGGGCAAAAAAAAAAAAAGAAAAAGAAAAGAGAGAGAGAGAGAGAAAAGATCAAAGCCTTGTAAATGAAAATACCGAGCGTATATTAATTTGGCTTTAAAAATATAAATAATCCGAAAGTTATTGCTGAACAATTGAGTTTATTAATAATGAGCCGAGCGCGATGCCCAAGAAGGAGGACGGGAATGAGGCTTAATTGGCTGTCCGAGTGCTTAACCTGAACGTTAATATATTCCATTAAGGGCGGAGTACAAATGAAAGCTGTAGATTTTTGTTCTTCTTTTTCTTTTTTTTTTGTTCGTTTTTCCTTTCGACTGATAGCCAATGGTTAATTGCAGTCAATGGAAGAAGGAGTCGAGCCTCGGTGATGGTGGTTGTGGTGGTGGTGGTGGTGGTTGTGGTGGTGGTGGTAGGGGTGGTGGTAGGGGCGGGGGTAGGGGGAGGAGGATGTGGCGGAAATTATTAGGAGCTGGTGCATCCCGAAGCGCCCCTCCACTGGGCCAAAAGCAGCAGGTCGGTCTCGACTTACCATTGCTCGCGACGCTCGTGACGGTCGAATTGAGAAAGCTGACGTCGTTGTTGTTGCCGCTGCCATTGACGCCGTTGAGCTTGGCTTTGGGCGTCCCGTTGACGGGTGTGCTCGTCTTCTCGATAGGGATGCCGCTGTCCTCGGGCACTTCGATCCGCGTCTCCCCGGCGGGGTGCACGGGCTCGGGGCTCGTCCTCGCCGGTTCGATGTACTGCTGGGGTACGAAGCTCGACTTGTCTTTCTCGGGATTCGTTACCTCCTTCCTCCCCTCCTCGGCCCTCAGCGGGGCCTCATCGTCATTGACGAAGCCCGGGTTATCGGTGCCACCCTCCCCGTTGCCCGACATCCTCCTGCTCTCGCTGCCTGCTCCTGCTCCTCCTCCTCCTCCTCCTCCTCCTCCTCCTCCTCCTCCGAGTCTATCACCACGACAACTCCTGTCGCGACGAGGCCCACGCTCGCTCAGTCATGCGGTACTTAATCTGAAAACAGAGAGAGAGGATCCTCGGTCTCGGTACTTGACAGCTCCGCCCTCGCTCGACACCAAGGCCCGTCATCACGAAACGGCGCGATATCATTTCCCGACCTGCCGGCAGTCGTATCGGCGCGGCCCTGTCGATTACGGGCCCCGTAACCTGGGCATCCGAGAAATCATCGGATCGGAATGATGGGTGCCAAGAGTCCGGAACCCTTGGCATCCATATTATACACGTAGGCTGCCGAGCTGCTCGGCAAGTGCTCGCTACGTGTTCTGTTGTGAGAAGAGGCGGTGGATAATGGGGGGAGGGGAGGGCGGAGGGGATGGCGGAGGGTGGAAGAGAAGGGGAGGAGATTTGATGACTACGAGGTCCCTGACGTCATTGCAGAAGAAGTTTAAGCCCGCAGATCCTCGCCCGGGTTCTCAGAGATTTCTCGAGTCCCCCTCTCACTTTCGATCGTTTCCTCCCTCCTCGTTACCTCCCGCCTGCCTGCCCTTTCTCTCACGCGGGCTCTGCATGCGAGCGGCCACGAACCGCACCACGCACACCTATGCAAACACGTACATAGCCGAGAGCGGACGCTGGACTGGGACGATGGTGTTTTGTACTCCTCGTGCTGCTATCCGTGCGTTCCTTTTCGTCTTTTAAAAGTCTACTCCTTTCTTCCTCCACCTCCTCCACCACCACCACCACCACCACCACCACCTCCTCCAGCCTCATACTCTCGCATCCTTCGCCACCCCCTTGGCATCCTTGGCCGTCTCGCCTTCTCGGCGATTCCCTCGAATCTTCTACTTCTCCATGCCTCTCTGACTCGGTCGCCTCCGAAGCGCGATTCCAAAGCCCTTCGTCCGGCCCCGCCCCCCGCCCCGCTCTCGACTTCTTCTTCCTCCATCCGCCCGGCTTTGTTCGCCTTTTTGCAACTCGCACGCGCGAGCGAGAGATGGAGCTCCGAGAGCCGAACCCCGGGGATCCTCGGGAGCGAGTCCGAGCCATCACGGGCCGTCGTGAGAGATGCCTAACTCCGGGGATACTCAAGCATTGCCCCCGGTGGTCCCGCTCCACGGTATTATATTACGCCTCTTTGTACGCCCGGGCTTATTACAACGAGAGGGTAAAGAAAGGCCCGAGTCGAGCGGGTACGCTCGACTCGGGACGGACTCGTCATTTTCTCGAGATCCTCTTGCCGGGACGATAAATCGGTACTCGAGGGCTCGAAACTGCCCGTCGCCACTACCACCGCTACCACCACCGCCACCACCGCACCACCACCGCCACCAGCAGCACCACCACCACCACCAGCAGCAGCAGCAGCACATCCGGGGACGCTAACGGTCCCATTGGTCCCCGTATCGTTTCCCAATCGCGAAGAGACAGCGGTGCCACGGAGACTGTCCCTCGGCGTACAATAACGTTGGCTGCTTCATCGGAGCATGATTACCTCGCCGTAATCGGGCCTTGAACGCGCATTGAAGGGCCCGGGGAAGTCAGAGTTATCGGGAGCACGGATCGGAAAATTGTAGCGCCGAAGATAAGAGGGAGCGGGAGACGTTTATTATGCCGAGCCGTAAAAATCACCGGGGGAGATTTGTAGCCCTCGAGTCCGGACGGAGTCTTCTTGCCCTTAGCTCCGTATCAGCCACGAGATCGTGGCTTACGATTGCCCGGGTACGAGTGGAGGTACGAGTGGAGGTACGAGTGGAGGTACGAGTGGAGGGCGCAACGAGTGCTTGACGATGGAGCGGGGGAGGAAGAGGGCGGGCGGGCGGGCAATGAAGTCCTTCGCCGATGCTTCCGTGGAAAATGCGCTGGGCAGTCAAGGCTGGGCGAGGAACGGGGGGGAGGGAGGGAGGGAGGGAAGTATCTCAAAGACGATGGAGAGGAGGCGACATACCTCGGACAGGCTGATGCGCACTAGATCATTTTGGAGGTTTATTTTACCATAGCACACACGCACACCAGTGGACGTGCATGCTCGCGCAAGATACGGGGAAGGTAGTTTTGTGCACGTACACCGAGAGAGGTCCGAGAAGCCATAAAAATCCCGATTCCCTCGGCGCTCAAGGCCCGAGTGCTCGCTAAATTTGACGAGTCTCGGGAGGGCGGTGAGCGAAAGAGGGATAGAAGAAAAAAGTCGAGCGTCGTCGTTGCCGCCGTCGTCGCCGTCGCCACCCGAGTCCTTGGTCGTGAATCCGGGGACGACGCGTAGGACGAGCGCGGCCTCCGTCTCAGCGAGACCCATAGGGGCTGAGCAGAGCGCTGATACGGGGCCTAAAGGGTCCAGGGAACGACGCGTACAGGGAAGGGGGGGCCGAAGGGGGGAGGAGGAGGAGGGGCATCGCTGCCGCTCGCGCCCAGGCGGCAAACGAGCGGCAGCCAGTCTCGGGCGATATGAAGCCGAGCGAAGCCGAGCGCCTGTGTTGGCGTGTAAACACGACGGAGCGCACGTATACGAGACGAAAAGTGGTTGACCCTGAGTCGAGCCGAGCCTGCCACAAAGGACTGAGTCACCGCTCGCCCGCTCCTGCGAAGGGTGCCCGCCCTCCCTCTCGCACCTCCTCCCTCGGCCACCACCTCCTTACTCGTCGTCCGCCTTCTCTCTCTCTCTCTCTCTCTACTTCTGGCCCTCACTCCCCCGCTGACGGTCTCGGTAGGCCCCTTCGGTCACCGCTGCCGCCTCCCTACCCCGAAAGCCGAGCGGCGTCAGCGAGACTCGCTGAGGACGCGGAGAGCCAGCCCAGGCACGACCTCCTCGTCGCCCCGGTCATTTAAACCCCCCGGCTGGCCTTGAACCAACCCCGCGCATTCGCAGGGCCATCCTCCTCGCCTCCGTGCCCCTAATCACGCTACCGTTACGCTTTTTTCCTGCGGAAGCCGGTGACGAGTAGTTCGCCACCGGTGATTCCCACGGCCGCGAATGCGTGAAGGTGGAGTCAGCCACCGAGGCAACGACGACGACGTCGACGCCGACGTCTTCTTGTCAAGCCCATTACGTTACATCGAGTTCCATCCTGCTTCCATCGAGTCACGAGGACTCGAGAGATTATTGTCCTCCCTCACCCCCCACCCCACCCAACCGGGTCACTCCTCTCACCATTCGCCGCCGATATTAATTGCCTTGGGAAACGCGAGGCTGCCCGGCTTTGTCAATCCTCGTCTATTTGCCAGAGGGAGAGCGGGGAGCGAGGCGGAGGAGCATCTCCTGCGGCAGAACCTCAAGAGACGCCGCTTCCGCAACACCCGGGGCAATTTCTCCGCTCGCGTAATTCTAATTACAGGAAGGTTTCCCTTTCACGAGACCTCGACACCTCCCCGACCCCCCAGACCCCCCTTCATTTAATTACAATATTCGCTGGGGCCCCGGGATAATCAGCCTCGATTTACGATCCTCCCTCCGCTCCACTCTCTCCTCCCGACCAATAAATAACGATTGTTCCTCAATCGTCTCGTTTGAACGCGTGTCAAAATACTTGGTCCAAAAGGTCACCTGCTCCCCGCGACCGTAATCGTAATCGTATAATCGTAATCGTTCTCCTTTCACTCCTCCGACAAGTCGAAAAGGACGCGCGCGCCCAGAGACATTCAATTCTGCAATTATTATAAATTTATCGATATTACGGATTGACGTTCCGAGGCCAGGCTAGAAAGATAGAAAGAAGACGAAGACGAAGAAGAAGAAAACGTCCTCTACGCTCGACAATATTTCACAAACGTTCGCGATACTTATACTCATACTAATGCGCGAGCGCGCTTAATGAAGAAATAAAAGGAGTCTACTTGTATTTACGGCGTCATTCCGTCATTCCGTCATTCCGTCATTCCGTCATTCCGTTGGCTCGAGAGTCCGGCAATTATTAAAAATTCACGTATTTATCGTATTATACCTGTGATCGAACTATCTCGGCCATTTATATTTATCGCGGCCGTGTATGGAAGGGGCTGGCTCAGGTAAATGTCGAGGGCAGGCAAGGCGCGCGTAGCAAAAGATCAATCGTAAATTATTAGAGATCGAGGAGTAGAGAAAATCGATTGGCGTTGAAATAAATCTCGGGAGGTGTACTTATCGAAGGTGACTTTCGAGCAGTGCAGGTGCCAATGATATTATCCGCAGCCAATTATCCAGTTATTAAAACGATAATATTTGAGTTAAGGACCGTTTACGCGAAAAGGGAAAGTTTCCGCGAGTTCGCCATTTTTTTTTTTTTTTTTTTTATTTACTTTTTATTTTTTATTTATTTTGATAATTGATTAATCTGCCGGAGATGTAATATCGTTAATGGCAAGGTTGCCCAATAGCGCGTTAGGCGTTAGCGTAACATCGGGACATTTTGAATTGGCTTCGAATGTATAATTACGAAGATGAAAATAAAGACGAAAATGAAAAAGAAAAGCGTCCGTTGCCTCGTTAAAACCAATGAGCCGATGCCCCGACGAGGCGTTTGCCTTAATAAATGGGAAAATTCCAAGAGGCTGCCGCTAAATTAGAAAGTGTAGAGAAGGAATTTGCAACCTAATTCGACACGTGATATTTTTAGATATTCGATTATTACGCAACGGCAGTTAAAGGCACCGTCCATTACAGTGTCAAAGCCTTAGCGGAAGTATCAAGGCTGTTCATTGTAGAGATAAATATATTGCCCTCCTGTGCTCGCGGTGCCATTGCCTTAAGAGTTTTCCGAGATCGGCGCTCATTATTCCTATCGAATGAGATCACAGGGGCGGGGCGGGGCGGGGCGGGGAATTAACGAGAGTTTGGAGGTGAAATTGTAAAGCCGACGCGATACTCGATATGCCGAATGCTCCGCGGGAAATCGATCTTAACGTTAATCGGCTGCTGCCGTGTACTTAAATTTCCACAATATCTACATCTCCAGTCGATTACATTGAAATTTCATCCGAAGACTTATAATTACTAGCCTGTAAATAAATATACATTATTACGGTGGAATAACGAACTCTCAGCGAGGCTCCAAGGTTTTTCGCGTACACTGATGCTTTTCTTGTGTTACTTTGCGTTATTAACACATGTATTATCTCGTAATAAGTCGGCGTTAATTGAGTGTCGGACTCCACGAGCAGTTCGTTCGAGCTGAATAAAATAATTCGCGCGCAGTCGACTGAAATCAATAATAGGATTGATTAAACGCTCGGCTAATATGAATATATTTCACTTGTATGTTGTACTACAACACGAGCGGATCGAGATTTATGAACGTACTTATAAGACCAAGCACATGTGTTCAGAGATAAATCTAGGGTTGTTAAAATTAATAAGAATGAAAGAAAAGAAGAAGATGAAAGATGATGAAGATGAAGATGAAGAAGAAAAAGTAGTAAAAGCAGCTTGAAGTAAGCAGGTAACTCATCTTGTAAGAATAAAGTCCAGTGATATAAGAAGTGGTAACAGATAATCTAAATAGTTTATACGTAACGTAATCAAACGTCCATTAAAGGAATTTTATGTAATACAAGTACGCAACGCGTTCGTTTAAGAAATACGACTTTTAAGAGGAAAATAGTAATAATCCGCCTTCAAGGTGAATCCGACCTAAGAAGACGAATACGAAGACGACGAAGAAATATCGAATTTTTAAATTCGGAACCTTCATTTGAATTTAAGAAGGTAATGATATCATTGGGATGGGAATTTTCCAAGTATTATAACATCGGCCGATAGATTTATAAATATATATGCATATATATATAATGTTTCGTGCCCGGTTAGCGAGCGAGCGCGAGAGGCCTTTTACGAGAAAGATCATTGGAATTAATAATCGATTTTGAAAATAAAGTGGAAAGCGGCGGTCGAATGGGTTATTTTTAGGCCAAAACGACGATTACGGCGCGGTCATGAAGAAATTCGAATGCCGTCGAGGTGTGAGTGCCGAAAAGGTTGAGCGGCACCGAGCGCTCGGAGAAAGAAGGGAAAATCTCTGTCATTTCGCCCCGGGGCTCGTACGGAAGAGAGAACGAGATCCGATTTCGATCCGGTAGAACCTGTTTCGGTAAAAGTGCAATAACGAAAGCTCCATTTCGATAACGCTTCCTTCTACGTCAGCTCGGGCCTGGACAGGAGACTCGCATTCTTACGAACGAAACGTAAACAAGCGGCGGCCACCCGGTCCTCCTCTCCTCCTCCTCCTCCTCCCTGCACATTTTCTAAGCAGAGCCGAGTTTTTTTTACCTCGTTCCCCGTGACTCCCGTACACTTTTTATTTTATTATACGGGAAGTGTTACATGCGAATGACCTCGATGAAACGTGTATTTGCTGAAAAACAGCCTAAAAGTTACGCGCTGAAACTCACTCGGCGACCATGCCTTTTTATTATTATCAATTATTATTATCAATTATCTGTAATTGTTATTGAATAACCGCGGTATAAGGATTTCGGCTGGCTTGGTTTTATTGGAAAACACGTTTCGTAGGCTTTCCGCGAGCACGCGTCGGTAATACAAACTGCCGATAAAAAACAAAAAAAACACAAAAAAACAAACAAAAAAACAATTCGAATTGCTGAAAGATACGCACACACACACACACACACTGGCCGGTGTATTCGTAATCTTAAATGGTTTACGGCATTGTTATAAAAAAATATATCGGAAAGATATTAGCGAATTCGGTTTGGAATGCCCAAGTCACGTGAAATTTCGGAGAACATACGCTGGCTGGCATTTTACTTTAAACAATTTGCTGGTCTCGAGCGATTTTGTCATTACGTATTAGCGAGGCGGAATCGTTTCAAATTGAGAGAACAAAAAAAATAAATAAATAGGCAATAAATGATCTGCAGCGAGACATCGACGATTAATCATCGAGAGCACTTCTTGGCTTAATAAAAGGAGAGAACGTAAACAGTATTTAAAAAAAAAAATCAAAGCAATTCCGGAAACGCGGCGTTGGATAATAACAATTATCAATTGCGATACACGTGGAGGAAGAACGTTTTCCGCTGGGATAAAAATAGCTCAATACGTATAATAACGTTAATCCGGAATCTAAAAATCATAATCACGACGATTCTTTACAATTCTAAAGGAATATATTGAGCTCGCGAGACGATCGAGAAAACGGACGAAGAAGAAGAGAGAAGAAGGAGAAGAAGAAGAAGAGGAAGAAGAAGAAGGAGAAGAAGTAGTGAAAATTATGCCGTCCAATGCGCCTCCTAACCCCGGCGAATTGATTTTAAGACCGAAAGACGAAATTATTAAAACAAAGTTCATACAAAGGTGTGACGAAACGGTAGAAAAAACTCGAATCAATATTTAAGAGCCGGCAGAGTAAATATTTGCATCGAGTTGATAAAAGACGTAGCTCCTATCCTGCTCAAGCACCGCTTTCTTTTACTTCGATACGCGCACCGAAGAGTCGAGGTTATTGGGGTTATTGGCTCGCGCGAGTCTCGGGACGCAGAGTCGCGGGAACACGTAAAATCGAGGATGGGACGCTTAACGTGTAAGGGCATACACGACACGGGTATAATAACGCGCGGGTACGCGGGGCAACGAGTTATCGAGATTCACAAGTACTTTCACGCGTGGTTCAACGTGTGACAGGTCGCGGTGGGAAATCGAGTGCCGGCAACGAAAGTGTAAGGGAGTCATCGGATGAAGTCGTAGGGCGTCCTCGAGATCGTCGCTCAAGTGATCCGATACGTTCCTATTAATATCACCCCTCCCCCAGCACCGAGCCGTTCCACGTAACGGACCAGTTCTCCGAGCAAAGAGACGGACGTAACGAGCCGTCCGAGCGCGGGAGAAAGTGCTCCGGATTCCCTGTCGCGGCACCGGCATTATCCTCGATAACGCAAAAACATGATTATTCCGTTCGCCGGGGGGAAGCTTACGCAGCCCGGTGACCTTAGACGCCTCGGACTGGGGCCGGCTCATCCCTGCCGAGTTCTGCTATCGACACGTAACCCCAATAACCCCAAGTCCACGCGCGGCACGAACTATCTCTACGCCGCGGCCCGCTCCCCAAGAAAACCTAAGAAACCTCCTCCGTCCTACCTTACTTTCTACATTCCGCGCGAAACAATGCGAGCACGCCCACGCAATGCGCGAGACGGCGTCGAGCGTGACGCGCGCTCCCGGCTCGGCTCGGCTCAGCTCGCCTCGCTCCGTTACGGAGGGGGTTATTGGGGTTGGGGGTATGGCGAGAGAACCAGGGGACTTTTATGCAGGTCCGATTGAGTCCTCGGAGGAGGTTCCGAGGAGCTCGTGGACGAACGCAGCCCCCTGGCCGTGGACGGGTACGTGAGAGGCACGCAGCATACGCGGGGTCTCGGGTGACATTGCTGAGAGAGAGGGGGGAGGGGAGAGCAGAGGCGCACGTCGTGCAATTTCAAAAACGATAAAGTGAGAGGATCGAGGACGCGCCGCGGGGTCGAGACTTACACACTCTTGCTCGCCGCTCACTTCTCGCGAAGATGCGCGAGCGGCCGATGGATAGATTATTATTGCATTAGGCCCCCCCCCCGGGGGGGGACTCGTCACCCGTTCCCGAGGAGCTGTGTGCGTGCGTGTGCGTGTGTGGGGGCGAGGGGGCAAGGGGGCGGGGGGCAGCGGAGTCGCGAGTCAATTAGAAAGCTGGGAGCGCGTTAGAAAATCCACCTGACGCTCATTTAGCCATTTGAGGAGCTATAAAGCAGTTTGACATTGTCGACTCGAGGCGATCATCTCGCTTTTCTAAAAAGAAAGTGTCGAGCCGCTCGATTCCTCGGGAGGCAGATGATCGCTCGGATCGCGGGCTCCCCGCCGTGTCAGATGAGCCAGCGAACCGATCGCGGGACGCCACGCGTTTTACTATGGGATTGTGCAGGGGGCCGGGAGGGGGTAAAGGGTCGGGTGGGTGGGAGGCATGAAAATCTCGGGAAGGCGCGGCTTCTCGGATCGCGAGCCCGAGCGCTCCCGGGATCCCCGAGCTCGTACGGACCTGGAACAGATATCCGACGAGGATACCGACGCGGCGTCACACTCCGCTGATCTCGAATGGAAAAGCAAAGGGCCGAATGGCATAGCCGTGAGCCCGGAGAACCGGCAATGAAAACGCAGCTCTCGATGCGTGCTGCGGCTCGACGTTTCGAGCCCCCACGCCGACTCACCGGCTTTTCCATGGAAAACTCCCGGAATGCCCGCAAGAACCCATAGGGGAATGCGCGAGACTTCCTCCTCCTACTCCTCCTCCTCCTCCTCCTACTCCTCCTCCTCCTCCTCCTACTCCTACTACTCCTCGTCGCCACGGACTTTATTTCTTCTCCCCGGGGATGTCAGTTTACGGGAGATAATGGACAGGTGGTGGTTGCTGACCGGAGCCATTAAAGTGGGTGCGACGGCATCACCTTCGACGCATTCTAGCCGCATAAATAAATAATGGGCCAATGGTTATTATAATGGCTCCTTTCAACGGCATTAAGAGGCAGCAAAGGGGGGTTGGGGGGTCGGGGACTTTGAATTCCCTGCTAGCGGGGCTTTCGCCGATGTCGCCGATTCCTACGTATCCGTTGCTGGACATTGCGAGCGGCGCGAACGGATAAAAGACGCACGTGTCCAACCTCGCTAACTCTTTTTTCTCCTCGGAGCCCCTCCTCCCCTAATCCCACCTACCACCAACACCACCAACACCGCCAGCAGCACCACCACCGCCACGAGCACCACTGGCGGGCAAGTGCTAATCAGTCCCGAACGTGTCATTTCCCCGCGATTTCTTCCCACCGCGGTGCGAAAATGTTTCGCGACCGAGTGCTGATTGTCGATTTCACGTAGATGCCTCTTTTTACCACCACCAGCTTCTTGTTAGCCTGTTTTTCCCTCCACGCCGCCGCCTCACTCTCCGAGGTGAATGTATAGCAAGTCGCCGTTGACTTGTCGATGTTGGGCCACCAGAAAAACTGAGGGGAGAGTGACTGAGAGAGAGAGAGGCGGGAAAGGGGCAGGGGAGGGGTGGGGGGAGAGGGATTTGATATCCGAGAAGGAAAGCGATTATATCCACGACAGTCACATTCGTTTTGGAATTAATTACTCATTAATTTAACTACGATTTTTCTCTGTTGTAATAAACTAGATATGCCCGCAGATACGTAAAATGTCTATGAGCAAAGACAGAAAGAGAAACAGCACGACTTCCACTTTTTAATATCCACTTTAGGCTCAATTACACGAGCGGCCGTCGCTTAAAGCAACTCTCTTTTGAATATACTTGGGCCGCAGCTGATTAATTCGACAGGTAATCCAAGATTTTTATATAAAGCATTCTTTCCTTCCTTCCTTCCTTCCTTCCTTCCTTCCTTCCTTCCTTACGGCGAGCAGTTTTTCCTTTTCCTCAATGGCCAGTCCGTGATTTTTTTTATTCGCTTGTCATCGTTTTACTTTATTCCCGCACCTCGACCAATCAATAAATTTATCATAAATCCGGGAGCGGAAATCTACATTAGCTTATGCAAATTGCGCAACATTAACTTTTTCTTCCTCTTATTCCGGCGATTTTTCTCCCTACCACGAGATAAATCTAATTTCGATCGATCGATCGGCCGTCTTAATTGCTTGGAAATTCAACAGGAAGGACATTTACTGTCACGACTTTTACTTAATTTCGATTTTCACCTCCCGTCTGTTATGTATATATATATATGTATATGTATATATATATTATATTATAAAACATTGGTGGCGCGCGATAATATCTTGCAAGAAATGAAGACCAGCTAAAATACCATTGGCATGCTTTGAGCAAGACTTTTAAACTTTTGGATTAAAAATGTTCGACTGGTCTCCTCGTGGCAACGCGTGTCCACCATTATACGGCAATTATTTAACCGTTTTGTTTTTTTGTTTTTTTTTTTTTTTTTACTTATAAATTTCCAATTGGGTTGGGAAGCGCATGGACCGAAGCTCGTGCAATAAATTTCAAAGGCTTAAATAGCTTTCTAACGAAATTTCGTTAGTCTCGTATCTAATTAAAGCCTCCGCACGAGCCGTAATTTATAATACGAACTTTTAATAATTCAGCCTTCCTAAATTACGCAAAGAATTATATAAACAAATGAATGTATAATTAAATCGGCTACGTTATTGTTTTAATTAAACGAGGAGTCATTGAACTCGGGAAACTGAAAGTCGTGGGCAATAATAATAATACCCGATACTCATTACATTTAAAATAAATCGTAATATGCATAAAATGATCGTGCATTAATTTAATTATCATTTATTGTTACAAAGTTCTTGGTTTCGTTTGCCTTGGCTTGAAAATGTCGGCTTTAAAAAAATGCTTTGCGGCTTTATATAAAGTCTGAGAGGGGGATGAGTCGAACGAAGTCCTGAGGCGAATTGAAAACCCGCATAAATTAAAGGGAAATATAGACGCGTCCACGTACGTACGTACGTACGTGAAATTATCATACACGTTGTCTTTCCATGGGTCGTAACGAGCAACAGTTAACAAGTAACAGGTTTTTGTAATACAAATGGAAAAATAAATTCTTTTCATGCTCAAAACCTATAACTCAATTTTCCTCTGAATACTTAATTTACAAGCGAAACGCGTGGTTTAATTTACACAAAATTACCATGAAGTAAATTAAAATAAAAAATAAAAAAGAAGAAGAAGAAGAAGAAGAAGAAAAATAATAGAAGAGGTAGTAATAGTACTAGTAGTAATAATAGGCGGAGGAGGAGGAGGAGGAGGAGGAGGAAGAAGAAGAAGAAGAAGAAGAAGAAAAAAAACGACTGAAATTATGTCTTTTGGAATAAAGAGATTATATCTCTCATTATCGTTTGAAATTTACAGCTGAAAAATATAAAAAGAAACGTTCCATTAGCGTATCGAGGTACAGCCCGCTGAATCTTTAAATCTGAATTTGGCTCTTGCGTGAAATGTACGTTTGCCGTCCATTGTGTTCATTTAAAATAAGCAGCGCCGTAATTACATTGGGACGGAATGACGGAATGACGGTATGACGGTATGACGGGATGACGGAATGACAGAATGACGGCACGACGGCACGACGGTACCAAGGTATGACGGCACGACGGAACGCTACGTCTCTCACATGAAACCAATTAGAGAAATTGAGTTCTAAACTAAATAAATATTTGTAGTATTCTTTATTCTTTACCGAAATGGGCCCCGAGACGTGACGTCAGGCTTATGCAGGTGCGAGATTACAGTTGGCAAGTCATGTGGCTGAAGGAGTCGCTGTTACCCGGCCCTCTCACGTGCTTATAGATCATTCGGCTCGGGTCGGGGATCGACGATCCCTGAGCCCGTAGGCTCTCGCGAGGATCAAGAGGATACTCGGCTACTCAACTTATCTCGAAAGCTGCCACTGCAGCCCGGATCCTCGTAGGCTTAAGCTTCTCGAGAATGCAGTTAAATCGAAAATCAGAACGCCGCGCAATTAGATGCGCTACGTAACGCGCGGGATCTTCGAACGATCTACGTATCCTTCTTATGATAAACAGCTGTTTGCATGCAGTCGTAAAGTACACGACTTTTTTTTGCGTACCAATGTAGGCGTACTACGCGTACGGTTACGGTATACGGGTGGGGGTGGGCTAGGGGTAGGGCTAGAGGCAGGGGGTAGAGGGGGGGGTTTAGAGGGAGCAAGCGGGGCACTCGGCGTCTTCTCACCTCGGTCTTAAAGCGAAGGTAAGCTTAAGGAACTCGTGATTTCCGGCAGAATTCGCTGGATCCAACTTTTTAAAGGCACATCGAACGGCTTTGAATTATAATCGTTGCCAGGGGATTGCAACTATTCCGCCGCCGTTTACTTAATCAGCCGTGATAGTTCGTGCGTACCTTTATCAGATGCAGCGCACGTGCTCGTCGTACTCGAGTCTTTCTCGCCTTCGGGCTCCTTCCCAGCGAACCACAGGGAAAAAGAATGCGGCGAATGCCTATTTTGATCCGCGTACGCTCGAGAGCGCGCGCTCGTGCCCGTTCGTGCGTGTGCGAGCGCAAGGCTCGTGGGTGAGAGAGTGAGAGAGTGAGAGAGAGTGAGAGGGGGGAGGTAGACGCCGAGGGGGAATATCTCGCCAAGTACGTATCGCAGCAGCCGCTATTGCATCGAGCGCGCAAGAAAGCTTGCTTAATATTATTTTGCGGCTAGAGAGAGGGGGGAGGGAGAGTGAGAGAGAGAGAGGGGGCAGGGAGGGAGAGAGCGCTCGGCCTGGAGGGGACGGGGAGAGGCAGTTTGACCGGGTCCTCGAATGATCGGAGCGACGACGTATGCCGATTATACTCTAATATGCTGATAAATCATCCGCGTGGGCGGTCCGTTTAAGGCGAGCTCGGGCTATTTATCCAACGAGATAGAGAAATTGCGGGGTTTTTGGTCTTATTTTTGGTTATCCGAGCTTCTGGAAATGCTCGTAGCTTTCGAAAAGCCGGCGATCGAGGAAAAGCAATTCGAGCCAAAGCCAGCCCGATCGCTTTTATTAGAAAGTATAAGAGAGACGGACTTGCGCTGCGAGTATTACCCGACCTCCCCCCGTCCCGCCCGCCGGGACTGCCGGGGGCCCCGAAGACTGGTGGTGTCGCTCACCCCGGTCCCAAAAGTCTTGGCTCGCCTTCGACCAAGCGATACTTACATAAGTCCTCCACGCGTACGTGTATGCCCTACCTGGCGTCGTCGCCTCTCTTCCCCCCCCCTACCCCCTCCCCACTCATCAATCTTCATCTCACTCGCTGGCTGCGACCCGGCGTCCGCACCGCTCGTGCACGAACCTTTTGCAATTACTAGTAGTAGTGGCGCGGTGCCGAGGGGGACGAGCGGAGAAGAGGAGTCCCGCGTGCATTCGATGAGTCGGCTTTGTTCTCCGTTGCCACGAAGATTCTCGGCGCTTCCCTCACCCCTAACGTCTCCCCCCCCCCCTAATCCCTTCCATCCACCCATCCGTTCCATTAACCGTCCTTCTCAAAGTCAATCATCGCAGGGAGTCGCGCGGGTATTTTGAAATCGAATCGATTACGCTCGCTCGATACTCGGCCGCTGAAAAGTTCACGATCAAGTGTCCGTTCTCTGTTGGGTGGGCGGGTGGCGGGGGGAGGGGGAAAGATGGAAAAACGATCATTTAAATGACATTTGCGTTGCGCAACGGTTGATTATTCAACGCTCTCATGGGTGTCTAATGCAGTGATACGTGCACACACACACACACACAGCTAGAGAGAGAGAGAGAGAGAGAGAGAGAGAGAGAGAGAGAGAGAGAGAGAGAGGGAGAGCGGGAGAGAGAGAGAGGCAGAGAGAGAGCGGGAGAGAGATAGAAACGACTTATCGAAAGCGACGTTTCGACTTTCCGTTTTAAAATTCGCAAAGACAAGTTCTTTTTCGCCTATCGGGATTTGTCCGAGCGCGGCTAAAAGTCCCTCGATAGCATTCGAGAGCTCGATAGGGGCCTCGCGAGAATATTATTATTGCTCATTGGCCGAACGCCGATCGCGATTATGTCATTGCGAGGATTGAGGGGGTGGGGTGGGGGGAGCAGACCGGCGAGCGGGTAATGAAAAGAGAAGTTGATCGGTCTTGGTTAGATAGATAGATGGGAGCTGACGGAACCCGAAGTCGTAAATGAGAAGTAGCTCGGGTAATTTAATTCCGTCGGGGATAGCAAATGGTTAGAAATTTGTAGGAACGATTAAGATTCCCCTCCCCCCTCCACCCTACCCCCCGACCCGACGACGACCGACGTGGAGGGAGAGCCAGCGGCGAGACGCGGGTGGAAGAGTCGACGAGCGAGAGGGGACGGCATTCCGTGACGCCTGATCCTTATAAACTCTTGGACTTTTAAATAATAACGAGTGGCCGTATCATTTCTGAATCAGGATATGGACGGGTGGCTGGATGGGTGGGTAGTTCGGGTGGAGGCGGGGGCGGAGGGGAGCTTCCACTCGTTGAAAAGCTGAATTATCCGGGGCCAAGTTAGCGCGCGTTCATCAGCTCCGGGGTGAGAGGGGGGGGGAGAATTAGCTTTCTTTACGAGATCCGTACGTGACGTATGTACGGTATCGGTGGGTAGCCAACGAAACCGAGGCGAAACTTTAAAAATCCGCCGCCGGTAATCAAGGCCTCTTAGCCGCCTTGATTGAATTTAACGATTGCCTCGGGATATCAATGGCTCCTCACCTTCGGGAGGTCATTTAGTCAGCGAGCGAGCGAGCGATCGAGCGAGAGAACGATCGAGTCCTTGGCCAATCGTTAACAACACCGTCTCCCCGTCACCGTCTCCAACCCCCCGCCGCCCACCGCCAGCCCGTCTATGCCGCGAACTTTCGAAATCTATTATTGGTCGTCCCCGGCGAAACGAGTGAAATTTTAATAATCCAAGGATCGCTCGATCGAGGATTTACGAGGGAAAATTACGGGCCGATGGTTAGTCGGATCGCCGGGTCTCGCGCGCTCCCGTTCGCACGGGACCCGACCGGTTCTTATTAATTGTTTCGCAAATCTTATTTGAATCGCCGGAAATCGGCCGACCGCCAGAGACTCGGCGAGCTCGTTGCGCTTTATTGATAAAAACCGGCGACACGTCCTTTCCCCTGCCTTTGCAGCCGCTCGGGACACGGGACTCGGGACACGGGACACGGGACACGGGACACGGGACACGGGACTAGGGGACACGGGACTAGGGGACCGACGTCGACCCGGCATCGGGGCTTCCCGGAATCCGGCCGCCACTCGACGGGGAAAGAAAAGGTCGCGGGACCTGCGGGAGAGGTGGGGCGGGGGGAGGGTGGCGGGTGACTAGACGGAGGAGTTCCGGCCTTAGTTCACCTAGTTGTTCAGACCGAGTCGTTCGGGCCCGATCTGAAAGTCTCGGGAGTGGGCGCCTCGAGGCGGGGTGGGCAAGGAGGGGGAGCACGACCTTGTGGCCGAGGTAGGTAGCGGAGGTAGGCGCGCCCCGGCAACAGCACAGGAAATCATTTCGATTTCGTTCGCGGGGATTCCGCTTCTTCTTCTTCCTCGCCCTTACGAGGCTTACACTCACGAGCCGATTTTCGATGCGGAAGGAGCTTAACGGACCGCCCGAGGACCTAGTCCCGGAAGTCGGGGACCCTGTGAAGACCCGGGTGCTTAGACAGGAGTAGAAAACTCCGGTACCTCCCTTCCCCGATCGAGGTCCAGACTGGTCCACGGACCAGTCGAGCCACCTCGGATCCTATCGCGTCCGGCTAATGCAACCGACAGCTTTCAACGGGCCGACCTGCGTATCTTACTCGATTGTGGCACGCATGCGTAGCTGCGGCCTGCAACGCGACGATTGCATTCGTACGTATTTCATATCGGGTCTTGTTGCCTAACGGGGAACGTTACAATGGATCCTTTTTTCCCCCTTTACTTTGCGTTTATTCGTCCCTCGCCTTCCTCAAATCAAAGAAATTCTATAAACCGATCCGATGGATTCTTGCCTCCGACATTGGCAATTAAACCTTACTCCTCCCCCCCTCCCCACCCACCCGCCGTAATTAAATACATTTTACAAATAGTTTTGATCGGTAATTTAACGTCGACGTTCAGCCGATACTCTCCTTCCCTTTCGCCCCGTATTTTAGACTATAATTTCCTTATATTATGATGCAGGCTCCGATGCCGCTGCCGCTGTCGCTTCCACCGCCGCTGCCGCCGCCGCTGCTATTGGCAACAAACCCGTTTTCAGGCTCTAAGAATCCGGAGAACGTTTCCAACGCAAATATTATATAAGACCCGGTCGAATTATCATCCACATCATCCACATCATCATCATAATCATCATAATCATCATAATCATCATTTAACCCCTCGATTCCCACAAACTTATTAATAATAATGATAAGGACGATGCCCAATAATCGCCACGATTTTCCCGGTTAAAAAGTCCTTTTAAACACATACAACTGCCCGCAATTATTAATAATCGGCTTATCTGTAATGGATAGCCTGATATTGCATACGCATTGGTTCGATCGTAGCGGGCGTCGTTTGGCCGATCCAACCTCTGCTACGGCGTGCGCGCGCGAGGTGCCTCCCCTCCCCTCCCCGTCCTCCTACCCTCCCCGTCCTCCCGTCCCGCGTAAGCGCTACGTGGAATCGCGATCGGCTCTTCTAGGTATTCGAAACGTGGAACGCATCAGGAAGTAAAAAAACACCTCGAGCGGACAAAGCGAAATTTTGGCCTTGGAGCGGAGGAAGGATCACGAGGCTCTTACGTATGCATAAAACCGGCCAATGTATCGAATTGCCGATTTTCCGCAGCCGACTTTCCAGATCCTCTCAAAGGTCATTGGAGCGACTATATCCTCCCTACGTTGGCTATAGATTACGTCCCTCTACGGATCAGGACCAGGACGCCCGAGCGTTATTAAGTGGCCTTTTTTTTTTTTTGTAGCACCGGGTCTACGGTCGCGGCCGACACCCCGTCTTGTCAGCCGGAGTTCGCGTGAAGGCTGAAAACGCTTAGACGACGGTTAGAGCTTAAGTTGGCTGGGATCGGGGCAGCGCGATGGTCGGCGACTCCTTTCCGATTGGCCGGGCTCGCATTAAACCGCCGGCAACGAGTCCTCCGAGCGTGTGCTTTGCGCCCGACGCACGTACTTACGCGGCTACGTACGTACGTACGTAACGCCGGGACGGGGGCAGGGGGGAGGGAGGAGAGTGTTGGAGCGCGCTTCTAACCCGAGCTCGTCCATCGATGCTCCTTCTTCCCGCGGCTCTCGGTCTCGTGCATAAGGGGAATGGGGGTGGGTGAGGATGGGGATGGGGGGGGACTCTTTCCGCCTCGATCCTGGCAGCGGCACTGCAGGGGCCGCCATTTTCCAGCATATCAATCGGCGCCCGCTCGCATTGTTTATCCGAGGGCTCGGCGACCGGGGCCACGGCGGCCTTAATCCACGGGGCAACGGGAACAACGCGCACGCACAGACTCCTCGATCCACGAGGCGGACCAGCCACGCGAGGCGGCATTTCTCCCTGCTTACTATGCGCCGCCATTATAACTTATTTATGACGGGACTTGTCTCGGACTCGAGCGGGAAACGGGAGGCCATTGTTTGCCCGATGCAGATCCTTATCGTCGGCCGCTAATTCAAGTCGCTGACCCACCCCCTCTCCACCCCGCGCCAAGCCACAGCACCTGATAACCCCGTAGCCGAGTGGCTCGCCCCTACCTCTAACACTTGTCTAGCTAAAGGCCGTACGCCCGCCCAGCTTCTATTGACAGATCTAACGAAACGGGGGGGATTACGAAATTAACGGCTCCCGCGCCTTTTAAATTAAATTCACTCGGCTCGCTAATATCCAACGAGCCTACTTTCATTTTCTCCCGGAGCTCCGGATTATTCATCTCCCCCCCCCCTCCTACACCTCCTCCTCTTAGCCCCGACGCCGAATTATTTTCACGCCGGTGAACCTCTGCCCTCTCCCTCGCCCCTCCCCAGGTGGCAAGCCATAATTACACGATTCTGGCCGTCCCCGACCAATTAATATCCCAGATAATGTACGGATTATATTTGAGCCTACGATTCGCAGCGGGATAGCGTATGCCGGATAGCAGTGCGCGGTCCCCGCGCTCGTGTACGGGAAATTAGCCCCCGCAAAGTAATGCAACACGCCCCGGGCTCCGCAGATATCTTACGATTCCATAAAGAGGAAAGAACTCAACAGCGACTCAAGGCGCAATCAGCGACAGGCAAGGAAAAGGTTGCCGACGGCGGGGAGTCACGCGAACCGATCCCTGACCCCCTCCGTCCCTCCGTCCCCTCCCTCCGTCCCTCCGTCCCTCCTCCTCCTGCGCCGCCGCCCATCGCCCACCGCCAGGGGTATTCACCGCTTTGGCAATTCCGCATTATTTAAAAATCACGGAGTCATAATAACGATACGATAAAATACGTCATGGCGCTGCTCTAGGAGTCAGCCGAAAAGTATTCGGAGGCGTGGCGGCGGCGGCGGCGTCGGCGCTCGGAATATCGAAACCGTTGGACTACGGCTCTAGACGATTCCCTCGATTCCCTACGTAGTATACCCGTAGAATAAAAGCTCCCGGGCACGTAGAGCGTGCACGTAGTGGAGCCCGAGCCGTCCGTGTGCCCGCGTATGCGAAGGCGTAGGTGCGGGCACGTAATCGCGCTGCTGCCCCCGCGGCTCGGCTCTCGGACGGCCGAGAAAAGGCGGACAGCCAGGGAATAACAGGAAAGCGAGCTCGGCCGGGATAATTAAAAAATGTAACAAACGATTTTGAAAGATCGGCAGGAGAAGTAAAGTAACTCCTGGCACTTCGGTATTCTTTTCGGTAATAATAATAATGTTCACGAGGGGATTACGTAAGCCGAGAGAGCAGACTGTACAAACACATCACAATTAACGCCCCGAGTCACTAGCTCTCTCTCGTCTCTCTCTCTCGTCTCTCTCTCTCTCTCTCTCTCTCTCTCTCTTTGTCTCTCGCTCCGAGCAGAGATACGTTCCATGCAAAAGCGCCAGAGAAATTTTATAATCCTCGGTACGGGGCAGAAGAAAAAGAAGAAGAAGAAGAAGAAGAAGAAGAAGAAGAAGAAGAAGAAGAAGAAGAAGAAGAAGAAGAAGAAGAGAAGTAGAAGAAGAAGAAGAAGAAGAAGAGAAAGGAGGGAAAAAACACGGCCGCGCTTAAGGTTACACACGAATTAAGTAAGTTATTTTGGCGGTTGGGTAAGGACGAAAGAGGGCCGCGATACGTAATGTTTCGGGAACGAAAGCCGATCGCTTTATTCACGACGATAGTCCGATATTTCGGATCCCCGAAGCGCGTTGGCACTCGGGGTGTAAATCCCGGGCACGGGCTCGACTTGGACATCCGATCCACGTCGGCGGTTTTAGTATGCCCAAAGGGACAAGCGGGTCACTAGAGGACCGCGCGAGCGTTTGGTTAGGGAGGGAGGGATGGAGGGAGGGATGGATGGATGGGTGGTTGGGGCGGGGGTATGGGGCGAGGCCGCTTTAACGAGGCTCTGACTTTTTCGGCACGAACCGATCTTACTTAATTGGAAATAATCACCGATATCGCGAACGTGATTGCCTCCCTCTCTCCCCCCGCCCCCTCTCGCATATCGCAGAGCGTAAGACAGTGAGAGTCGCACGGGCAGTCGACGTAACCTGCGTAATAAGCTGCTCCTCTGTTGTTTTTTTTTCGTCCTTTTCATTTTGTTTTCGCCTTCTCTTTACATTCGCGACTTTTATTACGGAACAATAAACGTAGGCCTGGCCACTACTAGAGCCTTTCGAAACAGCTTAACCGGTCTTCGGTTATCAATGTAACAGCCTCGCGCATTAAGCGCAAGAGCACCGCTCGGCACCAAAGAGACGAATTAAAAGCTAAGGAGCGCAGAGTGCGATTTCGGATATTATTCGGTGGCACGGTGGCACGGTGGCACGGTGGCACGGTGGCACGGCATTCAGTAATGGAAGGGGCAGGGGGCGGGGGCGGGGGACGGTGTCCAGGGTGGTAGAATTCTAAAATAAAATCTTCCTCTCGGCATCCTCCTTTAGTGGATCTCTGGCGCGAAGACTCGCGAGCCCGTGAGAATGGCAAAAATGCGACTGGGTAGGGCAGTGGGCGGAAGGGGGTGGGAAAGGTTAATTTGAATTGAAAAGGCAAGTGTCGTTGACAAGGGACGAGCCCGGGAAGCCGCACGAGTACTCGAACGACTCGAAAGGGGGGCATGGAATTTTCATGTAAGAGTGGACGTAGGGCGTATTGTAATGTTGGGTGGAGCGGGGCGCACGATCGAGCCAATCGGAATAATTGAATACGCATACACGCAGCCGGTCGAGTGAAAGTGTCGCCGCCGAGTAGAAATCTCGCACTTACGTACCTGTACTACTCTATGCTCCTTATACGCGCATTAGCCGGTCTCGCGGAGGGGCCTCTCTCGGCTCTGCGAGGTCGCGGCGAGTGATGGACTGCCACCGGGGGCTGCTCCCCCCGGTGGCAGGGAAAGGGCCTCGATCGCTCGAGGATGCGCGGGCGCAAAGTCAATGCTCTCGTAAATTCCCTGGCTTTGTTAAAATGAAGAGGATCGCTACCCGCCGCTATATGAGATGAAGATGAAGAGAGAAATACGGTGGGGGGAAGGGGGAAGGGGCGGCGGCGACCGCTACGGCCTCGCACGCTTCACGGCATTTTCAATATTTATGCCTAAGAGTCGCGGATACGTACATACCGGGCTCGGATCGCCCGAGCCTCCGAGCAAAACTCACCCGGGAGGCCGATGCGTACTTTCTAAGCCGCTCTGACCCCCCAACCCACCCCTCCTCCTCCAGCCCCGTACACCGCGCCGGTACTTCTTGCCCCAGCGAGTCATTTAAGGCATAAGTTGATCCTAAGGCCAGTAGTAATTAATCAATAACGGGGCCCATTATCCAATTTCCATCTGGCAATAAATAGCGTAAATAGGAGAAAAAATGAGCGTAAATAGGAGTATTTATGTAGGTAGGGTGCAGCCAGGCAGCAGAGGCAGCCAGCCAGCCAGCTAGCCAACCAGCGGGGTCATTAGCGTTATTATCCATCGTCGGTGCGTTTAATGACAATTTAAGGCTAAAGTCGTCGTTAAAAAACGACGTTTATACTCAAAGCGGTCGGTCGGTTGGGTGGTGTTGGGTGGTGTTGGGTGGTCGAGTGGTCGGTTGGTCGGTTGGTCGGGTGGTCGGGAGGTCGGGTGGTCGGGTGGTCGGGTGGTCGGGCGCCAGCAACTCTAACGCAACACCGTAAAAACAAACAAGCGGGAGGGGTGGAGCGGGGTAGGCATATTTGTTTTTTGTCGCCGCGGCCTCGCCGCGGCGGCCGGGCATTATTGCAAATTTTACAAAGCCAAGCAGGAGAAATAGCGTAGTCGTCGGCTAGCCCCGCCATTACGGAACGGCATCCGATGCCCTGCTCGGTCCAACGAGGGCTGCTCTCTCTCCATCCGCGAGGATCGCGATGCGAGGCGTAGGTGAGCCCCGAAGCCGAGGTCCTTATAGAGGAGGAGGAGGAGGAGGGGGGGGCGGTGGAGGAGGCGGGGTAGGTGCCAGGCCGCGATGGCGATCGGTTACGTAAGTCGCACAGGGGACGGCGCTTTGCCCGGCCAGGGTCGCCCACCTCCTCGCCCCCTCCTCGAAGGATCGAGCCTCGCTCCCGACACTCCCGGACGCCGGTCCGCCGGTCCACCTCGAGGGTCCACCTCGAGGGTCCAGCTCGAGAGTCCCCGGAACGAGGTAAATAAAAGCGACGGGGACCCACTTACCGCGGACGCTTTCGGGCGCGGGGCCGCGGTGAAAGTGCGAGCCACTCGAGGCCTAAATATTATCGCTTTCTTTCGCTCATGTGCCCTGAAATCCGAGTCCCCGGGCGGGCGTCACTCGAGATGCAGGTGCAACGTCCCTTGGCTACTAAAAGTCGGCCGGTTTTTCCGCCTTAGTCCAAGCCCGGCCTTTTCTGGAACTCGCCGACTCGCTCGCCGACTTCCCTCAACCCCCTGCCTCCTAAACTATTATTACTATTATTCTTATTCTTATTCTTATTATTATTATTATTATTATTAAACGAGAATAGGAATTCTTGGCAGAGCGAGCGACCGTAGGCACAAAGCGTCCGTTTTATCGGAATCGGCATGGGCCGTGCAGATTTATTATTTCCATCGGAAGTGGCTTGCGAAACTTTAGCGGAGCGCGGCCAGCTTCGATCCATATTAATTCACCGCTGAATATCGACAGAGACGCCGGCGATCCCTTTTATTCCTCTCCGCGATCACGCGCACACGCACGCGCACACGCACACGCGCGTACCCGGCCACATCCTTATAAACTGTCGTCGGTATTGCGAAATCCGTGTAGCCTTGACCATAATAGCCTCTGAATAATGGCCTTCACACACGGGCGCCCTCGCACGCCCATCCATCCATACAGACATGGCCTGAACCACACACACGCGCGCGCACACACACACACACCACGCACCGCAAGAAGAGGTTCGTTCCTATAGAGATTCATATTAAAAATTCTATCATATAAACTGAAAATAAGAGAAAGAAAAGACTTGACACGAGAACTCCAAAATCCATTACGAAGACTCCAGCTCTCTCTCTCTCTTTGCCACTGAGAAGAGAGATAAAGATGCACCAAATGGGGCGGGGCGGGGGGAAGGGAGGGAAAGGAGAAGGGAGCTACACTGAAACGGCATTAGAAACATCGCGAAAAAATGTTGTAATGACAAGCAGAAGGTATAATAGAGGAGGTTTACATCTCCAGAGTCGTATTTCGCGTACCTGAGATCTAGAAATTACAGCTTCGGTCTCGTTATTTTTTAATACAAGCGTTGAATTGATCCAGATGATCGAAGGCGGCTTGAGTTTACGTGGTCATGGAAATCGTGGGCGCGATTAAATCTATCATGACTCAAGAATTGCCAATTTCTCCCTCGCACAGTCTCCTTTATTTGTATATTAAATTTGCGTGGATCGTTGCTACGGTTGCAAAAGTACCGGGTACTCGTAAATTTTAAAAATTTTTAATAACATCTTATATTATTAGCGTTAAAAATTGAGAAAACTCTATTTATATAATATAATTATTAATAGTCGGCTTCGTAACTCATTATACATGCGAGCCGTATATTTTTATACAACTGCACACGCTCACTGACGCGCGCGCGCGCACACGGCAGATAAGTGAATACGCTCTCGCGCCTGTGCTAATGCGTGTACGTGCTTTAACACATGCACCAGAGACGTTATGCGCTAGTATTAAGCATGACGTAAGATTTATACGTTTTTACTTGTAATAATTTTTAGAGTGGAAAGACAAATGATCGAACGGTTTTCGTAGTCGAAACGCTTAAACGCTTATAAAATATTTATGGGAAAACAAAGTAGCTCGTTTAAGTCGTTGGCAAGCAAGTGACTTTTAAATTTCATTGTCCGGTATCCTGTAATAAGTCATTAATTGTAAAAATTTCCCGAGTCAAGGACTGGACCGGCTTTAGAGAAACTTAATGCTTAATTTATGTTATGCAAAGAAAAGGACAAAAAACAAAAAGAAAAAAGAACACGTTAAAGAGTAGGGATTCGTATTTTAAACGTAAAAGTGAAGAATACGCGCGCACTCGGTTATTTTAATCTATAATTTTTTGAAGGTAAATATAAAAGTCACTTTCCAGACTCATGCCCGGACTGACTGTTGTAAGTAAGTAAGTAAGTAAGTACGCGAATTGTTGTCCGCCCTTAAGTACGGCCTACCGCTCCGACGAGAAAGGCGGCTACGTGAGCGAGAGCGAGACACAGAGAGAGAGTGAGAGAGAGTGAGTGAGAAGGATAAGTAAGCGTTACTACTACCACAGGTGAAAAAAAGGCGAAGAGCATCGAGTCGATCCGTGTTTCCGAAATAAATTCTCGCTCGAAGGTAAAGCCTCTCCGCGACTAATGTCTCCTCTCGGCTTGTAATTTGGCACGCAATTCAGTTACAAAATCACGGGACCAGAAACGGCTCCTCTTTCCCACCCTACCTCTGCTTTATCAGCTTCTCCGTCGCTTTAATATTACAGGGCTTGCAATACTCTGCATGCATAAGAATGCAGAGTTTCCGTTGCGGAGAGGAAAGTAAGATGCCGAAGAAGCCTTGAGGAGGTAAGAGAAAGAGTCGAGAAAAAGCGGCGAAAGAGAGGAGTGGCGAGTAGGAGTATAAGGTGGAGGAGGAGGAGGAGGAGGAGGTGGAGGTGGCGGCGGCGGTGGCGGCGGCCGAGACGGAGGAAAAAGCGAAAGAAGTGGTGCGCACTCGACGTAAAGTGGTACCCAGGCGCAGCGGTCGCGGCCGTAAAAACGCTGTTGCGAGGCTCCGACGTATGGGACTCGGTTTCACCGCTGCCTGTGACGTCCAGGATGACGGCAGGATGTCCAGGAGGGCTCGGAATCACCGCCACTCGCACGCACTTGCTCCTCCGGCATTGTTTCCGCGCTTCACGCACTTTTGTTTACCGTCTCCAGCCAACGCGCCTATTTATCAAGAGGAAATGAGAATGCGCGGTGGCAATAGTGGCCAGGGGGGTGAGGAGGGGGAGAACGGAAACCCCGAGGAGGTGCACCAATTGTGCAAGGAGAGCCTTTTTGTTTTTACGCCCCGCTAGCAAACATCTTAATCGTGCGGCTGCTGCCCCGGACTTCCTCGGGAGCGCGATCGTATCGGCTCGTCGTAGGCAGCGAGCGATTACCCCGACTCGTTAATGTTTACGTCTTGACGATGATATGGAGCGGCGCACCAGCCCCTGATAAGATACGTGACTCCCTCGATCGGGTTTCCTTTTCTTTACCTCCGACTTTGCTCCTGTCGATGTTTTTGCTCCGCTCGCCACGAATTCTGCGCTCGGCGTCGTTCGACGATTGTGCAAACGATCGCTCCTGCGTGTATTCACAAAGAATAAAAAAAAAAAAAAAAAAAAAAGAGTCACGGCGAAGGCTCTACGACGTGGGATGGGGAGCGCGCGCGCGCGCGGTGTGTGCGCGGGAGGTCGGCGTAAGGGGGGGGGGAGGGGGCAGTGTAGGCGGGCGGGGAATGAACTTTACATAATGACAGAGAAAATTTTTACCGAACGCTCGAAAATATTTTGCCTATCCTCATTTGCACACGACACTCTCGGATTCCTGGGGAATCGTCTTACCCCGGGGCCCGCACTCCTCGGCTATGCGTAATTAAAGGTGGCGCAAGCATAACCACGCGAATCGGCATGAAATTCCGCGCGTCAGGAGCGGGCGTCGAAATTATTTTATCGGATCGCCGGCACGATTGGCAACCGCGGGCGAACCGTACGTACGGCTTGTGTGTGTGTGTGTGTCCGCGTGCCCCCGGCTCTTGATAATACAGATCTAGGATACGAATGTCCGCCCGGGTTGTGCCATAACCGCGGCGATAAGGCCACCCTCGCTACTGTCTTCTGTCCTCTAACCGAGGATAGGACGAGGCCATTGCTACGATCGACGGCCCCGATCAATGAATCCCTTGTCTAGGCGCGTACGGCTCGTCCGAGTGTGTACGTGTGTGTGTGTGTGTGTGTGCAACGAGGCCAAATCGAGGCAGAGGATCGCTACGAGCTTTTCGCAATAACCGCGAATGCTAACTGAACCGAGTTCCAAATGACTTGGGATTAGGAAGGAAGAGCGCGCTATCGATCTCCACTGGCTTCGACTATTCATCCCATTATAAATTATCGCGCCTATTTACATTAATCGTGGGTGGAAATTCGATATGCCGACGACTACTACGACTACGACGACTACGACTACGACGACGACGACGACGACGACGACGACGAAGGTGACGGCGTTGACGATTAACCGAGCGCCGGTGTCGGATTTCTGCGTTTCATTAATCTTACTCGGCTAATCAATCAGTGTTTCCCCACAGCTCACGCTCTTTCTCTCCCTCTTCACCTCAACCCCCCCCCTACCCACCCCTGCCACCGTCGCTATGCTTCTTTAATAATCCAAGTAATGTTGGCCGTTTCGAAGTAGCGGTGGCTCAATCATTGTCAGCACTCGGAGCCAAGGACACGCGCCGCTCGCGAATGTCCGGAAGTTCGCCAGACGCGCCGAATGAAAGGAAACGACAACGACGTCAACGAGAACGACAACAACAGCAGCAGCAGCAGTAGCAGCAGCAGCAGCAGCAGCAGCAGCAGTAACAACAAACGACAACAATAACAAACAATAACAAACGTAACGTTAAACGGAGTATATAAACGGAATTGAATTGGAATGCATTTAACTTTCTCGTCGTGTTATTGTATTGCTAATGCCGGGAATAATAAGTCCGCGGGGGCTTGCATATCGGGGCTCCGATCTGCGCGAAAGGACTGCCGGGAGCAATGGTGCAACCTCCTAATGCACCCCCCCCCCACCCATCCGCCCCTAATGGTGAAAGTTCGTTCGATTCGGAGAGAGACGAGGCCCTCCATTGTGACGACGGCACGCGATCGGACGGTTATTAAGCCGAGCGCATCCTTGCGATTCCAGCTTTCCTAATTACTGCTCCCCCACCCCCCACCCCTTACGGGATTTAAGTGTTTACAGGCGTTGTTCGCGCTCTGCCGGTCACTATTGGCCTCTTCTCCTTGTGTTGCTGTACTCCATTGCCTCTAGCCGGCCGAAATCGTGTCGACGAATACGAGTCCCGAGTGCGAACGAGGTTGCATACGCGACACCTGCACAACGTGGCTCGACCATGGCACGGTAAATGTCGAAAGCCCATCAAAAGTCGTTGTTAGGCCCGACTACCGTTCGATTGTTTTGTTAATTGTCGAGTCGAGGAGCCGACCTCGGCCGCTCAAGCTAACAAGTCAAGCCAACAAATAACCGCGTCTTTGCAATTGCTCGATAAGGCTTTGTAACAACACCTGTTCGACTATCGATATATATACATATATATGTGTATATATATATATATATATAGATATGTATGTATAGATATATATGTATGGATACGTGCGCGATCCGCTGCAATCGACGTATCGATCGCAGGCTCGCTTGATAATAGAGAGAAAAAGAATCAAAGGATCATCGGAGTTCGCGAATCCTCTCAAGAGTCTCTCGAGGGATCCATCGAGGACTCGCACCCCCGGCCCCCCCGCCCCGTCCCTCGCCAACCATCAACGACCTTTCCTCCTACGAGAAACGAGTACCGAAGATTATTGACCGAAGATTGTTCCGCAACTCGGCTCTGGCTTCTGCTTTCTAATGACGATAACCCGGGGCAACGAGACTTTGAAAATTCAACAATTGCCCAGAGAGATCTTCCTCCCGGGTGGGGAGGGGGAGGGGGGAGACGGCTCGGGGTGCCACCGAGAATGCGGGCCGCAGAGTCGTTTGGTTACGAGTCGAAACGAGTGAGAGGAAAGTAAGCGAATCGCTCGGAGCTTTCGCCGGCCCCGAGTTCCCGATTCCTCCGCGAGAGCCGTTGCGTCCCGAGGTGACCCGTTTCACCGGCTCCGAGGTGCCCGATCAAGGTCGAACGAGCCGTCACCCATCGCCCTTCCCCCAACCTCCCCCCCCATCACGTTTCACTCGCTGCCTCTGCCGCTCGTCGGGAGGTCGCGCGGAGCCAAAGTCGTCCTCGCGGCGAAAGGAAAATTCCGACGAGCGAGACTCTGTCTGGTGACACGTGGAAATCCGTGACGAGAGCATCGTCTCCGAGGGGCGAGCTACGGGGACGGTGCTCACGTACTCGTTCACGGAGCATCGTCACTTTCATTGATGTTGGAGAGAGAGAGAGAGAGAGAGTGTGGGGCGGGGCGAAGGAGGGGAGCGTGGTTAAGGGGAAGAGACGCAAAGTAGCCCCCTCCCCTCGGGGCCCTGTCGATTCCACACCACCACTGACTTTATGGTTCTATAAAACTCTTTTTTTTTTCTTTTCTTTCTTTTTTTTTTTTTTTTTAAATCTATCCTTAACCCCCACTATTCCCCCCCTCCACCCCCAATCCTCCTCCTTTATTATTCGTCTCTTTTCTTTTTCCTTATGCTTAACGATCGTTAGGGACGTCGTTCGTCGGTGGTGTACTGTACTCGTTCACTGTAAATTTATAGTCCGCGCCGCTGAATCCCCCTAAACGGGAGGCTGTTAGTAGTTCCCTTTTATAATTCTACGGCTATCCGAGCCGGCCGAGTGACGTAAAATCATTATAAAGTAATGCATTAGGAACTTATAAGTGAACGACTGTAAAACCTTTCGAATCTTTTCGTTTCTTATTACTCGATAGCTCGCTTTTACCCCTCATTTTCTTTCTCTTTTTCTTTTTTCTTTTTTCTTTTTTTTATCCGTTTTCTTATTAACATTAGTGTTGTTGCCGTTGTCGATGTTGCTCCAACCGCTGTTGCTGCTACTATTGTTGTTATCGATGCCGTTGTTGCCGTTGTTATTATTTTAGCGTCTAAACCTTTAATACGCCTCGGCGGAGAAATTTATAGTGGACTTTTAAATATTCATAAATCGCAATATATTTTCATGCCGATGTTGAAGATTATGTCGGGATATTATTGTAAGGCCGAGCTTTTCAATGCCCATCCTTACGTTTTGGATTACCAAGTTTCTCAAACTGCCCTTGGTTTTATGTGTCGCTATCTTTTTTCTTTCTTTCTTTTTTTTTTTTTATTTTTGTAATACGCCACCAATAAATTAACGGCCCCCGATCAACTATGCCAAGTACACTAGTAGAGGGTCATCGATGTGTTGCCGAGGGACTCCGAAATACCCGGAGCCACTTAAAATTCCTCGATGCGCGCGTCCACGTTAAGAAACCTGGGCTCCAGACAATTCGCCCGCTGGCCCCGCGCCCGCTACGGGAAATGATCGAATCGGCCGTAATCGCATGGCCATACGTTTCACTTACGCTCGAAGCTGCGTTCGTTTTTTTTTTCTTTCTTTCTTTCTATCTATCTATCTTTCTTTCTTTCTTATTTAGACGATGTAAAACAATTTCATTTCGTAATGGCCTTGTGTGGCAGAGTGGCAATCGCTCGGTTCTCTCCTTCTTAATTAACGCCCGCGATCAGCATGGCTGATAAAAAAGGGAAATAGAAAAATAATTGCGAAATCACCGATACGCAATGCCATCAATTTAAAAAGAATATTACAACCGTTGTTAGGCTTTCCATTACGAGAAGTTGACTCGGTCGATCGTCACTTAGTTACCGGTCATTCAAATCACCGCAGAGCCAATTGTTTATTCTTCCCCTCCCTCCCCCCCTCGTATCCGTACCCGTACCCGTGCCCCTCAGTTACTTAAGCACGCACAAAGAGGAGCCCCGCGAGGAACCATCGATTACAACGAATCTCGAACAATCCAGAACATTGAAACGCAATTATCACGTAGTTGGCTCAAATATTAGTAAAAGGGGTATGCAAACATTAGAAGAAGAAGAAGATGAAAAAAAAAAGAAGAAGAAAAGCGGTATCTTTGATGAAATGGAACTTGCGTCTGTGGATCATTGTAAATCGTGAGTCCTACCTCTGAAGACCTTAGATTTACTCTAAGAAAGGAAGTTATGTCGTATGACTAACGACGAGAGGACGGATGCCGTCGCAGGTTTCTAATAAAACACGATCAACGTCCAAAAAAAAAAGAAGAAGAAGGAGAAGAAGAAGAAACGCTGCCTCTGACGTAATAACACGAACGCGAGTTTTCATTTAACGGCCAAACGCTCCATGTATTGAAAACCCCCTATTTCCGTTCGAATCCGATAAATATATATATATGTATATTATAAAGCCTTATGTTACGAGCCTGTTCAAAAAACAAAAAAAAACAAAAAAAAATCACACATTGATCGATTCGTCCTGCGATAATCGTAGGGAATTATTAATCCAAGCCCCCAATGGAGAACGAACAATTTTTCCTTGTTTCGAGGTTTCGAGTCGTAAGGGAGTCGGGGACGGGGCGGGAAGCGATCGATCTAATACAATCAAAAAGGAAAAAAAAAACAAAAAAACAAATAAAAACAATGGTTACTAGCGTAACCGAACCTGCACGTCATCCTCAAATAATCAAACTACAATGCGAGCCGAGTTTTCGATCTAACAGATTTCAATGATATTACGGCAGGGCCTGGGAATAGGCGATTTGACCGTCCGAACAAATGTCTCTGTGGTATTTAAAGGGGAAGTGGTCGCGCTAAGGTCGTAAGGTGCGTGCGCGTATGCGCGGCGACTGGCGTTCGCTCCGCTATCGCAGTGTCATATCAGCCTAGATAAAGCTTTTTTACCGCTCTGCATGGTTAATAGAGTCGTTGGTAACAATGGGATCGAAAGAAGAAGCATCTGATGCATCCCAATAAGTCACGCATGGGGAGGATCGACGGGCCCGGGAAGCCTCGGTTCGGCCGGGAAACGTAAAACGCTGCATAACGAAGGATGAAGCGGTAGCTGCGGGGGTGGGGACAAGGTCCAGGGAGAGGCGGTCATCGAGACTGGTTGGATGGTATTACGGGCTCGCGGGAGGATCACGGAGATCGAAAGCGATGCGCAGGGTTCCCTCTCGCTTGGCGAACAGCCCTACGGCTAAAGGCGGCCCGGTCCCACCTTCTCCGCCTCCTTCCCGTCCCTTCGGTTCCCCGCGCTGACCCCTCTGGCCCCGCCAAGCAAGCAAGCGAGCGAGCGAGCGAGCGAGCTAGCAAGCGTCAGATGATAATTGCGGAAGCGACAACGGGCCCGCTGGCTCGTCTCCGGCCTGCTGGACGGTCTGGGGTGGGGGCTGCGGAAACGGGCCCCTCCGACCGTTAGGGAACCGTGGGCCCCGAGCGGCTACTCCCTGGACGCGCGGTACTCCGAAGGGTGTTACCTACCTCGAGGTTGCCGAGTTCTTCGAGGGCCGTCACTGCTCGGCCATCTCCGGCAGCCTCCTCTGATCCCGGTACACTATCAGGTCCGCTACCCTCCTCGTCGGGGATATCCGTCAGCTGCGTTAGCCTCGTCCTCGGTAATCACGCGAGGGATGCACTGGTCGTCGGGCTGATGAGAGTCGCGATAGGTTATTAATTACGCGCCTGAAGCCGGTTGCGGTCGATCCTCGGTGCGCTGGACGAAGCGTGGCGCGTTCAACTGTCGCTGCCGACCTGCCTCGCGCGGTAGACGCGTACGTTTGGGGCCCCGGAGGAGCCGCGGACTCCGGCCGGTCGCCGGGCGAAGGACCCGCGGGGCCTCCGCGCCTGCGCACTCGCACTCCCCGACACGACGGGGAGAGCCAGTCGTTGCCGCCGCCGCCGCCGCCGCCGTCGCCGCTCCCGCGCGATAGTCACTACCCGTTCTCTCGCCCCCGCACCTCGACCAATCACGCGGACCTTCGCCGCAGCGATCTCCTGGTCCCCCGAGACCGACTGCCCGCGCCCCGCGTCACCCTCAGCCCTCGTCGACAGAACCCCTCGACAACCGACACACCAGCACAGCGGGCACACCTCGTACCTGTTGCCGCCTTCGCTCACCTGCCCGATCCTCAGGTGGCAGCACCACTCTCTCTCTCTCTCTCTCTCTCTCTCTCTCTCTCTCTCTCTCTCTCTCTCTCTCTCGTCCATCTTACGCGGTCCTCAACCTGTCTGCTTTCGGCCGGAAACGCGAGCCGCCCGATGGGACACGACACCTACGCCCTAACCAGGATCCAGGATCCAGGATCTAGGATCCCCCGACAGGCGCTTACGACTTTGCTCGGCCTTCGTCGCTCCACCGCTTTTCTTACCCGCAAGGATCCGTCAGCTCGTGAAAGCAAAAGTGGGCTACTGTAACTCGGCGGAGCAGCGCTTAGAATGGAAATGCCAAACTCCTTATTGATTACAGACCCACACACACACACACACATACACTATCCTTAATATCAATATGCCCACTGACCCTCATTACTTCGAGTTCTCCCCCTTACGAATCCTTTTTGTTTACGCGTTTTCCCCCGTGTATTTCTCTCGCACATCATTGTTATTAACATTTTTACGACTTCCTTTTTCTTTTCTAAACCGCTGCATGACATTGACTTTTCGCAATTGAAAGCTGCAACGATCGAGTGCAATTTTTTAATACTTTTTTTTATAATAAACGAAATGCCAATGGAATGGTAATTAATTGTATAAAAATGTAATGCGAGGGATTTTCTCTCTCTCTCTCTCTCTCTACTGTGATTTTCAAATACTCATGCATACATGCATCTATATATATATATATATAATTAATTATGTTTTAGGATAAATGTTTTTTCTCTCATTTAATGTATAATTTAAATCGCGTAGGTATTACTTGAAATATTCCGAATGTTAGAAAACATTTTTAATTTCAGTTCAATAAACATTGGATGTGCTTAAGCCACTAATTGAAATCATCGTCATGAATGTTCCGATAGCCATCGTCGATAAAAATTACAAGGCTATAATGATTATAAATGTACAGGACAAGATCGGGGGGGGGGAGAGAGAGAGAGAGAGAGAGAGAGAGTGAGAGAGAGAGGACGGAGAAAAGCTTAATTACGTGTGTAAGGTTTCCGATATAACAAGGCAGGCGATATACTTAAATAAGCATTATGATCTATTATGTACTAAAATAAGTGAAAACAGATTGTAATAAGTAGTGAAATCGATTATACGATTAAGACGTTAAGATGCTATCGCATTCGGATAAATTATTACGATACGCGTCTCATCGACATAAAATAAATGTAAATGCTAAAGCTAGTAAAAACGTGTACCATATCCATATATATATGTATGTATGTACGTATGTATGTATGCACGTACGTATGTATGTATGGATTAATAAAGGATCCATAATGAAAGGACATCGCTACTTCTTACTACGAGCGAGTAAATTCTTATTCTTAATTCAACTTACATTTCTCACAGTACTTTAGTATCTAATACCGTGAAATATTTTTATAAGGCCATAATTCTACCAATTTCAAATACTTTTTATTTATTAATGCTCGGTCTTCTCTGCGGTGATATTTTAAGCGATTTGCATAAGAGCGCAGATTTATCATTAGTTATCTAAGGATGTTGATATTAATAAACGGCCTTCTTCTCTCCACAATTTTATTAACGACAAATTTTAAGTATTCACAGTTATTTGATTGAGGTGTCACCATTTTTCAGCTTAGAGTGGAATGCGTTTGATTAATCACCCTCTCATTGTTATATTGTAGTTTGATATTCTTTTTATTTGCCATCAAAACAAAAAAAAAAGAAGAAAAGAAAAAAGAAAGAAAAACAAGAAAAGAAAAAAGAAAGTCAAATCGAGAAAAGGGTGGGGTGGGGTGGGGGGAAGAAACTAACAAACGATGGTCTTTGAATCGATGGGTTTGAAGAATTTAATTTATACGTATCGTAATCTTAAAAGCTTCGCATATTTTATGGTTTTCATCAATTAAACTACTTTATTTATTTAATAAAAGAGCTACGCATATTTAATCCTTGTTTTTTGCTTTATCTAGACTTTCGGAACAAGTATTGTTAAACGTCGAGATTATCGTAACGTATTTGCGAGACATTTTATTATGCACAGAATTTTTACGTGGCTTGGTACCTTTTATGTATATATATATATACATATATATATACATATAACATTATTGAACAGGACAAGGTGATGAGAATCAAGCGAAGATTCGGTGTAAACGTGATTCGGGATTATACGTCGTCGAGCAATAAAATTAACAGAGTCCGACATAGAATAACAATTAATTTGTGTTTAACGTTTTTAGGCAGAGAGTTTTCTTTCGTTTTGAAGGCCACGACATCGAGAAAGATTCCAATAAATTCAGTGAAAACGCGCGCGTATGAATAATTAGCGACTGCTCGATGAAAGTATAAGGGGAGTGAGAGAGAGAGGGAGAGAGGGCGGAGGGACGCCGGAGGGGAAAATAATAAAAGTCGTCGGGAGTATCGAGTCTAACGGATCGGTTAACGATTCCCAAGTAAAAGCAGGAGAGCGGAGGGACTCCCGGTGGAAGTCGGTACGTATGTAGGCCACTTCACTCCCCGGTCTCTCATAATCGGCCAGAAAAATGACTAGGTACTCACCTTGCGGGAAAGGATGTGATTGCCGAGCGGCGGCCGAGCGCCAAATGAATGTGCCGTTGAGTGGGTTTGAGCGTTATTACGCGGAGTGCTGGCGAAATTCTACGCTCGCGACTCGCCGAGGGCAGAACCTGACAATGCGGCACGTCGTCGCGGCCGTCGCGGGGGACCTTGAACAGGTAGCTACTTGGCTCCGTATACGCTCAACGTGACATAACGATCGCGGGGGGGGGGCGGAGAGCGAGGAGGCGAAACGAAAAATCGGGGAAAAGAATATATATATGTATATATACATAATGTACATACGTATCCTCGGCGGCTTTATTATATCGAGCGCAAACGCGAGTGGCGACCTACTCCAGGGAGGGGCTGGGGGGGTGGGAGCGGGGGAGTAGTGGCAGGAATCTCGCGAGTCCATTGTGCCGGTCTGGCTAATTACGAATGCTTAGATGAGTTGTAAAAAATGTCGGGGAGCGCGTTCATGAGTTCTCGGCGTGAGCTTCGTCGAGGAATTTTCAATCGGGTCGTTACCAGCGGCGGCGCGGCGGCGGCGGCGGCGGCGGCTGCAGTTACGACGACGCGAGGACCGAGGGCGTAAAGAGGGAGAGAACGAAGAGAAGGAGAGAGAGAGAGAGAGAGAGTATATGAGCGGGTCGACGCGCCTGACATTGTAGCTGCACCCAGTTCGCGCCCCACCCTCTAGCCCAAGCCTTTTATTTTTGCTTTTTCGAAAGCCCAAAGAGGCTCCGGGTGAGAACCGATGAGTGAAAGAGAGCGGCGGGGCCGGGTGAGGGGGGGAGGGAAGAGAAGGAAAGGTCGGTAATGCTGCTCGCACATTCACGTGCCCCGAAGTTTATCGTGAATTCAACGCATCTCTCATTCTTTATTCTCTCTCTCTCTCTCTCTCTCTCTCTCTCTCTCTCTGCCTCTCTCTCTCATCTCTCGGTGCCACTCTCGGGCTTATCAGTGAGTACGTCGGCAGGTATTTTCCACGGCATCCACCCCCGGCTAGTCCGGCAACGTATTTATTGGCAGCGGCTTTCGTAGATATCGGACCCGATAGGCCTGGACTCTGCGCGCTTAGCCGGTGGGTGCGCGGCGGCGGCGGCGGTGGTATGAAGTAACCGGCGCGCGATCCCCTATCTTCTTTTATTTATTAATCAAACGGTCGCGGGCTCGGAGATGGAACGATTGTTTCCTAAAGAGCGCTGAAGGAGCCCCTTCCCCTCCGACGGGTTTATCCGGCGCTCGTCGTTCCGTCCGCTCACGTGCAGACGAAGGAGCCTAAGTAGGCCAGCCGATAGCCCAGATAAAGTGAAAAGGGGGTACGAGGATGGGGTTAAGAGGATAGGGGCGGGGGGGGAGGGGCGGTAGGGTAGGTAGAAAAAAAAACTCGGTGAAAGAGCAGCTTTTCTCACAAAGCCTATCGATAAATTACTATCGATGCCGGCTAAACAGCTTTATGGATCGGTCAGTTGGAGCGGCGATGCCCGAGCGAGAGTATCGGGGACTGTAATACGTAATTGAAGTTTAATTTACGATTATCGTCCGAGAGAGCGTACGAAGAAGCCGTGAAATAAATACGTCCGCGTGGCGTAGGCCAGCGTGCGATGTATAATAGAATGTATATCGCTGCCCTCGGCGACTACGGGGTCCGCGGGCCTAGTGGAAAGCCTGGCAGCGCGGAGTCGATCCTCGGCACGGGAGGAACGAGGGGGCGGGGATGCCGGGCGGCCGATTCGTCACCGAGTCCTTGGAGTGTTACGTCCGAGGAATGCGAGACTCGACCCAATAACCGCCGGGGCGCAGCTCCTCCGGATCCTCGGGTCAAGCTCCTTCGCGGCCGTCGATCGGCGCTCGGCGATCCCCGCGCAGCGACAATGGCCCAATCACGCATCGCGCGCACCGCCTCCGTGACCGACGTGTAATTAAATAAAAATAGGCTACGCCGCGCGCCGGCAAAACCTTTCCTATTAACGGTAATTGCCCCGGCTTTTAGCATGTCCTGCGCAAAGCCGTTTGCGCAATAATACCGACTCGCGGAGCTAATTATCTTTTATCGGGAAATATTTCCTCCCGACTGAGCTGATCCTCCCCGTGCCCCACACCACCCAGCTCCGATCTGGTCAGCCGTAGCGAGGCGCGGATCGATCGAAACCCGTTCCTTAGGAGGCGCTTCCTTACGCCGGAGAGCGCCCAGTGCGAAAGTGACGTTAGATGGTAGACAATTAACTCAAGTCCTCGGGCCAGGTCTTAGCAGAAGCTCCGCTGAGGAGGTTCCCTTAGGAGCCGGTAACTTCCGGTAGGAGGGCTCGCGCTGTAAAGAACGTGTAATGTTTTTCAAGGTTGTCCTAGCGACGGTGGAAGGTGAAAGCCGCAGCCGACGACGAGGACGACGACGACGAGGACGACGACGACGACGAGAAAGCACGGAGACGGGTCCGGAGGGCTCGAGGATATTCTATTTAGCGCTTCACCCCACCGGCTTGGATAAACTCGTCCCGGACAATCGCGAGATCGGGCCAGTTCGCCGTGGTCCTATTAGCCGGAGCCGAATTCAAGCGCCGTTAGGGGGCCATTAACGATCGCGATTCCCCGTTACGTACGCGTAGATCCAGATTCATCTCCATCCATTCGAACAATGGCTTCATTTCCCATTTACCTTACCATTATATCATGCATTAACGATCCGTTTTCGAGGCATTGTGCGCCTCCTTTGGACACGAGAGCCGCGACGAGGATCTTAAAAGTGTCATTAGCGTGCACAACCTTCATATATATCGATATAGGCAATGTCTCGGCAAGTTGACTTTCACTCGGCCGAGACTCGCCGCGTCTCCGTAGTAACAATAAGTAATTTTCCGCAGGATAAAGACGCTGCATTGACTGGAAAGGGAGTCTTGCTTGGGGAGCCGGGGTAAGGTGTCACGACCACGGGGAGGCTCTTCCACTGACACTTTGGCCAGGGGGCGCAGAGTATCTCGGGGAGCAATCGCACTTGGTATCGGACAAACGAGCTCGATTACGCAACGAGTAATTTCTTGGCATTACATTGTGTACTTGTGTGCACTTGTGCAGTGGCGATCCTCGTAAATCCGGATTCGCGAATCGTGCCGAACTAATCGAGCCGAGCCCTCGATCGATCATATTCGCGGGTGGCGGGAGGCGGTGGGGCGAGGGGGCGATGGGGTCCATCTCGATGCTGGATCTCGGAAAAATTCCGCCGCTCTCGTGGCTCGTTTGCATATCCTGCGCCCCAAGAGGAATACCAACGAGGCAGGCGGTCGCCATCTCCCCTCTCCCCCCGCCCACGCCGCCGTTTCTTCATTACCTGGCCGTCGGTGTGGTGTCGGCGTCGTCGTTCACGCTCGACCGGAGATCGGCCGGAGATCGGTCGCGAGCCGACGCTTTCCACCGGAGCCATTCAATGGACTAGATCCGAGCCGAGACGAGCCGAGTCGAGCCGAGCCGAGCCGAGTCGAGCCGAAAGTTATATTATTCATCAAGATCGCCGACCGATAAGATTCTTCGCTTTTCTTTGATCCGGAACAGTATATTAATGAAATTTTCCGTGCCGGCTACCGGCGGCCAACCTACGTGTTTTTCCCTCATAACTCATTGAAGCTTCTCGCTTCAATATTTCTCAGAAGGTTTTATAAATATATTTTCGATTTTTTTTTTCACAACCAAGGCTCGGCTACGATTACCCGAATTACGCTTAATTGCCGGAGACGGTGATTTTTATCGAGATAATGGTCCCGTGAGAGCGGGTCGTAGCGGGACGATTATCAGGACGCGCCACGACGGGCCTTAGATAATAATTTTCAGGAAAATTGGTTCGAAGCCGCCCGCGTTCCTTTCCTTTGGTTCTCCTTTATTAAAACGACACGAGGCTCTTGTTGTTAAAAACAGATCTTTATTCCAGATTAATGTCTGTACAGTGCAATAAATTAACCATCGCAAAGATTGCCTAAATATAAGTAATAATCCTCGACGAGTTGCGTAAAACTAAATAATCTTTGCTAAATTCAACACTTATTCTTGCAACGGTATTATAAATTTTTTTTTTCTTTCTTTCTTTCTTTCTTTCTTTTGTTTTTCTTCTTCTTTTATTTATATTGTGTGTTTTTATATATATATATATGTGTGTGTGTGTGTGTGTGTATCATTGGATCGCTCTTGCGGCTCGATCACTGATATAACGACGATCGTTATTATATTCTCTTCTTATAAATTCACGTAAAAATCATTATATCGCGACGTAATAACAAAATGTTTGTAGCGTATAAATTTCCATCCTCCAGATTTTCCAATGACCT
The DNA here is from genome assembly GCA_018883505.1 of Ceratosolen fusciceps. Lineage (NCBI taxonomy): Eukaryota > Metazoa > Arthropoda > Insecta > Hymenoptera > Agaonidae > Ceratosolen > Ceratosolen fusciceps. The sequence continues at coordinate 1,491,630 of RCIC01000010.1, forward strand.
TTTCGCGGATTAAAATTATACTTATTTACAAGGCTTATAAAATTTGTACACGATGATTGTCAGAGAAATTGTCGACGGTACAAAATATCTTCTCAGCCGGTACATTCATACATAAATAGTTGACAATGACAATATCTCGCAACGAAAATATTACGCAACGTACAAAAAGGGGGAGGGAGGGGGGGTGACGGGCGGTTAATTGCTTTAACAATATCTATTCCCTATTTCCACTCGTAAATTTATTAATACGCGCACGAAAGGAAATATATATATCTATACATATATTTCGTATATATATCTATAATTAGGCTTAAAAATTTAAAGATTCGCGTCAGTTATGAGTTATGAAAGGATTGGTGAGGTTGCGGCGCTGCGAGCATAACGCCAAGTACAATATGTAAAAAAGAAACCTTGAAAACGGTTATTTGCTCGGAGGAGCATCAATCGTTAAGTAAAGGAGTATCGTTTAAAGATAATTATTATACTGAAAATAGGACTACATATGCTGGTTGGGAAAATACAACGATATATTATTTTAAAGAACGAGGATGACGGTATCGTGTATAACTTCGTTAATAATTAATACATAATACGTGCTGCCATTAAAGGTTAAAAGTGTATTAGCGGGACAGAGATGGAGAGATAGAGAGAGAGAGAGAGATGGAGAGAGATATATAGAGAGATAGAGAGAGAGAGAGTTGGACTCGTTGGTTGGGAACGAATGAGATTGTCTGGTGGCTAATAAAAAAAAAAAAAAAAAGAGAGAGAAAAAGAATCGACTCTTGTTGAACGTAGGACACTAGCCCTTAAATACACATGGAGAAGATTATGAGAGAGTGGGCGGGCGCGCGTGTATAGAGTGACGCTGGGATCGATGGACCGTCGAGGATTTCCAGATTCGCGAAACGATACTTTTTACGGGACTTTGGTGCTAAAGCTTTGTATATTCGATTGGTCGGCTGGTGGTCGTCTCGCGAGGCTTTCCGACTCGACGGTGGTTCGTGGTTCGTGGTTCGTGGTTGGGGGCTGGGGATTAGGGAGGGGGGTAGAGGAGCCGAGGTCGAGCCAACTTCCCGCGAACTTTCTCAAAGCTTGACAAAAACGTCGGCGCGGACAATTTTCTCCTCGCGCATCGCGTCAAATTATTTGCACCGCTGACTCATGGCCGCCGGGACTGGCGCATGCGTGAAAACGGCCTCTACTTCGTAGGAAGACGCGAGACGAAGATTAATAATCCTTGCCGGTTGTGTCTATTACTGCGTAAGGGATTCTCGGAACCGGCACGGCACCCGTGGCCGCAAAAAATCCAAAAATGCAGAGTCAATCGATCGCTTGAGCTTCGAAACAAATGGAAAAAGAAAAAGAAAAAGAGTCGACGATAATTTTCCTTCTAATTAATTTTCATCCGAAAGCACGTTTTTTTTTTGTTTTTTTTCCTTCCCGTAATAATGCCATCATCGCTTATCATTTGAAACTCGTTAGAGCGAACGTTTAACGTTTTCCTCCTTATCCTTTTGTTGCCTTTTGTTAACACGGTGGCCTTGGTTTCCCTCCCCCTCCTCCCTCCCCACCCGGTCGGCTCGAGTTTCCGCGAGGCCTCGGCACGACACTTAATCACTTAATCTCCCAAGACGGGGATGATGAAGAAATCCATCCGAAAAGCAGATATAAAGCAGATATCGTCGATCGGAACGAATCGCGAGCGAGTCGGGAGCCTCACTTACCGCGCAAACAAACATCGCAAGAGACTTCCTAAGAGGAAAAAAATTTATCCCTACGCTCGGCGAGAATAGGATTTTTCGTAATAATAGACTTATCACTCTCATGAATTGTTAAGTTGTCGCTTGGCAGGCAAAAGAAACGTAATTACCGCTCGTGATTATATCGGGTAATGAGAATTTATACGAAAATATTGAAGTTTGTAATTGAGTTGCCGTGTGCCCAGCTAATTGTCAAAGGGGACTGCTGCGTCCTTGTGGCGAGTCGCGCAATTTGCAGATAAATTCGGAATATCGAGACTTAATGGAAAACAAAGGGCGATAAATAAAGCGGGATAAGGGCCAGGCGTGCCGGGGACGGGGGGGATAGAGAGGGGCGGGAGGGGGATATTAATTAATCAATAAAGGGGATAAGGTGCGACGGGACGATTAATGGCGCTATTAATAATACTAATTATTTTAGTAACGGTAAGGTAGGTAAGGTAAGGTGTTGTGACCTCGAGGACGTGATCTCGAGTAACTCGGTGACTCCCAGTGGATGGCGAATGTAGCAATAACAGAGAAACTGGATGGGAGGGGGAGCTCGTTGGTTTTTAAAAAATTCGGCCTCTGTCGATAGGATTCTCGCGGGCCGCGACGCCGATGCTCCCTCCCTCCCTCCCCCCGCCCCACCACGCAGCCAGTTATCGGTCCCGCAGCTCCTGCGATGAAAAATTGCAAGAGCTGACGTCTCCGGAGATCACACAGCCAGTCGTATAACGAATTCCATCGGAGAATATTAGCATAGAACTGCAAAGGGATAAAAAAAAAAGGAGCAGAATAGGAGCAGAATAGGAGCAGAATAGGAGCGAGGGCGGGAGGGAGGAGGTATTAATTGTTTTTCTTGGAAGCGCGGGTCGAGACGAGACGAGACGGATGGGAAGGTCCTTGCAGCCGAGGTCAGGGCGGTCCTTCTTCCAGAATTCGGCAGGTTCTCGGGTTCACGTGAGCATCCGGGCGGACAAGGCCTTGACAAGGAACAGGGGGGGGCAGGAGGAAGGGTCTCATCCTCCTTTTCCTCCTCCTCCTCCTCCTCCTCCTCCTCGTTCTTCACCCGTGCAGCTGGTGGGTGCACGACTCCGAGGCAGAGCGAGGGAGGAGCCCTCCTCGAGGCGGGCAGGGGCCCGCTCAAAAGGCCTCGGACGTGTGGCCGAGGTCGCCCGAGCCCGACTTAGCAGCTTCCGTAGCTGTTGATGTAGCGACCGCTGTAGGAGGCCCTCGACCAGGCGCCGGCGCGATTCGAGTAGCTGTTGCAGGCCATGAGGGAGTTCATGCCGCTGGGCCGGTCGATCGGTACCCCGGGTCCGGAGGCCCGGGCTAGGCTCGTGCTGTGGGATCGGCCGCTGTCCGTCAGGGAGACCCGCAGGTCCTCGCTCGGGCCCAGCTCCGTGTAAGGCTTCGGTCCCCGCTCGCAGCAGCTCAGAAAGACGAAGGCCGTCACGCCCTGGACAAAAAGATTGACAGAGAGAGAGAGAGAGAGAGAGAGAGAGAGAGAGAGAGAGAGAGATGAAGAGAAACAAGAGTTTGGTTGAGGAGACAGTCCTACGAGAGCCCGATCGACTGCTTGTAATAATAATAATAATAATAATAATAATAATAATCATCGGGCGATCGGGCTCGCGGAGGAGCAGTATTAATCCCCTGGTGCCCCCTTTATCAGGACAGTCGAGCTGTCCGCGAAGCATCTCCTATTGTACTTTTAAGAAGAATCCCGTGAGAAATAGGCGCGCGCATAATTTGTCTTGGGAGAACACGAGACCGGATAAATATAAACTCCGAGAGCCGTCCTTTTCCCCCTTTCCCTCCCCCCTTTCCCTCACCCCTTTCCTCAGCACCCGACCCCAGACATTAATCTTCGATGCAACATATTTTCATGCCCGCTCAAACTTTATTTTGGCAGTGTCCGACATCCTTTTAATATCTTCCTCACACACGTACTCTCTCTCTCTCTCTCTCGCTCTCTCTCTCCCTCTTTCGAGAATGCCCCTTATATCATTTACATCAATAGAGGGCCAAACGAGGAATCCCAAATTCTTCCTCATCTTCTTTTTCATTCGGGTTATCTTTAGCCTTTAAATATAAAACACGAGAAGCAGATCGTTTTACGCCGAAATCCCGAAGCAGTTACATAAATAAGACTCTTCTCGTGCGCGCGCGCGCGAGTTTTATCTTCTATTCATTTTTTATTATTCTTTTATACTTTTTTTTTTTTTATATTTTTTATTATGTATCACCTCGGGATACTTGTATTTTTTTGCCTCTGGCTCGAATTTGATTTCTGGCTTATCTAACGATTCTAATTCAGCCATAAGAATTAGCCGGGCCTTATCTAATATCTCTTTATCTAGACAATTGCTCGGTCTACGCGATGCGGATGCGACGCGGAGGTCCGAATAGTTGAACGAAAAATAAGGATTACGTTATGCAACCGGAGCTTTTTAAAAATCTTCCGCTCTATTATTGCCGAAAGACGAAAAAGAAGAATACGAAGAATAAGGAGGAGGAGGAGGAGGAGGAGGAGGCAAGCGATCCCGCCCTCGAGTCCTTCTCCTACTTCCTTTTCTATCTCAAGTCAAGATAAGTCGAGGAGGAAATTTACATTTCCCTCCACTCGATTCTCCATAAAGTTTATTAAAATATGGCGCAAGATAACACGTGACCCCGATGTTTTAATAAATCTAATGATTAAATGGAGAAGCAATACGTATCAGCGGCTAATAATAATAATAATAATAATAACAATCGTTGGCCCAGAATTTCTATCCTTCTACGATCGGCGAACAATTGTGAACCATTTCCCAGAATGCTTTTACGGATTATGCAATAATTATCGTCCCGTTTTTACGGGCCCATAGATCGCGCTTCAATCAGGAGATTATTATACATTCTTACTTCGGACCTTCTTGCGAGCGCCATTTTTATTTCCCATAGACGGATATTTATCGGACGGACTTCGTTTCCGCGAGAATTTTGCATCGCGAGTAAAAAAAAAACCTACAACAATAACAATAACAACAACAACAACAACAGCAACAACGACGACAACGACGACGACGACGAAGACGACGACGACGACGACAAAAATGAATAATAATAATAATAATAAGAATAGTGGTAGTGGTAGCTCTGAATTATTCATGAGCGTCGTCGAATACGTTCGGAGGTCCTGATATTTATTAAAATCAATGATACGAATAACGTAATGAATTATACGAACGAGTATTTAAACAATAAAAAGCAATCTTATCCTCTCGGACTATCCCATTCATCTCACGGTATTATTTCAGAAAACGCAATAACTAAATTTTGTTATTCGTAATAAATCCTCGAGCGCATTTGAGCGCTTTATCGCGTGTAAACAATAAGGCGCTTTTAAATTTATATTGTCACATTGCTTTTGAATATTCAAAGTAATTTATTATTGTTATTTTGAGCAACCAAGTGATAATTAACAACGGTCCACCATTAATTATTATTATTATTATTATTATTATTATTATTATTTTGCCAGTAATTATATTCCTTAGCCCGAGCGAGATTAAGTTCTTATAATTAAATTGTAAATTAGTAAATACAATTAATAATTTAATTAGCAGATAGCAATTATCGGGCCTCAAATTACGTTTCAATATAATTTACATTATCATTTATTTGAAATAATTAATCCGATATCGTAAGCTTATTTATTTCGTTACGAGCATCGCCAACGACGACTCATTTCCCTCTCAATAGCGCTTACGGGCGACCTTTTAATTCCAAGGGCTCCCACATTCACGTACATCTACTACCCCCCGTTAACCCATTATTATTCCTTATTAAAAATATGCTTTATTAAAAATACGACGGACTCCTTGCATTACTTACCACAATAAAGTGCAATATAACGATAAACATGGAAGCGTTTCTAAATCCAATATTGTCAAACAATATGCCGGCCACGCTCGGGCCAATAAAGGCCCCGAGGGCAAAGGTGCTCGTCCACAGTCCACTTATAAGCCCATAAGTTTCGATATTATTCGGGAATCCGTGAGATCTGCGAAATAATTGAAAAAAAAAAAAAAAAAAAAAAAACAAAAGCACGAGGTTACTGATTAGCGTTATTATGTAGGTAGATCGTAGCCCCTGTACGTCCGCTGGCTATCCGTCTCCGGCGTCGGGATGAAAATCATTCATTAAGGAGCTAATGAAAAGCGCTCGAATCGTCTGGCTTAGAATCTGTCGCGATAAAAGATTTATTCTTTTCCCGAGTAATAATGACGAAGCCGATAAGAGATTTTATTGTAAGTGGAGCTGATGTATTAAAAGCGTCGCTAATAATAGCTCGATTTATGAATTATCCGTCACTTACAAAGATACAAAGTCAGAGAGCGTTAGGGGGTGTGCGGGTGTGTGCGGGTCTGTGCGGGTTTGTGCGCCCGGCGCATGCGTAGCCGCTGAGACCGTCAATTACGAGATCATTTCAATGGCTAAGTAGGGAAGGATCGGAAACGGTCGGAAACAATCGGCCCATTGAATGAAAAAGTATACTGCCGAGGAATGAAAAATAATTATATGCAAGCTGCGTAAGCGAGAAGAAGCGAGAAGAAGCGAGAAGTGCGTCGCCCGTCCCTCGATACACGATTGGGTATCATCGGCTTCCACAGTTTCATTCACATTCCAATCGCAGAATTCGGCGATGCGATAACGGGCCGCGATTAATTAATTATTTTTCCGCGTCTCCGCGATAAAACGGTGAAAAATATGCACTCGCTGAATCGACGGAGTCAGATATAACAACGCCAGGAGATTAAGTTTTGCAAGCTATCCGAGCGCGATTACGCGACCACGATTTCGCCCATGTATTCACGCTTCCTCGCAGTAAGGGCGGAGGGGGTGTTAGAACGGGAGCTGGACTTGCGGCTAAGGGTAAGGAGCACGGTGATGACGAGCTGTAAACAATGAAGTTTACTCACATGGCGATCCTGAGAGCGTCGGTGAAGCTCGCGACGAGCTGGGCTGCCATCCCCAGGCCGTGGATGACCAGGCCGCATATCGTTGTCCAGAGCATGGTCTCGTAGGGGATGAAGGGCGCGGGTCCGATAAGGCCAAATCCGATCATGACGACGATGCAGCCGGCGACGGTGGCCACCTGAGAACGTTCAATATCGCTTTTATTTCGGCTAACCTACAAGGCTTCCGTTCTCTGTTCTCTCATCCCCCCCCCCACATACGTATTGCCATATCGACCAACCCCGGCCCATAAACGCATCCCTCGCAGACCTAAAGATAAAGATAAAGATAAAGCTGTCGTTATCTCGCAGGCGTAAGCTCGAGGAGGCGCCGGCGCCGGCGCTCCAGCTCGCCTCGTCTATTTTCGCCAAGTCTTTTCACGACCGCTTCGCGATAAATGTCCGCGTTCCCCTCCGCCCCTCCGCCCCTCCACCAGGCTATCGCCGACGCCGCGTGCGTACAATTATTAGAAGATAGCGACGCCGAGTGGTAAATTTAGCTCTGGCCTCGTCATGCTGCCTGTGCCTTCGAATTCACCCTCGGCGAATACATTGGCGCTTTATCGAGAAATACGTTTTCCAGTTCCGGGACTCGAGCGAGTCGCGCTTGCTCCCGTTTACCATTTTGGCTACTATTGGCTACGACCGCTGCTGCTTTATTAACGCCATGGGACCCCCCGATAGTGACAATCTAATTCGGCTTATCGGCCTCCGACGGCATTCCGAGGGCAACATTTCACGAGTCACGAATATATATGAAGCCCTCACCGGGACCACGAAGCTCCGGATCCTTAGCGTCGTCTATGCACGATAGGAGGGGTGGGGGGAGAGAGAGAGAGAGAGAGAGATAAAGAGTACTTGCCTTCGGTGTCGAGTGCTTGTCGCAGAGCCAACCCCATACGGGGGCCGTCATAGCATAGGTGCCACCGTTTATGATGAACATGAGGCCGAGGACGACCGGACTCATGTCGAATTGGCGCAGATGGGGCTCGAGGGTGGCTTGCAGGAAACCGATGCTCATGCTCGTGGCGACGATCGAGGCGGTGGCCACCATGACCCCCGGGATCCTCAGCACCTTCATGAATTTGCCTGCGCACGATGTGGTGGAGAGACGCTCAGAGGGGGAGGATCTTTAAAACAGTGGCGATTAAAGAGGATAATGAAGGACTCACCCTCGGTGCTCTGGTTGTCCTGCTCGTTGTTATGGTGAATCGGAAGGACGAAGGCCGTCACTACGGCGGCAATGAAAAGCGCGAAGCCAAGGACTGCGAACGGCGTCGGATATCCCCCCAACTACCAACAGTTCATTACGTATTCGCTATGGCTCTCGTCTCTCAATCGCCAAGTCCCTTAGCCAAGTTTCTTTCTTTCTTTCTCTCTTTCTTTCTTTCTTTCCTTCTTTCCTTCGTCCGTCCCTCCCGTCCCCCCTCGCCCACCCACCCTAACGCCTCGCGACCCTTTTCTTTGCTCGTGCATTACTTACGGACTTACGTACTTACCGACCGCCGACTCGTGCCTCGGACGAGTTTTATATTTAGCACAGCCCTTTTGTATTTTTAATTCAAACAAACGGCTTCCTCAGCCTACCCTCAAGCCCATTTTAAATATCGCCCTTCCATTTATTTATGAATACTTTCTTACGAAAGGCGCTTAAAAATCGCCGGCTTTCCATTCTTTTCAATCGCGTATTCGTAATTTTTGCTTTTCTTCGTCGATAATTTATATATAACACGTATATAATGAGTCCCCTGATGATGATGATGATGATGATAACGATGATGATAACGATGATGGTGATGATAACGACGACGACGACGACGACGACGATGATGATCAGATCAACAGTAATAACAATAAAAACAAAAACAAAAAAAATAAAAAAAAAAAATAGTAAAAGAATCGAAATGTCTGACGAAGATTAAAAACTTTTGCAAATTGATTAAAAGGGGCAGTTGGAGCTTGTTTAAGCATTTCTATTGAACGGTAGTATAATAATTATCAATGAGCTTTCAAGAGCCCTCGACGATTATCTGTTGTTTTGTCTTAAATTATTTATCGGCTCGCGGAAAGAAAGAAATGCCGGAGCGAGAGAGAGAGAGAGAGAGAGAGAGAGAGAGACGGCTGAAAGATTTGGGAAAACAATATGTGAACCTGAAATAGAGCGCCTCCGACGGTAGGTCCGACAATGAGTCCCAGGCCGAAGAAGGTTTCGAGGCTCGCGAAGGTCGTGGCGACGTTATCGGGAAACTCTTTGGCGATGATGGCGAAGCTCGCCGTGAGAAAGGCGGCGTTTCCGAGGGCCTCGACGATCCGTATGAGGAAGGAAAGAATGATAAAGGGGTAATGGCCTTCGACTTTGTCGAGAAGGCCAAAGAAGATGGCGCAGGTCCCGGTCGTGAGAATGCCTCCGTTGAATAACAGCTTCGGACCTATTCGGTTTATCTGGAACGATTTTTTTTTTTTTTATTCTTTCTTTCTTTTTCTTCTTCTTCTTCTTCTCGTTTTATTTTTTTTTTTTTTTTTTTTTTTCATCATCATCATCATCCATTGGCCCCAAAGCCCACCACGAGACGGACGTATAAATTTTTTAATTATCTGTATTTTTATAATGCACTGTCCCTTGCGAGCGTGCCTCGGGCCCCGCGCCTTCCTCCCCGACCAATAACCCCAATAACCCACGACTTTTAATGTCAATCGCTCGAGATCCGTCTCACGATATATGTATAAATAATACACTGGGTATACGCGTGCGCGTGCATGCATACACGGGCGAGCCGTGAGCTGTGCGCGTACGTATGATTTTCCTGGAATTATTATACTATCGGCATCGGGCGGCTGCTAATCGGCGATTAAAAAGTATTGCAGACTAGGGAAGAAAAAAAAGCAAAACCCCTTACGTTACGACGAGACTCTGACGATCACGATAACAATAGCAATAGCAATAATAGCAATAGCAATAATAGTAATAATACATAATAAAATAAATAAATAAAGCAAAGCTATTTCGGTATCTCGAGCCGTGGAATTTTCATTATTCGATAAATACGTATCGTAAATATTATAATAGAGCGTACGTGACGAAGCGTCGTCGTAAGCCTCAAAGGCGCGCGCTAGCCTTTTGCCAAACATCTATCGATAATAAAATAATTACCGTCATCCCGTAAACGGTATCCGACCAGTAATCGCGTACGAGATAGAAAAAGCGTATTACGGTAATCGGCGACGAGACCCCAGGGAGGAGCTTTCTTACCGCAATTATTAGATAGATTATCGTACAAGGTAATGGGCAATAGGTTATTGGGGAATTCCGTTGGCCTGATTAATTCTACAAATACTTAATTGTCCTTGAGCTGCGTGGAGTCACCGAGGCTAAGTAGAGTCACGTTAGATAGAAAGGATAAGAAGACGAAGACGACGTAGAAGACGAAGACGAAGAAGTAGAAGTAGAAAAGTTACAGATAATTAAAGATAATTAAAGATAATTAATCGTCCTTTCACTGGATTTATAACTTTCAAAGTATTTACGTGCTGTCCGTAAATGGGGCTGATAATGAAGACGACCAGCTCGAATATACCGAAAACCAATCCGTACTCCGTGGCCGAGGCTCCTTTCTTCTCCGCCTGTACAATCAATCAGCAGATGAAAGATCGTTAAATATAAATAGAATTATTTCTATTATAATAGCATGTTTACTATAAATACGACTACGGGTGGATAGAGTGAGTGAGAGTGAGAGGGAGAGAGGGAGGGCGAGGGAGGGAGGGAGGGGGAGAGAGATATCGCGCTGCGGACTCTCGCGACGGGCTACGCAGTTTCACACTCTGAGTCGTAGTGCAATTAACCACGTTTACAGATAAATAAAGCCGATGATAAACTTTGGACGTGAGTATCTCGCTGGGTGAGAGTGAGAGAGAGAGAGAGCGAGTGAGAGAGAGGGACGGCGGCGGCGGCAGGGGCATTATCGTCTCCTGTCCGCTCATTATAAATGCTACGTCGGCTAAAGAAATTCGTGTAACGAATGTTCGACAAGTACGAACCAACGTTAACATTTATTCTTTTCCAACCAATGTTATCGTTATTATTTTATCTGGCCGTATATAGATATACATCTCGGTGATTTGGCCTCTCTATGCATAGAACGCTACTCCCGACAATAGTAATGCCTCAATGTAAATATAAACAACAGAACTGGCGTTCCAATACAAACTAAAGCTCGGCCTATTCGATCCAATATCAATATTTTTTAGCACCGCTCGACAACTGCTCAACCCTTCCTCCTTGGAAGGAGAGTCGCTCCTTTTCAAATTGCGCTACTCCCATACCCGCCCACGACTCTGACGTCATTTGAAACGATGACCAATTACTGCTGCGTAAGCGTGTATTCGTCCTATGCGCATACGTAAATCTAAATATTATCGATACACCACCACTACGCACTCCTAGCTAGATCGTTTGAATTTCCCAAATTTTAACGCGTTCCCCTTGACACATTTTTTCAAATGATAAATATTCTCACTTAGAAGATAAAACGCCTATCTATCTTTCGTTTTTTTCTTTTCTCCATTTTTTTTTTTTTTTAATAGTTGTACACAGTAAGACGTTGAGGAGTTGTTTGTGATATAATTACTATCAAATTTTCAACGTAAACATCATTTGATATAAGTTAGCAGCGAGTGTTCTATCTTCTATCTTCTACTATGGCTCTCCGCCCCCACCCTCTCTCTCTCTCTCTCTACGACACGTTTTCTCTAATTTTTCTATAGATGCTTGTAAACGAAAAAGAATTAGAAATTACGGGAAACAAAGGCGATAAGGATTTCGCGAGATCACGTAGCCGAGGCGCTCAGGGACCGGAGCCGGATAATATCCTCTATTCTGACACGTAAAGCAGCGGGTGTGACGGGGATGACGGGGATGACGGGGGATGACGGGGGATGACGGGCGTACAAGGTTTGGAAAATCCATGCATCCATCGCTTAGGATAAGAGCGAAGGGAGTGTCGTTAAAGGGTCGCGGGCACAGCCGAGTCACTTACCTCGTGAGGATAAAACGGGGCCTGGAGCGAGACGCAGATCGCATTGGCAAAGTCGGCGATGCTGATGACGATGAGGGTAAGCCATTGCCTCTTGGTGAACTGGCCCATCGTGATTCCGAAACGGGCTCCTCCTCGAGCGCTTCCTCGCGGGACAACTCCCTTGACCTTGTGCGATCCGCTAGCTTACGCGACCGACATGTAAGAAGCACTGCGGCACGTGGGTCGGCGAATGGTCGTGTCCGGCTAAGGGGCGAGAGGGTGAGACTGAGGCTGCGAGAGGGTGATGGAGAGAGAGCAGAGAGAGAGAGAGAGAGTGAGTGAGAGTGAGTGAGAGAGAGTGAGAGTGAGATGCGTACGAGTTATAGAGCGAGCTGGCGAATTTAATGGGTGGGGGGGGTGGGTGGGGGCGGGGGTACGGTCAGGCAATTCGGGGATTGTCACTTTCCGAAGACGCCGGCGAAGTGACGAATGAGGCGTCGGACCGACGACGTTGCCGGTTCCTTTCAAGTCAAGCGCGTGCGCATTATCCCGCTCGGTATATAAGAGTGTCAAAGTTCACAGCTGATAGTCAGCGCCACTGTTCCGATTCATTATCGGTAGCCGACTCGTGCTTTCTCCCTTTGCCTGTCCCTCCCCCTCACCCCCCGCACCACCCTCTTCCTACCGCCGGGCCCCGCGTAAGCTCCGCTCCGTAGGCGCGAGCGGCCGAGCGCCTCGTCGATTCTCGGAAGCCTCGACGATTCCTCCGGAGTGAGCTTCCCCGGGAGCGGCTATCCCCGACGCCCCGGCCCGACGCGAAAATCCCCCCAGCTTATCGGGTCATAAAGTTGACCAACCGCAAGGCCTTTATCGCTTTATGGGATATTCTAAACGAGGGGACTTAGAATTTAAAGAGTTCGGCGGCGGCGGCGGCGGCGGCGGCTCCGGCTCGATGCCCACCCCGCCCGCGCCCCTTTACGCTTCCACTTACGCTTTACGCTGTAAAGTCAATGAAGATCCGGCTCGAGTTTTAATTTCTATTTTAAAAGGCATTCCGTCCAAACTCCATAGATCATTCGTTCGTTCAAACGATTTCCCGGCTCCTCATTTAATTACAATAATTTACAAGCGACGATCCCGTAAGCGCACTTTTCAATTACATATTTAATTAATGCGATGCAATTAATTTTATTTACATATCGATAGGATTTCGTTTTCGATTACACGTCAATTATTACGTACTGTATCACCAATGTCGATACATCTCAATATTTTTAAATTGATTGCGATATAGCAAAGTCATTGTGGAAGGTTCTTCATCTTCATTCGCATGAGAGAAGAATTAGCATTTCGTTAATGAAGCTTCTCTTCAAATGACACGATCCTTTACAATATCATAGCGGATTAATTAAATAAAAATTGTTTGCTGTAATTCGGACTTTTTTTTATTAAAAATGTAATGTTGCGTTCACTATTTTTACGCGTCTTACGTTAAACGAAGGTACAAGAGTCTTTGTAGGGGGTGAGGGGGAAAGGAAATATATTTCAGGATAAATGAGACTATGGTAATTTATTTATACGTAATGTGAATGATTTTATTTTCACGTGACTATTTACAATTGTCATTTTTGTACATTGAGACAAAGTTACATGCTAAGGAATATTGGTAATGCTGCTTTGAAAAATATTCTTAGTACAACAATTGAATATTAATTATAACTTTATATGCATAGAGTACTAGACTAATACTAAATTAAGCGCGATTTGCGCACTTAAGCAATTAAGCGCACTAAGTTACGAATTTGAATCCGTATGAATGCGACGAGCGTAAGTTAATTTTGAATGGAATCCGAGTAAGAGATCGAGCTTCGATTTTGTCTTTAACGATCACTTATCGAATTCACAATTTATAGCATTACAGTATTGGCAATCGAGCTCAAAATAATATTTAATAACAATGTCTGAGTAAATTAATCGTCAAGTTAATTGTATTTTTGAGTATTATTATGAATATTTATTCGTACGTATCGTGTTTATAGTAAATCTGATACATTTCTTTTCTTTTCTTTTCTTTTCTTTCCTGTTTTTTTTTTTTTTTTTTTTTTTTTTTTAATAATAATACTGATATCGACGTGAGCTCGAGATATTTATATCGTTAAATATCACTACAGTAAACAGTACAAAATGTCTCTAGTAGACTTGCAGACGTATAAAAATGAGAAACATTAAATTAATCACTAATCGACAGTGTTTGGTGTTTTTCACGATCCATAAATTCTACATTATCTGACAAATCTATAGAATTTTAATGTTAAAATATCGAGTTCATTTAATTATCTTCATTTTAATTTGCACGATTACGTACGGGATATAATCTGTAAATAAAAACAAAAATAATAATAAAAAAAAATAAAAATAGAAATAAAAATAGATAACTATAGTAAATAAATCGATGCTCTTAATATAGTGATACTTCCGACGACCTTATACAATGATAGTGGTCCTGAAAAATTATAGTACAATATTAACAAGAATAAGTATTGAAGTTGTGCCAAAATCGGAAACTAATTCGAAATTATCGTAATGTAAAACTTACCATTTGCATACAGTTCCCTACATTATCGACACCAATCGTGACAACAAATGGAAACTTTACTTAACGTATACGAGATGTTCTTTTACTCTAGTGGTTTTTTTCATTTCAAATCAAATGTAATCGTACGAAATATTTAGGCTTTTCAATAAATCACCTCGTGAAAAATAGATCTTTTTTACCGAGAGATTTATATATATATATCTATATATAAACGTAATGTGTTTTGTGATTGTGAGGAATTTTTCAAAATAATATATCGCTATGTTTCGGGGATAAAATGTCGATAAAATAAAGATCCAATCGTTGTCAATCTAAAAAAGCCTAATATTACATTGGAAATAAAAATAAAGAAAACTAATGAATCCTGTATAATTATTACAAGTGGCTTTTAAATATTTTAACTAAAATTAACTTAATAGATTAGGAGTTTAAAACATCAGATATATGAGCTTACAGCTAGACCCTGGTAGAATAACTAATTATATTTATTCTATTCTTAATTATACTACTTTACTACGTATACGTACGTATAACACGTGTATAATAAATTCGTAAAAAAATATAATGGTCCGATGTATTTATTAAAAGGCTGATAAGGGACGAAAGTCTAGTTGTAATGTAATATATATATATATATGCCTGGACGTAGGCGTTATTACAATACTAGATACGTTTTTCTGAGTATTGCGAAATTAAGTGATTAAATCCGGATAATGGAATATGAATTTTCGAAGGTAACGTTAACGAGATCGACTTTTGGAATAGCGAACTTTCCCGCGGCTAATTGTAACGGCAAGGATTGCACGTAAGTAGTTTACGCAGCAGACCAGACCGATCGGGGTTATTGGGGTTTGCTATTGCATTATTATTCCAGTCTACTCGTTATTTACGTGTACGCTATTATCGATAATGAAATGTGCCAAGAGAACGGAGTACTCGGGCGTACTGCTGCCGGTACTTCGTTCGAGCCGCGTTATCTTTCTCGCCAATTTCTCTTCTTCTGAGTTTTTTTATTGTTGTTGTTGTTGTTGTTGTTGTTGTTGTTCTTTTTATTATTATTTCGGACCCTCGGAGAGATGGCGAAACCGTCGTGGGAATCGAGTATTTTCAGAGCTGAGCGTCACTGCATGGATACCGCACGCGAATTACAATAGGAGCGATGCAGTGAGCCGATCGTAATCCTTTCGATTTTGCTTATGCCACGCATGGGAATGATAACGGACGGACGCTCCCGGCTAGAGTCTCACGAGTCCCGGTAGAGGCGGAGGGGTTATTTTTGGGGGATGGGGGGGGGAGGCAGTGATTTATCGCAGAGTCGGCGGAGCCGAGAACGATATGGAAGAGATACCTGAGAGGTGAGAATGTTGTGCCCTGCTAATGAAGCGAGAGAAAATTATAAGCTTAATGGGCTCATTGGAGGCGACGACGACGACGACGACGACGATGACATCCATACGGACTCATGATATTATTCTTTAAGGGCAGCGATCATTAAGATCTTCGCGTATCGTTATAGACAACAACAAGGACTCTCGGAGGTTACTTTGTTGTATTGAATTTCGTCGAGTCAGATTGGACTGTCCCGAAGGCAAAGGACAAGAGAGAGTGAGAGAGAGAGAGAGAGAGAGAGAGAGAGAGAGAGAGAGAGACATACAAGGAGTTATTAAGAGGCGGCTATCTAACGTTCTACCAGGGTTTGGCCGAGGTGCCGCTTATGAATTGGTACGTAGTTAATGAGGTTGACGCGCGACGTGTGCGATATGCTTCTTGGGGTTATTGTGGGGGAGGGGGAGGAGGAGTAGGAGAGATTCGGCCGGCTTAAGAGTCGCGGAGCCAGACTTTCATGGGGACCTTGGTGAAGGCGCCGTTGAGGAAGGACATGAAGTGCTTGGCGATGCTCGTGCTCGCGGCCGGTCGCATCTCCTCGATTATCTCCTTAGCGTTCTGATTGAGGAATTGATTCATCGCCTGGCCGATGATGTTGTTCCCGTTTATCTGGTCGACGATGCGAAAACGCGCCCGGCCGAGGTTGAAGTCTATCAGCAGTCGGCTGATGCTCATGTACCGCACCCCGTTACGCTTCTCCTCGATGCCTTGGACCCGGGCGATCGCTGCGACGTCGCCTACAACATGGGATGGAAGTGGCCCCCGGGGTGGGGATCCACCGTCAGATCTTCTCTTTTATCATTAAAACCCGCCGAGCTCGGCGTTCTTGATTGTTTTTTTCTTTTTCACCAGAGCCTCGGGATGAATTGAAAGCACGAGAGAGAGAGAGAGAGAGAGAGAGAGAGATAGGAGGCCTGGAGAAACTAGGGGGAAGCCATGTATACAGAGATATTTTTTACCGAAGAATGCCCAAAAGTCTCCTTGGCTCTGAATGGGGAAGAGGAGGACGTTCCCAGCGACCTCGTAGCGACCCTGGAGCTCGATCTTCGGTATAGACAGATGGAGATCGAGCCTGAGGTTCTTCAGGTCGGTCCTGACTCTGTTGATGGAATAGTTGCCCGGTCCGAAGGCCGTTATGTTGGAGAATATGGCGCGCACCCTGACCGCGCCCTGGCCGTTTTCCATCCCGAGCTCGGGGATGGTCAGCGGGTCGATCGGGGGCAGATCCAGATCTTGGATTCCTGTGCAAAGGGCGAGATTTATAGGGGTACGTTGCGGGATACATTTGTCAGATTGTGGCAATGACGCTATCGTCGAGAGAGAGAGAGAGAGAGAGAGAGAGAGAGAGAGAGAGAGAGAGAGATACTTTTGTCAATAAAACCATTTTCTTATAATTTCTAATCCCGCCGTTAATTCTCCGATTATTTAGCGATAAGCAAATAAATACTTTGCCTTAAATGCGCTCGTGCATTCAAGACTCTCTTACTCATACCTTCGGCCGTTCGAGAGAGAGAGAGAGAGAGATAGAGAGAGATAAGCTTCCGGCTTAAGTATAAAAGCTCCGCTTTAAGAAACCCGAGGGATATTCGGGGCGATGACTCAGGCCATCGGTAATAACGCGCTCACGGGTATCTAATGCCATGAAATGCCATCAATGCCATCAAATGCCATCTAATGCCATTCGATGCCATTCAGGGCTAGCGCGTGATAAACTCTACTGACCTTTAACGAGGTACGGCTTCAGGTGATTGAACGCCTTCTGGATGCAGGAGTCTATCCCCGGATCCGTTCTCGTGCACGGCAAAATGTACTCGGCTGAAAGGACAAAACCCCCATTAGAAAAGCGCACAATCATCGCTTGCGCTTATTCGGCTTGCTTATTTCATTCGGGTTTTCACGGTAAACGGGAGTCAAGTCCGCGTGACTCGACGGATCACGGGAACTTTCAGCTACCCAATTCATTTTATCAGAAATGCCATTGTAAACAATATAGATTTGCCTGCGTATTAAGAAATGGTACGTAAACAATAAATAGGCCATTGGGCTGTAATCTTTAACAGTATTCGTAACGCCTTGTCTTGGATACGTCGCCCAAGACTTATATTCTTATTGTTACTCGTACACTTATTATTATTGAACGCTGGGCATCATTATTAATTCGTGGATAGTATTACGACGATTGCGCATTTCAAGCGATTCAGCCACTTCCTCGTGAAATATTTTAAAATTGAAAACATGTAGCCGCTCATTGATCACGCAGACTTAAATTGAGCTCGCATCTTGTAAAATAATGAAATCCTAATGGGAGGGACTGTTCAATCAATCACATATCCGCATCGAGAGTGTCCATTAGATATTAATTTATGCGGCAATGGTAATAATGGTGATTAATTACAAATTGTAAATTATCGTTTATTTTAAGCGGCAGGTCTCTCTCGAGTCGGTCCGAGATCTTGCGAGCGTATTTTGCCGATCGTGCTCGGAATCGAAGGTAAATCACGGTCCCGTGATTTACGAACGAAGCCACCGAGTCCACGAAGACGAACCTCAGGTTGGGCGATAATTATAATCGGTCTCCGTAACAATTTACGCGAGATGAAATTTTGCATGGGAAACTCATTGCGTTTGGATTTACGTGTTATTGCTCGACATTCTGCGACGAAACGGAAAGGATTTCGATATCAGATATCAGCGTCAAGGAATCGTAGGTAATTTTAAGAAAAGGAGAGAAGAGAGTGGGGACGACTGGCTCGTGTCGTATGATTTGCATATAATTAAAGCTCGTTAACGGAAAGCACATATTAATCGTCCTCGTCGATCATTATTCCGTCCTGAGCGCTTTCGATAAGGATAGCCGTATCGTGAACGAGGATGATTCAAGGTAGGCTGGAGACTGAAAAAGGAGCGGCGACGAATTGTCATTCGAATGGAGGATCGGGGAAGTCGAAAGAGGACGAGGAGGAGGGGGAGGAGTACGACAATGCGGGCGGCGGGGACGGGGCAGTGCGACGAGGCGAAGGAGAGTCTGCTCGATCGAACGTCGCTAATTAAAGCAAATGGGAATCGGAGGAATCGAAGCGGTCACGCGACTCTGTCCCCGGGGCTCCTCGTCTCTTCCTCCTTCCGCGACGGACCCGCTCGCTTATTATGTAAAACCCTCCTCTCACTTTTTCCCCGGACGTACGATCGTCCGTCGTCGATCGAGCCCCCGATCGAGCGCCTCCTTGTTTCTTTTCTCTTTTGGCTTGCGACACCGACAACCCCACCCCCTCCCACGACTTCCAGCCTCTTCGGCTGAATAATCTCCCGGCCCCCTTAATCTACCCGGGTCTTGGATTACCGCATAATACGTCTGACCTTGAGAGAATCCCGTCGCGGGACTCGGGCTCCTCACTATCCAGAAAGGATATCGAAAACGAAGGAGAAAGGTGCCTCCGAATACTAACGAGTCTCTTTCTAAGCCGACGGAGGCTCCGTGCGGACGAGATGCTGCTTTGGAGATTCGAGGATTCGAAAAGTTATTATTAGAGTTAGGCGGGCGGTGTGTGGGGACGACGACGACGACGAAGAAGAAGAAGTAACCGCGAGGATCCTTGGAAATGGAAAGTGTTTGCACGGACTGGAATACGTAATACGTCCGCGGTAAGATTGGCCGGACGCGGCAGGGATGTGGCTCTCATCGGGGGGGGGGAGGGGCGACTATCCCCGCGTTCCGTACGTTTTCCTGACGGGCGGCAGATCGAGCGATCCATTTAACAGGGCTTGGGGGTAACGAATGGATCCATGCGCGAACGTCGCCTAAGGGAGACTTCCCCGAGGATTGATCGCGGAAAGAGGAAGCGGCCGGGGAACAAAGAGAACGGGGCCGAGCACGCGCAGCCCATAAACCGCGATGTCGTTATCCCGGACTCAGCGCGAGGCTGACAATGAGCTTTCCGCTCGTACTTGGCATGCGCTTCGTGTCCTCGTGGCGTATCCCGCGTGTCGCCGCGACGCCCTCGCATCCGGCCCGACGCTTTCGATACGGGGATGGGCCCGTCCACCGCCTCTCCCACCCCCTCCCCATCACCGCGCCTCTCCCACGCCCTCTCGCGCCGACCACCTCAGTCCGGCCTTCGATATAACATCGCATTGGGGGATAGATAGGAGAGAGAGATAGATAGAGAGAGAGAGAGAGAGAGAGAGAGAGAGAGAGAGAGAGAGAGATAGCAAACGGGATTTATAACGAGCTAGCTAATAACTCGTTGTTAAGTGACTCAGTGAATTCGGCACCGAGTCGAGCTCGCGCTATTTTCTATGCAGATTTGCATAAGCAGTGAGTCACGCGCTACCGGAGCCTCGTGCATCTCATAAATCATTACCTTATTCCGCTACCATATACTGCAGATCTTGACCGAAAAAACAAAAAGAGAAAAAAAAAACAAGAAAAGAAGAAGAAGGAAATAAAAAGGTACAGGATTACAGGATTATGTGCGCTACGTATATTTGAAAATCCGGGACGCGCTCTTTTTTAATTTACGCCCTAGGACGACGTCGTCGTCGGGGCCATGGGCCCCGAATGATCTCGAATGATCTCGGGCCTCGCATTCCCGGGCACGGGATCTATTGCCAATAAAAAGACCTCGCGCTCTTCTTGTAATCCGTCACTGGTCGTCTTAACCGACGCTTTCGCGTAAAAAATAATTAACGATATCGATACGAAGGCATTGAATGCGCTGGAATTCATGTGCATTTGTATAATCGTTACATCGAGTTGTCCGTTAGAATGTAAAATTTCGCGTAGGAAAGGTAAAAAAACAAAAAACAAAAAACAAAAAAACAAAAAAAAGTAAGAAAAAAACCCGTGAATTAAAATGTCCATTAAATGCTTATCTAGGAAAATTTACGGGCTAGGAGGAATTATTATAAACGAGCCCCGCGTGCTTGAAATTAAATGTCCTAGAAACGTTGAGACCCGGAGTAATTCGTCTCGAGACTCCGCTCGAGTACTATTTACTTAACTAAGTCGTAAATCGGTTTACGGTCGAGATATGCCCATTCACTCAGACGTACAATGCACTTTCAAAGGGGAGGTATTATTACTGTCAACGCCGTAACTTTACGTCGCGGCGGCTCTCCACTCTCACAGAGTAAGACGCGTAAGTGCATCTTCCGCGCGTGCGTATACGTACCTTCATCTCTCATCTCTCACTGAGATATCAATGACGACAAGTAATGGCCAAACCATTGACGGTGGTGTGATATAAAGAATTCACGCCAGTACAGCGAAGATCAATGATTTATATAAGGGGAAGACAATTGCCGCTCTTACGGTGAGATGCACTTATACGTGGATACGTGGACGTAAACACGTGCTCGAATAATTATGCAACTCGTGTGTAAAAAACGCGCGATGATATAAGCTCAATGAGAAGTAATTAAAATTTAAAGCCCAATTAAGTTTGTTTATTAAAAGTGGACGTGTAAGTGTAACTGCACACGCACGTACGTACGTGTAATATAATTAATTGGGAATTCGTGGATTATGTAAAGTGATTATTAATCGTTTTGCCTCGATTCTTCAACTTTAAGGCAAACATTACAAAATCCTTTTGGAGTATTCGACATCGAGGATAATGAGAAGGTGAAGTAGAAGAGAGAGAGAGAGAGAGAGAGAGAGAAAAAGAAAGGGGAAAAAAAGCGGTCGTATAAGCGATTACATAGCGAGGCTAAACTAAATAACGAACGATATAGATCGTTTGAGGGATTCGGTATAATTCGGTAGAATAACGAGCACGATTATCCTACACCGCGATGAATGAATAATATCCCCCCGTTTTATAGAATTTCTTTTTGTAAGTAATAAGCTGCTTAAGGCATTAAGATCAAGTAGATTTTTACCCTTTGAATTTTATTAATTTCGTAATCCGAAAGCTACTACTACTGCAGCCGCTACTTCGTACCTTTGTACGCGTCCTCGTTTGATTATTATTTGAATTGATTGTTACATTACATGCGTACATTCTATCCAGTTATAATAAATCCTTTTAATTTAGGGCTGCTGCATTGAGTTATCGTCGGGGCGCGTGAATATCAAAGGTTTTTACAACGTGCCTTTACGTGATATATATATATATATATGTGTATATATATACGTGAATGGTCAGTTAATTAGAACAGTGGCTCGTTACGAATATCTTTTTTTTTAAATAAAGTAAGGATTTCGTGGCTCGTACTGACTGCTAATGGATTATGTCACTTTTGACCTAGTCTCGGAAATGTATTTCTTACGTATCGCGTGGAGCCCATTACTGCCGGTTACGTATATATACACGCATACACGTATACATGTAAAGACAAAAAATGTACTCGAAACTTAAATTGAATAGGATAACCTAAATATGAAAAAAAAAGCGGCTCATCTGCTTCATTGCCGGGAAAGAGCTTTAATTCGAGCTTTTGACGATGAGTTATTAATCACGCGGCCACGCGAATCTGTGATCGATTTATCGATGCTCCGTTGTTATTATAAAAATATTTACGCCAACGCGGTGAATACACTGCCCGTTCGGAAGGATCTTTATTTAGCCGTATGTTAAATGGGAGGCCAATTTAATGGCTTATACAACGATAATACGAATAAAATAATCGCGACGCGTATGTGTATACGTAAAACGTAATTTGTTTTGATTGCCGGATAAAAACTGTTATTTTCATGTGATTTAGTTGATAATGCTCTCATTATAAAGCTACAGTATCCGCGTAGAATTATAAAGAGTAGTAGTTCATCAATGGCAGCTGCTTACATAAATGACGAATCGACTTTTTCGTCAAAACAAAAGAAATATCCCCTCAACACTCCATTTACACTCTGAGCTCGTACTCTTTGATAGATTTATTTCATAAGATTTCAAGCCATTAATATTAAGTTCGATTTAAAAAAAAGTAAGGGTAAAGGGTAAAAAGGGGGGGGGGTAAAGTAAGTTTTATAATTAATAAAAGAAGTATCGATTCATTGAGGGGAAACGGTATTAAGTAAAAAGCGAATCGAATTACTTCGTTTTTCCGTCGAAGTGCGAATTTCCAAATGAAAAACGATTGTGAAAATATAAGGATAACGTATAGGATTGAAAATGCTATGCCACGCGAAAAGCTCGATAATGTATATTAAATTGATAGCATCGTATTATTATATTATACGTGGTATTTCGTGGTATTTCGTGGTATTTCGTGGTATTTACGGAGGAATATTTCAATTCTTCGGAAAGGATAGAAATCACGATTGCCCGCACAAAGGAATATTTTTACGTATACGAGTATTCTTGGTCCAACGGGTTTTTTATCGTAGTTATTACTTTAATCAAGTTGGTGGAGGGGGGGGGAAAGAAGAAAAAAAAAAGGTAAAGTATCCGAGGCTAATTTTCAGTTGCGTTGCGTAAGAGGACAGAGGCAAGATTTATTATGTTATTTAAGGGGGCATTTATTTCGTATGTATTACAGGAATACCGTATTCGAATTATTCAGTTAAATGATGAAAATCCAGCGGAACACGCGAGTGAAATAAAAAACATGACATACAGCGCACAAGAACAGTCCACGAGTCAACATTCTTTCTCGTTCATTAATTATTTATCGTTAATAAATGTTAATACGCGCGAATACTTATAGACGCTAAATGTATCGTAACAACAACAACGACAACGACAACGACAACAACGACAACGACAACAATAATAATAGTTTTAAAAAAAGAAACGCTTTAAGGTACGTATGAGATTAATTCGTTTGAGTCGTTTTGAAATTTTTGTTATTTGCATAAAATTCTATGCACATAATATAAGCATTAAAATGTTAATGAAAATAAACTTTCAAACGACTTTTCTTTTTTTCTTTTTTCTGTTTTTTTTTTGTTTAGTTCGCCCCCGGAGCTTGAAAATTAACCGTAGTAAGTTTTAACGTGGAACTCTTCGAGAGATTAACTTTAATATCTGGATCTCGTGTACTCGTTATGTTTCTTTCTCTCCCTTTCGTTTTGAGAAGATAATGCGTGAAGATTTTGTTGATTACAGGCTTAGAATTGTTGTTCGTATCCTTTTCATTCGAGTCTTTGACTTATAATTACCAATGATTTATGCTTGAATTTTATTTGTGCTACTTTCCTCCCTCCCCCACCACTCCGCCCAATTATTTTTATTGTATTTTTATTGTATTTTCATTGGGTTGCGTAAGAGCAGAATTTTAATAAAAGATCTTTGACCTAAAAAGAAGCTTGAAACGTTAGATAACACGTGAGCACATGGACGTTTGAAAATTGTTTGGACTGGAATAGCGTAATTACCGAGCCAAATGGAAATTCTATTGTTGAAAGAGAAAAGAGGAGAGAGAGAGAGAGAGAGAGAGAGAGAGAGAAAACGAAGGAGAATAGAGAAATATAAATATATTGAACGACGCAATGTTCCCGATTATGCAGAAACGTAATTGAGCATCAACAATAACGAATTATACTAATTAATCGTCGGAAATTACAGGCGAGAGATAATTGGACGAGATTGTCGATTGTCGAAAGATGTTTTGTGTTTTGAGAAAAAAAGTTGATTGGACTAGGCCCTGAGTCTCTAAGGTCATGGAAGCAGATAAGAAGATAGCAGGCATCGGACCTAGGCCTACGTATGCGTAATGAATGAATGAAAGAAGAAGAAGAAGAAGAAGAAGAGAAGAGGTCGGAGGAATAAAGGAGCTCGAAGCATCGCCAGAGCCAAACGCCACCACTGGCCATCCTTGAACTGAACGGGTACCAGCTTCCGGCAGGAGGCGGCTAGCTGAAAGCGAAAGCGGCGAGGTCGTCGCGCAGACTCCGGCCCTCGATAAGGAGGTCGCTCGTGGATACTCCTCCGACCCGGGCCACGTCGTCCTCGCCGTCGTCCCCGGCTCCCGTCCCCGTCCCCGGCTCCCGTCCCCGTCCCCGGCTCCCTCGTCGACCACCCATGGGGCCCCGTACCCGGCTCCCTCGACTCCCGACTTTCTCCCGCGCGGCTTGCGCAACGGCTCTGACATAACCTTCGTCGAGCCGGCGCGCGGGTTACGCCACCGGGACTATTGCCGCATTGCGAGACGCCGCCCGCGACTTGAGATTTTACAGCCCGCGAGCCGTCCCAGCCTCTGGCGCGCCGGAGACTCTGAGGCAACACGCACTCTGGAATTCCCCCGGTGGCCATCGTGTATTCAACCGCCTCTCGACCGCTCTCTCTCTCTCTCTCTCTCTCTCTCTCTCTCGTTCCCTGCTGCCCCTCCCCCCTCCCCGCCCGCGTTCCGACAAACGCGCTGCCAGTCATGGGACAGGGCTCCGGGCGACCGCTGTCCCCCCAATGGCTATCCCCGCGAGCTTCCTTTACAACCCGGCCAAAGATAGAGAGAGAGAGAGAGAGAGACGTCGCATCGCCAGGGTGCGATTACTGACTCGTGGTCCTGCTGGGAGCGTCAGTCCTCGGTGGAGGAGCGCGAAAAGTAAGCCGAGGGACCGGGTTGCGAGTGGTTGTCCCGGCTCTGCCTGTCGAAATCAGGGCCGTGCCAAAGGCTCCCGGGAGCCCGAACGTCCTTGAGCCGCGTAGATGACGCGTGGGCTCCCCCTTGCCCCGAGCACGGGCCCGGTGGGGAAAGTCCGCGCGCTCCGTCTCTCCCCGTCCGTTCTCGCTCACCGACTTACCCCAATTAAGCGCGAAGGTAATACAAATTAAGCCGAGAGGAGATCTTACGCGAGCAGCGGGGTCCCCCCCCCCCCGTCCCCAGCCCCTCCTGGCCATCGTCCGACTACCACTCGCGGGGGTACTCGACGAAGCTAGAAAATGCAGTTCGCGAGCAGGCCCGTGTCTGCTGGTGGTGCGCGAGCCTCGTGGCCCGGCCAACGGGCGGCGGGAGGGAGGGAGGGGGACGGGTGAGCCCGATAGAACACCGAACGAATCGTCGCGCTCCGGATAGCTGGACCATTTCGTAAGGTCTGACGTGTTTTTACTGAAAAGGACGTTGTATAAGCGGGTCATTGCAAAATGGCATTCGTAACGGAGAGTTTCGGAACGTGCCGACGAGGTGGCTTCGATTGGTCCCCGAGCGATAAATCGTAATATAATAATGGATAGAGAGGGTCGCGACGACGAGCTTACGGGTTTCGAAGTTGGGCTCGTTGGCTCCGGGTTCCCCGTTGTCAGCGCTGATGATGACCTGGGCTCCGGCGAGGCCGAGGACGAGTCCAAGGAGGGCGAGGCCCCCGAGGAGGAAGTTGCCCGGCGCCATGGCTGCTGCTACCGCGGTCGTCGGTCCCTGGTCGCCTGCTGTCCTGGAGGTCGAGCGGGTCTCGCTGAGGTGTCCTGCCAAGGAGCGGCGCACTAACCAAACTAAGACATGTCAGGCGTCGCGCGGACCGAGCGACTCGCGGGCTTTTTCGAAGCGGCTGCCTCTGGCTAGACCGCGACTCGCTGTTCCAGTGGAGGGGCCGAGTGGAGAGGCTCACCAGTCCGCTCTTACAGGTGTGATACACGCACGAACGTGAACAGAGGCAGAGAGAGAGAGAGAGAGAGAGAGCAGGGCACGCAGGAGAATAAGGGAGAGAGAGAGCGATAGCTGTTTGAGCGTATGGGGTGGTTGGGAGGGGGGCGGGAGGGAGCTTTGTCCGGCAGTAGCTTTGTCTGATAAACTAAGGACGGCTCCGCTCATATTGCTTCTTATATCCGATCGCCCCTTCCCTCAGGGCTCGTCTCGAACGCTCGCCTCGACACCGTCGGCACCATCTCCATTGCACCGTCTTTCGTTTACCAACGAGCCGATCGAGCCTTTCCCCCCTCCCTCTCTCTCTCTCACTCTCGCTCTCTCTCTCTCTCTCTCTCACTCTCACTCTCACTCTCTCTCTGCCTCTCACACGGTTTTTGTATCCCGAGCGATGGCCCACCTCGGTTCGGGCCTGCATCGTCCGCTCCACCCCCTCCACCCTTCAACTCCTCGGCCCGGTGCCTCGAGCATTCCCGAGCTTTGTCGCGCTGAGCCCTCTTCTTGCGGGGCTGTTCCCCTCCCGCCGCCGCCACCGCCACCGCCACCGCCACCGCGAGCATAGCCAAGGTATCGAAGAAGCCGACGACTCTGCGGCCTCCGCGAATCGCTTCTCGGCCATGAATTCGTAACGAGCCATTGTCTGGCCGATTTCGAGTCGGCCGAGCCGCGATTATTAATTCGGCATTCGCCACGGCCTGGCTCCGTTGTACCCGTGTCCGGCCCATTCGGTCTCCTTACCGTCCGCGCGATACTCCCTCTTACCCCTCCCCCTCCCCCAACCCCCAATGCCCCTCACGACCTCCCAATAAAGAGGGACGAGCGAGTTTATTAAACGAGCCTCGTTCTCCGCCCATTCGACCGACGGCCCCTACCTAGCCCCTCCCTCCATCCCTCCCTCCCATCCGCCTGTAACTTCATTCCAACTGAAATGTATATCTCTTGCGTTACAACAAGTTACGTACTTTCTCTCTCTCTCTCTCTCTCTCTCTCTCCATCTATCTCCATCTACCTCCATCTATCTCGCTGCGCTCTTTGTTCAATCGGTGTTACGTGTTTCGTCACTTGGGTACCCGTGCCCCTGGGTGCCCCTGGGTGCCCCACCTAGGCTTCCCGACAATCGTAATTATACTCTAATTGTACCGCTTCTCATTTACCGTAAAGCCCAAAAAAGACTTTCGACTCCACGTGCAGCCAATTGTGTTTTATAATATCTCTATTCGTAATTGGAACCTAATTACAGCCCTCCCCCCACCCCCCTAGTGCTTGTACTTAGCTTTGTAAATAATTCCAAAGGGCTTCTAGTGCCGTCGATACGGATACGGATCATCACGAGGTCGTGAGGTTTTCGATGATAAACAAACAGTTGGGGGGGAGACGAGGAAGGGGGGGTGGAGGATCGGTCGTCAGCCAGTTAATTCGAGGCATTGAACGAGTTGATCGCGACACGGTCCCGGGGAAATGGCCAGGATACGCGTCAGCGCCAGCGCGCGAATTCTTATATCGTTTCGGCTGCGCACGCAACGCGCG
This sequence comes from Ceratosolen fusciceps, assembly GCA_018883505.1. Taxonomy (NCBI): domain Eukaryota; kingdom Metazoa; phylum Arthropoda; class Insecta; order Hymenoptera; family Agaonidae; genus Ceratosolen; species Ceratosolen fusciceps. Next base: position 1,519,417 of record RCIC01000010.1, read on the forward strand.
CACTCGCTTATGTATTTATGCAAATTCATGAACTTTTACGCCTATGCTCAATAGCAAATAGCAGCGCTTGGCCACGAGTGAACTATTCACTTTTGTAAATAATTTATAACTTCATCTGAGAACAAAGCTTTCCTTATTAACCCGTGCCGCGTCCGTACCTCTACATTTTCTTTCTTTCTTTCTTTCTTTCTTTCTTTCATTATTTCTTTCTTTAATTATTTCTTTATTTCATTTTTTTTTTGTTTTGTTTTTTTGTCTTTTTGTTTGGTTGTTAATGGCTTCATCAGTCCGTCGAGGAGAGAAACGGGCCGTCGACGTTGCGATATTTTCGTTCTTTTTTTCTTTTTTAGCGAAAATGGCTTTTGCAACGTAGGTCGACGGTCTTTGTTTGGTCGGGAACGACCAAACCTCCCTCGTAGGACGTTAAAAAGAAAGAAAGAAAGAAAGAAAGAAAGAAAGCAAAGGAAACCCCTTATTATTAGAAAATTCTCCTCCGCGTGATTTACGGATTGCTATTCAGAAGCTGTCGATATCCGTTAATTTGCGAATAAAGGGATAACGTTAAGCGAACGTTATATAGCGTATAATAAAGCGCCGGAAGAAGAAGAAGAAGGGGGGGGTGGGAGGATAAAGAAAATCTTGTGCGAATCCGAGCATAAAAGTGTCATATCGATTGAAGGGATCTTCTCCGAGGCTGTAAAACGAGATATTCTTTATTATCTGACGGTATAGGGTTGCCGGGGCCACACCGTACGCGGGGTTATCCTCCTCGGGAGACGTCGAATACGTCCGCGTAGTGGTCGTGGATTCTCCTGTTACTCGCCGTTCGCCAAAAGAAGGCGAAGAAAGGCAAATATACGTCACTTTGCGTTTTTATATAAGAACGCATAAATACATTTATTACAATAAAATGAATTCGTGATTGGAAATTCTCACCTTCGATGTATTTCGGTCTTTGTGTTACGAGCCTCGCTCTCCGCGTGTAAGAGAATACCTTCCTACACGAGTGCATTTTTTGACATATACTTTGACCTTTCGAAGATTCGAGAGCTCCTCCTTCGCATAAAAGTCTCGGATTATTAAGCCCTACGACATAGGTTAGGTTAGGTCGCCTATGTTGGCGTTAATACGACAAATGCTCTTATATCTGGTAATTAAATAATAATTACAGGTATAGGCGACTCGTAAGCCGATTATGAAAATCCGCTCGTCGGCAAGTTTATCGAAAATTTAAATAAAAATTGCCCATTCGATGTAGGTTCGGTCACTTTATTATTATTAATAAAAAAATAAAAACAAACAAAAATGGCAAAAATAGGGCTGACCTTGATTTTCAATAAGTTTTAAATATTTAAAATCCGTAGAATTATGCATTGGCAATAAAGGAGTAAAGGTATTCCATTAATGTAGAATATATATATATATATTTTTTATATAAAGAATTAATTGAGTAAAAAAATAAAGTCCGAGAGCGTCGACGAGCGTGATAAGTATTTACCTAGGATTAATTAAAATGCCTTTTTAAATAAGGCTTCACATCATCATTTGCAAAGTGAACGCAAGCACATTGTACTTACACGTACTGCCGATTCTATTTTATATGCCGGCTTATGCTCGCCAGCCCCCCACCCCCCGCCGCCGCCGTTCAATTAAACTTATTTGCGAAACACTGAAATATGAAATCCGTGCCAATGGACATTCGATTTAAATGAATAATAATCGAGCTATCTCGTATAGGGATTAGTTTGGAATAAAGGCCCCGTTATTAAAGATAATTATTAACTATTAATCGATGATTAAATATTAATCGAATAAACGATAGGATGAGAAGGAGGTGTAATTGATATTGGCGCAGTCGTGGAAGACGACGACGATGGAGGAATACGACTTGACGATGAGCCGCGCATGACAAGAGCCAACCAGTAATTCCCAACTCGTCTCGTGATCTAAAAATCTCCGCGAGTTATTGAAATTCCACGGAGATGCGGCTGATATTGGTGCTGGTGGTGGTGGTGGTGGTGGTGGTGGTGGTGCTGCTGCTGCTGCTACCGCTGCTCCGTAAGGAATTCGCCGCAGCAGCGGCAAGAGCCAGGGGTTATTGGGGTGGAGGGAGTATTTGGATATCGAGTACAGAAGCAGTAATTGAGACGTAAGGGCAAAAAGTCCCATAAGACTCGCTGCTTCGTATAAACGGCGGACCACGGGCCGGGAGCTTAGGGCTTTGAAGGGGAAATTCGAGACACGGCTCGGTTACCTAACGCGCCTATACCTTCGTCTTTCTTCGGTGCGACTCATTCATTGTCCCGGCCGGGCCTCGCTGGAAAAGCCAATTTTCACCGGGTTCGCGCCTCGCACACGGAACCGCTCCTTCGTTCTCCCATGGAAGCGCGACACGAGGCTCTCGGCGGATAATTAGCGACCCCGCGATTTACGTAAGACCCGAATCGCCGTAACGGCCGGGCAGGGGGGAGGGGCGAGGGGCGATGAGGAGGGGGAGAGGCGAGGTGGAGGAGGAGGTGGAGACGTAGCGGGAACGACACACACACACACTCGTTCGCACTCTAATTACGTTTTTACGGGCTTATTGGGCAATCGACGCTGCGCTTTGATCCCGACGCGTCATGGGAAGAGTCCGGATTACACGGCTTGCTCAACGCCGTCTATCCCCATACGGAGATCACGGATTCCTTATTTGCTTTTCCTCGTTCTCCTTACTACCTTATCCTGGCATTTTTAATATAAACCGTCCTCTCCCCCTCCCTCCCTCTATTTATTATCGTCAAATAGTTTAAAGCCAAAGGATTGCGTAAACTCGAAACGACGATCCGCAACGATCCCCCCCCCTTTCGATCCAACGAACGACAATTCCGTCGAAATCATCCTTCCCCAATTACGGCCGCGTACTCAATTTATAGATTCAGATTGTTTATAAATTAAAAAAAAGAAAAGAAAAGAAAAGACAAGAAAAAAAGATAAGAATAAGGCAGGCATGTTTAGTATTTATTCGAGCGACACGTATAGAATGGAATATAAAAATCGTTTCATAGAATGAACTCGCGATCGTGAGCGTAAAATTTATTTACGTGACATGACGAAATTCATGTCCCAAGCTTTTGAATTAAATAAGCAAATTGTAAAATAAGTTGTAAATCTCTCTCGGCCTCCATCGTAACTTCATTACGCTCATTATAATAACATAACACATCAAAATTTCTCTATTGAAAATGCATCGATGTTTAGGATTAGATAGGATTGAATTGATTAGAATTCCATTCGGACGGACAACTAGTATTTCTTACTATTTCTTCTTGCGCCTAACGAGCGCCAAAGCACATTTAAAAAGTAATTTTAATTAAATTTTTTGTAACAATAGCTTAGGGTCAGGAAGCACCAGATATTTACCAGCCAATATCCGATTTAACGAATGATAATAATGTACGGAGGGGGGCAGGGGCAGGGGCAGGGGCTTAGCAGCATTCAAATCGTTCACGAGCTCGACTATGGTATTTAATAACTCTTTCGCATAGAGTTCCATTAATAAATTGTACGACAAGTAAAGCAATGACGATAACGACAGGTAAAAATGTACAATATTTAGTAATCGTATTCGGTTTGGTTTATTTAGGGGTTATTGGGGATGGGGTTATTGGGGATGGAGAAAAGCCGTTGGTTGGCTTCCATATATACTCTTCTGGGATATTTGTATGGAAGAATTTTCATTTCCTCGTCAGTGGATTTATCGCTTTTCTCTAAAAGACGAAAGCAACTACCGAACTTCGTACAATAATACGGGCGTATAAAATATAAGGTGGTCTGCGTTTAGCTGATAAGGCCCCACCCAGCGCAGCTCATTATAGAGTAGAGCGAGCGCATTTTTCATTTACGCACCGCAAGGAATGTTAATTCATTCTCAACGTCAACTCTAACGGCGAGCGTAAATAATATTTTTCTTTATTTATATACGTGTCTCGAGATCTTTCCCAGCCGGTGGCCAGCCGCCTTTATTCCCCGTTTACCTACACTCACGTAAGGTCCCCAAGAAACTTTGGGACAATGATCCTGCCTCGTTATCGAAAATTTCCCTATTGTCGTCGTTGTTGTTGTTGTCGTTGTTGTTGTTGTTGTTGTTGTTAGGATTCAACGCTCAGCGATGAGATTTACGGACGTAGGTGTGTGGTGCATAATTTACGCAGCGAGTACTCGCTTTGCAATCGTGTCGCATCGAGATCACGTTATTGTAACGATGAAATTTATGATCGATAATTACGAGAACGGCGACGCGGATAGTCGCAGCCGAACGGTTCCCGAGAGGATCGCGGAAGCCGAGCGTGGCTAATGTCGCCCGGAGAAACGCTTTCAATTTAATCGCGCAGCGCTGCGACGCGGGTGCGGGAGGAGGGAGGGAGGGAGCCAGCCGCGATGCCTCGCGAGCGAGGGGCCAGACGGGGATACGACAACGGGAAGCAACGTAACGAGGACAAGCCGACGCATCGCCGTGTATACGTGTATCCGTGTGTGCGCGTCGCGGCTGCAGTCGTGCGGCTGATACGTCGAAAGGTTACTTGATTCGAGCGCCGGCGACCGAAAGAATCCTCCCCCGCCCGCCTCCTCACTCCCCTCGCTGCGCGTTAGCCTATTTAAGGGGCCGAGCCGGAGAACGTTCGCGCGTGCTTACGTCGACGCGTATCGATTAGCGTTAGATAAGATTTGGGCCCGCTCGCGCGGCCGCTCTGCTCCGTAATTAGCGTCTCGATAGCGTAGCCTCCTCTTGTGCCAATAATGGAACAATGCCGGCCGGCGACATTAGACGAAATTTCGGTAAAATCTGCACGATCGCTCCTCGTCTTTTTCGGTCGAACTCATCCGTACCCCCAAGATATCTTACTCTTTAAGGCCCCTCTTCCGAATTTACGGCACACTAAGTTTCACGCGAGCAGCGCGTGAAAGTTATCTTACGCAAGGAAGTTCATCCGGAGACTCGAAAATCCCGAGCTCGTGACATGACACGTTTTTTTTCTACTTCTTCTTCTTCTTCTTCTTCTTCTTCTTCTTCTTCTTCTTCTTCTTCTTGAAAAATACCTACGGCCAACAAGAGGAAACACATCATTACGCGAAACCGACGAATTTTCTCACCCCGTTCACTTAATTTTCAGCTGCCGAAGGACTTTAATACACCGATACGTCAATCCGACGGTTATTCAATTCGTGGGTGGGTGGGGAGGTCGGGGGGTAGAGTTAATCTCCCGTAAGTAATTTTTTACTATAAACGACGTGCGTTCTTACGTTAATTAAAAAACTTACTCCCGTGCTCTTTACAAAGTGTACGCGGATACACGAATAGGAAAAGCTGTGTAATGGCTCGATCCCATTAGTAGATCATGCCCGTATGTATATGTATGAGGGAGGCTGCTCTCGTTTCCGGCAGACTCCGACGCATATTACGCCTCCATTTGTGGAATACGCTTCGAAGTTAATGCGAACTCTCCTTCTTTTCAAAACCGACATTCTTCTGCCTTTTGTACTACACCTAAGTTCTCCAAAGTATTTGAAAACAGGCGAAAACAAGAAAGAGGAAGAAAGTATAAAACTACCCTGAATTCACCTTTCGCATCAAAACATTATTTTGAACTTTAAAACAAAATCTTTCCTTCTTTCCTTCTTTCGTTAAAAACAACAAGAATAATAATTTTAGCCTCTCTCTCTCTCTCTCTCTCTCTCTCTCATTCTCTATATAATAGTTAAGAAGAAGCTGATAATTATGCTTTCGACTACCACTACTACTACTACGTCGTTCATTAAAAAGTTATTAAGCGCTCGAAGCATTTCCCTGAATTATAAACAAAAAGTTATAAGTGAAAATTAGTATTTACGGCTGCAAATAACAATTATAATGTTACGTTTTCAAATTTATCGTAGACTGAAAAACTTTGTCGAGTTAAATAAGCAAAGTGGTGGGGTTATTGGGGTTATTGGGCTGGGTTCTTCTTCTTCTTCTTCTTCTTTTTTTTTTTTTTTCTCGCCCTTACACGACTAAGATCCGACGAAAACTTTTATATTTCAAAAAAGCTTACGGTATAATTTGCACTTGTAGTATCAACTTTTCGATGCTCGACAAATGATTCGCACGCATTATTATTTATATGGACAATGATGGACGCATGCAATCAATTATCGAATCGTAAATTGTACGTAAAAATGCTTATCTTACGAGCCTCGTCTTAATCGGTCATGAGCTTTTATTATTCTATTGGCCGCGGCCATTAAACCAGACGGCAATAAGTAATTCTCGAATAATTTTGAAGGAAAAGAAAGAAAAGAAAAGGAAAAAAAAAACGTTGCATATCATCATTGATAATAAATTTAACGAATTCCGGCAGAGTGGACGGAGTATGCGCGCGCGGCATTGTATTAGAATTCTGAAATAACTCTATTCTAATTTAAATGTCCGCATTACAGGTTTTTCGCTCAACTGGACAGCCATTCTTATTTCACTTTATGCCTCTTTTTTTTTCAAAAACACATTCTACGATGCAAATGTATTGTCGTACGTTCGGATATTAATGTAAATACACATTACATTATGTGTATATAATTTCATGAAGTCATTGTAAGACCTATTGTAAGGTTATATAACATTTTCTTAGCGAGACAAAAGCAAGAATAACCCCGCGGCTCCCTACGTCATCGGTAATACACACCGAAATATCTCACGTTTGCTACGTAGAGAATAATGTTTTTTTTTTTCCCCACGCATTTCACGGTAATATTTATCTTATAGCTTTCTCCGACCAAGTTATATTAAGATACTTATTACGCGTCGTATATATAAAGGAAAGATCTTCAAAGATCCCTCGCGACTCTTTTAAAACTCACGGCTTCGTGCATATTAAAGTTCCCGATATTAAAGCTTACTGTTGTACTTCGCTGAGATTTTTAGGCGATTTATTATTATTTATTATTTATTTTGAGGCTGATTCTTGTCTTTATTGCACTCGTCACGCATCATTGAAATAATAATAAAAGTAATTGATCGAACGTTCGATTTTAATAGCGAGGTGGAGAAAAGTAAAAAAAAAGAATAAAGAAAAATAAATTCCTCGATTTTCTCATTAACGTTATTACGAATGAGATTATATTAAGTATAAGGAATATTATTAATTATTGAGTGAAGCTTAGGATTTTGAAGATCTCGTCTGGAGTATCGAACCATTAGATGCTGCTCGTATGAAAATCAAATTTCAAATACGCATTTCCTACAATTTGCGAAACGTATTAAGCGATTTTATATTCTCTTTTAACATGTAATGTACGGACCTCGGCTACTTGAAACCTTAAACCGCCGAGGACCACTTGTATTTATTTTAATACGCAAATGTGAAAGTACAACAAGGTAGGAGGAAATCTTTTAATATATAAATACAAGATATTTTTGCCAATATTCTCGCTCGATTCTATCCGTGGATATTTATTTTTCAAATGTTCAAATGCTACGCGTACGCGTACGCAACTGATGCAATAACCGTAACTTTAAGCAAACTTTGTTGTTTCTTTCGATTAGATAAGTTCTTGTTTCTTTTTTTTTTTTTTTTAATTGCCTGGCTCAATGTTCTCAATAAGTAAAAGACAAATAAAAGCGTATGCTTTGCTTCATTTTCCTTCTTTTACGCGAAATTATTCAAACGAACGGATTCAATCGAAAGAGGATTTCCATCAGTTATCATTATTTGTCTATTATTTCGTAATTAGAGGCACTTAGTGATAGAATACAATATTAATGGTGTACGTATTAATAGTTCCAAAATAATTAATACCAATTTTACTTATTTTAGAATCCCCAAGTGACGATATTTTTTGTAAAAGAGCGATTCGTTTTCTTGTTTTTTTTAATAATAATTTGTTTTGAATATTAATATGCTTTACAATAAGAGCGTTAAAAGTATGGGAAATAAAATCATAAGCACCTACCAAAGCTTATTTGATAATTAGACTGTAATTATCTCTCTCTCTCTCCAAAACAAAAAAAAAAAAAAAAAAACAGTCCATCGCGATAATTTTTACCAAGTTCTTTTTACTAAGTAGTAGTAAAATATTTAAAGGTCGGAAATTATTTCAGAACTTTTCATGTAATAAAGAAATCGAACGGAACTCCGCAGTCTGCTCTTACATCCGTCAAAAAATCACTCACACACGGAGATTCGATTTAATTAACGCGTTACGCTTTTTATAATAAATAATTGTACTTATCTAATATCCCTGGTGTAAGAAATGATTTTTTTTTAAAGCGAATCCTGCCGAAGAATTAAAACCGACATCGTAAACCCGTAATAGAGATGCTAATTAATTAATTGAGGTATAATTATTACGAACTATTAATAAAAAGAAAATTACGAGATTCCAGCCATCATTCGCAGAAATGATTTCTCTGCACTTTGGCGCTGAGAAACAGGGAACGGATCCAGACGCAATTAATGGCTTCCCATCCCCCGCCCCCCTTTTTTTTTCATAACGAATCCGGAACGCTGCTGTCGTGTCAGGAAATGGAAAATCCCCAATTTAGATCCTGAGCTCCCAATTATCCGCGATTTCACGTTCGACAAGGCTTCGTTCAACCTAAGCTGCAGCCAGGATAACGGAAATCCCGGGACACTTAGGAAAAGGAGCATTTTTCCCTCTTCGTCGTCCAAGGCGACGTTTATAGTTACCCCGTAGTCCCGCACAATCGATTCGTCCGATTGCGGATTTGCGGCGAACTTTTACGTATTAATAGGTCATTCGGTGTGATTTTACGAGATCGATTCGTGGCCCCTCGTTGTATGGCAACCAGTGCGCACGGCTGTACGTCTCTTAAGCCCGGTGAAGGGGCAGGCACTGTTTTGATCGCACTCCTTATACGAGATCGACGGATCTTTCGAAGGATTTTTGAAACAGTGAGTGTACGCATTTATTGTTTTTAAGAGGGGTTGAAAGAATAACAAAACCAAATCAACAAATTTGCTTTAGTGTTTATTATCTGTCGTGGCTCGTATTTCAATAAATGCGATATTTTGTCCAAGTGTGGGAGGAGCATTTAAAAAGAATCGTATTTATTTGAAAATATTATTTGATATTGACAACTTTAACATCCAAACTTTACTTAAAGTCCCTGCCGATGAAAGCAAACAGCTCAAACAGTTTGTAATTGCTTAAGTGTTTGCAAACAACGCAGCGGCGTCCAAAACTTTTAATTGTTTCTCAAACAAAGATAAAATTGCGCTTACCACCATTGCTTCTATGAGTTTGAATTCGATTTTAAGCACGAGGAGAGGAGAATCGAGGGCAAGAGCTTTTCAAGCGTGCGCGCACGCGTTCGCACATATACCAAAGATACGTAGCGTGTATATATATATATATATATATGTACACATAAATACGTATTGTAGACGTATGTATGTAAAAGAAAAAGGAAAAGCGTGTAAATGAAAGGAAAGCGGCTGGGAATTGCAAAATATAAATAATAATATTGTTGGGAGTGTGGGTGAGAGGCATTATTTGTTTGAGCTTTGAAAGTTTTATTTACATTTTTAAAATGCAGCGAGCAGTGTTGAGCCTCGGTGCGTTTGTGTTGAGCGTGGCTCGTTTACAGGCGTGTACAAGCATTCTTTTTCATTTTGCGAATAAAAATTCTGTCAAGGCCCCGGGAGCGCGCGAGTACATTTACACGGACGCGGCGATATCTATTTTAAAATGAAAAGCAGTCTAAAGGTCTGACTAATCCCGTATCCGTGTGCTAAGCAACGCCACCAGCAGCAACGCCACCAGCGTCAACGCCACCAGCGTCAACGACAACAGCAGCAACGACAACAGCAACTACAACGACAACGGCAACGACAACGTCAACGACAACGTCAACGACGACGGCAAACAAGCAGCCACGGCTTTCAAAAGTATTTTTAACGTTCGAGCGTCGGCCGAAACATTGAAACGTTCCGAAAATGGTCATTCGAACTAGTCCGAGGAGGTTTCATAATAAACGAGCTCATAAGTGAGCTTATGAATGAAATTTTGGCTTTTACGAACAGTATAAAGGACGCCTCCCATCATTATGGACATTATTATTATTATTATTATTAGCTAATTATCTAAATGGGCTAGTAATATAAAAAGTAAATAAACGATATAAAAAGGGAGAGGGATCGATTATATATATGTATAATAACGATAATAGCGATAACAACGACGCGGTGCGAAGGAGGCCGAATCGTCTCACGAGGGCGGTACAAAAGTATAAAGGGCGGTTGACGCGACTAGGGGGGCAGGAGGGTATCGATGGGATACTTGGAATATATCTTGTTGGAGAAGTTCTTGAAGAGCTTGGATACGGTGTCCTCGAGGGCGGGCTTGATCTCGGCGGCCACGGTCTTCCAGTTGTCGTTGAGGAAGAGGTTCATTGCGTCGGCCAGGGTCTCGTCGCCGTTGAAGAGGTTCTCGAGATGGACGCTCGCGTGGCCGACGTCGAAGTCGCAGAAGAACTCGAGGACGCGGAAGTGGGTCTTGTCGGTGCGCCGGTCCTGGTACCGCTCGCCCTGTATCGTCACGATCACGTCGATGTCCGTGTAATTACCGAGGGCAGTGCCCTGGCCGGTGATGGGCAGCATCAGGATCTTACCCTCCATTTTGTAATCGGACTTCATCTCCAGTCGCGGCACGTACAGCTTGAGCCTGATGCGGTCCTTGTCGGTGTCGAGCCTGCGACAGTGATTCGGGTTCCATAATAATAAATACCCAAGGTCGCTCGCTCTCTACATTCATCGTTCTCTCTCTCTCTCTCTCTCTGACACGCGACGAATTACACGGCCATTTAATATACGGAAAGGGTTATGGGGGTTATTGGAGGCGGAGGGAGGGAGGGGGGCGGTAGATGAGGGGTAGAGGCGGGGTAAGAGCATGAGGGACTCACTTGACGCTCTTGAGGATGAACTCGGTGCCGCCCCAGACTTTGATGTTCGTGTAGGCGGACCTTATGGAGACGGGCCCGGCGGCCTGGCTGAGCTCGATCTCCGGGACGTTGAGGGGCTCGCAGGGCGGTATATGCAGGGCCGAGATGCCGGTCTTCAGGTACGGCCTGAGCGAGTCGACGCTCCGCTTGATGCACTCGTTGAGGTGCGGGTCGCTCCGGTGGCATATCTTGAGGAACGAAGCTGCCGTAAGGAAAGTAAGCTGTCTTTTACGTGGTTGTATGACGGGCGGTCGGTCGGTCGGTCGGTCGGTGGTCGGTGGTCGATGGTCGGGATGGGCCGGGATGGGCCGGGAGCGACGGGATCATCGAATGCGACGGACGCACGGTGCAGGCGGGGGGAGGGGGGGGGACGGGGGCGTTTACTCACGTATGTCGAGCGAGGATTTGACACCGCGTCCGAAGAACGCGGCGAAGGTCACGAGGGTGACTAGGCGGCTGCACATCCTGGGCCTCGGGGCGTCACTTGCCAAATAAATCGACGACGGTCGGCAAAGTCTCGTCGATGAGCCGAATCGTCGACGGGACTCGATGCATCGTCAGCTCCGCGGACCTCCGCTGACGCCTCTTCTTTTTATTACCCCGGGCTTGTTATTCCTCCCTGACGCAATAACCAAACAAGAGCCCCGCGATTTGCCGACCAATCATAAAACATCCCCCGTCCCTCCTCGCCCCTCCTCACCCACGTAGCCCACTATCCGCACTCGGAATTGTTTACGCCGTTACGTCGGATATGCTGTTGTCGTCGTCGTTGTGGTCGTCGTCGTTGTGGTCGTCGTTGTGGTCGTCGTCGTCGTTGTTGTTGTTGTTGTTGTTGTTGCCGTTGCTCGGAAGTCCGAGTCGCCGGCCGAAATTTCGAAATCAGCCAATGTCACTTGCGGGCATCTTTGATCTACATTTGATCGTATGCTTTCTTCGACGGCATTCGTCGTCGGCTTTCGTCCGACCTTTCACGATCCAGAGATAGGAGAGCGAGCTGATAATTATTACCCTCGGGCGGACCTCGCACCTTGAAATCCACGCGGATCTCGCGTGAACGTCTGACGAGACGCGAAACGATTCGATCGACCCAGTTTGACGAGCAGCCGATACGGTCATTTTTTTTCTCTTTTTTTTTCTTTGTCGATCGATATTTATTGGGATGGGATGGGGGGGAGGAGGAGGGTAGGGATGGTCACGGGACGAGGACAGAGCGAAAAGCTCCGGTCGCATCGGGATTAGGGACGAGCGAGCGGGAAACGCGGAAAAGCCGGGAGCCGAGGTGTAGGAGCACCGTCGTCGTCGTCGAGGATGCGGAGGTCGTCGCTGGGACCTTGCCCCCCATTCCCACGTCCGACGTCGATCATCGCGAGTCTTGAGGAACAGTCAGCCGTCGGAGCCGAGACGGACGCGGCGTAGCTCTGACTAATCAGGCCTAGAGATTTATTGCTCTACGACTCCCCTGAGTGGCTCCCCGCACGCATGCGCCGATCCGAATCCGTGGCCCACATCCGGTGCCCTTCCACGCGCATCTATAAAACGATAAGGGGCCCAACGGATCCATGCACTCGGGAGGCGCGCGTACGTAGCTTTCGCACGAGGGTCCGTTCGAGTCAGCCGTCTAACTTGATCCATGTGCCTGGCGGTCAGCTGCACCCTCCTCCTCCTCTGCCTACTCCTAGCGATTCTGCTTATGTGCCTCTACGAGCCCTTTCAATTCTGGAAGCGGGAGACTGTCATCCATTACCGATCCCAGTGATTGGCCAACCAACCAACCAACCAACCAACCAATCAATTAGTCAGGCGGTCAGTCAATCAATCAGCCAGCCAACCAGCCGATAATAAAACCCATCGTCTCCACCCCTTCCACCCCTGCCCCTCTCGCTCGCTCGCTCGCTCCGATAGCCCGAGAAGCTCGGTAAGCAATGAGGTCGGTCGTGGCGACGGTGACCCTCGCGTTTCTCGCCCTCGGGAGCGCCACGCTCCTCGAGATGTCCCAGGTACTGTGGACGCGCGCCCTCACCGGAGGCTACCACAGAATCGGTAAGGTCGATCCCCTGCGCGTGCCCTTGGTCAAGGTCGATCAGTCCGAGGGCAACACGAGCTACCGCGTGTACCTGAGGGACCTCGAGATCCGCGGCCTCAACGGCTCGAGGATCGAGAGCGTGCGGCTCGTTCGGGGCAGGCTTAGGTCGAACCTGAGCGACGGCGAGGCCGGCTACGTGAGCTACAACGAGCAGCGCGACCTCGACTCGATCAGGTACAGATTCCACACGCTGGTGAAGAGCCCGAAGCCGGTACACGGCCAGGGTGCCGAGCACGGGGGCGACGAGGTCGTCGAGTTCGACGCCACGGACGTGCGGGTTCTCAACGACGAACAGCTGGAGGAGCCCTTCCGTACGAAGTTACAGCCCTCCCAGACCCGGAGTTACCAGTCGAGCCTCGCCCAACAGCAGCAGCGGGAGCAGCAGCAGCAGCAGCAGCAGCAGCAACAGGAGCAAGGTCAACAAAGCAAGTCGAGTCAGCGGATCTACGGAGACATGAGAGTCGCGATGAACGTTAGTTTTGCCCGCTTACATTTATTTACATGCCAATCACGTAATAATCTCGACATTGCGACTCGCTCCACTCGACATCACCGATTATGCCATTTCGTTACTTCATTCCTTCTCCTCCTCCACGTCCTCCTCCTCCTCTACCCCCAGAGCCCCGAGCGACACCGTTCGTACCGAAAATACACGGAACGCTTGGATTCGCTCGACGAAACGAAGTAATATTCGCGAACGATTGCGCAACGGATCTTTCACAAGAAAGCATCGTCTCTGCCAATACGAGCGAATCGGTCATTACAAAAAAACAACTCTTGCGCATATCGTACGCGGACGAGCTCGGGGATGCTGCTATGCCTATGCCGGGCTACGGGGATACTCATGAGAACATCGAGAAATGCCCCAATAAGCCTCTCCGGCTCTCTTTACGAAGAGTTCGTTAGCTCACGACCGCCCTACATTATTCTCATTTGAAAAATCACGAAACTTATTGGGGCATTGATTACTCGTATTTGTTACACGTATTTCTTGCCGATCGTTGGCTAATGCGCTCCTGATGTAAAACTTGCCAGGGTGCAGCGAAGACTCCGGCGTCCCTTCGCGTCGTCTACACGAGCAAGCAGAGGAGCGACAATGCCAGCCCTCGGCCGATGCCCGAGAGCGCCCGACCCTGCGTAGGAGCTTGCCAGGTCTACGCGTACTCCAAGGTAGCCGAGTATCAGGCGCAGCAGCAGCAGCAGCAGCAGCAGCAGCAACAGCAACAACAAGGTCAATCGACGTCGTCGTCGAGCATGGAAAACGCGAGAACGTACGCCAATGTTTACAAAAAGCAGCGCTATAACGCTGACGACGACGACGACGACGACGACGACGAGCCGGGGAATCGACGACCCGGGATTACGCAACCAAGGTGAAAATCGAGGGGGCCGGGTTTTCCGCGGAGACGTCGAGCGACCGGGGACCCGGTCACTTCTCCTTCAGGAAGGGAAATTTCGGTCTGAGCTACGGCTCGACAAGTAGACCAGCTCCCGCGAAGCCGGAGGAGGAGTACTCGGCGAACGAGCCGAGGTCGGCCTCTGCTAGCCTGCAGTACGGGTTAGTCGTAAGCTAGTAAGCCGGTGGTCCCGCGACGTGTCGCGGAGGATGTAATCGTCCAATGATTTCGCGTTGCAGTAAGGGCGAAGCGGTCCGGGGTGAGGCGAGGTTAGCGGCAGCCTCGGTTATTGGGGGTGCCAGGAAGCCCGAGTCATCGAGTGCAGCGACCGTCGAGGTATTCGGCCGATACAAGTCTCCCATGATCCGACTGGAAAACCAGCCGGGTTACGTGGACATAGTCTACGCGGCCGACGGGAAGTCAGACACGAGACCCGAAGCCGAGAAGCTGAAGCAGGCCCCGGTCGACGAGCCGGAAGCCTACGGGCTCGCGGATATCATAAAGGTATGAAGAAATAGGCAGCCGGTTAGAACGGGGCTCGGGCGTCCTTGGCTGGAAAGGTCTACGAGACGGTTGGTTTCGCAGGACCTGCGGGCAAATCAGCGCTACATCGTGCACAACTTCACGGAGGGCGAGTCGCTGAGGAAGCGCAACGACGCCGTGAGGATCGCCTCCGAGTCGAAGAGGATCCAGGACTTATTGAGGTACGCGAAGAAATTCGAGGAGAGGGAGGGCTACTTCGAGGAGGGCGTCGAGGTCGTCTATCACTTTGGGAAGAACGAGAGCGACGTGAACGAGACGCTGAGCCGAAGTAAGCGTCAGCAGAAGGACGAGGACGTCGACGAGGTAAGTCCCCAATGACGTAGGCTCGTCGTTCGTTTGTCTCAACCTCTCGTTGTCTTTTGCGTTTAAGGACGACCTGATGCACGTGGCGGTGAGGGTGCGCGTGCCCAGGCTCAGCGTGACCTCGAGTTACGCGCTCACGGGTAAAGTCGGGAATCAGCTGCTGCGCGGCAACGGACTCCTCGCCGGGAACTTCAGTAAGAAACCGACCAGCACTCCCCGAGTAACCCCGACCACCCCACCGTTTCCCCTTTCACCTTTTTAATGGACGTCGAGTGCTTGTGGCTTGGGCAGTCTGGGCACCGAATAATCGTCTCCTTCTCATTGCAGCCGACGTGCTTGCCGATTTCACGGTCGAGTTGAAGAGAGTAAACAACAGGACGATGATCGTAAGGGCGGCCCGCGCCAAAATCACCTCCACTGACAATAAGATCAAGCTCCAGGGTATGGACGAGAAGGGCCCGCTCGAGGCCATTCTCAGCCACGGTAATTAATCCTCCCTTATGGCTCAATCCCTTGGCAATAGATCGCCGTTTAAAGGCATCCGTGGATTTACAACGGGGAACCGTGAATCGCGGCGCGGAACAACGATTTCGCGTTCTATTTAAAGAAAAGAAAAAAAGAAATGTATATATATATATGTATATATGTACAACTTTCGAAAGATCGAAGTAGCGAGTCAAAGCTCAAAGTATTCCATTCCATAACCCGTATGGATCATTAGATCTCGTGCAACATTCGGCTTGGCTCTCCATTCCGCGAAATGATGCGTAAAACGTGCAATTAGCCTTACGTAAAAGCCTTCCCGGCTCTTGTCCAGCACTTAGAGAGCGATAAACGGACCTCGGGATTTCGCTCGGGTAGGCGGGGTGGGGCGAGAACGTAACGTTGTTCCGATAGAAGAAAGGTAATGGAAAGAAGAAAAATCGGGATGGGAAGGATCGCGCCAAGGATTCCAGACCGTGGATCATCGGCGTATCCCGAGTGGCGCGCCATTAACTTTATTCTGGTCATTATTGATCAATTGCGCAATAACAAGTCCTCATCGAACGACTTGCGACGATTTGGCTCGATGGTCGTTGCACTTATTATCTCTCTCTCTCTCTCTCTCTGAATCCTCGTCGCGTTTACCAAATAACGTAGATAAGTGGGCAACGGTGGCAGGTGACGAAAGACTCGTCGTGACGGCGGAGCATTAAAAAAAAAAAAAAAAAAAAAAACCGTCCTTTCTTAGCGCTGGGACGAGGGAGGAGTGCGATGTAATCGAAAGGGATCGATCGGCTCGATCGTTCGATAATTCACGTTCTCGTAACGGCAGCGGCGTATCCCGCTCGGCTATCGCAATGCTAATAAGTCACCTGCCCATACCGGAGATGCAATGATAATAGAGGCGCGCGGGTGTGCGTACCCGAGCCGATTAAAGCCGTCCGTTAGCGGAATACGTTCGTAAAACTTGGTTATTGGGGTTAAATGGGTAGAGGGTGGGATAGGGGTATGGGGTTGGGGGGGACAACGGAATATAATATATGGCTGCCGATGAGTGCGTATGTATAATGGGCTGTTGTACCGGCCCACCGGCAAGAACCCTAACTCAAACACTTTCCTTTCTGCACTGTTCGTTTAGGTCTGATGGCCGCCGAAGCCGTAGCGGCTATGATCGTCGACGACCTGGCGAGCAAGGCCCTCAACGAGGAGGACGCCGAGCAGATGGTCTACAAGATGTACAGGAACCTTCCGGCTGTCATGCGAGTCTGAACGGAACCCACGGGGAATCTCTTCTCCCGCTCACAATCTACACGACCGCGATAACGATACCCCGTACTGTACGGCTGAGACTGAGACTGAGAGTGAGTGTGAGAGTGAGAGTGAGAAATCGATGTTTATACAGATGAATAATAAAGAGAGAATAAAAGGCAAGGAGTGAGCGATTGAGTGGCCGCTCGAATCTATAAGCATCTCATTGGCGTTTGATTTCTTTGCGCGACATTGCGAAAGAGAGCGAGAGAGAGAGAGCGTGATGAAGGGGAGGGGGAGCGTGATGAGGGAGAGGTAGAGAGGTGGCACGGCGGGAAATCGAGGCGAGGATCCGCTCAGAGATGAAGGGGGCAGCGGCGGTAGGCGTCGGTAGGCCTTACGCAAGGGGCTTACATAAAAATCCAAGAGAGCCGGTGTTGTGGGTGGAAAAAGCGCGGGACATTGTCGCGGGCGAGTCGCGGGCGGAATGGAAAGAAAGCGTCGGCCCGGGAGACGTAAACAATGATCCCGGGGCTCGAGGAAGCGTACCGAATGAGGCACCCGTGAACAATGCGCGTGATGCGACGGAAGGGCGGGGAGGGAGGCTCGGAGGAAAAGTTGCTCCCCGGACGGTCGGCTGAAAGAGCACTCTAAACCGTTAGAGTGGGAGGAGGATTTCCCTCGACCCTCCCTCCCTCCCTACCTCCCTACCTCCCTACCTCCCTCCGACGCCGCCACCCCCTACTCCCCTCCCGTAACTACCTACTACCCCTCCTAACCCCGGCCCGACTGCGGGCCGGGAGGACGTTGACACGGGGAGACGGCGGATGGCCCTGACGGTGGCGCTCGCCGCCTCCACCTCCTCGAGCTCCTGCGAGCGTCGGCGGCGCCCCGGAGAAAGTCCAGCATTAGTTAATATATATATAAACTGGCCTCCCAGGATCGGCGTACGCACTCCTTCGGCTCAAGTGCGCGCGTTGTTTTAAGCGAAGCGGCTCGGACCTCGCGCACCAGCAGTCACCGTGTCACCTCCAGCGCCATGATCGGCTTCCTCGGAATCGCGGCCACCGTCCTCTGCCTCGTCCAGTCGAGCCTCGCCAAGCTGCGTGAGTCTGACCCCCTCGAAACCTCCTCCTCGGGAGCATCCTCCAGCATCCCCGACGAACCTCCTCCTCCGTTATTCCCGGTCGCTTTTCTCTCTTCCCCGACCCCGTCCTCGCCCCCCTCTCTCTCTCTCTCTCTCTCTCTCTCTCTCTCTCTCTGTCTCTGTCGCCCCTCTTCGGCTCTTTTATTTTTCATTGTTGTTGTTGTTTTCGTTGTTTTTGTTGTTACTGTTGTTACTGCTGTTGTTTTCTTACGTCGCATTGACTTTCTAATGCGAGAAACACTGCTCGACTCGCGCGGGAATCGTTCGTAATGTTTGGATCGATAGCCGATGGACCGACGCCGGAAGAACGGGAGGCGATCGAGAAAGAAAATGACACGGTTGCTCGATCGCCGGGACTTTTCACTTTCTATCGGAGCCGCTCGACTCGAGGCGCTTTCGATTTCCGATCGGCTCCCGAGGCCCCAATCTGCGGCCCCGAGCTCTTCCCCTCGTTTGACCCTCCCTCCCCCCCACCCTCCCGCCCCTTCTAATCCGGCGTCGGGATCGTCCGGCGAATCAATAGGGCGGGAGTTAATATTTTAACGGCTCCTATTTCACTTGGACTCGCGGCTAATCGGTACTTTCCTTCATCGATCGCCCGGCCGCATAACCTCTCCGGTCAATAAAAACTGCACTTCCGGGATTTGGAAATTCTTTCTCAGCTCCGATTCATCGGACGGGCCGTTATCCGGTTGTAAGACCCGCGACTTATGCAACCCGAGCTCATGAACCACCTGGCACGAGATATTTTTGTTCCAATGATTTTTAAACGCTCGATCGAGCGGATCGACGAACCGAGAGTCGGGCTCCGGAACTACAATGATCATTTCCTAAATGAAGGGGAAGGAGTGAGAGTGAGACGTAGAGAGAGTGAGAGAGAGAGAGAGAGAGAGAGAGAGAGAGAGAGAGGAGGACGAGAATTGAAGAGAAGGCTTGCGTTACAGCTCCGGGTGTCAACGTTTGCCCCCGCTCGGACGTATCCACCCAGTACAACAAATGCATCCTGAAGCAGCTGGAGGCCCTGACGCCCTACCTGGCCAAGGGCATACCGGCCATGAAGTTGCCGGCCCTCGATCCCCTCCTGCTCCCCTCGCTGACGGTCGACCGTAACCTCGAGGCCCTCAAGATCAAAGCCAACATGAGCAACATCCAGGTCTTCGGGGGCTCGAATTACCTCGTCGACGACATAAACGCCGATCCCCAGGAGCTGAGCGTCTACATCAAAGTCCAGATGCCCTACGTCCACGTGAAGGGGAACTACGACGTCCAAGGACGGCTACTTTTACTCCCGCTGAGCGGCATCGGCAGCTTTAAGGGAAACTTCAGTGGGTAGACTTGCGAACCGAACCGAACCCCCCCTCCTCACCCACCCCTCTGCCCCGCGGTTCGCTAACTCGCGCCGGGATTGATTAAATATGAGATACGTTATCGAAGAATTGGAGAGCCGCTCGCGGGTAGAGAGGCCGATTTGCCAAGTTAGCGAAGGTGTCGCGGGCTGCGGAATCCGCGGGAGAAAGTACAGAATCACGCCGGACTTTGTAAAACTCGATTAAATAACGAGTGGCGAGGAGATAAATGATTTTTCACCGGGGAAGATCGCGAGCTTCGGCTTTCTAATTTCTTTGGGAAAGAGCGCCCGGGACGGGGACGGGGGGGAATCGGTGCCGCGAGGACGTTTAACGTTTAACGCCGTTTAAACGCCGTTTATTGTTATTCTCTCTCTCTCTCTCTCTCTATCTCTCTCTTTCTGTTGGGCAGCGAACACGGAGGTGCGGGTGAACGCCCGGGGGAAGGAAGTCGTGGACAAGAGCGGCGTGAGGCGTATCGAGGTCGACAAGCTGCAGACGAAGATACGCGTCGGGGACGGTAAGATAAAGCTAAAGGCCCCGAGGACGCACACGCTTACAGGTGAGGCTGGACAAGGGCGGGTCGCCCTGGCGCTGATCACCCTGGCGACGATGATAATAATTCGAGGTCGTTCACAGCTGATGCGGCCGCGACCTTCTTCAACTCGAATCCCAGGCTGGTTCTGGACATCGCGAGCCCCATTATCGAGGACACCGCGGCGACGGTGAGCAGAGCCCTGGCAGCCAGGGCGCTCAGCGCCTTCACCAAAGAGGAACTGGTGCCCAATTAAAACCCGGCCGGTGCCCGCTCCTTCGATTCGCCTTAAATCCCTTTGATCGCAACTAAACGACGCCGGCCTTCGCTCAACCTCACGCTCATCGACACTCGCTTGTTACGCTCAAAGCTTCTTTATTAGGATCACTCTCCGTACGAATGCGTGCGTGTTGCGCGCGTAGCCTACAAGCCACGAGAAAACGAGACAACACCCGTACAACGTAAGATAGTATAAAACAAATCGACTATTCGTACATACAATGTGCCCGATGTCCTTACTTATTAAGTGAGGGAAGCTTCTGTGCAGGCGAACTTTTGCATGTAAAAACAAAAGGAAAACAAAACAAAAACAAAACAAAACGAAGAAAAACAAAAAATAAAGAAAGTGAGAAAGAGGAGGTTGGGCGGGAAGATGAAGAAGAAGAAGAAGAAGTGGAAGAAGAAGGAGGAGAAGAAAGGAAAGCAGCAACACAGATTATCATCGGTTATACAATAAATCGAACAATTTCATTGACAAACTCAATACATGTTTCAATCACTTGCACAAAATCAATAAAACCCGATGGTCGTTGCTCGATTGGACTCCTCCTCCTCCTCCTCCTCCTCCTCCTCCTCCTCCTCCTCCTCCTCCCTCTGCTCCTTATGGATGACGCTGCGCCCGATGTAGATGGCGATGCTCGCATTGGTAAATACGATTGGCGGCTAATTTTTTGGGAACAGCTCGTTGTAGGTGAAGGACTCGGTGATCTTGTTGGCTACGTTGGTGAAGAGGTCCGAGAGCGAGGTTTCCAGGACGGGTCTCAGCTCGTCCAAGAATAATCCGCTGTTGGCGTTGAGCACCTCGTTGCTGGCTGGGCCTGCGACCAACCAATACCGAATACGGTTCACATCCCTGCACAACCCTCGGCCCCCGACTCCCTACACGATTCACGCACGCACACGCACGCACACGCACACGCACACGCACACACAGACCCCCGACAGCGTCTTTTACGTGGTGCGTATGCAAGCAACGCGGCACCTAAGCTCCTTCAAAGCGCATGCTGCCCGACTATTCGTAAATTACGTCAGCAATTAACGGTCAACGAAGCTACGTTCTTGTTACAAAATTAAAAGTATTTAAGCCTCGTGAGGATGTCACCGGGTCACACGACAAACTCTTTACATTATCTAAAGAAGGCTGAGGTGTACTTAAAAATATAGGAGCCGCGTTACGATAATAATGCTATGGGTCGATAGCGGGGTTGGGGGGTGGGGTGCGCGGATGAGGGGTTGGTGGTAGGGGGGAGGGGGCAGCGGCGTCGAGCCTAGACCTCGATCGTTGAATTGCATCAGCGAGGCGCCGTGACTCGAGTCTCAAACGAATTCCTAAACAAATTATTCAAACGCGCTCAGGTAGCGGAATCGAAAGATTCGGTAAGCCGTATTTCGCGTGTCTGTGTGTGCGCGCGCGCGTGAGAGTATTAAGTAGAATATTTGTGGGATTACCGAGAATCGGATCGCCACCAAAGAGATTGCTAAGGTAGATCTTGGCGGAGCCGATGGTTATGGCGAGTTTCATCTTCTCGAAGCGCAAGTAGACGTCGTCGTTCTTGTAGACTTTCTCGGCGTGCAGCACGACGTCGGACTCGTAGCCGGCTGTAACAGTCGAGAGAGCATTTAAGTGAACGGGGTTGGGGGGGGAGCGACGGGGCGACGGGGATGCCGGTTACAAGGCGAGAGGGTAAACGGGGGAAGCGACGTGTCTCTCACTGAAGTTCCCGGTAAGGTCTCCGCTCCCGGCCAGCCTCAGCAGCAGCAGCCTGGCGTCGATCGAGTACTTCCCCTTGAATTGCAGTTTGCTGAAGCCGACCTTGAAGGTGAACGTCACGTCGTCGACGTCGACGTTCAGGTCCCGTACGTTGAACGTCGAGGGCCCGAAAACCTGACACACCCAATACGTATTAGACAACCCCTCACACCCTATAGCCCCTATCGCGTCCCCGCCACATTTATTAACTAACATATCCTCCCACTTCCTCCCGTACATTTGTTTTTATTTCCCTTGCGCTTCTTCCGCTCGCAATTATCCGTCGATGCACTTATTCTTTCTTACAAAGCTTTATCTACTCTTTCATATTATGATACTTCGTTATTTTCATAATACAGAACGAGTCGAGGAGTTTGAATAACAAAAAAAAAAAAGAAAAAAAAAACAGAAGAGGAAAAAATATATAATGCCCCCCCTTCCCCTTCCCCCTTCCCCCTCTTGCGTCAGTGTCAGAATTTATCAGAAGCGCGTACGCGTATTTTCTTATCCCCTTTAAATTAAAAAGTGCATGCGACTTGGACATTGTTGCAGGTATTTGTTGATCGCAAGTACGCGCAGGTAACGAGCGAGTCACTTGCAAAACCTATTCGTTCTTTATAATAGGCGTGAATAAAATGTCAGTTAAACGAAAGTTTCAGAAATAGATTCAATAACGAAAAGCGGAGGAAAAAAAAATGTTTGCATCCAGTCATCTCCAAACGATATTATAAATCTTCTTAAAATGGCAATAACTTATCGTTTTTTGTTTTCTGTTTTTTTTTTTTTTTTTTAATATCGTTCGCATTATCGTTTTAAATTTGCTTTTTGCAAGAAAAGAACGAAAAAAAAGGAGATAAAAAATTAAATAAAAAAAGGAGAGAGAGAGAGACAAAGAGAGACAGAGAGAGAGAACGTATTATTGTGATAGAAAAATTGTAGACAACTTGCGCATGCGCGGTAAATATATTGATAATGTATAATCGATTGCCGGCATTGATGTTATATCCAGCTAAAGAGAAGATACACTTTATTAAAGAATAACAGTTTTTAGCGACAACATGTGCATGTTTTATCGCCAGGCAATGATTATTGAAAATCAGTGAATCCTTGATAGAACTGATATATCGCTGCGAAACGCGCTCGTCTGTCATGCTCGGTCGCAAGACCGTCAATTTATGTAATCCAGTGATTTACATTCGCCGTCCCGTCGAAGCCGCTTTTAGCTCTCGGGGCAATAATAATAATAATAATAATAATAAAAAAAAAAAAAAAAAAAATGTAAGAAGCATGAAAAAGGAAAAAAGGTGAGAGGAAAAAAAAAAGAAGAAATAACGAGCGTAAGCAGCCCGAAACAATTAAAAATACGTTAAGAGTAATATTTACTAATACGACATTGTATTTTTAAATGCTCGGTTAATGAAATTGCGCCATGGATTGCGCTCGTATCGCGGCCTCATGAATATTTCATAAAATTCAATCGATATAATATCGTTAGCAAGTATTGAGAACGAGTCATTGAACAGTGCCGAGTAATTAGGTTCGGCAAGTAATTATGATGAGCTTAAATATTCGTAGGCGCGAATAAAAACGCGGTCGTCCTTGACTGGCTGTCTGTCTAAAGCGTCACGGAGCCGTGGAGGACGCGGCCTGCGAGCCTCGAATCTGGAACGAAAATCTCCACCGCGATTCGTCACGAATTTGAAAAGTAAAATAAATTACGTGTCTGTGCGTGTGTGCGTGCGTGTGTGCGTGCGTGTGAGAGAGAGAGAGAGAGATTGGCAGAGATTAGAGGCAATCGGTCCACGGAGCGAGTAAATGCAAATCCAGCTTTCGACATTAGAGCCGAATGGTCACGTGAGGTCACGTGAGCAGGATTAATCGGCAAGGAAAAGGCGGAAAGCGCTTGTTGCGCTTCCTTCCCTCCTTGGAACGCGAGTGAAGTAGCCGAAAGGCCTGGCAGGGATTATCTTCCCTTTCCCGGACAATTTCCCCCGATTTCACCCTGTCCCGACTACGTCTAAGCGCACGCGCACGCGCATCCTCTCGCTGAGAAAGACTAGCGTTTCTTCGTACGATCGTTCGTTCGTTCGTTCGTTGGTTCGTTGGTTGCTTTATCACCGCGAGCCGGTTAATTTAGATCTGAAACGGAGATCCAGGACTTTCGGTGACGCTTTTGAAAGAGAGATTGCGTCGGCCGCAGCCGCGTGCCCGTGCGAGCACAAGCTGTCATTGTAGCGAAATTGATATGTATAAGCCCATTTAAATGCATACGGCTTTTGCATAGATCCCGATTGCGTTATTGATTTCGAAGCGGCTGACTCCGCGCGACGTAACTTTACAGCTTCGAGCCTCGTAAATTCGGAAAAGGCTTCTCAAAGCCCAACCGCTCGGATTTACTAACTTTAACTTCTCCCTCCAATGGAATTCGAGACATTTTCTTTTCTTTTCTTTTTTTTTTTTTTTATATATCTTTTTTTTTATTATTATTATTGCTATTATTGTTGTTGTTGTTGTTGTTGTTGTTATTATTATTGTAAATGGACGCTCGTAAATGTTTTGGTGCCCTGGCTTCGGACCGTTATGGATCGCGGGGGCTCACCTCGAGTCGAGAAGAGGGAGGTGTACCTGGAGGCCGGTGATGTTGATGTCGAGACGAGCTCCGGTCGGGCCTCGCGACAGCCGGATCTGGTTGAGGTTCAGCGGCTCGATCGCCGGCGCTCCCAGTTCCGGGATCCCCTCGGCCAGCTTCTCCCTCAGGCTCTCAATGGCCTTGGTCACGCAGCTGTTGAGTTCCGGGTCGGACCTTTTGCACGGTTTTATGTAAGGCGCTGCACGTAAATCGCGAGGCTTCATTAATCTTCCCGATATGCAGTGACCTTCGAATATCGGGACTGGGGGTCGCTCGGTTCGGTTATGCAAAATTAATCGCCACTCATTGGCACTCGGGAGGATCTAAGCTCGAGATTACGGGAATCGGAGACTCGAGCGCTACGGGGTTCCCTGCACTGCACTTAAGGATTAATCCAGCCTTGAGACCAAAGAGAATGTTAACGGAGCGTTAAAATGCGCTGTAACTATAACTATATCAATAACAAAATAACGATAATGAAGCGTCGAGCACGTCGAGCACGTCGATCTCTTTTACACAGGAGAATTTAATCTGGGGTACGAATGGATCGAGAAAAACACGCGGCAGCTGATTAGTTGTATTAGTATTGATTAATATGCTACGGATTACGTACGAGCTCGTCGTGTGGGCAATTACTACTACGATCGCGTAAATGATGAGAATACCAGGACGTTGATGCGAGGGATAAACGAAATGACTTTATTTGACGGTCGGCCAGATTCTCCTGTAGATTTACAAGTGGCTATAGTGTGCGTGGGATTTGCGGTAATGAGCCGGTCGAATAGGTAATTGGGGTTATTGGGGTTAGATGGTCGGGCGGACGGTATTGAAAATGGGTGGAAAAATGGGTGAGGAACGAAGGAAGGTGTGCCTCAGTCGGTAAAGGCGTGCAGGAGGTAAGCGACCGAGAGGAGGAAGAAGGCGTGAAAGAAGAAGAGGTAGAGGAGTGCGAGACCCTGGAAGCCGGCGTCGAGGAAGGAATGCAAGAGATGCAGAACGAGCTTCGAGCTCCCAGCCTCCGCTCGGTTATCGCTGAAAGCTCGCCTCTAAGCCTGGGAGGGTGGCCCAGGCGCTGTACGCCTCCAGCCTCGTCTCATGGTACTCACGTAACGTTCCGAGGACCGGAACCGCCATCGTCGCCGCCAGACTGAAACCAATCAGAGCTCGATTAAACGACGGCCAAAGAGATTTAAGGGTTCGTCCCCCCTACCCTCCCACCCCCTCTCTCAATCTCTCGCTGTCAATCTCTCGCTCCTCATCGGGAAGAGCACCGTCGGCTCATCCTCGCATCGCTCACGGTCGACGAAAGAGCGAAAAGTGCGAAAAGGAATTCGTTATTGGGTAGGCGCGAGCCGCTTACTTTGTCAGAACCAATAGTTGAAGGTAAAAAGCGAGTGCAATACCTTTTTAAAAAGCGCAAAAGTTATAAATTTTGTATGCAAATTTCAAAGGCTCTTGTAATACAAAAATAAACGAGGCTTGTTAAAAACTTTGAGATTGCGCCTTGTGCAGTACGCTCGCAGGCTCAATTTCACAATACTAATTGAGTAATTGGCCACCAATGGTGCTTTCATACGACCCATTAATTACCCGCGTTCTTTCTTTCCGCGCTCATATTTAATTGCGTTTTAGCGGCAGTGAGAGAGAGAGAAATAAAAAATTAGTACAAGAAGATGACGAAGAAGAAGAGGGATTAATGATTAAAGTTTCCCCTCGAAAGAGGACTTTTGCCCCTCTTTGCGAGTACTTTCTTACGAGAGCGAGTTGAGTCCGCGGTTGGCCGGCTCAGTAAATCCTTGCGAAGCAATTTACTTATATTTATAAAAAAAAAAACATTAACGCTTTACCAAAGAACGTATCGCGCGAATGGCCTGCGAATCAACGGTTATTGTAAAAAATTAAGTACGGATGATGAGACGAAATGAGACGAAAGTCTTATAACGGCGCGAGGCTGTTGCACAATATCGCCTGTCGATACAAAGCAGCCGTAAGTACGCGTAGTATTTGAAAGGTTGGTCCGAAGATCTCGTGTACTACGCGTTAGCGGCATTTAAAATCGTTAAATTATTTGACAGCGCGGCCAAGCCATCGTTATCCCGACGCATTGAGCCGCGGAAGGGAGGAGCGTCAGTGCGGCCTACCGACTCAATAAATCTTCATCGTCGGTCGCGTTGCCGAGGAGGAGGAGGTTATTGGGGGGGGGGGAGACGAATTTCAAGGACACCGACTGTAGGTCCGAATAGTTAGTTGATTGTCTTTCTTTCGCGTCCGTTGCCCATAAATAATATCGTTATTTGGCTAGGGACGGAAGGTCCGGAGGAAGGTCCGGAGGAAGGTCCGAGCCAGGTCAGGACACATGGGATGCCGATTTCGCAATCGGGTTTGCACAACCTAAAGCAGCGGCCACTCCACTCCTGTATTATCGCGGCTCTGTTCCATATCCTTACGTTTACGGGCAAAACGAGACTTGCGAGGAATAAGAGGTCGGTCGGATTAATCGATACGCGATTCTTTGAAATACGTGCGGAAAATCCACCCGGGATTACGAGAACTAAAATTGATCGGGGACGTAAGGGGAAAAAGGGCTTTGATTGCAAAGGGGCTTAGACTGACGCAAGAGCCGCGGCAGATGATTGTTAATGGAGGGTGGGTGGGAGGGAGGGAGGCGAAAACGAGGCGAACGCCGTTACCAGGGCGCAGCCTCGTCCGCAAACTCGGTCCACTACTACTACTACTACTACTACTACTACCACGGAGACACCTTACACGTAGACCCTTCGCAAGCTCCGAGGTCCGATACTCCGGGAAGTAACTCGTCAGGCCTCGACGCCGATCGTATCCAGGTAGCCATCCTCACCCCGATGATCACTCCGCGAAAAAAGCACTCCTCCCCCCACCCACCCCCAGCCCTCAGATTTAGCCGCTTTCGGTACGACGATACAGATGCAGAGAGAGAGACAGAGAGATAGAGAGACAGAGAGATGAAGATAGAGAGAGACAGAGAGATGGAGATAGAGCGCAGACGTGAAAAAGCTCTGGCAGGGGTACGTGGAGAGAGATAAAAGCGAGCCTACCAGACGCGTACGAGAAGTGCCTGCATGTCCACTTGCGGCGATCGGAGACACGATTGATTCTGCGGGACCCCATGCGAGGCGAGCGTCGACGGGCCCCGCAGAGAGAGAGATGATGGGATCGCGTGCGCCGCTCGGTTGATTGCCTCGTGCCACTTGCCGGCCATTGGTCCATTGCCGCTTTGGAGACGCACACGCGTAATGCGGCTCCAACGCTCCCCAATGGGAAATACATGAAGCCGAGAGCGCTTTGGCCGAGCCGCGACTTGCGACACGGCCCATTGCCCGCCACCGGAAACCATCTCACCCACCTACAATCGGGATTCTTACCGGAACCATGGCCACCCGGACGAACCATCGACGCTTTCACTTCTTATGCCAAGGCGCCCCCGACTCCCATGCTTTATCCGCGCATTATTTCCTGCTCTTACGCTACGGCTAATGACTTTGTGCTTCTCTCTCTCTCTCTCTCTCTATCTCTCTATCGCGATATCGCGCTTTCGTAATTTAACGCACACGCGCGCAACTCGAGACCTGCCAACATCTCCCTCCGATTGCCTCTTACACAGAAGCCCACGTATTTTATCATACCTCCAGCCGCGGACTCCGTCTCTTAAATCCTTCTCCGTTTAATTCAACTGATCGTGTACCGAGAAAATCTCATTTACCTCCTGGAATTCAGACTATTTTTTTTTTTCATTTAAACAACTTTAATTACGACTTATCTACCTTAAGTAAGTCTTGTCTGAATCATCGTTCTGGGCTACTCCACGTACTCTGCATTATATACACAATCTTGAATACTAAACACCTGGGGGATGGAACCATTCAAACGTAACGATGATTATCCGCTCGCTCCTGTCCTGGGCTTTTACATAGAAAAGTACCTGGAAAACTGAATCTGAAAAAACGTACGCGAGACGACCGTTTGGCTTGTTTTTTTTTTTTTTTTTTTTTTTTTTTTTGTTTTTTTTTGTTTCGTACAAGAGAAAAAAGTCGAGTGGCGCGAGTACTGAATTATAGGTGTTTGAAGTAACAAAGGATATGACAAGTTAATGCGCAGGATAAAAAGTCAAAGTGGGTGAATCGGCAAGTGAATCGGCAAGTAATTAATTAATTAATTAATTAAAGCCGTCGTGTGACGTCGGTATTATTTAATACCTCGATTCCACTGGATTCCACTTGTCACTTGCCGGACGGGGGAACGTAATTATTTTTTTTTTTTTTTTTTAATGCCCGCTAATGTATTCGCGGGGATTAGATGGACGCGGATTATTAAAAGTTTTTTGCCAAGGAAAAAACGAGTTTGCCGGGGGCAATTGGATGGAAAGTGTCTGTCATTGGAGTTATTGGGCTAAGTGTCCGAGAGACTGCTGCCCCGTCCGAACGATATTAGCCGAAAGAAGGTACGCGCGAAACGCGAGTGCATTGACGTACGCAGAGTCCGATAGAGGGGCTGGGGCGCGGGGATATTATTATTATTATTATTATTACTGGGAGGGAGGCGACGTAGGTGAGACGATCGGAGCGATATTAAATGTACACGTATGTGAATATGTATATATGTATATATGTGTATATGTATACGCGATATTACTTTCTCTTTTGGCGGTGCGGAACGCGGCAGCTCGGTCGGCGGGGCCGGGGATCTGCGCCGAGCACGACGAAAGGAAAAGTGCGCGGAGCATGAGGAAAATGACGAAATGAGCCGGAGTGGCGCAAATAATGCACGAGAATGCGCCTCGGGACAGGTTGGCCGTCCAGCCGCTCCGACGCTCGGACCCACGGGGCGGATGGACTGCGGGTCGCGGGTTGCGGGTACGAGTGCGCGCTGCGAGGCTCTGGGGTCTGGGGTGGGAGGGAAGGGGGGACAGACTCGGTCGAGTTTTATCGGAAACGGCGCGTAATTAATTAGCCGAGTTATATGGGATCGCTGTCCCGATAAAGCTCCTCGTTACCCGTAACAAAGTACGGGAATCGATCATTGGCCAACCCGTCGATCGCTAAACTCGTTACGTTTTATTGAGCGACCTGTCCGTTAGCTCCCCCCCTCCCCTCCCCCCATCCCTTCCCCGCAAAAGACAGTTATCGCTTCATTCTAATCGACTTTCCTCCCCCGCCCCCACCCCCACCCGACACAACGTATACGCGCTATACGCGTTCGGTCGTATCAGTAGTCATCCATTGGGTGTAGCGCTTGACTTTATCCTCATCTCGTTACACCTCCCCCGCATATTCAATGCTCTCCCCCCCCTTCCCTACCGGCTGCCTACCCTCGCGCCTGCTATGGTCGATTGCGCAACCGCATTTAGCTGTACGCTTTAGCTATTATTCACTTATTACTCGCGTCTGCCAACAGCCGAGCGCTCGTCCTTTCTCGTAAATTATTAAAGAGGCCAGAGCATTACTTTAGCAAGTGCGCTCGCCGAGCTGTTGTTTTCAGCAAACGGAATAAAGAAAAATAATCCTCGTTTCGCTGGTATTATTTTGTGTCGACGTGCCTTTACGCTCTCCGCTCTTGTAATTTATATACCCTCGGCACAGGACGTTCTTCAAAACAAAGCTCGAGTTAGAGTCCTATTTAACGAAATATTCTAAATAATAATGATAATGATGATGACGATGACGATGATGACGATGACGATGATGATGATGATGATGATGATGCTGGGAGTGACTTTAATCTCGCATTTGGCCGTATTTTGTTAATTCGGCAGGTCAGTCCATACGTTGCGGAATCCCTCGCTCAGCGACGTTAAAGTGGAAGGGAACAAAATAATAAAAAGGACAGGACGAATTTCGTTTCAATAACCCCAATAACCTCCGAGATCTTGGGAGATCTCAGAGCGGCGTTACGTCGTAGCGGCCGTTAAAGCCTACCGGGTATTCGCGAAAAGCAATCTGGTAATGTACGCACGCTGCCCAGTGAAATTGTCTTTAAAGGGGGGTGGGGGTCGGGGATGAAAGGAGGGCTAAAGCGTCGGCGAATGTAATTTAATTGACAATAAGGACGCGCTTTTATTATTATTATTATTATTCTTTTTCTTTTTGTCTTTCTTTCTTCAATTACGCTTGCGCGTTATCGTAATATTATTTCAATACGTTTAACAAAAATGTTATATACAGTGTAGTTATGTTTAGTCGGTAGGTTGTGGAAAGCGGGAAATATGATGTTGTCACTTTCGAAACGGTAAACTTCAGTTCGTGCGCAATTATTTTTTTGTAATCACGTGTTACTAACCGATTATAATTACGTTAATGCGCGGGCCGTATGTAAGTATGGGCGATTACATAAATCTGGCAAACAACGCGAGCTCGGGGACTCGCGCGCCTGTAACGGACTCGTACCTGGGAAACGACGAAATTCTTCGTGTGCCTGGATCTGAGGGGAAAGGGTTGCCGGCGACGAGATTCCTGCTGCAATGGAACGGAGAGCGGCGATAAGCGGCTTTTAACGCGGCTCCCTTTCGTTTCTTTTAACATCATTCCTAATAAAGACAAAGACAAGTTCGCGTGTGTATATATATATATGCGCGCGCGCGTGTTCATAAGTGGGAGTTGATTCGAGGGGTCGTTGATGATCCCGGGCCAGAGAACATACAACACAATCTCAATTAGCAATAAAAGTCGAGGAGTAAAAGTTAGTCGAGTACGAAGAGATAGCCGAGGATGGAGTTAGGAAGGTAAGGGAGGATTACTAGCGGGGACACAATCATCCTGGATCTAATGAAAAGCTAATTAACTAACTGTCACCGACTACTTTATGCCCGCTATAACTTACGAGGAATCATTAACGTGAAAAAAAGAAGAAGAAGAAGAAGAAGAAGAAGAGGAAGAAGAAAAAAACACGTCTACTTAAAAATGAATCATCTCCGTGATTCGTAATTTCGTGCCACGGCACATTTGCCTTTATGTATTTACGGAATAGTTAATGTCGGCCACGCGACGCGAGCATTTGAATAGAATGAAAAAGAAGAAGGATCGAGGAAACGGGGAATTTCGAATTGACCGATCGGTCCGTACGAATTCGGTCTTCGGGTCG
Source organism: Ceratosolen fusciceps (assembly GCA_018883505.1). NCBI lineage: Eukaryota > Metazoa > Arthropoda > Insecta > Hymenoptera > Agaonidae > Ceratosolen > Ceratosolen fusciceps. The sequence continues at coordinate 1,551,248 of RCIC01000010.1, forward strand.
AAATGGCGGTTAAAAAGAAAAGAAAAAAAGAAAGAAAGAAAGAAAGAAAGAAAGAAAAAAGAAACGTCCCGTACGGGAACCGCGGAAAATCGAAAGAAGAATCGTCCGACGGGGACGAGGAAGTAAGGTTACGTGGGGGGGAGGGGGGCCGAAGCTGCTGTGGAGAAGCTGTCGCATCGGTAAAGCATTGTCATATCCCCGAGAGCGGGGAGGGGCAGGAGGGAGGAACGACGACGAGCCGAAAGCTCAGCGAGTAGCCGCGACCCCGGCACATCCGATGCGAGGGGGAGGGGATATCTGCCGTGGCCGCGGCCTTGAACTTTGCGGAATAGGAGTCGGACCACGGCCGGGCTGCCAACTCGAGGATATAAATATGGGCCTGACTGATGCGACTCCCACAGTCTGACGGACTTATTCGCCTGCTGGACTCGCGAGATGATGGCTCGGCGACAGCTCCTCGTGCTCCTCGTCCTCGGGACCGCGGCTCACCTCCATGCCAAAGTCCGTAAGTACCCCGGGGAACGGGCGCAGGCGGTGGATTGGGGTGGATTGGGGGGGGAGGGGGAGGGCGCGCGAACAGTCCCGCGATATTCTTAAAGAGAAATTCTTAAAAGAAAGAAAAGATAAGAGAGAGAGGGAGAGAGGGAGGGAGAGAGAGAGAAGGAGGCGACTAATGGAAGGAAATAAAGAAGAGTCAATAGTCGGTTGGACTTGGTAGATTTCATTCCCGAGCACGTATACGTTATTCAAAGAGACTCTTCTAATGCTAATTAATGCTGAATCGGCCGCGCTGATAGAAAGCGAGAGATCCTCCGAAGCCGCGATGAAAAAGTTCACGATTAATAAAACGGGAAAGCTGCCCCGTGCAGTTAGCCCATGAAGTGAATACGAAGGTCCGCTAATGTCGCAAATTTATCATTAAACAAAGCGAATAATAATCCCATCGGGCTATTTTCGATTACGTACAGAGACTGTATTATTAGGCTGAAATTATTTTCACTATTTATAATAATAATAATAATATCTCGACTAATGCAATCGTCTCTCTTTAATTTCTTTCGCCTATCGACTTCGTTTCCAGAGGAAATCGCATGCCGTACTCTATCGTTCCTCAATTATCCACCATTTCACCCGGACAATTACTACACGTCCATATATATATATATATGTATGGATGTGTATCGATGCGAGTTGCCCTGCGTCGAGTAGAGAGACTCTCTTTCCACATTATCTAATATGATAAAAGCGCAGCGGCTGTAAGATAATACAAATATGCCATTGTTTTTAAATTCACTTGGCATTTTATTAAAAGCATGGTTGGCCAAGTTAGCTCAACGATTATACAATTTTCGTTATTTATAACGTTTGTTTTTATCGAAGCGAGTAACGAATGCGGGTCGGTCTATTTTTTATAAATAATACCGTCCATCAAGAGTTTGCGCCTTCATTTTATGTCATTTTATTACAAATATATATATATATATATATATATATAAATAAAATAAAATAATATATACTAATGTCTTTATATTGGCGTACGTATGAACGTTATAAATATCTAACGTTGGCGTTACTAATGTACAAGGGCATTTTGTATTTTCAGTATGATATTTGAATTCTCAACGCTCAGGTAAATTATCGTTTCTGCATTAGTATAATATTATTACTAAGAGGAAAAAAATTAAGCATATCCGTCCGTCCAGCAGTGCAAATACAAGATATTTAAACAATTTATTGAGTTTATTACACGTAATCTTTATTCAATTCGTTCCCTCGGTGTTTATAAATTCAAAGCCGCCTCCGATACCTGCAATCGTCGTCTCATTATAATAATAATCTTCAATTCCTATTAATTCTCGTTTTCCTTCGGAAATCAATTGCATTAATAATAAAAATTAATCGACATTATCAATATAAGTTATAAAGTGGCATTACCGTAATCAGCCACTAGAATCGATTATATTATATAGATTTCAATATTTATTATACTATTTGAAATGTAAATCCACCCATTATGTAAATAGTTGTATATGTAACGGAACTTTTGAGACATTTATAATCAATTACTTCCACCTCCCCCCTACCCACCCACCCTTTCTTAATTGCAGTCACGGTAAAAATAGAGGAATAATAATAATAATAATAATAATAATAACGAAATCTTAATAATTTATATCGCTTTAAATGTCTAAATAATTTATTTGCTTACTTTTGTTCACATTGAATGAATATACATAATTGTAATAAGCTTTTTTCCTCCATGTAAACAATAACAAATAAATAAGTAAATGAATAATAATTTAGAAAAGTAACTTTCTTAAACAGTCCCAATAAACAAAACTTTTCTTTTTATCACTTCCCTTGGCATTTCTTCACATCCTGAGCGAACTTTTTCTACTCGAATGCGCGCTTTTTTCTTTACCTTTTTCATTTTTTTCATTTTCATTTTCTTTTTCTTTTTCTTTTTCTTTTTGTAACTCGATTTGACACTCGGAAGTTTGCGCATATCAATATTTAAGAATTCTTTAAAACGACAACTTAAAAAAAAAAGCTTATTCGTCTTAAAATACATTTACATAAAGTAATTTGTTGAATGAAAAAAGACGGAAAAAAGGAAGCGGATTTTTTAATGGAGAATAAGTAAATTGTTTTATTCGCGTAATAATATAATAAAGCAATTGTGGCCGAATGGAAATTTATTATTTATGCAATTTCACCGACAATCTTAGAATACCGTCGTGTACGTGTACAATTACGATTCTTTACAAGCAGTCGGAGAAGTATTTTTATTATTTAAAAAAAAAAAAAAAAAAAAAATTGTAATTTAAAGGATAGGTAAGAGATCAAATATTCTTATTTCTTGGCTATTCTAATATGCCATTGGGCAATGAGTCGGACATGCAGATATGCAATGCTTAAAGTGTTCGATAGCGATAGACAATCACGTAGATTGTCGTAGATAAGCGTCTCGAGTGGGAAAGCACCGTATTACCTATGATCTAACCTCGGCGATGTCAAAGATTACGTCAAAGTTATTAACGCTAATATGCTGGAGGTAATAAAGGAATATCGGAATAACGGCGATGATACGGCGAGTCCATTCTAACGGGCAGGGATTGTTACGTTAGAGGTAGAGCGAGATAAGCGTAAGCTCTAGGGGATCGATGATCGAACTCTTTCTTGCGAATGACATTACGTAATTTGCTTGATTTTCGACTCAACGGCGATCGCAGCGTCCTACATAAACGTCTGCAGCCGACGGGACCCGGAGCTCAACAAATGCATCATGGAGAGCATCCTGAACCTGATGCCCAAGCTCAAGAGCGGCATCGAGGAGTTGGATGTGCCGTCCCTGGAGCCGTTCTACGTCGACGAGATACCCCTGGCCAACATAAACGACTTCTCAGCGATCGCGACGGACGTCAAGCTGCGCGGCCTCTCTGACTTTAAGATCCTTTACATTAACGCTGACCTGGAGAAACAGAAGATCGACGTCGAGCTCCTCATACCGAAGATCTACCTGGAGTCGGACTACAACGTCAAAGCCAAGATCCTCGTGCCGATCAACGAAAAGGGCCCCATCAAATGCGTCACGAGTACGTACCTTGTCATGGCTACTCCATACCCTACCTTGCTTTTTAACTTTATCGAGCGCGCATCCCACCCCCGCCAGCTATACCGCTATAACCGACTCCATCATCGTCGTATTCGCTTGATATTCTCTGTCTGCCGAGCGTCAAAGGTAAATTAAATATTCATAGTCCGAACGTCGGTGAACTTCGTTATAACTTAGTCATCCTACGCTTTTTATATTTTAAAGACTCGCTCGTTCTATCGCTCGCTAAATACAATGGCTATGGTGTTTTATATCACGGGATATAATAAGCACCCTGCTTTTCATATTAATATTCAAAGGTTATTACGTATTTCAGTTACGGTATTATTTAATGCCATATTCTACGATTTAAAAATAATAACCGATAGGGTGGATCTTGTCCATGTCAAATATTATCATTATTCGATAAATTTAGATTTAAATGTAATGGTACACCGATTGATGAATTTATTTATATATATATATTACGTGTCATAGATTTCTGTCTCCTTTCGCTGTACAGATCCGTCATTCAATCGCGGAAAATTGATATCCGACATTCGGAGTTATTGTAGGGCAAATCAGTTAATCCGAATAATATTATTTACGTCTCTCGATCCAAGGTTTCATTCGTCCTGTATCATTTTCGTTATAATGGAAATTATTCTGATCGCTTTCGAGCAGAACTTCATTTGACCGACAAAGATTCATGTTACCATACTGCATCGTGTAAAATTAATATTAAAAAGAAAAAAGGTAAAGAAAGAATTTATCATAAAGCTTTGTGTGTCGATGATGCTTTATATATATATATAATTCATAGAGCTTCTATTAATCTAACGCAGAAGCAAAGCTTCATAAGCACGATTGTGCTCATAATGAATTATGAATGGGCCGCCATCTACCGGCTTATTTACAAATCAATTTGTAATTTCTTATAAAAATCATTTTACCGACAATGATATCGTCATTTTACCGAGACTTATGCAAACAATTGATATTACCATGCTGATCCATCGATCGTTTATGACTATCATAAAATCCCTTGTAATCGACCGTAGAATCGTACAATTTATTATTAATTATTGAAAAAATACGTATTTGTATGCATTGGTCCAGTTACAATAATGCCTAATAGTTAATAACTAAAGTGAGTATGATTAATTGACACGCATTTATTAAAAATTAATCTGGTAATGAATTTTACTAATGCAAATTCGTGAATTATCAAGCCAATGCCGTGGCACGCGTAGAAATTTCAAATTTTTTAACATGCCGAGCTAACGATACCAAGTAAAGGATTAATTTAAAGATCCAAATGAATAGCCTGCTCGTAACCATTTGTTACGTAACCATCATTGTCCTCATTATTAACTGTTCTAACGAGTATAGATTTTAATAAAATGATTAAATCGATAACGGCGACGGTATTATTCATTGTCGTTCGGAACTTATTTTTTCAAAATACGGCCGGGATGCTCATGGAGCAGCCGAGGAAGCTTCTGAAACTTTCGGAACTACTTGAAAACGTAAAAATTGCTTCCCCCGCACTTTGCATCCTCTCGTAAGTTCAATAATAAGAGCCTCTCCGCCGGGTACCGTAATCGCTGCTCTTACAAGAAAATAAGACGCGGGAGAAGAAATTCCCGGTGCACTCGCTCGTCGCTGACAAATGGCGCTCCATTTAAACACAAACAAAAAAACAATGGAACCTTTTTACTTTGTTTTTTTTTTTTTTTTTTTTTTAATTTCGTTTCTTAATGCGTGCGCGCGTGACCCTCAATGTACCGTTAGACAGATAAAAGTAGGAATGATGGAATGACGGGAGCCTTAGTTACAAAAAAAAAAATACAGGAATAAAAAGAAGAAGAAGAAAGAAAATAGAGGCGGGACGCCTTGTGATTGTGTGTTTGTTTTTGTTTTCAGGTGATGTCACGGCGAAGGTCTCGTTGGCATTCCAGACGATCGAGCGCCGGGGACAACGACTCCTTTACTTCCCGTCAATGACGACGAAGCTGAGGATAAGCGATTACACGGCCGACTTCGAATCGAAGGACGGGGGTAAATCTAATCCTTTGACGGACGCGATAAACTCGGTGCTGGTCAACAGCAAGGACGAGCTGATCGAGAGCATGACGCCGAATCTGGAGAAGGCCATATCCGAGATGATACTCAACGTCTCCAATCGCATCTGCAAGCACTTCACCTACGACGAACTCTTTCCGGATCGGCCATGAATACGCCCCTCCGACCCGTCCACCCCGTCCGCCCCTTTAGATAGAGATTTGTGTATATAAGCGAGTGATATTGGGCGACGTGGCGCCCTAAGGAGGAGCTAAAAGGACAGGTATGCGACCTGCTCCACGTATTCCCTATTACCTTCGTTATCGCTGCCCTCGGCGAACCATCGACGCCAGTGTAAAGGGAATCGGCAACGTTTATTTCCCTTCTTCTTCTTCTTTTTTTGTTCTTTTCTTTACTTTTCTTTTCTTTTTGTTTTTGTTTTTAAATCCGATAGATCTCTGTTAAATTGTCAGATTGTCCAATGACCCCGAATCGACGATTCAACGAGCGTTTTCCGGATCTTTCGTCGCTGCTCCGGCTAAGCGCCAACTTACCTTTCCTCCTCTTCTCCCTTTCTCCCTCATCGGTTCCGACTTTATCGACGCGTTTAACATTTTTTTTTTTTTTTTTTTTTTTTTTTTAACATCCCTCCGGCCCTTTAACGACGACAAGTCGGCCAATCCATAAATTACGTTCATCGTTTCGAATACCTTTCGAGGCCATGTATTTACTTCCCCTGACTCGCGATACGCATGCACACCCGACATACCTGTACGCAGTCAACTTTCCTTATAAAGCAATAAGAGAAAAACGATTGATTCCTATGAATAAAAATATACAGATTTTAAATACAATGAATACCCACTGGATTCTCTTTGGTCATTTAACTACTCGAGTAATGATCCTGTGACCTCTCTTGTGATAATCCCGCCCGTCATCTTTATATCCACCTGCAAGATCCACGTAACGAATGAAGAGACGGGAGATTTAAGGCTCCGTTGGTACTGCATTATCCGCAATCGTGGAATAACGTATAAAATTGTATAAAGTTGAAAAGGTACGAAGGATTAATTGGTATTGGCGAGGTGGTGGCGAGGTAAGTAAATAAATTCGGAGGTAAGAGCAGCGTGTACGGGTATTTATCCTGTGCAGGATGAGCGCAGGTCGAGGATCTGTGCGCTAAAAGCTCAAAATAAACAGAAACACGAGAGCGACTCATTTGATTTATGGACTTTATACTATTCTCTATGTAGCTTGATAAAGAAATGAATGAAGTAGGAGCGTGTGTCTGTTTCGTATCAATTTATTGTTTTTATATAAAAATCAACAGGGGGCTCGGGAGCCGCTTTACATGTACGTGTGTACGGGCTCTCGGCCGGAGTGTGGGAACGAGGGCGGGAGCGCGGAAGGGCGAGAGGGAGATAGCTAGGTAGGTAGGTAGGTAGGTAGGTAGGTTGGTAGGTTGGTAGGTTGGTAGGTTGGTAGGGAGCCGCTCGAAGGAGCAGCGGCGGCGGCGGCAGCGGGACTCGGTAACAAAATGCGCCTCGAGGATCGTCGTCGGGCCGGGGCCCCCCGGAGGCATTGTCTGCCGCCGCCGCCGCCGCCGCCTATTATTAAGCGCACGATCCATTTAATCAGATTTACAACATGAATTTAAATAAAGAGTCATAAATAGGCTTACGTAAACCTTATGATCAACACTCCTTAACGATTCAGCTCGTCGTTAGCATTAACATTCCCCGAGAACATTTCAGCGGCTATCATTCGAGATCCACATACACGCGCACAGGGGTCGAGCCCACCCCACCCCAGCTAACCCAACCCAACCCAATCCAATACCCACCCACCCCATCTCCATCTCCATCTCCATCTCCCTCTCCCTCTCCCTCAACCCTATGAAGGACGCGTCGACGAGCACTGAGTATTGCACGTGCGTGTTTTCATATCGTAATCTCGTACGATGGACACGCGGCCGAGGAAACCTTCCCCGAAATGTTCGCGTTCGCGAGCAGCGGACGATTAGCGTACAGATGACGAAAAAGGGTTGATGAGCGGGGAACGGGTGCCGGGGAGCAGGGAGATAGGTAAGTGGATTTGGTATACGACCTAGGATACGGCCTAGGATACGCTCTCGGTGTGGGGATGAGGGACGGGGGAGAGCGTGAGATCGTCGATCGGTGATCGATGGCAGGCGAGATAAGCATGGTCCGACTCCTCGCGATGAATTCTAGGGTGAAGAAGAGTAGGGCGACTTGGCGAAACGAGGGGGAGGGGGTGGCGGCGGCGGCGGCTATTTCTCGGGGAAGAGCTGGTCGTAGGTGAAGGGCCGGACGATGTTGTTGCCGAAGTCCTGGAAGGCGGCCGAGAGGGCCTTCTCGATCAGGGGCTGGAGCTCCCTGATGAAGGAGTCAAAGTTGCTGTTGATGGCGTTATTGACGACGGCCCCGAGGGTCGGGTCGCCGCCGAAGAGGTTCTCCAGATTCAGGGAGCCCTTGCGTATGGAGATGCGCATGCGGAACTCGCTGAGGACGAGGTGGCGCTCACCGAGCTCGTCCTTAAAGAAGTCCGCCTGGATCTTGACGGAACCCGTGGCGTCGGTCATGTTGCCGGTCATAGGGCCGTTGCCCCGGATCGGCAGTAGAAGCACGCGCCCGTCTATCTCGTACATGCCCTCGATGTAGAGGTGCGGCAGCAGAATGTCCAGGGCGAAGCGTAGAGTCTCCAGGTCGACCCTGTGGGCAAAAGCGTAACACGGACGTCGCTGTGAATTCGTCGCTGTGGCGTCTCGGAAAGGAGACACGTGCGTCTGCCCGTAACCAAATAGCCGAGAGAGAGAGAGAGAGAGAGAGAGAGAGAGAGAGAGAGCTTGAGAAGCCCCGGGAACTTTAAGGTTCCGCTCGGGTGATTCCACGAAAGTCACTCTAGGCGTGATTTCGAATGGAAGGATCCTTTGATAGTCCGTGTCACGGACGTGCGCGCGATTCTCGAGTCCCCCGACGGAATACAAACGATCCGGACCGAGTCCTTCTCTCTTTCTGCCCCGGGAGGAGGGAGACGGCGGTTCGTCCCCCTACCGATCGACACTCGACACTAATACCCAAGGCTCCTAAGCGTAGGTCTCTCTATGTCGTTAACCGCCATTGCCAATCCACAATGACTTACGATACTCTTGTTTTCTTTTATCATTCGGTCTTTTTCAATTTATTTGCACTCCATCCCACCCTCTCTCTCTGTCTCTCTGTCCCTCGGTCAGAAAAGAAGTCCCGAGCCTTTGTGATAGGTCGCTCGAGCCTTAGCTCGCATCCTACCTCCATAAATATCAGGTATCAATTTAAATTTTCCCCCCGAGCGGTATATTACGCGCTCACGTGTAACTCCATATCTGGCGCTACTAATGCCAGCCATGATTATGTACAATTATTAATGAATGACCTTGGCGATATCTCGAAGGAGCCTTGACCTACTACAAGTAATTTTTCGGCACGAGCGTTCGTCGTCCCGGTGCCGTATATACCAATTAAACAAGCCGCCGCACACCAATTGACCTACGCTGAACCTTGTACCCGTAAAAACTTTATCTCTATTATCGTCTTCATCATCATCATCATCATCATCATCATCATCATCATCACGAGTGGCCTTGTTTCAATTCCTCCTTTTTATTTCACGCCCGCAACTAATTTTTTTTTTGTTTTTTTTTGTCATACAAAATATCTGGACCGTGACGGAAAGTAAAAAAGTCAAATTCATGTTCGATCAACGAATCGAACGAGAGGGAAATAAATTGATTGACGACTATATTCATGAATTACATAAAGACATTGTCGGCCCGTTGCCGCGGACTCTCGAGACTCCAAGCCCACCCAAATGATATTGTAAAGACAACGCGGGTCTTTTATTAATTAACGATTCCTCGATTACAAGATATGATTTGGCGCCGTTGGATGTGGTGCGATGTGGTACTTGCGACGAATAACATCGGTCCGCGTGAAATGTCGGCCGTTCCATCGATCGACTAACAACGGCTAATTGATTTCCAACCTCGATGTACACGTAAGCTCGGAACGTAACCGAAAGTTAAGGTAGAATAGCCGAGTAGAATGAAAATATACAAATACTGCGCGTAGAGACCGAGGCGAATTGGCCTCTACGCTTATAATATTAGCGAGCCGAATCCTCGTGAATTATTGAAAACACAGCCACACACAGAGACAGAGAGAGAGAGAGAGAGTGAGAGCTTTTCGGAGCTGAAGCCGCTGCTTAATGATAGTTGAGAAACAATCGTATCACTTTTAATAACCGATTGGGGGAAACGAAAGAGCCGGTCTTTTATAAAATTCGCTATAAAATAATTGCACGGCCTCGGTCCTTAATTATTTGCATATGCTATTATCGCGAAGGAGGAGGAGGAGGAGGAGGAGGGGAGAAGAAGAAAAAAATGACGAAGACGTAGGAGAGAAGAGATCCGACGAATTTCGAAGGAAAAAAAAAAAAAGGAAAAAGGAAAACCGAGCGTCGATTCCGAAAATAAATTTTTCTCCTTCTTCTCCATTAGCGTCAATTGATAAATAAATGCCAATAGGAAACACGTCGCCAATAATTCTTTAATACCCGACAACAACACATTTCAATACATTTACTTTGTATATTTTAACTCCGTCGAGTTTTTCTTTAGACGTTAGTTGCCAATGGATTTCTTCTGCAAAAAAGGAAGGGCTGTGATTCAAGGGGGTCGGATGCGGTAGATGCGGTGGATGCGGTGGATGCGGTGGATGCGGGGGTGGGAGGGGGGCAGATAATAAGAACAAAGCGTACGATGCTTTTTTTAACGAGTTCATTTCCGATTCGATCGGCGAGCCCCGGTCTCCTCTTCCCCTCGTTATTAAATATAATTTGGTAATCTCGGCTCTTTAAATGTAATTGCAAAACAGCGGTCGTCGTTATTGTTATTATTGGCCGTGAAAAGCGTTATTTCGCAACGTCGAGAGCGGCTACGTGCCGAAATACCTCGATGTGGTCATGGATGCGCTAATCTAATAATAATTAAAGGCTGGGCAAGTTGTTTAATAATTAATACGTTGCTCCGGCGTTGGCTCGGCGGGGTATGGGGGAGGAGGCGGAGGCGGAGGAGGAGGAGGAAGGATCACCAAGACGGTGGTCGGCGACGACTGATGATTACGAATCCTATTTATTCGCCCTTTTTTCTTTACTTCTTCTTTTCTTCTTCTTTTCTATTTTTCTTTTGTTGAAATAAAAAATATTGCGACTGCGCTCGTAAAGTTACAGTCGCGGCAACGAATAGCGAATGCAAAGCTGAGCCGAAAATTACGTAATTTTTCTCCGCCACTTTACGTAACGATTTTTCGTTTTCTTTATTTCCCTAAGAGAGACATGGCAGTGGTTAGGGAGGAGGGAGGCGACGACTTATTCGCTTAACGTCCTCGAGCGGGATACGCGAGGACTTTGAGCCGCTCGTCGACCGGAGGTTAAGAGTAATTGGCCGCGTATGTGAGTCCGAGGCACGAGGCGGGGGCGATGAGGTGCGAGGAAACGATAAGTTAATTAATGGATACGAAAGTAATTGTATCCTCGGGGGAGTGCGGGCAAGGTCGCTTTTCCGCTTCCTACGTGGGTGTGCGGACACCTCCGCCGTTTTGGAGGTCGAGGAACGCGCCAATACGTCCACGTACGCTAGGAATAGGATAGGAATAGGAAATCGTCGGGATCCATTCCTCTCGTATTTTATATACTTTTATCGTGTTTGTATCGCCTTCCGTTGGACTCGGTCTCGGAGATCGGTCGTCGCGGTCGAACTCGAAGCTGGTGCGCGAGGTCACCGCGGTCACGAGCTTGCTCAACGTCTCGTGTTAATTAAGCCTCTGCTTGGATTTACAATTAGTAGGCTTCGTCACGGACTTGGCCGCTGAGCCTAAGCTTCTTCCTACCAGAAGAGGCCAAAGGGCCGATCTACCTCGGTTATTTTGGGCACCCGAGGGGACAACTCCGTTTGTTTAACAACTCTAATGTATAAAAAACAAAAGAAGAAGAAGAAGAAGAAGAAGAAGAAGAAGAAGAAGAAGAAGAAGAAGAAGAAGAAGAAGAACCTACCTGATCTTCTGGATCATGAAGTTACTGGCCCCGTAAGCTTTGACGTCCCTGGCCGTGATCCTCAAGCCGTTGCTTCCTTCGGCGGCTACCAACTCCTTAAGGAGCAGGGGCTCCAACGACGGGATGTTGTACTCGGTGACGCCGGTCATGAGCTTCGGCCGTAGGTGCTCGACGCTCTTCTTGATGCAGTCCTCGATATTCGGGTCGTTCCTTTTGCACACTTTCAGAAAGTCAGCTGAAAGTGAAGCAGAGACGAGGATTATTACGTTTTCGGAAGTCCGAATATTCTTGTTATCGGCTAGGGTTATTAGGGTTTAACCGAGCTTTAACGAAGGATAGAATAATCTTTATAAAGCTAAGTGCGGGGGGGGGATGAGGGAAAAGCTACTCACGCAACTCGAGGGCAGTCGTGGCCTCGAAGAGGACGGTACAGAGTCCGAGGAGGAGGAGGAGATGGAGGTTGAGGTGGTGGTGGTGGTGGTGGTGTTGTTGGTGGTGTTGGTGGTGGTTGTGGTGGTGATGGAGAATCGAAGCGCGGCCCATGGCTCGGTCGTGAGGGTGTCCTGATGACGGTGTACAAGTCGTGTCGTCTCTCGAGGATGTAGCGTCGGGATCGTTGATCGCGCCGGGATACGATCGATCGGAGATGGTCTCGTAGCAAATGGATAGGCCGATGCCGGTGTCGAGGGCCTTATAACCGTCCCCTCTCCAGGCATACCTAAGTGAAACCATTGTGCGGCGACGGCAACGCACGCTTGCGAGCTGCCGAGCCACGCGTAAATCCCTCCCCCTCTCCTCGTCAGCCGGCTCTCTCTCTCTCTCTCTCTCTCTTTCTCGGAGTCGCGCGCGCGCGCGCGCTCACTTCCCTGTTGTTGCTCCCACCGCATCGTACTCGGCCCCGGCACTCGAAATATACGAATCGACCGATACATACACATCACGTACGCCTGTGCAAGCACACGTGATATCGCGAGAATGCACTCAATCGCTCACCTCCTCCTCCTCCTCCTCCTCCTCCTCCTCCGCCTACTTCTACCGCTGTGCTCCTCGATAGCGCTCGCACCTTGGCGACAGCCTCGTCGTGTAATCCGCTCGGCCATCCCCCCGGACCCCTTCCAGCCGATATAAAAATATTCAACGATCTCGTAGCTGACCCATCTGGACGGATGCTGGTAAAACGAGGGAGGCGAAGGGGGGGGGGACGAGCTCTCGAGTCGGTAGGATTGACTTTGGCCTTCGCGAGGCGTCGGGACGAGACTGCCCGCCCGGAGCGATCCTTTGTTCCCCGGTGCGCGAGGCCCCACTTGCTCTCGAAAGCTCGGCTTGCTTTCCATCGGCAATATCGGCGACAGCCGAACGAAATTCAATAATTGTGCCATTATCGTCGGATCGAGGAGGGGACGGACGGGCTTATGGCGGGCTTAGCGCCCAGCCGAGGCACGTACCGCGCGCCACGCTTACCGAGCTAACGACGACGACGACGACGACGACGACGACGTAGATACGCCAATCAATCCGGACCGATTACGTTCGTTCGCGCTAATCATTGTCGTGACTATGGCTTTTTATACCGATTTCGGCGTCCCCCGTCAATTACCCATAAGGGATAATGACGAGCCGTTACCCCCAATCGGCCAAAAGCTCCCTAAACAACGCCGCGTCTCTACGTCCACGAATACCAAAGACTTATTATAAATAAGCTTATTATAATAACCTCAACGCTAATGTATTGCTTATTTCTTATACTCGCGTCGCACAAGATATGATAATTTCACGATTTTCTTATTTATCCCATTAGATATAAGTCCAAATCGTCTGCTTCGGTACATTTTCTCTCTCTCTCTCTCTCTCTCTCTCTCTCTCTCTCCGTTTCAATATATTTTTTTCCAATACAGAATCCAATACTCGCTAATCCAATAGGCGATCGTGTTGCATTAAAAATTTAATTAGTGTTTAATAAAATATCTAACGTCACGGAAGCCAAGCCAATGTTTGTCTCTGTAAACTTCATGATTATGCATATTATTTTTTATATTGCAGCTAGTCTAATCGATAACTTGAGGACACTTCCTAATGGAACTGTAGGCAGAGAGAGAGGGGGGGGAGTCGGAGGGGGAGTCGGAGGTGGGTGGAGAGAGAAAGAGAAGCGAGATTATATTTTTGTATTAAAAATCTTTATTATGATCGAGCAATAAAACCACTTTTTTCGCAGGCCGCTTGATTAACGTCGGCCTGGGATTGCGGTAAGCCGCCCAATTGCAGATTATCATCTGGCTTGCCTGTGTGCGTAAGGAGATGCGCATTGCCATAAATGCAAGTGTCTATTTACGCAAAGGGTAAGCCGGCGGATGAAACTGCGCTTACGGGCATATCGTCAGTTTGCGAATAAAATTAACTTCCTCCGGGGATTAAGAAACGAGGCAAGAAACTAAAAAGAAAAAGAGAGAGGGGGAGGGAGAGAAACAAGAAAGAGAGAAAAAAATGGATCTGTTGACAAACTGATATGACATACGCGGGAGAACGAGATCTAAAATGTATTCATAATAAAGGCTCGTTGAGTAAAATAACCCTGAAATTTTGCACGCTCTTGTTTGACCGTTGAATACAATTTAAGAATACCAGAGATTATTGCCATTCGTTGCGCACTACAATTAAATAAACGGCGCCCGAGGGGAGCTTAATAAATAATAACAATAACAATAATAATAATAATAAAAAAGTGTATAGGAAAGAGTTGAATTTTATCCCCAGAAAAGGTAAGTCTATGCTCGCGTACGCACGATTAGCTGAATCATCGTCATTACCTTGTAAAACTTTCATCGAAATATATTACTTTTCGATTAAAAAGGTAAAGAGGAACGGAAGAAAAAAAAGAAGAGGAGGAGGAGGAGGAGGAGGAGGAAAGAACAAAAACTGAGGGGGAAAAAAACGCGATTTATTTTATGAACAATTTTTTCTTCCTCTTTAATACAGTCACGCGTACAGTCGACGCCAACAAACTGCGAATACGAATTGAAAATGACTCGGCTTCACTTTTTATTTACCCGACCCGCGGCATTTTTATGGATTTTATATTAATTTAAAGTAATATGAGAGAGCGCGTAGTTTTGTCAAGGTGAGGAGAGCCTGGGGGGGAGGAGGGACCGCAACAACTGCCGTGATGACGCTCAAGCTTCGACAAAATTATGTCTCCATCCCCGTTCCTTCGTCCTGGCTTCGTTTTGTCGCTTCTCTTCCTTTTCAATGGATACGGACAAAGGCAAGGGAAAAGGAAAAAAAAGGGGGCGGGGGTGGCGAACTTGAAGGCGCCAGTACAACGAGCGAGATTTCTCGCTTAGCGCCGGTAATTAGTGACGACTAATCGCCTTTAGTGCACAACGTAGTGACGAGGAGAGACTTTATATGTATATATATATTGCGAATTTTGGCAATTATTCTTCTAGCCGATGAAAGTAAATTCTTGGCTTAATACGCAGATGGCGGCAGTCCCGGGAGCTCTCGCCCCCTTGGTACTTACGAGGCTGGCGAGAGGGGAAAAAAAATATCGTATACCAACTCTCCGGTAAATAAATAGAATAAATAGAAAAAATAGAAAAAATAGAAGAAAAAAGTGCCAGATGCGTTAAACGAGAACGAGTCAATGACGATTGTTAATGAGAGGCATCTTTAAGAGTTTTTACTCCTCGATATTAGGAATACGCGCGCGCGCGCACATCCTCTTCCGTATTCGAGCGAAATCCCGAGTCGCTCCGTCCTTTATTGGCAATGATGCCGCGCTCTAGCCGATGCTTCCGCTTCAGGCGGAGGAGGCGAGCCTCGTCGCGGCTACAGAAAAAAAAAAAAACAACTTTTTATCAAATCCCTGGACCATTATGCTCGTTTTAATGGCCTAACCATCCGACGCCGGTATTATTGGACCCATACAAAAAAATAATAAAAAATAAATAAACAAACAAACAAACAAACAAACAAACAACCGCCAGCTCCTTACCTTACGCGGATGAATATTATTGCGCTTCTTTTATTCTTTTTTTTTTCTTTTTTTTTTTTTTTTATTCTTTGTACTTCTTATGCCTGTACGTGCTGATACGTGGGAAGAATAAGCCCAGTAATTGGGCACGGCTCCTCTCGTTTTTGCCTCATTTACGTAAAACGCTCAGGGGACGAGGCAGTCTACGTGCGGGTGGGTGTGTGCGTGGATGAGAGAGAGAGAGAGAGAGAGAGAGAGAGAGAGAAATTTTCCACCCGATTCAATAAAAAAATCTTTAATAAGAGTCGTTAATTAGATTAGCCGGCGGCTTAATCTCATAATTCGTATGCCGATGCGCGCGCCTCGTTCATTTATCACAGTCCATTGGAAAATAATATTAAGTCCCTGCCTAGGATGAATTAAAGCTTTTATTTACAATATTTACGAAAGCCGGACTCGACGAATTATTGTCTTTTTCGTTGTTGTTTTTTTTTTTTTTTTTTATTTTTTCAATTAATTTGTTTCACCCACCGATTGCCGGACAACGTCTCCTTCGTAAAAGGATCCACAAGTTCGTGAAAATTCCTAACGAGGATTTATAAATCATTAGGCATCGATTCAAATTCAAGCTCCGTCGATACCCACCAGCGAAATTCACTCCTAATGAAATAATATACACACGACGTGTTGCACGACGTGTTGCACGACGTGTTGCACGTACGACGTGTGCGTGCGCCCAACGAAAACGTAAAGTCATACATACGTTCGCATTAAATAAAATCGTTCCGGTTCGCTGGCGCATAATTAGGCAAAACGAAGCCGGAAACAATTCCATTCGAATTAAGCATCAATTACCAAATAAGACACAGGTTCGTACAAAGTTTTTTATTAAAGCAGTTTCAGCCGACTTATATGTGTATGTGTATACATGCGCGTAGGTCGGGTATTGTCTGTCAGCTGCTCGTCAACGATAATTTTCAAATCACATTCCATTATTTCATAACTAAGTAATTTTTCCTTCTGAGAAATTTCTCTTAATATCCCTGCAATCAATTTCGACTTCTTTTATAATTTTAAGCCTTAAATTTTTATATAATCCAATTTTAAATAATTCGGCGCACCGCTAACGCATCCGACGATACGAATGCAATTTACCATCGCACCGACACTATGTAAATCGCAAATGTCACCCCCGCCCTCTCTACTTAAGCTACTTGAGAATAAATTTGTAGAATATATTACAGGGCATTTGCAAATTATATACATTTGCAAATAATAAATCAAAGCTTTTCAAACTTCTAACGAAACGTTCGTCAAACAAAAAAGAAACAAAAAAAAAGTAAAAGGGAATCCGGGTGGATGGAAAGTAAACTTGCAGACAAATTAAGTAATGAAATTATTTTCAATTGGCAACGTTGTTTAAATTTTACCCTCAAATGCTGCATTAATAAAGTTCCAGTTAAAATTTTAAAAATACTTTATAAATCAATCGAATCGATTCAATTTATTTATCTATGTCATGCCCATTTTAATAATAATAATAATAACAATAATACATTGCATTATTATTATTATTATTATTGTTAAATAAATATAATAGGTCAGAAACGTGCAATTATCTATGTCAATTTTAGTCATCTTATCTTTTTTAAAGAGCAATGTGCGAATTGTAATATATTAAGTTGGGCGTAGCTATGATACGGTAAGGATATGTTAATTTAATTAAATAAAATTTCCAAACGTCACGTAATACAGAATTTATCGAAAGGTTAAATTTTCAAGAAAAAAAATATATATATATATATGTGTGTGCGCTTTTAGGGGGAATAAAATTTAACGAAAATCATTGAAAGCCACGAGTATTATTCTAAAAAATACAGCGACTACAATCAGAATGATATATATATATATATATATTAGACTTTACAAATATTATTACATTACGAGCAATATTTTATAAAAAGTATTTATAACGAGGAGCAATTGCAGGCAATTGTATTTCATTTAAAATGAATCATTGGTAATTCAGCTGATCATTGATTAGCTTTCTAACGGGTAGATAAGTACTTTATTAGAAGATAAATAAGTACTTTATTAGAAATATCAAAGAGAAAACGATCAAGGCTGTAAAAAGTGTATAATGAGTTAGTCAGATTTTAATAATTGATAATTACTATGTACTGCATCATCGATATAATATAATGATCATAATCGTTTGTTTTTATCGTTAATGCGCAGCCTGAGAAAGATCTGCGCGCGTAGATTAATTATCTGATAAATTTCCTTCGAATTTCCGAAGCTTATGTTTTATGCGAGAATGGGGGGAGACTCGAATCTCTGAATTGGAACGGATCGGCTTGGTTCGTTAGTGGTTTATAAAGGGATCGAAGGTGTTACACTAAAGTAATTGAACCTTGAGCACGACAAAATTAATTGATTTTAATGCTGAATGCCGAAGGAGCGAAAGCCATAAATAAGAAATCCGAAGCAAGTGCGAGCTATTAACGTAAATAGGTGTTTATTGGCGGTGAGGGGCCGTGAGGGTGGCGGGGGGGTTTGCGAGAGACTATTTAATTGCGCGGGTAAAATGCGTCGAGATATCGATAAATCACAGGCAAGAGTCACATCGGCGTCGGAGTAATAGGAATCAATCATATCGACCGAGTAATCGAGCGTACCGAGACAATAACAATCATTTCTCTTATAATAAAGCAAAGTCCATCCTTCTCCTCATCCTCCTCCTCCTCCTCCTTGCTCCGCGATCAAGATAACGTAACGTAATTATTACATAACGCGGCTGGCAGTCGCGTACGTTCATTATCTGATCAGCCGAATGAATGAGCTCGCGTGGAACGTTACCGACATTCCAAAGCCGTGTAATAAAGCCTGTCATCATCCACGAGACAAACTGCCCGGCCGTGTATTCTTGAACTTGAACATCTCCGGGCTCTGACTTTGTCCGATCTCCCCCCCCCCGGGCTCCCCTCGATGCCACCCACGCTCGTTGGATCTTCGATTCCTAAGAAAATTCAAATAATTCACAGTTCAGGCGACGTTTTGTCGGAATTTATTGTTCTTCTTCGTTCTCTCTCTCTCTCTCTCTCTCTCCTTTTTTTTAAGGAAAAAGACAAAAAAAAAAAAAACAACAAAGACGGAGAGTAATTACATAAAGTCGATTGGGGTCTACGGAGATAATGTAATTATGGAATACAAATGGCTGCCCTGGCGTTTCAAAAGCATCGATGCTTTTACTACGTTTACAAAGTTATTGGCCAAATGTACTCACTCTGTCGGCCAAACGCTAATAACTACACGCCCAAAGTAAATACGCTAAGTAATTACCTGGGCAGGGGCATGGGGCATGGGGTTATTGGGGTTATTGGGGATTGACAAATTTAGAGCGGATTGCGCACGGCTATCGAATGATAACCGATAGTAACAATTACATTACAGAAGAGTCCGATATATTGTTTTATTTGATTGGCATTGATTTATTCAACATAACTGATTTAATTATCGAGTAAAAAAAGCTTTTGTTTCAAAAAAAAAAAAAAAAAAACGTGTACATAATCCGACGTACGCGTTCGAGTCATGAAGAACAATTAATTTGAACGATTAATCGTTATATTTTGGCGTAATCTTTGACGAGGATGTACTGCATCCCTTTAGTATATAAATCGATTGAACCGTTAATAATTTCCAGATACGTACTTTCGTAAAAACTGTAATGACGTCATGAACCGAATTTTTATTTCATTATTACGCTATTGCTTCTTTACGCCGTGCAATTATATATATATTTATTATTAGAAAGAGAAGAAAAACAAACAAACAAACATATTCTTATAAATTTCTATTGAACTCAATGCTCTAAGAATTTATAATAATAAAAAAAAAAAAAAAAACGTCAAATCAAACAACTTTCCATCAAAATGAGAAAGAAAATATCAAATTTTCATTAATTATCTCATTTTAAGCTTATTCTTAACAATTAAATAACGCTTATATCATTTAATTGTACATATTAGCAATTTATTATCATTAATGACTAATAAAGCAACAATATTCTTCGTAAATTGCGAGTGAGTTTAATATTATTATAAATATACATAATGTACTAATACGATAATGTTATTGTGAAAAATTCATGATTATCGCTAATTAATTATTTATTAATAGTCAGTTGTTTATCGGTACTGCAACAATATCTCATGGCTTTATTTTATTTAATTCATATAACATTGAACGTCAATACAACCATAATTAATAATGCGAATGTTTGCGATCGCTCGAAGCAGATAATGTGGACTCGAAATAAACGTTAAGTCAATCGAACGTAATTGTTTCGTGCACAATTTTATTTTAATGATATTATATAGCTGCGTGTTAAGCAGTTTTTAACATCATAGGACTTTTCTTTATTACAATTTCTTCCCTATAACGTAAATGGCGAATTTATTAAGTCGCACGTTTGTTTTTTTAAACGAATTTTCACTGAATTAGCCGAGGGAAACTCGATTCCTTTTTAATATTGACTATTTTTCTTTTTTCTTTTTTTTTTTAATACATTTAAAATAAAAGTGATTTAAATGACTACGACAGTTTGTAATAATTTTGAAAAAACAAAAAAAAACACTCGTATTGTTAGACCATTAAAAGATATAATGAAGACTTCTAATATCGACAACTCGTAATTATCTTTTGATCCCTCGTCACGCAACATTTGAAAACTCATATTATTTAGAAAATTTGTCGTAAAATAAATTTTCAATCGGATAAGAGAAACCACGCACACGTTAAATATGAATTTTTACATTATATGGCGGTAAGAGTCTTAATTTGCGTATTGTCTCGAGTAAATAAACTTTATACACCATTTCACATCAAAAACACTTTTATTATTCGTGTAATTTTATGTTTCCTTTATCTTCTAATATTTCCTTGCCTTTAAATAATATTTATGCAAGTCTTATTATTAAGACAGTACGCATAAAAGAAAATAATAATTGACAATTTTGAGCTTGGGAGAGAATATATTTAAAAGACTAATCGCCAATAACGGTAATAACCATAATAACAATAATAACTAATACTAATAGGAATCTGGAAATGGATGTTTTTTTCAATACAGCAGTAGAGAAATATAAATAAAATATCTAAAAAATGTTGCAACAATTTATTTATTTTTCACCTTGAAGTGCGAGAAAATGTAAGAATTTGAAAGATCATTAATTTTAAGCTCTTTTTCCAACATTACGTTTTCCTAATATAAACGAACTGTAATATTTAATAAGAAAGCATCCCTAAATAATTTCCTTTTCAATACGCAATCTTTATTTATCTGAAAAATGCTATGAACGTGTAATTTCTTAAATAAAAAAAAATCCTTCATTTACCGATGAGTGCATATTTCAAAATTAAAAAAGCGTTTCATTATTTTATTTCGTACAAATTACTAGTTTAAATCTTCTTTTTTTTTTTGTCAATTTGTAATTTGTGCCACGAGGTGCTCCGGTTTCCCGGTAGTAACTTCGTATACGTATACACATATACAACAATAAGGCAAATATTATAAACTCATTCGCTAAAACAGATTTTGTATTAATATTCAATTAGTATTAAAGCTTTTTAGAAATTAATTGAGTAAGATCTGAAAAATTAATGTAGTAAATGTTTATCTACTCTTTCATTCTATTGGCAATAAAAGTATGTAAATGAAATTGACAAGGACAATTGATGAAACGATGTATAAATAAGTTTGTACGCCCAAAAAAATTCGCAAACTACGAACGTAAAAATCGATAAATTGTCGATAATAATCCACGAAAATTTGTAATCCTCTTCTTACAAAATTAAAAAAATGCGGTAAATTTGTTTTTGGTTTTTAACACCGTGTGCGAGTATTCGGTTGTTTTAAAATAAAATAAAATAAATAAATTTCTTTAATGAATTAAGAAACTTTTCTGAAATAATGGACCTCCGTGTCGATATTCAAATAAACGTGAAATAAATTAGTTATTTTTTTTTTTTTTTTTTTTTTTGCAATAAAAATGAAAGGTATCGATAAGACGGTACGATAAATAAATAAATAAATAAATTTTATACGATAAATTTAGCTTCCTTGGCAATTAAACTTTTCCTCGTATTGAAATGAAAAGGAGCCGAAAGCGAGACGTCAATGTTGAATATAAAGCTGATTTTAATATTAAAACATGTCTCTTCGGTTTTTACCTTTCCCCTTAACGGGACTACCATTGCTTGCACGAGTAAACAATGCGGTACACGAAAATTGAATTATTTTTCAATAACTAAGAATCATATTGTCGCATAGCTTGTCCACGATCATATTATCTAGGAAATCAGTGGCGTGCCTACCTACCCATCGATATACACGCAGGAATTGGAGGGAGCACACGTATTGAAAAAAATAAATAATAACAACGATGATGATGATGATGATGATGATGATGATGATGATAACAAAAACAACAACAGTTTAATTGTGAAGTATTATAATTACGTAGGAATGAACGTATAGGTAACGGAAGTAAAACTATCGGTAAATTCAATACTACTACAAGTTCTCATGTAATAATAGAGCGTAAAAGAAATTTATTTCTTTTTTTTAATTTCTAATCTTACAATTATAAATACAATAAGTAACCGTGGACGTTATTGTTTCGCGCGTAAGCAAGACAAATAACTTTGATATGACGAATTCTGGTTTGTTGGTAGATTAAAACGATACTTATGCTATTGCACCGCACAGAGGCCATGTATAATGTGTAGGAAAGCCGGTATCTAACTAGCTAACATGTTATGTGCTGTTTTTGCGAGTAATAACCGATTATTATTACATTATTAGAGTAGGCAAGGGATACGTAGAGCGCAATTCTAAAATCACTTAACAGTAAGGTGTAAGAATTCACAAGATTGACATCTTGGTATTTGTTATGACGGCAAATAGGATCGATCTTAAATTTCATTAATAAACGTACTTATTAAAATATTGAGCGGCACGCATGCGCAACGTATATGTTAGAACTTGTGTTTCGATGGGCGAGCACATAATTGAGCTACGATTGTTGAAAAATAAATATAGAACCGTGCATTAAGAATACTGGTTACATCGTAGCTTAATTTCGATTTAACAGCGCTCTTACTTATTCTAAATCCTTAAGCAGGCGATTTATACATCGTAGACCTTCGTAAGAAAGATCGTGAGAAAGGTACGTTCAATGTCTCGATTATTATACGAGAGAATCGAAACAGCCAACTAACGCGCATCTGCGTATGACGTATACACACACACACACACACACACCTTTTTCTCATGCATTATTCACGCAAATGTACTTCTCTGCTCAGTATTGATGATTTAAGTTAAGATTAATGCGCGAATCGTTCTTAACCTACATTGTTATAGACGAACTGCAAAGAACCGCAATAACAAATGACAGTGAACAATATGAAGGAAAGGAGAAGGAGAAGAGGAATAATGGGAAAAGTCCGTTGCGTCGATGACATCACATGTGGATAAATGTGGCGAGTAATTTTTAATGTACAGCGAGATTTACCTAATTCTAGTTCGGCTGAACTCGCAATTTTATCTATCTCCTTTTAAAAGCACGGAATACGTATTATCTGAAAAGCCTTTCGATACTTTTAACGGCGAGACTACGTGCATCATCATACGTGGATGGAGGAGGAGGAGGAGGAGGAGGAGGAGGAGGAGGAGGAGCGCCTGTTATTGATTATGCATCTGCAAAGCGATTGTGGTGCTAAAAATCAATTAAGCGCTCGGGTTTGTTTCATGGTTTCCATTGAGTTTTTGTAATTGAAAAAACCAATAATGAAAAGAATGGTATTGAATGGGAGAGAGAGAGAGAGAGAGAGAGATAGAACGACCAGACAATGTGTAAGTCTCGCGTCCTTGGCTTGAAAATGGACGCTTAACGTATTTAAAAGTAAGTACATTAACATAAAAATGCGAAGAGCTCGTGACATAACGTTATACGTAAAACAGTAATAGACGCCAATGGTGTGTGTGCGCGCGCGTTATAAAAAATAAATTACAGCTGAAAGATGACGTTGCGAGTAATTAATTCGCGATGGGCGACTTGCAGCTTGATAATCTTAAAAATCTGCCAAAAAATCTGTATCGATCAGCGACGATTCATTGGAATGGAAGGATTGTTCCGGGAATTGCTATAGTTAATTGCCTGAAATGCTGGTGGTGCGCGGTTGCGCGGGTGCGCGGGTGCGCGCGTTCTGTTCGATGGCGCTCAGTCAGTGATGAAGGCATCGTAAGGCACTTGAGCGAAGATCTTTTCTACGAAGGCCGACATGACCTGAACGAGTTTTCTTCTGAGATCCGGTTTCATTTCCTTCAAAAGCTCTTGGCTGTTGCTGTTGATGAAGAGGTTCAGCGCGGCTTCTAAAAAATTTTTTACGTATCGTTATTTTAACGATTCACGCGCACGTATTTATCGTGGCGGCCAATAGATGGAGGGTCCAGTGGAGAGAGACAGAGAGAGAGTGTGTGTGGGGGCGGGGTGGTGAGGGAGGGAGTGGGGGAGCGAATAATCTTGGATTTTGTTTATTTTAATGGAGGAATGAGGCGAAATAGGAATCCCGGCAATGCATTTCATGTGAAGGCTTCCAATGTACTTGAAACATTACTCCAGTAATGCTTCAATCCAGTGAGTCCGAGACTCTCGAAACAGTATGGCGGTGGGAGTGACGCGGGAGGGTGGGGGTAGAGGATACGTAACGACTTTTCGTAGCCAAATGATTAATATACTCACGGAGAATGGTGTTGCCGTCGTGAACGTTCTCAACGCCCATTTTTATGTCTCGGACGGTGAAGTCCATCTTGAGCTGCTGGAGCCTAAGGTATTCCTGACCCTGGACGGCATACGGTTTCGCCCTAATAAACACCTTGGCCTTGACTCCGTCTAAAAACCGTCCCGTTCAACAATAATAAGCATTTCCTTCTTTTTTTTTTGCCGCCACCCCCCCCCTCGCCTTTTCCCATCGCATGCACTAAATGCTAAGCCAATGTTCCCGATAACCCACTCGGCGCTCCCGATCACGTGACTCCCCTCATCTATCTCTCTCAAAGTCTACGTTCTCGTCATTAATTATAAAGGAATTGTCTGGTGCCGTTGGACTTGGGCCTCGGTTTCGAAAGAGGCTCAAATAAAGCCTTCCCTCTTCGGAATCCGCCTCGAATCTTATCTCGACGGATACGCTATCGACCTCTGCGGCATATTTAATTTTATTTGAAGTATCGGAGAGAAAACGGACACCGACCAGCCCAGCCCCACCCCACCCCGCCCCATCACATCCCATCGAGGAGCTCCAGTCGATTGGATATTTTCAAACAACTCTCGGCCGGTATTTGGATTGTCGAGCACGCCTCGGTCGCTCGCCTCTTCGTCGTTACACGCAAACCCGATAATCCATATGTGGCAATACTTACTTACATAACTCGACGCATTCGAGCCTTTGTACTTTTGTAATTAGATCGGCCTTGGAACGACAGACAATTAATTATATTGCCCTTCCGTTATTTTGGCGGAAAATTGTTATTTAATGTCCACGGGCATTAGATCGCTTGTAACTTGTTGTAAAGCACCTTTAAATTGCTTTCCAATGGCGACCGACATTATTAAACGAACCGGCGACCCCTCGATCTGTCTTATCTGTCCGAGGAAGACCGTGGACAACGATAATTTAACCCAATGTCGATATAATATAATTAATATTAAATATATTTAATAGTTCTCAAGTGTGATTTATAACGGCGGCCGTTACGGACAAATATTTCTTCCGAGAGGACGATGCTCCTTATATTATAGTATAAAGTAACCTACGAATGCCCATCAAATTTAATCTTTTACGTACATTAAAAGATCGAGAGTCCCATTATCGTGAGTTGATGTCAGTTTTTTGTGATTTTTTTCTATTTATTTATTTATTTTTTTTTTTTTATTTACTTTTCATTTCATTCGTTTCTTTTAAAGAGATAAAATTTTAATGCCACGTCCGATAACTCTTTCCGACCATAATGGATCTTGAAGGCTTCACGATTCAGGCCCATTTATTTCTGAGCGATATTCAGCATCTGGCCTTTCATATAGATATTAATCATGCAATCGGTATTAATCGTGAAAAGTAATATTATAAAAATATTGTATCGCCAAAAAATCAGGAGTTACGTGATCGAAGCGGCTCGTACGGTCGAACGGATAATACAACGAGCGATCATCATGGATATGACGATCGAGGCACCTTAGAGGCGGCCGATCACCCGGTCAGCCGAGTACGACGGGTTGTCGGCCGTTCAGGCGCAACAGAGACTCACCGTATTCGCCCCAATAGTCGCCGGCACCGCTCGCCTGGACGAGGATCAGGGTCCCGCTGGAACGATACTTGGCGACCGCTCGTATCTTGGGAATGCTTAGGGCCAGCTGGAGCTGTACTTCGTCGTCCTCGATTTTGGAACGCAGTCCCGTGACCCGAACGGCCGAGACGCCCCGGGCGGCGATATCCTTGAACTGTGCTTTGTAGCCGTTGGGACCGCCACCCAGGGCGATGTGCAGCTCGTCCAGGATTATCGGCTCGACCTCAGCGTAGCCCAACTGCGGTAGGCCTGTGAATACAACAACATAACAACACCTTTGTTTTGACTAGTTTTCCTGCTTTTTCCTCGTGCATATACCTGATTAGCGATTTTACAATTAAAATAAAAAATAGAAAGAAAATGATGAAAATTATAAAATTTATGGCAGTACCTTCGCATTCGATTAAGTCTGAGCCGGATACCGGACTGTACGCTCATTTTGTTTTTCGATTCTTTGGTGGTACATTTTTTTTTTTTTTTTTTTTTTTTTTTAGAGGTTTTTTTTTTTTGTTTACAGGGGGGGAGGGGGGCGTAAAAACATCAATAAAACGAAATGGGATATCGCGTGCTTGATAACACGTTATGCATGTCAAAATGATTACGTTTTTTTTTTTTTTTTTTTTATCTATTACGAGTGGTACTGAAGATAGCGAGGGATTCTTTACAATTAAGATCGAATCGGGAACTTGAGGAATTACAATTGATTTAGCTTTACATTTTGTTTACGTATTAATATTGGGTTTCTCTTTTTTTGTATAATCGCGCATCTTATTGTAGATGATTTATTTATTTATTTATTTATTTATTTATTTATTTGTCCAAGTTGCCGTGACTGTGCAACCAAATTCCTATACAAGCAGATATAAAATTTAAATAAATTATCTCTATTTTCTGAAAATTACCTTTCACTTGAAAAAGCTTCGTGTAATTATACTTATTAGTACAGAACTTTCATAAATGATCCGCTGCTCAGGCAGTTTTAGTCGTTTAAAAAAAATGCGCATCTTCACGAATTTAAACGGAATTTCTATCCAATAATTACTTACTCAAAATGTAATTATGCCTCTTTACATTGCCTCGTCTTATTATTACAAAAATAATACGACAGATTTCAATATAATCGTAAAGTCGTGTAAAAGTTCAAAACATTTTATTATAAACGTAAATTATCAATAGTTAAATTTCTATTCGCAATATTCCGTTGTTCCAATTTGATTTGAATTTATTGTACCTTCCTAAGGTATTTGTCAATTATTATTTTTGCAATATAACATTTATTTGCAAAAAACATAAATTCACCCACTCAATGAAAAGGAATTAAAAATTCTTTGATCTTGTCATATTGTTATACAAATTCTTTTTATTCAACCAATATTAATGCAACTTAATAATAGTAACAAATATTTAAATATTAAAATACTGTATGATTCAAGATTATCGAACGATTTTACAAAACTTCTGCCTCCTGTTTGTACGATTTTTTTAAAAAAAATTCTCAATACTTTTAAATCCTCGTAAAAATCATATTAATAATCATATGAATTCTCTATTAGAAAGTTGTACGTATTTATGAAATTACTAATTATCGTTTTATTGGGCTTAATTAATAATTTATTATAAGAATTAACTGATATTATAAGCTATAAAGTAAAATAATCTATCTTGTAAAAATTCTATGATACAATCACTTTAAACAATCGAAAATACCGTTTTTTAATACAAAATTTACTTAAATTTGGCATTAATTGTCCTTGGAAGTATAATTACATTAAGATTTTAAAATAGTTTTAAATAAAGCTTGTACAGTCAGGTAATGACGTTGGAACAGAAAAATTAATGTAAATAATAATAACTACGACTTTGTGGATTATCTATATTATTTAAATTATAATTTCAATCTACGAACACTACGCGTCACGTTTAAAAAAAAAAAAAAAAAAAAAAAAGCCACCATAAGCTTTCCATTAAAAGCATCCGAATCAATAAATTTAGCGATACAATGATTTACAAAATTATATTATTCGAAGTAGATTATAGAGTATAAGACTTAAGAACTTTCATATAAATTACAGTAGAATTATGTTCTTGGCCTGTAAACAATAACAATAATAGGATGAACTTCAATAGCAGGGACTTCAATGCTGAATAATTAAAGGTGCCGATGTAAGACAATACGAATTAAATCAATAAGTTCACAGTAATTTACAATTTTCAATTTTGTAAAATGTTCCGATAAAGGTAGCCTTTTACGCATACACATTCAAAACACGTATACGCACGTGTTCACTTATTATTTTTTTTTTTTTATATATATTTGTATGCATTAAAATGAATAAATAAAAGAACGAAACATTGATTTATGGACATTAATGCAATATTCACTTGCACGTTATTATCATGCATTAAAATTTATAAAAGTAACTTTAACTGCATATCATTAAATTATTGTTTACAAGTTTACGTATAATTTTTACAAATACCGCACCGGATTAATTTTTCAATAGTCAACTCCAAGTATGGAAATAAATTATTTATTTCGCTTAAAATTAACTTTTCTACGTATTACGAAGGTGCAAAGCCATACATAGAGCTGCCCGTCCCTCCATTAATCACAAGGTCCAAATAATTTCCATAAGTCGTAATCGATGTTTAATAATAATAATAATAATAATTAATAATAATAAAACGTAAAGAAAAATATTGATTAATACTGATATAAAAAAAAAAAAAAAAAAAAAAAAAAAAAAATTGGATGGAAGGAGGATAAAATAATTAGCTGACGGTAAGTCAGCTACAATATATGTGAGTTATGCGGAAAATAGAAAAGTCTGCGGTGATTATTATTATTATTGTTATTATTATTATTGTTATTATTATTATCTGTCAAAGAATTTCTCATGTTGAAAAGCGCGGCATTGAAAGCGTCTTCTCTACGTTCATGGCTATCGTTTGTTTTTATTGTTATCGTTATTAAATATTAAAGCGTGCGCGTTAGAGAGAGAGAGAGAGAGAGAGAGAGAGAGAGTCCGGAGATAAGAGAAAACCATACAAGCGAGGCTTTGCATATTTTATTTAGCCGAACAAAAGCGAAGTTGCCTTGTTTAAATATTATGTTGGTTAACGAGCATTTCAATACTTCGACACCATAGTCCGGGAATTTAAAATACGTTTCGAACTATTTTTCTTGCCGTCCCTATTACCGACCAAACCAATGGCATTCTCACGTTACGAGCAAGGTAATTACCAAAGTCATTTGTCAATAAGCATTTATAAATTGGCTGGCATTGCCCGATACAAATACCGGCCGCTAATTGAAACAATATGATTTACAGGTATTAAAGCCATTAGCGACTAACTCGTATTTTCCGATAAAACAACGAAACAACGACGACGACGATGATGATGATGATGATACCCCCACCACCCCCCCCCGCTCTTAAAAACAAACTAACTTACAATTATTATAAATATAATGTACGCTTCGTACCGCGGGCATCGTTGCTAAACTCTCTGCGTATTTTCACGGGATATGGACTCTCTTTTTGTTTTTCTGTTTTTTTTTTTATGTTTAAACCATAATCCAAATGAAATGTACGTCCTTTACGCGCCGGTGATGAGAATTCATTTGGAGAAGCGCGAGAACTGCTCGAAATGAAATCCAATAATTTCATTAATAATTTCATTCTCTGTAGATCTCGGCAGCGGTCGAGCTCGTTGTATTTATTATAGTGACGTTAATAAAAGTATATAAAAACGCTCGTTAACGATCTACCGGAATGCAATTTAATAAATTAAAAGCCATGGACTTTATGTATAAGAATCGAGATTATCGATAATTAATAAATAGATAGGAAATTCAATCGGTTAATGGAAATCTCCACTCGACCACAATAATATATTATTATCGTATTAATAGCAATAATAACAACCGTAGAAAAGGAATAGAAAAAGTTGTTTAAACCTGAGCCCGCGATCGTAATTACTGTAATAACAATAATAATAATTAGTGGTAATGGTAATGGTAGTGGCAGTAGTAGTAGTAGTAGTAGAGCAAGGAATCCTTGAGGAAGATTATTCATCCGCGGATAAACGTGCTTTTTTTGCCTAATTGATCGTTATTAGCCATGAAAAATCGGTAGATCGAGAGAAAAAAAAAAAAAAAAAAAAGTCGTACGATGAATAATTGCCGATACGCTAATACGCCTATCAAGACTCAATCTCTCCATAAAATCCCGCGAAGTTACTCTTGAGTCAATAATTTCAGCACTTAGCGCAGCGATCAACGTATCATTATTATCTCTAGTCGGCTCACGCGTACTTCTTCTAAATAGAAAGCGAGAAGACGGAAAAATCGAGTTAAGGGCCCTTTCTTATTATTATTATTTTTCTTCTTCTTCTTTCGAGCCCCGAAAATCACGGCCCATATCGAAGAGCCGCGTTATTTTCGACTCGTTTCGCGTTGTCGTAATTAAAAGCGTATAAGCGTAGTTAAAGGGACGAAGAGAATGGGGGGTGGGGGGGCAGGGGTAGTGGTGACGCTTTTGTGAATTGTATGTAATTTTTCGCTCGAGAGTCCGTCTGCTTACTGCTTGGGATTCCATGTCGGAATACATCGGGATACATCGCTCGTAAGAAGCCGAAAGGCCGTAGAATTAATTGGACGGATCGCGGCGGATGTTTGCGGGGCGGATATTTAAATGGCGAAAAGCGTATCGCTCACAATGCTCGGCCAATAAAATACAACGACAAGTTTTTATTTAACGTGGAAGAGAAGTACGCGGTCGGGACTGCTTTCTATAGAAAACGTTATTGTTCTTCTTCTTCTTCTTCTTCTTCTATTTATGGCTACAAGAGCAAGAATAAGACGAGGGATTTTTATACGTGCGTTATGACGAGTATATTATTATTGTTATGGTTATTGTTATTGTTATTGTGATTATTAGAAGGTAATGCATTATTCATTATTCATTAGGACTTGTCTGTCGTTTTACAAATTAACGGACGAGCCGAGACAACAATGGTAGGGAGGAGGATTTTTGTGGCTTCGGTACCGTACCAAAAGGAAATCCGAATCCGTGCTCTGCGGTGCTGCACTCGAGCTCGCACCACCACCACTACTACTACTACCACCACCACTACTACTACTTCACACGAGGCCGCTCCGAATCTAGGACATTCGTTAACGACGATTCCAATGCACCGTTATAACCTGATTTTTTTCTCTCTTCCATTCTTTCTTTCCCTCTTTCTTTTCCAATTTCCTTTTTTCCTTTTGGTTTGTATATTACCCCCCCCCCCCCCACCCCTCCTACGCCGCTAAGTTTTTTTACCCCGCACTCGATCCCTAGGCTCGTTGTCACAAAAAGTCACGTCACGGTGTCTGTCCGTCTTCGATACTCTGATCTGTAATGCTTAGCCTCGACTTTAAACAAAATCTGGACTGTAAGAGCAGAACAATTGCCTGTTCGAGGATGCCTCGTCAAAGCGGTTACACGTCAAAGCTCGTCTCGCGCCGAGCACGTCGGTCCCGGGAGCAGTAGTAGTACCTCCTTAAGCTCGATACTCACCGTGGCGGAAGTTCTGGGCGAGGGAGTTGGCCGTCCTGGCGAGACAGGCCTCGAGCTCCGGATCGGCCTTCGAGCAGGGTACGAGAAACTCCAGGCCCTTGTACTTGCCGGGTGCGCTGGCGAGGGCGACCCCGAGAACGAGGAGGAAGAGCGCCGCAGTCTTCATGATCGCTCGGGCCGCGGTTCCTGCTCGAAGACTACGTGAACGACGATGTGGATAACGACGACGACGACGACGACGACGACGAAGAAGAAGACGACGACGTGGAGGATGAGGAGGAGAAGGAGGAGAAGGAGGAGCAGGAGGACGCGGAGATGGAAGCCGTGCGGATCGCTGGCGACTAATGCTCGGCGCCGAGAGGCGCGGCCAGACTTATAGCACCTTGACATTGCTCCCTGCCGGGCTGGCAGGGAGCTCGGGCCCGGGTAGTGGGGCTGTCCGCGGCTCTTGCCGCCGGGACTTTCTTGAAAAGCGATAGCGGCCCGTCGCAGTCGTGGTGACCGGGAGGAGAGGCCGGCGGGGCAGGGGTCGGCAGGGATCGTGGGGACCATGGGTGCCGGGTGCCGGGTGTCGGGGTTGGCGTTCTCGAATCCGAACCCCCCGTGCACCGTGGCGAAAGCTCGCCGTAGCCGGGAATGTGGATCATCGATTAATCGGGGGATCGCTGCTTACCGCAGTGGATCGCGCACTAGCTCGGCTTTGTTATTTTGAGAACCGTTAACGGCCGAGGATGACACGCAGCGACGTGCCGACGGTCGACATCTTCCGCCAGCGGACGACCGAGGACTTTTTAATGAGAGACGCGCCGTCCTCGTATGCCGGCTTCGCCGCCTTCCAAGTAAGCCTTCGACTCGGCTCGGCTCCGCTCTGCTCTCCCCCCGCCCCACCTCACCCCCCTACCCACGTGACGTTCCAATCGAGTCAGCGATTAATGAAAGCCAGCGGATTTTCGGCTTCGGATGCTTTGGATCAGGAGTCCCTCCTGCCCCCCACCCCGCCCCACCCCCAGCCTACTGTCCACGGGATTGTTATCCGCAGTAAGTAAACAAGGAGTCGGTGTGAAACGAGGAGGAAGCGCCACCGGCCTCCAGAATCCGCGCCTCCGGATTAAATATTTACGTTCAGTCGATTCGAAAAGGCTGAACAGATTTCGGCAAAGTGTGCCGCGTTGCCTTGGTCATGTCTGCCGTGAGCTTGTTTGTCCAGGTTCTCTTCTTTTAAACAATAATAATAACGATGACGGTGACGACGACGGCGATGACGACGACGACGACGATGACTATGAGGAGCGAAGGCTCCGCGAGAGCACGAACGGCTCGTTCCAGGTCGGTGGGGTAAAGCGGATCCGCGAGGAGGTCAAAGCTCGACCGCCAGAAGGGAATTCCAGCTCTGATGATCCATGGAGGAAGTGTATTAGGGGATACCTATGTCAATCGAGCCCAGAAACGTGCCTCGAGCGATAAAAGGCGGAGTCTCTCTCCTCTCCCTCTCCCTCCCAATAACCCCTACCCCCCTAACCTAACCGCCAGGAGTTAGGTTAGGGTGGCGATGTGGGGGTGGGGAGGGGGGAGCGAGGAGAGGAAGGAGGACTCTATCGCATTCCACGTAGGCCCGATCATCCAGGGCCGACTCACGTAAACGATGCTATTTCGGAACAACAACACGTTCCTAGAAATCGGCAATTCCGAGCACGAGACGGAGCTCGAGTCCCAGGGTTGATAGGCGATCGACAACAAATATCCTCGGTTACGGTATAACGCGCTATGGCCGCCGGGAGTACTCCCTCGATAAGCAGAAGAGACGCCGCGAGGTCAAAGTCCGGAGGGTTCTTCAAGGTAAGCAGCTCTCAACCCAAGAGATGAACGGTCTCTCTCTCTCTCTCTCCCTCTCTCCCTCTCTCCCTCTCTCCCTCCCTCACCCACTCGCCTCGGAACGTTCATTACCACTCGTGCAACGCGGCGGCAGTCTCGTCCGGATAAAAACCGGAGGAAAAAAGCCGCGAGTCACGATACCTCCCCGCATCGTCCCTCGGCGTCGCGCCCCCTCCCCCTCCCCCTTCACGACGATCCTTTCAACGCTATCTGTATACTCTATTTCAAGGGGGTTAGCGGAGATGGGATGGTTCGCGACGACGGACAAAGAGCCCACATCAACGAGGTTCTCTCGATCATACATACGATCGCGTTGACGTGTTCGTTCAACGACAGCCGACTTTATGGATTCATGGATCACTGCGGCGGAGCGGCCGACATCACCTACCGCCTTCGAGGGATGTAAGCGCTCAGCGGCGCAGACGTACGGAGCACCTAAGGACTCGCGAACATTTTCCTGCTGCGATTCGTCCTTGACTTTTATCTCTAAACAATACAACTAAGGATAGATCTCGAGTTGTCGTTGTCGGTGGTAATCCTTCGGGCGCAAATGACAATGAATACAAACGATTGTGCTATCTGTCGTTTATTCGATAACAAAAGGAACATTTGTTACTTTATTGTTGGCAGAATATGTACAGATTGATTGGCAAATACTTGTACAGGCCTCGTAAACGGGATTTCACGGGGGTTGACAAAAAATAATACAAATGCAAAGGGAGCGTAGAAAAGAGATTTGACAGAAAGGGAAGTATAAAAAAATTTTTCTTAAGGCTATTATTGCGTTCGTTGGCGTGAGCACTTCGCGAAGTGATCCACTGGTCAGAATGCCACTGGTGGCATTAGAATGTTAACGGTAAGCTACGACGTCCCGCCAATACTTACCCGCGCTTAAATGACAATGACAGAAGTAACGAAAGAAAGAAAGGAAGAATGTAAGAAAGGAAGAAAAGAAGAGACGAGAAGAGAAGAGAAGAAAGGAGGGAGAAATAATGGAACGAAAAAAAAAAAAGAATGAGCGGGAAAAGCTCCTCCCACCGGACAGAAGCCGCAGCATCTCCTAGAGAATAATATTGCTGGCCTTGGTCCTGATGATCCTCTCGAAGGGGAAGTTTTGGAAGGCTTTGCCGAAGATTTCGGTGAAGGCCGTGGAGACGAGCTCGTTGATGAGGGGCTTGGTAATGGTGAAGCCCGGCTGCCAGGCGCCGTTTATTACACGATCGAGAATGTTCTCGAGGACTTCGCGGCCGTAGAGTAGATTCGATATGTGGAGCTTGAGATCGCGAATGCTCTCGACGTTCACCTGGACCTTCATCCTCGTCCCGGGCTCCTTCGTGACCGTCGTCGTTTGCGTGAGATCGACTGTAACACATACGTGCGAGACCGTCATGCGAGTCCTTCCATTCTTCTGTCACGTCATCGGCGTCCTGGCCCGGACGGACTCGAGCTCATTCGGATTCAACGCGAGCCCCGGCACGCTTTATTATAAAACTGATCTCGTGAGATCTCTAGCGAGCCTCGATATTTTTATGGCCTGTTGGTGTTGTTGTTAGCGAGCCAAGTAGTGGGTCATCGGGCGGCTATTGCCGAGACACGCATGACCGCTAAGCGCTAGAGGGAGTAGGATTTATCGAAGGCGGGGCAAGCGATGACAATGAATAATTAATTAATCGTTATACCGGCGGGGCGGGGTGGTGCGGGACGGGGCGAGAGGAAGAGGATAAGGTAGCGATACGATCGGTCGATAAAAGCTTCGGCTCGCCTCGCCTAAGGATAATAAAAGCAACGCGCGCAAAGCAGGACCGTGATGATTCATGGGGGGACAAGCGCGGCTTCGAATCGCGTCCACGTGTGAGTGAGTGCGTGCGTGCGTGAGCCCGCCCGTCTAGCCGTGTAAGTGTACGTAATAAGGAGAGGCAAAGGTTGAGCTAAAGCGAGAGAGCCGTCCTCTCGATGAGATTCGCCCCCTCGGCGATACTTACACAGGCCCAACGTGAATTTTCCTTTGTTGTTGACTTTGGACCCTAAGAGAGCGCCATTAAACTCGTAGTCGCCGGACAGGTATTTTTCTGGGAAGCTCTGTGTGTACACCACCTGGTAGCAAATACGGGCATTATTTTACGGGTGGGTAAAGTCGCCGGCGAGATCCCAGCCAAACACATCCTTCTAACAACAATAGAACGCCTTTGGCTGAGAATGGGATACGTACATACGGACCAGACCGAGAGAGAGAGAGAGAGAGAGAGAGAGAGAGAGAGAGAGATTCGATTATTTAAAGTCAATAGACGTATGTGCGCGTATGCGTGTGTTTGTTTAAAGAGGAGAGGCGGAGTCTGGCAGCCCTTGACAACCTTGTAATTCTTCAAGTCGCTGACGAATTTTGTGACTTTGCTCGCTGACCATCCGCTTTCTGTGACGTTCTTCAAGGTTATGGTGAAGCCGAGGTTCGGGAGTCCGCGGCGGGCGCTTATCTCCTCGGCGAAGAAGGGGTCGAAGGGCGCTACGTTGTACTTGGGTAGGCCGGTCTTGAAGTACGGACGGATCGCGTTGAGCGCCTCGCGGATGCAGCCGTCGAAACCCGGAGCCCCCATTCGGCATTGCTTGAAGTGGTCCTCTGTAACGATATAAGAGAGAGAGTGAGAGAGTGAGAGAGAGTGAGGAGAGTGAGAAAGGGCCGCGTGGAGGGGGGGAACAAAAGACGTATAAGTAAGTATACCGTAATCACGATCCAATGGGTTTTCCGGGCATTCGATCAATCGTATCGTCTCGGCGCACAATTAATTATCCCGTATAGCAAAAATTCTATCGTCCATTACCGTACGACTCGATCGGATCATTTATCATAAAAATTTGTTGTCAAACGATGTATTACTTAGACGATCCGACTGACTTTCCCAGTACACGCCATTTACTAATCATACGGAGAGATAACCGTATGGATCACTACAGCCACGTTTCCCTTCCAGGCTCGTAATCGACCGGTTTTTTTTTTTTTTTTTTTTAATTCCTTTAAAAGTACCTAATAAATGGGAGTGAATCATTCTCTAAATATTAACGGAGACGGTTAAAGGCCATTTGTTTATTATGTCAATTCATGGACACGCGACTTCCTTAATCCGCGCTTGTTTGGATTTAAATTTCTGTATTATCTTCCTTTTTCTTCTGCTTATTCTTCTTCAATTTTTTTTTTCTTTATTTTTTTTCTTTTCTTCTTTTCTTTTAATACCACTTACAAACAACAAAAACATCTTCAAATATGCAAATATTTGTATATTACTCGTGTATTTCGAACTCTCCCTGTTACATTGAGTTAAAAATAAAAAAAAAACCTGTTTCTAATGATGTAATAATGATAATGCCAGTAAACGACGCTCGCCTCTATTTTTAAAATTACCGATTTTATTAGTAATTGTAGCAACGAATGGGACGTAAGCTAATTTAAAGAGGATTATTCATTTTATGAATTTATAATGAAGGCTGTGCGCTCTCCTTAAAACTCGCCTTATCTATATTATCTATTTTATCCTCGAGCCCTTCTCCTTATCCCTCGCGTTAAGCCTATTTTATTGCGCCCCTAGAAGCATCGAGTTTCCGCAAAACGCATTCCAAAAGTCCTCATTTACGGATAATATTTTTCACGCGAATACCATTATTATTATTTGGGCAAGTAATTAGAATTTCTTTGGGATTTATAACGTTTTGCGCATTTCAATGAGCCAAGGTACATGGAGTCGTGCAACTCTGCATAAACGTATCTACGTAAAATTCTCCCGGTCACGTGTAAATAAAATCGTATGTAAATTTTCGGCCGTACAAAATATTTCCAGTACTTTAATAATATATTCAAATTAATACGAAGGAATGAAAAAGCACGTGGAAAATATTTTACTCCGGCTGGCCTGCTCTTCATTTAAATCCCCTCGCGTGTGACTTTAATACAAATGCTTTTTTTTTTTTTTTTATTATTATTATTGTCGTTGTTGTCGTTGTTGTTGTTGTTGTTATTATTCTTTATTTGTATTTTAATAGGTACAAACTCAACTTTTATGATTACGGTAAAGCCTAGTAATATGAATAATACGTGGAAAAGGTAAGGATTAGAAATTCAAATTTTAATCCCAAGTCTGGTAATATCAAATTATGTCGTTGCATAATCAGTATTAACGCCGCTGTTTAAAAAAAAAAAAAAATGAACTAAAATAAAAAAAATGAGAATGTATGTATTTGCAGGCATTTGCAGGTATTTACGGGCATACGCTGTAGCTCTTACGTATCAATTACGCTGTTTATTCTCTTATTGTCATAAAAAAAATGTTATGAAATACATGTTTATAAGAAATTTTATAATCACTTCAGTCAATGAATGAAATTGTATTTTTCATTTGCGATACGTAAATGTATTCGTCACCTATTGGACTATTTAGTCCTGAGAAAGAGACATCTAACCGAACACTTACGATTCCAAGGTATTTTGTTATTGTTTAAATCATATTTATCGACGCGAACAACTATTGCCTGGCAAACAAAGATCCATAAAAGACAGTAGGATTTATTTAAGAAGAGAAATTCTCCGTTAAATAAATACTTTCAAGCGCCATAGACTACGTGTCGGAATGTCGAAATATATACTTTAATTACACTCGTAATTGTAATAACGAGAACGGTTCGTTATTAATGTAAGCTAATAGATTGGTTGCGAAAGCGATTCGTCGATCATCATCGGGAATCGTATTGTCGTCTATTTATAGGCCCGGAGTAATTAGCTTAATATCATAACAAGGAAAACTAAAGGAAAATTGATTGTCAACGATCGGCCTCTCGATTTCGCAACGATCATCTCATTATCGGTGGGAATTTTTTTCTTTTTTTTTTTTTTTTTCGAACGGATCGTACAAATTACGTTACAGCAAAAGTTTAATATTAAGACCGAGGCTTTCCTTTATTATAATTCGAGGTTTTCTTTAATAATTATAATCGCACTTGAATGGCCGAGGCGAGGAACAAAATAAAAAATTAGCAAACAACTGCAAATCCCTGATGCTTCCGCGCTCGCTTTCACCCACGAGTTGGTACTCGTCGGTGTATCAATTGACGGAATCGCAGCCTCTCGTACGACCGTACAAGTCAATACAATTACGAACGTCATTGACGTATGAAAAAGAATCGAGAGGAGGATTAGCAGCAGCAGAAGCAGCAGCAAGAGAGTGCAATTACATCTCCGATGAAAATTTTCCAATTGACACAGGCCTGCCAATATGCTCTTGCGAGATCCCCCGTGCCAAACAGAAATAAGTCATAAAAGCTACGAGTCGCAGGGACTACTTACTCTCTTATTAGTTATCTTATTACTTGTTACCGAGACGCTTTGGACTTACTCGACGACGACGCTCGTCCTTCTCTTTATTTCAAATGCTTAGTAACATTCGCGGACCAGGTTAACGTAAAAAGGTGTTAAAGCGATGAATAACGAAAACAATGCCCGTGAATTAATAATACTCTTTATCAAGTGAAAACCAACGGAAAAGTCATAATTGTTATTTAGTCGGCCGATTTTATTTGTTACGCACTCTATACGGCAAACATTCCATTTGCTATTTTTTTACGTCATTAACGCTCGGGCGAATAAACAACGTATTAAAAGAATTAACGGGTACGTGCGCGTTCGAAATCACGCAGAGTATGCGTATTTTAATGAAATCAAGGAGTTAATAAGAATTAATGGCGCCAGTATAATATTTTTTCATATAAAATTACGATGAACGCGACGAGTTTTATATTTAACTTTTATATATATATATATATCTTAATGAATTATATGAAAAGTAAATTTTAATAAGAAGAGAGAGAGAGAGAGAGAGAGCAGGGAAAAAGAAACATTCTTAAGCCATAAAAAAATCCTTTCGATATATTTCCCTTCGCCTGTATAAATTCGATTGTACGTAAGACGCGAATTAATATAACCGATGCAGCGGGACGGAGAGTCGAG
Source organism: Ceratosolen fusciceps (assembly GCA_018883505.1). Lineage (NCBI taxonomy): Eukaryota > Metazoa > Arthropoda > Insecta > Hymenoptera > Agaonidae > Ceratosolen > Ceratosolen fusciceps. The sequence continues at coordinate 1,590,818 of RCIC01000010.1, forward strand.
CTTTTTATTATTTATGGGATCGTTGGCCTAGCGCGTACCGATAAACTTCAATGAAAATACGCGAGTACGCGAGTACGTAAGTAAGTATATACGTAAGTAACTGAGTATTGGGGTTATTGGGGATGTCACGAAAATTGGAAAAAAAGTATCCCGATATCTGTGATCGATCCTCGCGAGGATCACGAACGACTATAACTCCAACATCGGGTTATTCCATAAAAGCGAAAAGGTATGCATTTATTTTATGTAACATTTTAGAATGAAGAGACACGGCATTTCTTTATCTCCTCCCTACCTCCCGCCCACCCTCTTTCAACCGCTAACTCGTATATAAATTTGAAAGGGCTACCGTTAGAATGTACTCTTTGTTTGTTTCCGCAGAGCCGAAAAAGCGTTTATCGCCTTTGATAAAAATCATGGGGCCGATTAAAGGAACGCGCAGTTGGCTAAACTCGCTCGATCTTTCAACGCGTAGACTGAGCGAATTGGCCATTTTCATGTTCAGAGACCCCCCCGTGTCCCCGTTACCCGTCACGGCTATTGATCCCCGAGTCCGCTTCGCTCCTCGCCACTTAATTCCGCCAAATAAATCCGATTCTCGGTTTTTTATTTATATATTTTTTCTTTTTCTTTTCTTTTCTTTTTTTTTAGTTCAACGGAGGGGGTGGGGACGTGGGGGGGTGGAGGTCGCCTCGCGCTCACGTGATTTTTAATATGAATAAAGGGATAAGTAAGCGGTAATGACGGGAGGATTCGGTCAGAACGTAGCCAAGGGGACGAAAATTGCGAAATTACCGAGACGGAGTTTCACCTTAATTTCATACGTTGATATTGCAATTCCGAATTGCAATTTGCGCTCTCGAAGGACATCGGGTCCTGAAGCCCGGCGGCGTTCACCTCGCGACTCACGCCGGGCTTTTCTAAATGAATTCCCGACATTTTTCTTCGGCGCGGAACCTGTTGAAAAGCGTTTTGAACTCATTGCCTGATTACGGATACTAATGCTGGCTACGGAATACCAGCCTCCCGGAGCTTCGACATTTCCATCGCCGATCTAAACAAACGTATCCACGACACGGCATAACAACCATTTAAGGATTTTACCTCTATTTTTTTATTTATTATTTGTTGTTGTTGTTGTTGTTGTTGTTGTTGTTAAATCGTGCCAACTATCGATAAACGGGTGACCGGCCGTGGCTTTTTTTTTCTTCTCACTCGATACGCTCGAAACAAAAAAAAAAAAAAAAAAATAAAAACGTTACGATAAAAGCAAATGATTTACGTAATGTGCGACGGAATGCGTTCGTACGCGTAAGTAAGTGCATTCTGTTGCATCATAAGAGCTTCTACTAGTTGAAGGGAAATATAATCCGGTGCGGGAGCGTTTCTAAACGCAAACGCGGGATCTAAAGCCGACCAATAATTCCAAAGGTCATTTGCATTGTTTACGTTAATACGAGCCCGTCAGAAGGTTATCGGGGGTACGTTTACCGTTTACCAATGACGATTGGGAGCGCTCGCGATTCTTAATATCCCGTAATGTCACGTGACGGCCCGGGGGCGATCGGGGGCGATCGTAGAGCACGGTGCCGCTTAGCAGCAGCCGGTCGCGGATCTATCGGGACGATCGGTGAACCCGTCGCCCGGAAATACTTGCCGAAGTTTGCGTGGGCGGGGGCCGAGAGGATGAGCAGAAGAGAGAGACGGACGAGCGTTCGGAGCAGCATCCCCAAGGGCCTCATCGTCGTCCTCCCGTCGGCACGGTCGAGAGAATGGCTACGCGGCTACACGTAGACGGAGTGCGGGTCAGTTGGGCCCGAGCGACACTGGCTGCCTCGCGAGTCTCGGCCTGCTCGCGTTTCGGGCCTTCCGCGTGCGCTTTCACTCCACGCGGCACATCTGGCGACGCAACGTTTCGCGAAACCTTGCGCAACGTGGACAGCCGGAGCTCGCGGCCCGGCGTCGACGGTACTTCTGGACTCCGTGGCTCGCGGGGCCCGGACTTTTTAAGCCGACCCCCGGGGAACATTACCGGGCGGCGCCGGCTCGCCTTCCCGGCAACCCTCCCTCCCTGCCCTGCAACGAGCAGCAGGCCTCGCGAGCGTAACCGCGGTTTCACTTTTACCTACCCGCGACCCCGTCTCCTTCGTTAAAAGAGAGAGCGGGCCACGCGGCCTCCGACGGACCGGGACCCTCGCCCTCGCCGACCCTCGAGGACCGAGATACGCCTTGCTAAGGATGACCCGTGCGTACCGTCCCCGTCGGCCGCGGTCCCGGCACTCGACGAGCATGCGACTGACGTAGCCGTCGGTCGATCCTTCGCTCCTCGTCCTCGAGTAGAAAGTCCCCGGAGAAAGTACGGGCCCGAAAAATATTTCGACGCCCGCTTAACGCATTGAAATCGATTGATCGTCGAGGCCACTCGCGGCTTACAGCACCTCACGGCCTTCCCTCGCGGAGCATCGACCCTTTTACATCGTTTTCCACTCTTTAAAGCTACTTTCGGCTTATGAGCTTACACGTGCGCTTCTCTATCCGACTCTATTATTTAACGGCCGAGCCCTGCGTACCGGATACTCGAGTGCGAAACTCTTTTCAAAATCAAAATATCATATTATGTTTTTTTTTTTATTTATTTATTTATTTATGTATTTTTTTTAATTTCTCCTCAAATCCCGTAGCCACTTTCTTCTACATTTAATTTCGCGCGACGAACGCCAGTCTCGGGTATTTTTAATTAGGCATAAGTATGATGGCATTGATATATAAATAACGATTTTACTTATTGAGCAATGGCCCAATGGAAATCCGTACTCGGTGCCGTCGTCATTGATCCAGGCATTTATCTCACTATGATAGCAATCGCGTATTGCAGCAACCTTACCTCCGCAGTGTTCCCGTCCGTGAGCACTGTATCATCCGAGTACACTCAAGCTATCGTCACCACTCAATGCAACGATCAATTGAAGAAAAAAACAGCATTACTACAAATCAAGCGTATAAAACACAGCATAAGACTCTGCGAAACTCTGACGCTGTACAAACTCTTGGCTCTACTGTACCGACAGAGATATTACCATTAGCAGATTTAATCTCCTTAGATACGTACAGAGCTTTACGTACTCGTGCATTTGCACGTATGCCCGCACACACAGGCATATTTACGTGCGCAGGTGTTTGCGCGTGTTGCGTGCGTATGGCGAAAACGAGAAACGGAGAGATCATTTAAATCGGCGGTTTTTTTTTCTTTCTTCAGAAAATAAAAAACCGTTTTATCTCCATTTGTAACACTTACATTACACAAACGAGAATCGCGAAACCTGATGTTACAATGACAATTGTCCCGTAGAGTAGCGAAAATACAAGTAAATAACCCCAACGTCCGAACTAATCCATCGATGTCATGTTAATTTAATTAGAAAATGAAAAGTAAATTCATAGAAAGACAATAACGATACAATGATTCGATTCACCTCAAGCCAAAATTACGTCGATTTCACGTAAATTGACAAACAATCCGTTCGTTAATTCGTTAATTCCAACAATGTTGCATTAAATAAATAAAAACGTTTTTTAAAAGGTAACATGTTTTAGGAAGCCCGTGAGATACTAGTTTGATAAATACGATAAACGACAGTTACTTATAAATAGCATATGTTTGTAAAGAAACGATATTGTACTTGGGAATAAACGTATGCGAAGGAATGTAAATAAAAACAATTTTGTATGACTTTGAGTACAAAATTTGACATCGAATAAGATTTGTACATCTTTTTCGAAGTAACTAATAAAGAAGTGTATCAAATAAATATAACATATATACATATATATATATATATACTTCCGTTACGAGAGGACATTGAGTAATATTACGTGTAATATTATTTAAGGTTAAACTTAACGTGTTGCACTGCTCTTTACAACTTTACAACTTTGCATTAACGTAAAAGCCTGTCTGTGTAAGAATATCTTTTGCTAAAAAAATCAATTATGTCAGTAGCGTTGAGAGACTGCTCTCGTTACTCAATCATCGTCCTATGACTTAATAATGATGACGTGACAGTCGCCTGTATCAAGAAATAAAATTTATATGCAATTACAATACAGATAAACGTGTTTTATCGTTATGCACCGAATATTCCAAAACGCTGAGTATGAGCTCAAGAGCCAATATTTAATGGCAATGTAAATCCTATCGATACTCTATAGCTTGTCAGCACGTTCTTGGATATAAAAATGTCATGGATATAAAACTTTTAATCTAATTTTATAGCTTCGCTGGAATATCTTTCTTCTTCTTTTTTTTCTTTTTTCTTATTTTCTTATTTTCTTATTTTCTTATTTTCTTTTTTTCTATTTCTATTTCTATCATTCCGACCAAACAACTTGGCGATGGAAAATATTTTAATTACCAATATTCTTATTACGATTTGTCCATTATAATTTACTCCGCGATTACGTTACAAATAAAAATTTAAAATAAAAAATCTCCTCGAAACATTAACGTGTCATTATGTAATGCTTTGGCAATCACTGCAACTATACGCTATTCAGCATAACTGCCCATGTACGATTTTCAATTCAAACGGATAATCAAACTTGGATTTACATGAAAAGCTAAACAACTTAAAAAGATATTACATCCCGCGAATCCATTCTTTAAATAGATAATTCAAAAGAATGCAATTTAAAGGCAGTAAATTGTTAAATCACTGTCTTTATTCTTTATTTTAATATTTATCCTAATAATAATAATAATCCGCGGACGATCGACATTTTTAATAACGAGTAATAATAATAATACGGGAATCCTGGATGACATAAAATTTATTCAACAGTTATATTAAAATGGAATATATCTATATCTGATACTCTATTGATAATAAAATCATCCACGTAATGTATTCCCATGATTCAATTATGATAAGTTGACGAAAGTTAATGAAAATAACTCGATGATCCAAGGCTGGTGGGTTTCAAATATTTAACAATTCTCGCAATGCATAACTTTCGATAATTTTTAAACGTTTACAATTTAGAAAAGTACTTGATGCGCTGAAAGGCCGTGAAATCTGCATTTTTTTCGAGTAATGCGGAATCACATTGCGGATTTAATTACTCCAAGAGCATTATTCTATTGTTAAGAGATGTAAATCTTGTATATAGAACATTGAAATTGCCGCGAGATATACTAAACGAAAGCGAATTTCTTTTGTTGAAAATAATGTTTTCGACGCGCTGAGAAAAGAAATACCACACGCGTAACAAAAATAGACACGATTGCAGATACAAATTTTATAATTATGCACATTACCTTTCGACGGGGATTTATTATGAAAAGAAAAAGTAAGGAAAACAATGATATTTTTTTTACTACGAGTATTATTGTCGTCGTCGTCGTCGTCGTGTTGTTGTTGTTGTTGTTGTTGTTGTTATTATCATCATAGAGTGAGAAATACTAAAGATTTTATAGAATATATAGAAATGCCGGTAATGGTACAGTGCGAATGTAATGCTGATGATAAAAAGATTTCTTAGCATTTGGCAGCTATAAAAGCTAATTGTCCAAATTATGTGAACGGCGTTAGAAGGATTTGACTTTGTATTATTAGTTGATCGTTCAATCCAACCCAAATGGAGGGAAAAAAATTGCGTATATATATATATATGCGTGTATGCGTGTGTGTGGGTGTGTGTGTGGCACTGATACGGTAGAGTGCATCCGAGCATTTCCATATGTGCCGTAGACGTTTACATAAGTTTTCTTAGCGGAGAGCAATTTTCCCGGAATGCTTAATTGTATGAAATTGATTGTTTGACAATGGACATTGACATCATTTTAAAACTACTTAAACTGTGTTATTTCCTTTTATTGTTATCGTTGCGACAAAATCATGATAATTAAATGGAAAATATGCATTTGAGATAATTGATCGGAAAGAATCTTTTTTTTCTTAATTATGAAAATTGCGAAGAAAGGAAAATTCAAGAAATTGCTTAAAGAGACCTTATCTTCAGGCTGCGTGTGTCCGTAAGCTAATAATAATGCTCTTAAAAGTGTCTTCTTACCTTAGCCGGGCATTAAAGTACATGACACTCTCTATGATACATTGACCAGACAAAGGGAAAAGTATAAGTTTTAAAATTTATGATTTATTAGGCATTATAGTACATATAGTTAGCAAGTATAATTAGCAGTATTAATTCATCAAGCTAAACGGCAGTTAATTACCATCAATCAATTTTATCTTTAGTGAAAACGAATAAAAGTATTTTTTATTTTAGATTTTTTTTTTTTTTAAATTTTTTTTTCCGTTTAGTTTTTCAATACAGAAATAAAATATCTCCTTATCTCGTAAAGTAAATGCAGTACAGAAACAAATTGGCTATTAAAAGTAATAAAAAAAAAAAAAATTGTACGTGAAAGTGATGGATTTTTATGGCTTTATACCAATTACGTCTGTCTACGTGTTTGTGCATATATATATGTATATATATATATAGAGAGAGAGAGATATAGATATAAAATCAATTTTCTAAAATAACTTTTGTCTGCATAATTGACGATAATAATAGCCTTAATCACCCACTATATCGGGAATCTGGTTATAAACAACGAATTAACGAACTCGTACGAGTAGGTATGCGTGCGTGCTTGTACATATATATATATATATATATATATACGTATAGATTAAAGTCGATCGTTTTTTTTTTTTGCTTTGCTGTGAGCGGATGATCATTAAACAAGGTCAAAATCGCGTAAATAAAAGTAAAGACGAAAATATTTTTAGGTTCCCAGGTAACGGGCGAGGGAATTTTAAAAAGCATTCTATTTTCACTCGAGCATCGCGACGGAGAATAAAGATACCCGTTGAATTATAATGGGCGAGCTCGTCGCGGAGAAAGGTGTGGTGTCAATTCCCGCAAATATCTTCCCCGGTCCCGGAATATCTCCTATATTGATCTCCTATAGTGGATTAGGTCCTGTACCTCTCTCTCATTCTCTACAGTCATTATCGCGCCTGGATTTATTATTACGAGGATTTCTCCGGGCAAGCGAGCTTATGCAACTACGAAGATCTCGTTGATCGATATCCCGGATGAATCGGTGCGCCTCCGGATGAATATTCAGCGGGCAAAAGAGAAATTGTAAACCGCTCGTAAACCGCGTCTTCTTGGCCGCGGGAGAGCATCCAAGGGTCATTGGCATCGGCCAGGACGATCGGGACGTTCGCTTCAATCACCGTCTCAAACGGATAATAATAATAATAATAATAATAATAATAATCAATCAATCAATCGATCGAGGAGCATTTTAATTTACGGGAACTGCATATCTGTTTAGCCGGTAAGTGCTCGGTAATGGAGCTGATGAGGACTTTGCGGATAAAACGGCTCGTAAATATCCCCCCTCCTGCGATGAGCTTCTTCAGCCTCCGGGGCGGGGTACGGTGGTGGGGTATGGGGGGATTTGCACGTCGAGCCGGGTAATTATAAGCGCCCGGGAAAGCGAAAACGGAGAGGCAGAGGCTAAGCTCCAGTCCCCTTTGGGTCCCCGTGAATAGGGATGCTAAAGCCGGAACCGGATGCGCCCGTCGGCACCCAGCCAGGCAACGAGGAGGGACGGAGGGACGGGGGCGCGAACTAACCGCGGGACAAAGGCCCCTCGTCCCAGGCGGTGAAGCGGCTTTTCTCCGATAAATCCATCAGCGGTCCCCGAGAAAGGAAAAGTGGCCGATATCCTCGAGAGCATTGGGCGCGCGGTGGGGATCTCCTCGCGGTGTCGTCGTCGTCGTCTTCGTCGTCGTCGTCGTCGTTGCTACTGCTGCTGCTGTTGTTACTACTGCTACTGCTGCTACTGCTGCTTCTGCTACTACTATTACTACGACTACTACTACTACTACTAGTAGTAGTATTGGCGGTGGCGTGGTGGAGGTCCTTTGACTCCCTTCCTCGAGTGCGCCAGCCTCGTGGGAAACGCGTCGTAGTGAAAGTGCATCTGCCAATGAGACCCGTTGCACCTGCAGATCAGTCCAGCTTCGACGGTACGGCTCCTCGCTCGCAATGCTCCTCGACGCCGCTTTCGCGCTCCTGCCGGCGCTCCTTGCCCTGGTACGGGCCGACATCGGCGAGGGACCGACCCGTGAGTAGGCCCCGACAGACTCCTACCCCTATCGCTGCTATCGGCTCTTCCACCGGGCTCGTCGACCCGGCCTCCGCGTACCCTAACGAGGACAGTTTGTTCGCGGCAGCTCCAGCATCCGAGATCCCTCTTCCCTCGTCCAATCGACCGACTCCATATGCTTGACTTCCGACAAAGATTACGGACATCCCCCCCCCCAAGCAAAGTATTGGAGCAGTACTGGAGTTCGTCCGGTAATCAGGCCCAAGTCCGATTCGCCTCGGGATCTACGCGCACTTTCTCGCCCCCAATATCGGCAGTACGTGAACCGTGACGAGCGCGCGGGAAAACTAGTGAAATTTGAGGGAAAAAAAAAAGAAAAAAAGAAAATCGACGTCGTACTGTATACGTTTCTTTAGAATTTCGAAGGAATAAACGGCCAGCAGGTACGGAAGGGCAAAGGGGGTATTGAAAGTCGTTTCCCTCTCTCTCTCTCTCTCTCTCTCTCTCTCTCTCTCTGTCTGTCTGTATGTCATTGTGGTTTCGTTGGCGGACGACCACCGCAGGACTAATAATAATCATTTGTTAATAGCTTCTCTTGTACTCGGGCCCGTAACGCGCTCCCCGTTTTTATTATACAAGTGCGTCAACGTAGCCAACGGAGGCACGTCCTCGTGAACGACTAACGACCTTGATAAATTCATTGATAAAGCCGATCGGGGGGGGGGGGTGGAGAGTAGCATAATATTAGGCAATAATGTCGACAACGAATGACGGGGGCGGATCGTTATTTTTCAGCGGAGTACGTGAAGCAGTGCTCGAGGGCCGACCCGAAGCTAAAGTCCTGCCTGATCAACGCGCTACATCATCTCCGGCCGTACCTCAAAGCCGGGATCCCGGAAATCGAGCTGCCAGCTATCGAGCCGTTTCGCGTAAGTCCGCCTTCATTATTATCTCGCAGATGAGCGGTTACTTCAGAGATGAAAGTTGACTCGTAAAGCAGACCCCCCCCCCCCGCCCGCCCGTCCCCTCGCACCAGCGTCGCGGCTTCCCCGCCGAGCCATTAAACCCCGGGGCCTCTCCCGCCCCGTCGTTACATCTCCGCTACGCGTCCGGTTACCGAATACTCGGCGCGAGGCGAGCCTCGATCCCCGACGGATCTCTCGATCTCGCGACATCCACGGCCCGGAGGCTCCTTTGACGTTATTTAAAAATAGCCCCGTGTATTCGCGCTTCTCTCTCTCTCTCTCTCTCTCTCTCTCTCTCTGCGTATATGTGTGAGAAAGAGAGAGAGGTGTGAGAGAGAGAGAGAGACGATCGTACGAGCTCGAGCTCGGCTGGGAGCCGGAGAATTTTTATTGTCGGCGGTGTCTCGGGGGCTCGACGAGAGCTCTCGGTGTCGTAAGACAATGTGTTAAAAGCTTTGACTAACAAGTATCATTGAATTTCTAAGATAATCTTGGTGCTTTGTGCGCCTCCAGCGCTCCGAGCTTAGCCAACTTTTACGAGCAAACTGACTGATGGGGCAGGAGGGGCAGGAGGGGCAGGAGGGGGCCGGGGGGGAAGGATCGTAAAAGCATTAAAATGTATATTAATCTTCTCGGAGGCGAAACGGCGAGACGTAATGACGTCTCTATAGAAATTGAATAAAGACGGGCGCGTAATAATATAGTGATCGAGGAGCCGGTAAGTGCCGGCGATCTAAGGGCTCGTAAAGCCAGATCTTTAGCCGTAATTAATAAGTTATTGAGACGCCGATGGATAACGAAGCCATAATACGAGCGAGCAATATCCATAATCAGCGGATCGCTCTCGACCGATCTGAGGGGATTAACGGGACAGAGTGGAGTGCCCGGGTGAGGATCTAGGTCGGGACCAGCCTAATCCCTTGTCATTCTATTTATCAACCTGCGTCCATTGATTTTGCGGAAGCTCGCGTAAACCAGCCGGAAAGCAACGGCAACGGCAGGTCAAAGGCCGCTTTGTACTACTACTACCCTTATTGTAAATCTTATTCGGAATGTACTCTCCATTCGGTTATCTGGGTCGAGAGAGGAACATAATAACGCGAAACCCGACTTCCTGTCTTTTATTTTCAAGATTTTCGTATAACGCGGGGCCCCTGTAATATTACGATCCTCGGCGAGGAGGAGAGCGCGCGGCAGCCGCCCGCACCTGCCACGGGACAACCAAATACCCCGGTGATCCGTAGTATCGAACGTTTACTTGGCAGTCTCACCGGGGTGGCAGCATCGGTGGATATCGGCAGGCCGTACGAGGAAGTGCGGAAAAGGGCCGGGGGGACGGGGCATGAAAAAGGGTATCGATCTCGTGGCGTAAAGGGTGCGCGAGAAGGTAAGGAAGTCGGAAGAGCTCGGTCGAGGGATATACGGTTCCGGGAACGAGGCCCCGGGGGGATTCAGGTCTCGACCGGTCGACGCAGGTTTCGCGACACATTTATTAGCTACCTGGTAACGGAGGTTTACGATACCCGGCACTCAAGGGGCAAGGTGCAATAAAGGTACGCGGGGACTCGACTCGGATCCGATTACGGGCAGCCTCCGCGCTCTCCTTCGGCACTTTCACCCTGACCGCCGGCAGAGTCGCGCGATTCCCGGTCGTTTGGGACGGCGACCGGGCCGGGAGGGAGGAGGGAGCGCTCTCGCTCCGGGACTCCGGGGGTAATTAAAAATCTGGGGGGCAGGGGGAGGTAGCGCGCGCGAAGCGCTAGGAATCAGGGAGAAAGGGAGCGGACGGAGGTAGGCATGCGCCCTTGGTATGGGAGCTGCCGAGGACGTAAGGAAGCTTGTCTGCCAACAGATGGACGAGCTGAGGCTGTCGCTGACAGGTGGCACGAACGGTTACACGGTGCGGCTGCGCGAGCTCCTTGTGAGGGGAGCCAGCAACTACACGGTGGACGACATCAAGCTTGGCTCGCCCTTCGAGGCGATCATCAGAATGCCGGCGCTCATCCTTGACGCCCAATACACCAGGTGCGTCTCCTCTGGGGCCCCGCGTCCTTCCCTATACGACGCGCGGCCCGGACTCCCCCCCTCCCACACACACACACACCCCGGCCCCCACTTGTCCCCCCTCCGCCCTCGGCCCTCCGCCATCCGCCATCTTACCTCGGGCCCGCTCTAAGCCCGGCTAATTTAATCGTCCGTTACGTTTTGCTACTAATGCCCCGGAGGGGCCTTCCTTACTGATAAATTACCCCGAGCCACGGCGCGTGCCCGTCGCCGCTCAAAATGTTTACTTATTTCCTCGGACACGGGCCGAATTCCCTAATTGAAAAATCATTTCGGAGGTTATTGGGATTCTCCCACGGCCGAAGATCCGCCCGGACACGCTCGCTACCCCCTCCCCCCATCCCCCTCTCGCCGAGACCCGTAATCGAGAAGAGTCCGTCATCTCCTCTCGGTCGCCTAACGTTTTTCTCCTTTACAGTTCCGTTCTTATTATGCTCGCGCATATAAAATATACTTATTATTCAAAGTCATTGGTAGTATTCGCCGCGCTCTAACCGTCACGGGCGGTTTTAAAATTTTATACAAAACTTCTCCTCCGTGCGCTCGATCTTTCTTTCTTTATTATTGTTATTATTATTGTTATTATTGGTTAAATATCGATAAAACCAACGCGGCACTGAAGTGCACTTGAGCGAGGCCGCAGTCGATGACACAGACAATTTCACTCGTTTTATTACGGAAAGGTGCGGGGCGTCAGCTCCTCCTCAAGGTGCTTTACTTGCGCGCACGCTTACCAAGAGAGAGAGAGAGAGAGAGAGAGAGCAGAGAGCAGCTAAAAAAAAAAACGAAAGAAAGAAAAGGAAAGGTATACCTGGGGGTAATGATTTGAGTGCGAGGGCTTGTTTTTGCGGGTAATTTCCTTAGCCCCGCGTCATCTGAATCTGCATTCTTAATGGCAAAGAAATCGTCTGTCCCGGCATTATTATTTGAATAAAAAAAAAAAAAAAAAAAGAGAAGCAGATGCCGTTATCGGGGCCCCGGCGGGGATCGACAAATAAACGCATCGGTCTTTGGAAGGAAGGCCAGGAGGAATGGGAGGATTCGTAATCTCATTCGGGGTGGGAGGGGGGGGGAGCCGATCCGCGCTTACGTGTGACAAATAAGAATATAAAGAGGGTAATAAATAATTACAAAAATTCCGGGTACGTAAAGTGTGGGCCGTATGTCCTTATCGAGAAATAAGTAAGCGAGCGAGGGAGGGAGGGAGGCATTAAGAGGACTAAAGCGTTTCGTCACAAGAAAGAGGGCGTAACGCTCGAGTGCCTCCTCGGGAACATATGTACGCCACACGACTTGTGGGCCCGAGTGCACGCACTGCCGCCCACGGACGAACGGACGGAACGGACGGACAAACGGACGGACAAACGGACGAACTGACGAGCTCACCTCCGTTATAATCCGTTATTGCTCGCTCTCTTCTCGCCGATAATTACGAGCCGACTCCCATTCGGCTACCCCAATAACCTCCCCACCCCACCACCACCACCACCCCCCCTCGCCGAATTATAGCCCTCTTGTGTTGTAAATGCCTCAGCTCCGGGATATTGATCATCCTACCGGCGAGCGGCAACGGGACCTTCCACGCGAATTTCGTCGGGGCCCGGGCGCTGGTACGGGGCCTCGTCTCTACCCGGGCCCGCTCCGGCAAGACTTACCTGAATGTTGACAACCTCGAGGTGCAGCTCGGCGTGAAGGACGTCAACATGCGCGTCCGCAAAGTCTTCAATAACAATCGGATATTGAGTGAGTATTGCCCTGTCCTTAAAGAAAAAAAAAAAAAATTACCTCGGAAATAAAGTCGAACGACTAATTAAACTTGAGACCGAGCGAAGAAAGTATATGTGCGTGTGCGTGTGCCTGTGTGTTTTTTGTAACATTCTGACCTATTGTGTTTTCAGCCGAGGCGACGAATCTCTTTCTCCGCGAGAACGGCCAGGAAGTCCTGAAGATAATGGAGCCCCAGCTGAAGAAGAAGCTCTCGACGCTCTTCGCCGGCATTGTTAATCAGCTTCTGCGCAACGTCCCCGTCGAAACGTTCTTATTGCCATGACTTTAGCCGATAAGGAATTTTTTTTTTTTTTTTTTTTTTTTTTTTTTTTTATTATTACTTTTTAACCAATGCCTCTCGATAATTCCATGTCATTCCCATTCCCGGTTCGCTTTACGACTTAAGATGTTTTTCATTATAATTATCATTGCCGTTGTCCTTTTTCTTTTTCTCTCTTTTTTTTTTTTCTTCCTTTTTTTACTTTATTCTATTACATTCCCGTTTCTTTTGTTCGTCTTCGATTTTCTATTAAAAGAAAAGGCTTTGCACTCCATGCGGCTAAGAGCATCGGAGGTTATAATTAGCCTCGTTAAACGTAAACGAGATCCGTAGTCGGCTATTTTTAATAACGACTCGGCAGTGTGTTGGTATTCTTCTTTCCTTTTCTTCTTTCCTTTTCTTTATCATTTTCTTTTTCTATATCTTATTCATAGCATTACGTTCACTGCGCCAGCGGTGATAATCGGTGGTACAATAATTGTTAAATCCTTTTGCGTAGCCAGTTATTTTTTAACTCTAGCTCATTGTGAGTCTCAGCCAATCAATCAAAGTGACAAAAAAAAAAAAAAAATAATCAGGCTCTTGGTCTACGGAGCATACGGATCTCTATATTAATTATCCCACTCGACGGCTAATTGCCATTTCTTTATGTGCTGGGAGAAACAAACAAAAAAAACAAAAACAAAAATAAAATGAAATTAAAAAAACAAAGAGAAAAACAATGTTTTGTATTATGAAAGGTCGAGCGAAAGTTTAAGAGATTTCATTAGATACGACTTTCCAGTAGACGAGTCGACTAACTAAAAGCGAAGGAAAGTTTCAATACAAGAAAACTTTCTACGTGTGTACGCCGAGGCTCGTAAATACATCCTACAATTCATCCAGCCTCTCTTCGCGGTTCGGAAAATCTTAGGCCAAATAAACAATTAGAACAAGTAGAAATTCTTTAAGAATAAAAAGAGCGTTTTTATTTTTATTATTTTTTTCTTCCTTTTCTTTATTATTACTATATTTACAAAATATACTGGCATTTTAATGCTATAAAAACTATGAAGATTCCTTTATTTTTTTATTTTTTTCTTCCACAAATAACACGCTCTTCACAATTTCTAAATCCTTCTTATACATATTATTCGTATTCGTATTCATATTCATATTCATATTCATATTCATATTATTATTATTATTATTAATAATTGTCTTATTCCCGTAATGTTGAAACTAAAGAGACAATTATCATTTATTATCTCTGGATTGGTAAGAAACGTTCGGTAATTATGCACTGCTCGTCAAAGTCGGGCATGAACGAGTCAGGGGAATACTTTGGAGACGGAGATCTTGGAGAAGATGAATTTATTGAGGAAATCGGTCAATTGCTGGTCCCAGTGTTTCTGGAAGGTTGGCAACATTCCTTTGTAAAGCGCCTGCCAGTACTCGTTGACGAAACTCATAGCCGCTTTGTCTAAAACAAATGTAATTGCAATTACTTACAGAGGTTAAACGAATTCGATCCTTTTTTTTTCTTTTTCTTTTTCTTTTTCTTTTTCTTTTTCTTTAATATTCGTCGCCTTACAAATGCAAATATCGATGGACGCGTAATGGAAAATCTTTTGAAGAAGCATACGAACTCGAAAGTGCAGCGCCCATCTCTTTTTCTTAAAATATCGACGACCGTAAGTCGCGTACGTACACGACCTTATACATTTTTTTCTTTAGCATGTAACATATAATTTTAGATATACGCGAGCACCGCTTGTCACGTCTTGTCCACGATATCTTTTATATCTTTATACATCAGTTGATGATATTCAAACACTAAAGCAACTATAACGTTTCAATTTTCAAAATGTGCTTTAATGTATGTATATATGTATATATTTGTTCGTACGTTTGTAATTTCATTAATACATTCCCCCTACCTTTATAATTCAATATTCAATATTCAACATTCAAATTCATAATCAAATTAATATTCTAGAATAAATAGGAAACTCGGCTAATTAAATATTAATATTAACAAATAAATTAATAAATTAATAACTTAATAAATTAAAATAAAAATTATCCAATATTCAAAATAATCTGGTAAATCCATTTCTCAGCGGTAATTTCAACAAATGGGATTCAGTAAATATATGTAATTTAAATTATACATTAAAGCGTACAATCGGTTATTGTTAAGCAGATAAATAATAATGAAATAAGTATAAGCGAGAAAAATGATACGAGTTTAAGAATGTAAGGTCATAATAGTTACGAAGGAGGAATGAATGAAAGAAGGGGTCTTTTGTTACATTTGTTCGACTCATCATCCTCGAGTCCGGTATTGATCGTTAAAATAAATTATTACTTTGGTAATTATCATACGTATAGATGTTAGGGATAAAATGAAAATAACTGCGAGCGAAGCTTGCTAATTGATCGCAGCAACGCAGCATTGATCGATAAGTAGATAATAATGATAATAAGGACGACGACGATGATGACGAGGGTAATAATAATAATAACGTAATAATTCAAAGACATTGGCTTTGAATCGCAAGTTCGGAGGTAATTATTCTGAGCGAGCAATGGCTTAATCGGAGAGGGCGAAGCGGGTGGAGGGGAGGGGTGGCTCTAAGTAAGGGATCTTTGGGATTAGTATATGGAGTAGGGCACGAGGGTAGGGCGTTGAGGCAAGGGGGTTGAAACTTACTGAGCTCCTCGTTGCCATTGAAGAGGTCAGTGAAGTATACCCTCATCTTCTCGACATCGGGGTATAAATGGAAGTGGTCGATGATCCATCTATCGTTCTCGACGTGGCCTTCCAAGCCCCAGGTAGTGCTAATGCCCTCCATGCTCATGTTGAAATATCCTGTGGAAAACGTGAACGTAACAAATACAACATTATCTAGGCAAAAGCAATCGTGATCCAATAGTCTTTTAACGCCTATAACGACCTGAATATTCCCGTCGCCGTGATGAAAGAACGGATGCCGATAACTTTATTTATTCCACGCTTCATAATCAGGCCAATAATCCTAATTGTTATAATATCTTTACAGGCGGCCACCGTCGCATTAACATTATTACGCGCTTCCCATTACCCGTACTTTTAGACTTTAAAGGCTATCAGCATCGGCTCGATACGCAACATCATCATCATAATAATAACGACGACGACGATGATGGTGATGACGATGATGGCGACGATAATGATAATGATAATAATGATAATGATGATAATGATAATAGATCGTCGGTTCGATCGAGCGCATAAACATAAATCTTGGCACATACAACCGATGAATTATCATCGTTGCATAGTTTTAAATACATTTGCCAAACCGGGCAGGCATTAATAATTAATGAAGGAAATTAAGATCTGCGGCTACGAATGGCTATATTTATCGAGTGACGAATTAGCTGGTGGTAAATGGGACCGTACTCGAGCGAGGATCTCCTTCAAGCGAGAGAGAGAGAGAGAGAGAGCTCTTGACTCGGGCCGTTCATGAGTCCGACCGACAGTATGAATTCGTAATATGCGTATGGCGGAGACGTTGTCGACGTACCTTTGCCTCCGACCTTGTACGATCCGATCGAGCCCTCGATCTTGTAATTGCCGTCGACGAAGGCCTTGGGTATCTCGACGTCGATTTCCATGTTCATGGTGTCGCCGCTGAAGTAGGGCCGTACCGCGAGGAAGTTGGTCTTGGCGAGGCCGTAGGTCTTGACGTCGCGCATAACGAACCTGCCGGTGACATCGCCCGCCTGGAACTCGTTGTCTATGAACTCCGCGGCCATTGGGTCGAGGACCGGCAGCTGGAGCTGCGGTATACCTGTCAGAAGAACCGATAGCCGTGATTCAAATGAGCGATCCGATCGCACGGGGTCGGCGTTGCCGCCCGTGGCTGGTGACGACTCTCACCTTTGACAAATGTCATCCATGACTCCTGAATGGCCAACCTCAGGCAGGACGAGTAATCCGAGCTCTGGCGATTGCAAACCTTCACGCTCCTTGCTGGAAAATCATTAGGCTGCGGTGAGCGTACAAAGGCGACGATTTACGGGAGGGCCTTATTCCTAAGGACTCGGGAGATCGATTTGATCGAAAGGCTAAGCGGACTGTACCGTACGACTGACAATTATTATTATTTCCCTTTGTCCGCCGTGTCCAATGTCATTTCGAGCTTCGGGTGTTCGTGGATTTCACTTCTTATCCACGGATAAGCTCTCGGGGAAGTCGCAAGTTTCGCCGTCATTCCCGTAAACAGATAGGTTCTCGATCACGATCTCGAGCTCGAGAAAAATTGCATTTTTTATTTCCCCACCCCACCCCCTCATCTCCTTTATCCTCTACGTTCAATTTTCAATAACGCAACGACATTCGCAAGTTTTTTATTTATATTTTTTATTATCGTTACCGTTTCTTCTTCTTCTTCTTCTTCTTCTTCTTCTTCGACTTTTTTTAGTATTTTTTTTTTTTTATTATTATTATTTGCTTCGAATGCTAATTCAAAAAGATCGTGCGCGTCGACAAAGTATAGAATCATATCGAACTCGAGGATTTCTTAATAAAAAATTTATCATGACACAGTGTCTTCGAAATTTCTTAAAACTCTATACGTAATTGAAATAATAAGTAATTACTGGTACGATTAGAAGTTGCCCAGTCATTTCGAATACAGTTGCATAATTATTATGCTCGGCTTAATAATAGAGACGGGGAGCTATAATTCCTCAATACTTTTATCATCTTCCAATTATTAGTTTTTATATTCTACATTGACATTTTTTTTCTTTTTATCCCTATCTGGTTTTTCTTTTCTTTTCTTTACTTTTCTTTTCTTTTACATTTCATTGAATTAATCGTTGTCCACGTATTTCCGTTGCATAAAATGTTGCAAATTATAAATATTACCTACTTTTGTAATCCTGCCAATTCCATAAAAAAGAAAAGGCAACAACTTGCTTCACCTTTAAACTCAATACTTAGTATTCGACGCTGTACGCGTTTTACTATTTTTCATATTGTTCTACATTTCCAGTATATTAATATCATTTTCTTTTCTTTTTTTTTGTTTCTTTTTCTTTTTATTATTATTTTACTTTAAACGACATAAATGTCGTTGAAACCTTTTTAAGAAATCTGCTTTATGAATTCCGTGAAATGTATTGAGCGATAGCACGCGCATAAAACAAATGATTGCACCATATATAAGATTATCTCGAAACTATATTAATTATTCAAAATAAATAATATTTCTACGTGTATATATATATATGTATATATATGTAATTATGTATGTAGGCGTACGTACGTAAAACAGTAAATTTGAAATATCAAGAGATAGATTTATAAATATCGTATATCAAATAGCCGACAAAGTTAATTAAAGATAGGAGGGAGTGCTTATTATCTCAACGAGGAAGGCAAATAATTAATATATTGATGCATCTTTGGAAAAACGACAGGATAATCTAACGTGTCCATCAAACATCACGTATTAATAAATATGCTCATAAGCTCTTTGAGAAATCAATTGCCGTTGCACTGGTATGAAAGGGTAGATAAAGTACTGGAAATGCAGACGACGATGTAAATATAGAGAAAAGAATAAGTAAAAGAAAAAGTAAAAGAAAAAGAAATAGAAAACGAAAAAAAAAAAGAATATATAAATAAAAGCAAAGAAATTAATCGATTAATTTTCAATTGTAAATGTAAAATGTTTGTCAGGGTAATGTAATATCTGCTGGTGTGGATTAAAGGCTTTAATGCTGCTGCAGCTGCTGCTGTCGCGCCATTAAAATCGAATAGAGTTTAAGGGCTAAGAGGGGGGGGGTGTTCGGGGTGAGCTGTCGGAGAGAGATAATTGATTGGCGTATAATGAATGAACTCACGAAGAGACAGTTCCTGGGCGCAGGACGCATGGGCTAGGAGGAGCGCGCAGATAAGCGCGAAGAACTGCGGGGTCGCCGTAGTCATCGTCGTCGTCGTCGTCGTCGTCGACATTGTGGTTACGCACAAGACACCACTGAAAAATGCTATGCCCGCCCGACCAATTAAACGTTCTCTTTATATAGTTTCCCGATCCAAGGACTTGCAGTAGCAGTAGTAGCAGCACTAGCACCAGCAGCACCAGCAGCACCAGCAGTAGCAGTAGCAGCAGCCAGCAGCGGTAACAGCAGCAGCAGCGGTAGCAGCAGCAGCACCACCACCACCACCACTACCACTACTACCACTACCAACACCGGCACCAGCGACACCGACACCGACACCGACACCGACACCGACAAAACACCGGCAGCAACGACACCAGCAGCAACGACACCAGCAGCGCGAGGCGCTCGATTTTCCCGAGCCGCCGCTGTCGTCGCCACTGCGTTGCAAAATTCCATCTAATTATTGTGCGCGCGGGTAAGCGACGACACCTCTCGACGCAGGGGCCACGAGCCCCCGGGGTTCAATCATCCCTTAGGGTGATTACACTCCTGGACGGGATCACTCGATTCGTAATATTTTTGGCCCAATTTATCGTCATCCCGCGACATGCCCACATTCGTTCGTCCTGACCATAGATCACGGTAGGCTCTCGTCCTACGCATAATTGGGGATGGAGCTAGCTCCTCATCGGGATCGGTTTCGTAACCCTTCTCTTTTCGGCCTACGTGCTTATCTGCTCAGAAGCGATCTATTGTCGAAAATAAATCATCGCGTAATAATCGGGCGCTCCTCACGAGCCCTCCCCGTCCGCTCGCATTCAGCTAATGTCTCCTATGATTAATGCCGGGAAGATTAACGTAAGGTCAGCACTTAAATCTTTGACGATTGGAAAAAACATTTCCACTTGTTTTGAGCGGTGAATCCTCCCTGCCCCTGCCCCCCCCCCACACTCGCGTTATTTTTGTTTTTTTTCTTTTTTTGTTTTTGTTTTTATTTCTTTTTGTCTATTTCATTATTAGCAAAAGTCATCGCAATAAGCGCTTTTAATGCATCGTTCGCGACTGCTGATTACTTCAGCGGCCGGAGCAGCTCTCCAATTAATTGCATAATCGCCTAACGATGCAGTCGATGCTGCGCGAAAATAATTTGGGACTAAACGTCGGTTGCCGCTCGCCCAATCCAAGGTGTACTCGCAAGGGTGACAGGGGTAGGGTAGGAGGGTAGCGGGGCCAGGGAGCAGGGGTCGGTTCGAGGGGGCAAAATTTGAAAGAAAGGAAAGTAACAAAATGAAAGAAAGATAGAAAAAAAAAGAAGAAAAAAAAAATAATGAAACGAGGAATGTGGCGGCTGGTCGAGTGGCTCGATGAAAGAGTGTCAGAGTAGGTTACTATGTACGTAGGTTAATTGGCCGCGGTTAAGTATTGGCGCGCGATCATTATGTAAGGAGCGGAGAATCTCATTGTAATCGAAGCCGCTGCCCTTGAATCGAATGAGCTTGTAAGCGGTTGGCGCTTACAAGGTAGGTGCGCCCCGCTCTCTCTCTCCCTCTCTCTCTCTCTGTGTACGGGGAGAGTCTGTAATCTCTATGGAAGTGTTTATTTATCGTGGAGAGCGAGCTTGCCGACTCATCGGCTCGTCCTTAATGGCCGATCGGCAGAACGATCGGCCTCGGCGTCCCCGGCGTCCCCGGCCGCCGTTATTATCTCAACGGGAAGGGTGAGATGCGCGCGAGTGACGTCATTCGCGGGGCCCCGCGAGCTCGTAGTAGCGCCGGTTATCTATCCGCTTGTCCGCTCGTCGCGCGCCAGATAAGCCCCGCGTACCGCGATCGGGTTGCGCGAGCTTCTCCACTTAGCCTCCTTTCCCATCGGAAAAACCGGGCCGTACCACCACGCCGCGCTCATCCCTCCGAAAACGGATAGGAGATAATCGACTCGACTCGGTCCCAGAGCACCGAGTACGGTCGTTGGTGGAGAAAAAGAAAAAAAAAAACATTCCGCTAATACCTCGGCTACGAGCACTTAAATGTCATAAGGTCAGGGGAGCCGCTGACCCGGCCTGTAATTTCGTAAGTACCGTAGAGTGGCCGAAAATATTATTATTATCTCGGCTCGTTATTGACTCTCCGAGTGAACGAGTATAAAGCGGGCCTCGGCGCTATTGCTTTTTACGTCCGAGTAATTAATTACGGCTCACTCTTAATACAGCCACGGTAATAAATAAACATTTTCATAAAAGAAACGCAAGTGGTTCAGATTATTAGCATTAGCAAATCGATGATAAAAATTTACCACAATTATTACCCGAGCCCCGTAGCCCAATAAAACACGTCGACGCAGAAATAAATCTATGAATGTACGTTTTTATTGATACTATCCTCCAGTTCTGTAATATTCTAATGATTTAAGTGCCGCCGTGCCCGTGCCAGCGCGTAAAGTTATTTTGTTGCTTTGTTATTTATTATACTCTTTAACGAGCTCGCGTTGCTACATTTCAGCACTACGCCGCGTTATTCGAGACAAACAATTAAAAGACAGGATTTTCTTCTCTTCTACTTCTTCCTCCGTGTCCTCCTCCTACTCCTAATACGAAGCCTTTGTGAATCCGTCGCTTACGTCGAGTTCAATTTGAGAATCGGGGAAAGATAGAGAGAGAGAGAGAGAGAGAGAGAGAAAGAAGGAAGGAAACGAACGTCAGGAGAGGATGGAGTATAAGAAAGCCATTTAAACGGACGGAATACTTGGTGCTTGAAGCGTAATTTTAATGCCTCGAGCATTATTACTATTATCGAAATGGAATTAAAGTTCTAGGTCTGTCCTTGAAAAGGAAATTGCATAAAGCGCGTCCGCTGCCTTCGGATCGAACGATGCTTACTGGACACAGCTCGATTGGCCGCCGCCGCCACCGCCACCGCCGCCACCGCCACCGCCGACGACGACGATTATTATCATAATCATTATCATAATTATTATTAGTATTCATCTAAATTCATCGAGCGAACGAAGGTTTTCGTAAGCATGTAAGCGACATATTGATTAAATATTTATAGATGTATGTGGCAAATGACGAGGTGGCTTATAATTAATTCCCCGCTTAGCACCGGAGCATTTCCTCCCATCCCTCTTGCCCGGCTTAATATCATCCTCCTCCGTCTCCTTTTTGGCAAATAAGCTTCGCTCGCTAATGAAGAAGACGCGGCGATGGGATCGCCGAGCCAAGAGGAGAGCGCCCCCCCCCCCATCCCCCCCATCCCCGCCCCGATCGCTTTGCTCGCAGAGCCGCCGATTCATTGTAAAACAATGCGAGTGCGTTTCTCTATATTGGCGTGAAATTAAAATCCCAGCCTCTCCGCAGAATGGCCGCGCGTTATTCGTAATCGCCATTGTGAAAGCGAGGCTGGAGCCGAGCGCCTCGAGTCGGAATAAAGGAAATGTAAATATCGGCCGGGCTCCTCTGTCGCCCCTATCGTCCGCACAACCAATGCTGCAAAATATTAAAAAAAAAATAATAACCCAGCGCGTAAGGAACTATTGCCCAACGCATTCATTTTCCTTTTTCTTTCATTCTTTCTTTATTTATTTTATATATATATATATTCGATTTTATTTACACGTGCCCACGTGTCGATAGGAATTCGCGTCGAAATCCGTCAGCGTTAGAAAAATATGTCGGCTAGCCATACTTGGGAGGGGGGGAGGTTATTGGACGGGGGTGGAGGTGGGGGGTAAGGGGCCTTGGCCGTTGAGCGCAAGGAGGTTAATGGAGTGATCGGGGCATGGGCCAGGGGCAGGGGGAGGGGGAGTAGCGTTCGTCAGCCTCCGCAGGCAGATTTTTCTGTAAACGCAATCTCGGCCGGGAAGGGAATCGATACACGAGGACGGGAGCCCTCCTCTCGCTCGAGCCCGGAGACAAAGAATAAAATGGCCAAGCGAGCGCCAGGCCGAGGTACTTTTGGTCCTCTCGAGACGATGAGGATGTCTCGCTCGAATTACAATGTGCATCCAGCAGCTTGCCCCGCTACCTTGGCCGGCTCCCTCTCGCCCTCGCGTTCCCCGCTACGCGTGCACTCGCTGAAGGCAGACCCGAGTCCCTCGTAGTCGTGGGTACGGCGGGCGCGTGGCCTCGGGCTCCGGACCTTTTGTCCGGTATCCCGGGTCCGGGCCGCCGGCTAGGCTCCGGCTACGAAGACGGAGAGGAGGACTAATGGAACGAAGACGGAGAGGAAGAGGGCCGTCAGCTTATGTAGGTCTTGGTTAGCGCTGCGCAGAACCGACGGGCCCCGCTCTGACGAATCGAGAGGTGCCCACAAGCCCGAGCATCTCCGTCCGAGGAGGCGGCTTAGTCTCTCTCTATATCTTCGGGCCAACTCCCTTTATATTTATATGCGCGCTCGTGCCAATTCCATAATAAACGGCGTAAACGAGTCGCGCTCCTATAAACGCACTGCGGATGTAGAAATTCACGTTCACCCCGCTCCCCCGCTCCCTACTCTCTCTCTCTCTCTCACTCACTCAGTCTAAAACGGTGTATGGGACAGTGCCTGTCTGCCTGTCTCCTCGCAACAATCCCAACGATATTGTTATCGCGACAGCCTTTCCGTATCGGACATTATTTACTAGTCTGCGAACTAGCTTTAATCCCTCTGCCCCTCCCGGTCCCGTACCGTCCTATCCTTCTCCCACGTCCCGAGACTAGTAACGAGAAAAAGAGCACGGCCTCGAGGGCGCGCGAGAGAGAGAGAGAGAGAGAGAACGAACGCGAATAATAAAGATCTCGCACTTATTCTTTCGTCATATCATGTATCACCTCCTCGGCTTTTTTTATCAGAAAATGCTTCAACCTCGAGGATGCCTGCGACGTAACTTTGTTTTTTTTTTTCTTCTTATTTCTTCTTTTATTCATCTCATTCACTATGCCTATTGACATTTACATCGCGCTCCCGTAAATGACATTTTTTTTTCTTTTTCTTTTTCTTTTTCTTTCTTTTTCTCTCCAATTTTGTTCAATTACAAACAAGGTCCCCTTGCCCGCATTGCGTCCGCTGAAAATTTCCGTCCGCTCGTGTCTCCGGGCGAATTAACAGTCTTTAATCGACGACCGCTTCCAAGATAATGAGGCCTAAGAGGATCTGAAACGATGGGCACATGGTCAGAGGCACGCGCGCCCATATGCAATCGAGCTGCTTTTTTAATTGCACCAAAGGAATCTTTGTCCAATTACAAAATTGTGCCTAAGCTCGAGGAGCGGGGGGGGGGATAAGATAGAGGTGGGGGAGAGAGAGAGAGAGAGAAGTAAAGAAAATGATTCAAAGATCGAAAAGCAAGATGATGATGATGATGATGATGATGACGATAATAATAACAACAACAACAATAATAATAATAATAATAATAATAATAATAATAATGTCCAGTCGGAGGATTGCGTGAATTATTAGAATACCAGGAGAGAGATAGAGAGAGAGAGAGAGAGAGTAAGATCTTATTGTCAAATAGCCGAGGGATTATGCAAGAATCAATAACATCCGGGCGGAAGCTTTCCTCCCCAACAATGAATGGCCAAATTTTACTTTGGCTCTCGGTCCGAGCGTTTCCGTGGGAATAGAGTCGCTCGTGTAATCCGGGCCCCAGGACGCCGGGCTGGCGATTGAAGGGCCCGAAACTCGGGGCGCGGTAATCTCTGGCCGGAGCGGTGCCTTTAGTAGTACCAGGAAGCCATTGTGAGCGGTGACGGTCTGCCTGGAAAAGCGGCGTGCGCCTTGAGCCAGGTAAGGAGCCAGTCCCGTTGCATGTGTATGCAGCCGTACGTACGTACACGAGTGCGTGCGTTCCGCGCGTTCGTACATGCGTACGAGAGAGAGAGAGAGAGAGAGAGAGAGAGGTAGTAGCTCGGGCGAAGGAGGGCCGAAGGATAAGCCAAACAGAGAAAGTAAGAGTGAAGAGGCTGAGAGGGACTCGGTCCGGTAGCGCTGCCTTACCGCGGCACCGTCGTCCTCGGTCCAGTCTCGGTCGATCAGGTGGCGCGAGCCGCGTCTCGGTAGGGAACTCGCCGCCAGAGGCTGTGGTGGTAACAGGTCGCGGGCTAAAAAAGCGCGCGAGTACCAGCGGCGGCCCACGCCCGGTGTCGCCATCTACAACGCGGCCCATTGATCGTGCGAGCTGTCATCCCGGATCAGCTGATCCGGCCGATTCACGTGGGAGGCGATCAGCTGTGACGGAGTTCGAGGGGAGGAGAACGCCAGAGCGATCATGGAGTCGGGCGCGACCGAGGATGAGCGGCCCTGCGAGCTCGAGGAGCCGACGGAGGAGGATTACGAGGTCGCGGACCGCAAGTACGAGTGTAAGTTTTAATTCGGGAAAGCCGCTACCCCGGCCGTCGATACCCGTACATCCCGACGCCGTCGTACGCGCCCGCCGCCCAACTCGCTTTATTCCACCTGGCTTATTGAGCCTCTTCTCCTGGAGGCTCTCGTTTACTCATTCACCAGCCCTTTCCTTTTCATTGCAGATCTCGATCACACGGCCGACGTTCAGTAAGTACCGAAATACCTGGAGCCTGGCGTGGGTCCTTACTTTTGAGGTTGGAATGGAAACGTGGGTCGGCCCGAGGGGAACTCGGCTTCTCGGCGTCACCTCGTTGAAGGGACGTCGAGTAGGCCGAGGGCGATGGCTCGAGGTCACGGGGATCATTGTCGGCGAGCCTCTCGGGCACTTTGCCGACTCCTTGCGCGCTAATATCCCCGGCGATTGAGGTTATGAGACGGACTTAACCTAGAAAGCCAAAGGAGCGAGTTGCCGTTGTCGACGCGGCACATCCTCCCCTCCCCCTCTCACCCCGCCAACCGACGTATCCGCCCCGCGTCCCGCTAGCTCCTTAACCCCTCTACGGGACAAATGGATGTTGTTAACCTTCTAAGGTTCTGCCCCTTTATATTGCCTTAGGCTGCACTCATGGGGCGAGACGATGGAGGAGGCTTTCGAGCAAATAGCTATTGGGATGTTCAACTACATGACTGAGCTGGAGCGGGTCGAAGTGAGGCAGGTTTACCACGTGGTGGCCCAGGGTCACGACATGCAGAGCCTCCTCTTTCACTTCCTAGACGAGCTCCTCTACATGTTCTGCGCAGAGCCCTACCTCGTAGCCAAGGTATATTTTACGAAAACGCCTCCCCTTGAATCGAGCGGCCGAAGCGCTTTTCCACACCATTCCATCGTTGACACGTTGGTCATTCGAATCGTGTTGGAAAACCATCGCAGGACACGTTTAATACGAAACCGATAGTGCTCCTTCTCTCCTTACGGCCACTGATTATTTACTTGTATCGGCAACAACGTTGTTCCCGTTGCATAATAAGAAAGCCGCAAAAAATTCTCACTCGCGTATCCTCCATTGTAACCTCCATTACAAACAATTGACAGTCGGCGAGGCAAATATGCGAACGGTATCGTTAATTAATAACAATAATAATAACAATAATAATAACAACAACAACAAGAGGAAGAGTAGGGTAATGTAATAAGAATAGCAGCGGGTCGGTTAGCGAGTGCATAATAGGATTTTATACGTATTAAGCTAGTCGAGATTGCAAGTGGACTGCACTCCTGCGCTTAGGAAATGCCTGGCAAAATAAGGACATTTGCGAAATTATATTGCTAATTGTATAGAAAATTTTAAAGCATTAAAAATGTACGATTGTCGCATTGACGTTGCAGTCGTTGTAGTAGTCGTTGTAGTAGTCGTTGTAGTAGTCGTTGTAGTAGTCGTTGTAGTAGTCGTTGTAGTAGTTGCTTGTTCATTACGTGGAAGTAATGAACGAATGATGGAATTGGATGAGGCGAAGGAGTTGAGTTGGCGAGGGCCGGTCGAGATGAAAGAAGAAAACAAAGAGGGATAGGCAATATCTGTCGGAGGAATAGCGGTGAGGGATCGTCGGGATTGGCCGGAGTGGATTTTTTTTTATTATTACTTTATTTTTTTTATTTTTTTTTTATTTTTAGAGACGGATTATTGTTGTTGTTAATCGTCGGATTATTACAAAATAAACAATATTGGGCAAGTGGGGCCGACGTGGACTGTTGCGGGTGTGCGCTCTCTCTCTCTCTGTCCCTCTCCCTCCCCCTCCCTCGCTCCTGACGAATTGCATAATCTTTGTTTTTTTAGCCAACGATAATAAAATGCCTGGCATCGCAATAACTCGGGCTCGCGAGCCATTGCAGCATAATCAGCGTGTACATTGTAATCGGGGATCGTTTGCGTGCTCTCCGGAGAGAATACAATGATTAGCCTCCGCTGCCCCCCCCCCGCGCACCCCCTCCCCGCGCCCCCATTTACCCCGCTTGCGCCAGGGATCGTCCCTGTATCTGATTACGCAGGCTCGGCCCGATAGCCTAGGCTCCCGATTAACCTTATGCTTCTTTCTTTTCTCTGCTCCTGGAACAAACAGCGAGTGCAGATCATCGAGTTCGACAGGGAGAGCTTCAGGATAATAGCGCGGGCGGCCGGCGAGGAGTTCCAAATTGGGAAGCACACGCAGGGCGCAGAAGTCAAGGCCATCACGTACTCGGCGATGCAGATCCTCGATCGGCCGGAAGTCGAACGGCCCGAGCTCTTCGTCATCGTCGACATATAATATGTTGTCCCCGTGCCTGCCCACCGTCCTCCTCCTTACCGGAGTCAGAATTTCAGCGGCTATCGACGTCTCTCTCTCTCTCTCACTCTCCCCGTTTCTCATTCCATGGGAGTCTGTGAACTCTTGGGCCCCACCCTTCGCGGCACAGCCTCGAAAAAAGGAGTGCGAGGGCCCAGTTGCCAGACGTATCCAGTACATGAGGCTAAGGTCGGCTAGGTTTTAAATGCCCGTGGTGGGGATTAGCGGCGGGTCGTAGGGCCATTATGCTCGAAGAGCGAGAGATCGAGCGAGAATTAGGAGGAACGGCGTCGACGAGTGGAAATGGTTTGACTGGGGTTTGGTTTGGCAAGGGTGGGGAAGAGTAGATAGAGATAGAGATAGAGTGAGCGAGAGAGAGAGAGAGAGAGAGAGAGAGAGAGAGAGAGATGCAAAGTGCAGCCCTTACGAATCGGGCTGCAGTCCTTTTGTACTTGCGGGCGCTTGGCATAAATACGTTAGGGAACGGGACGCACCGGGCCCCCGTTTCGTTCCCCTCGCCCCGCTGCCGTTGCGGCCAAAGACTCGCCGAGGCCCGGAGTCACATGCGCCTAGAGACTCGTAACCCCGTGCCTCTCTTTGAGACTCCTTTTTTTCTCTCTCTCTCTCTCTCTCTCACTCTCTCTCTCTCTCTTTTTTTTTTTTTTTTTTTTTTGCGCTCTCTACGTCGTCGGTTTTGTTTGCTTTCACCGACGACGTGCGTGTGAATTTTCGAGTGTACGAGACATTGTAACGTGTAAGCTGCAGTCGGACGGATTCGCAGCTCCGAGAGCCGTTTACGCCCGAGCGAGGGTTTTACACGACGATATTGTAACGAATAAAGAAACGAGTATTGAATACGCTCACCCATATGCCAGCCGCACTCACATCCGTGCAAGTGCACACAGGTGTGCCCCCGGCGTTAATCGCATGCACGTACGCAGAGGGTCAGACGTATAGAGACGGACGGACAGACAGGCAGTCAGGGCGGGGTGAGGGGTGGGGAGAGCGGAGAGAGGGTGGAGGGCTCGGGAAGAGTCCTGGGCGCCCGCACTTGGGTGCCTGGAGAAAACCACGCATGAAATATCTAAGCGTCTTTACGGATGTGTGCTGCGGACGAGCGCATATTTGAAGGCAGAGGGGCTGCGTACTTCACCTAGAGCGTGAAGGGACATAGATGTGCGTAATAAATGCAGGGACAATGTGAATGTAATTAGCGTCGCGTCGAGAGTAAGTAAGTAAGTAAAGTAAAGTAAAGTAAGCGCATGGCGATGGGAGTTTGGATGCGGGCCTCGTAAGATCGGCGGCGACCGAGGTACGTAAGAGCCTTCGGCCCGAGAAGTAAGGACATTTGTAAGCCGAGGAGCCATGAAAAATAAAGACCACCCAATAACCCTGCCCCCGCGCGCGGGCCCTTACGCCCCCGCTTCGCCCCGTCACTTGGCCCCGCCGAAAATAAAGAAATGAAGAAAGAGGACAAAAAGGTGTAAAAGAACCAAGAGTCCCCGCTGCCTGCCCATGTCCCCATGTCCCTCCCTCCGGCCCTTACGAGACGTCGTCGTCGTCGTCGTGTCCCGATGGCCATCATTGCCGAGAGCGTGCCACGGACGGAAAAATGACGAAAATTGTCCAGTTAGAGGCGATGGGCGCCCCCGCAGCGGTTCTACGGCCCTGCCTTTCCGTCTCTCTCTCTCTCTATTGCTCTCTCGTGCTCTCTCTCTCTTAGTCGCACTCGGTGTCCCTCAGGCAGCTGGCATCTCGCTTCGAGTCGGAGTCGTCGCCGCTGCCGCTGCCGCCGCCGCCGCCGCTGCTGCTCTTCTCTGGCTCCCTCCTCCCTCGACCCTTGCGAGTCCCGGCGGTTCCGTTGTCCGCGATAGCGAGACGGGGACGGAGCGTCCCTTCGGAGGGCCGGCCGACGAGCGCGAGGGAGACGGAGCGAAACCGAGCGGAGGCGCGCGCGAACGGCGTCGAGAGACGACGGACGGCTTAGCCAGGAGGAGCAGCGGCTCTGTTTAGTTTGGGAGCGAGCGCTTTCGAGCGAGGAAAGCAGCCGCACGCGCACAGCCCCCTCCCCGCTCCATCGCTCTCCACGAACCCGGACGACGACGACGACGACGACGACGCGACGAGGACAACGAGGAAGCGGTGCAGGAGGAGCAGAAAGAGGAAGAGAAGAAGGCCCTTGGAGTAGCCGAGACCGAGATACGGTCGGAGAAAGTGAGCGAGTGAGAGGGAGGAGGGCCCTCGCTCGGCCTTTAGGAGCCTACCGGGGGATAATACATCATAATAATACACGAAAGGTTTCGGAGCCGAGCCGATTCCTCCCACTGACCGACTGTGTGCGTGTACCCGTGCCCGTGCCCGTGCCCGTGCCCGTGCCTGGCTGTCCCCTCGTAGCCGGAGCCGACGGCTAGTAGACGGACAGCCGGATTAGAAGGTGCTGGTGCTGGAGCTGGTGCTGGTGGTAGTGGTGGTGGTGGTGGTGAAGCAAAAAAAAACAAGAGGACCAAGTAGGCTCGCGGCGAGCTCCGGATCGCTCGCGGTCCCGACTGGTATCGTCATCCTGGGACTCGCGGTCCAGGTCTAGAGCCTAAGCGAGCGGGCGGGCGTCACAGTCAGGTCGTTGGAGGTCAGGCGGGCCGACGACGGTGGCTAGGACGGGGCGACAACAGTTGGCAACACTCGCGATCAGCCCGTGGCAGGATCAAGAGCGGGAAATACGAGCGCGGGTTTTGGCGCGCAGTCGCGCTTCCGTTCGCGGCCGGTAGATGGCCAGTGCCGGCGCCCCGACAAGGACGGGAGGGAGTCGAGTGCCGCGCGTGTAGAAGCTACCACAGGGAGACTTTGGGAGAATTCCGTGCCCCCGGAAGTCGGGCCGTGAGGACGAAACGCTTGCCGAGGAGGTAACCCTGCCCAGGAGTCGAGCATACATCGGACAGCGAAGTGAGACAGGATCGTTGTACCGACCGTCGTTGCTCCTTCTTGTCCCCTCGCTCGCGCACTCGCTCTCTTACTCTCTCTCTCTCGCTCTCTCTCGCTCTCTCTCGGTCTCTCGCTCTCGACTGTGGAGGCGCGCGCGCATGCACCCATACAGAGGCTCGGCTCTCCGTCTCTCTTTGGCGCGCGCACTCGGTCCCTCGGACGCGAGCGAGGCGGTAGTACACGGCGACGGCGACGGCAGCATCGACATTAATAATAATACTAGCTCTAGACTAGTAGTAGTAGTAGTAGTAGTAGTAGGTAGTAGTAGGAGCAGCCGCA
The DNA here is from genome assembly GCA_018883505.1 of Ceratosolen fusciceps. Taxonomy (NCBI): domain Eukaryota; kingdom Metazoa; phylum Arthropoda; class Insecta; order Hymenoptera; family Agaonidae; genus Ceratosolen; species Ceratosolen fusciceps. The sequence continues at coordinate 1,621,850 of RCIC01000010.1, forward strand.
CTGGTGGTACTAGTGGTGGTGTAGTAGTGTAGTAGCGGCGACGGCGACGGCGGCAACGGCAGCAGAGTCAGAGGCAGAGGCAGAGGCTACTACGACCACGGCAACGCTAGTCCCCGAGAGGTCGGGCTGAGGAAGGAATATGCCGCCGAAGCCCGGGCGCCTGGATTCAGCGACCTCGGTGTGAGCGGTCGCGAATAAAGAGGCGGAGACGACGGCAGCGGTAGTAGCAGTTATAGCAGCAGCAGCAGCAGCAGCGGCAGCAGCAGTAGCAGCAGTGCTAACCGAGGCCACGAGATCTAGACCCTCGTTCGAGGGGAAGAGCCAAGAAGTGAGACTGGAGAGCACCGAGGAAGGAGAGGAGGAGGGAGAGAGGGGAAAAGGGGGCCGTGTGCAGGCCGCGACTTATTCTCGACTCCCTCGGCGAGGTCACTTCCTCTCTCTCTCTCACGGTTGGGGCGGCTCGTAGCGAACCCGTCCTCGTGGCCGTCCTCGGCACGCTCCTCGTGTCCGCAGAAAATGGAGACCGTGGCTAGTCGCTGCTCCTAACGAGAGAGAAGACGAGCGCTCGCGTTCCGTCCTGCTCGGCGCAGCTCCCCCTTCGTCGTGGGGCCCCCCTTTAAATATTGTGTGGCGTCCGGTGCGCGGCCGCGC